>CP080488.1:785000-1385000 GCA_020844145.1 Sarcoptes scabiei
GAGAGTATTTCATCATAGAAGATTGTATAAATAAGTTTTCTTACTCTCTCTCTCTCTCTTTCTCTCTCCCTTCGGAACCCCAAACCCTTTTCGATCTTAATCCTTTGAACTTTTTTTTTCTCTTTCTTCGTTAATGGAATCACTGAATGTATTTGGATCTGATTTTTGAATTCGATTTCTCTCTCTCTCTCTTCGTCGCTTCTTCATTGTTTAGATGAAAGAAAGAGAATTTCATTTGGCTCAATTCGAATTTGGTCGAAATCTTTGATGTGAAACATTATTTATTCAAAATCCTATTCGTCTTCTTCTTCTTATTCTCGTTCATTTTACGCTTCATTCGACTATCGTAACCCATTCATTTCCCTGTGTGTGTGTTTGTGCTGGTGATATAATGGTATGACTCTCTCTCTCTCTCTCTCTCTCTCTCTCTCTCTCGCAATGTCATTTCAATCAATTGAGAGTATGGAAAGAAAAACAAAAATTCAAATTTCAAAAAAAAAAAAAATATTTAAATTTACAATCATTAAAATTGATTCAAATTGGTGCCACATTTGTATAGCTATCGATTTCAATCACTACAATTTTTCGATTGTTGAAACTATTTGTTTGATAATTTTTCTCTCAAATTTTTGCTGCAAATTCTATCTACAATAAGAATCTTCAGTAAAATTCGATCCGATTTTCATTCTTTTACGCTTTGTTGCTTTAAAATTTCAATTAGAAAATTTCAGATGAAACCTCAATCTCAACTTGAGCTGACCTCAACCGATGACTTTTCTTTTTCATCGAAAAAATTTCTTCACTATCTGTGATCTCATTCATCACCATCCAAAGCGATTGTTCTAATCAAATTTGAATCGGATTGATTGTGATGGATTCCATCACAAACACACTCTCTCTCTCTCTCTCTCTCTCTCTCTCTCTCTCTCTCTCTCTCTCTCTCTCTCTCTCTCTTTCTCTTTCTCTCCTAATGAAATTTTTCCAAATTTGTGCAAACGTTTGCAAAAAAAAAAAACAAAATTTGCAAACCTTGATTTTTTTTTCTCTCTCATCTCTTCTACGATCGATTGATTGCTTCGAGACTGTCTTCGATTGATTTGTTCTCAAACTAAATCACAACAACAATGACAACGACAATCATTGATACCTCAACCTAACCTAAACACCAATAAGCCTAAACCTAAGAGTATCATTGAATTGAATTGATTGTGGTTGAATCATCAATGATGATCGATCTCTTCTCTCTCTCTCTCGGTCTTGTTTGCGAAACATTTCACCAAATTTACGCTGAATTTGATTAATTTGATCTCTTGAGCGATATCTTCATTCGAAAGAAGATTAGAGTGGAATAGATCGAAACCATAGTTAATACGTTTTCTTTTTTTTCTTTTTTTTTTTTGGCGAATGAAATATGTATCGAATGTATTTCGATTCGTTTTGGAATCTCGCTGATTCTAGAGAAAGAATCGAATCGAATCGAAAAGTAAAAAGAGAAAATGAGATTCTGTGTTTCTCTCTCTCTCTCTCTCTCTCTCTCTCTTTTGATCAATTCTGGTTTAAAGAGAATAATTGCTCTTCTTGATCTTGATCATCGTTCATCTTTATCTAAATGCAACCAAATGTTTTCATCTATGTTGTTGTTGGTGGCTACAGCGGCTATGATCATCATCATCATCATCTTGATCATAATATCACCATCATCATTATTATTCGAGATTAATTATTAATCTTTTTTGCTCTCTCTCTCTCTCTCTCTCTCACTAGCTATTCTTATTTATTTTAATCAATAATTTTAAATGAAGATGAAAGTGGCGAGAATAGGAAAAGAGTGGGATAAAAAAAAAAGGAAAAGAAAAATATGCTGGTTTTCAGTACAACATATATTCGATTGAAGATTGCCACCATCATTGTTGTTTCATCGTTTAGAGGATTAGAATCCAGAATTGAAAATTACATCGAATAAATCATCATCATTGATTGTACACACACCATCACTCTACAACATGAATCGAATTGAGAAAAAAGAAATAGAAGGAGAACAATTTTAATTTGTTCAAAATTGATTCAATTATTTTGATCATCAAGAATCGGAATCGCTTAATCAGCTCTTTCGTTTGGAATCATATCGCAATCGTCGAGCTCCGAAGTAGAATCGCAACGAAAAAAACAAAAAAAAAAATGTTACACGTTCGATCGTATAGTGTTCGCGTCAAAAGACGTAATCTGGAAACGGTGTCATCGTTTCGAAAAAATCTTCAACGTCGTCGTGTTGGAGGCGGTGGTGGTGGAACAACATCGAGCACCGCAAGTCCTAGCATTGGTCTTGGATCGGACGATGGATTGAATCTAAGCCGTGCAAGTTCATTACGTTCCACACGAGAATCGAGACGTAAAACAGCAACGGATCGAATTGATACAAGCGAATCGAATCCGAAAAACTATCTCATCGATGATGTTGACGTAAATTCTGGTGATGGATGTGATCATTCAACTATAACAAAACCATTCTCACTCGATGATGTCAACAAACGAGATGTGAATGGTGATGATGAACAACATACTAATCAGAAACAAAACTATGCGATGATAAAATTCGATGAGAATGATCATTCTCGATTCAAATCGATTTTGTATCAATCGGATGATAATAATCTTGATCGAAAATTGAAATTTTCTTCACAAATCCACTCTAAACAATCGCAAAAACATCGACAATCAAAACGAATCGATGATTTTGATTGGAATCGAAAAAAAATTAACCAATGTAATCTGAAAACAGATGAAACAATCTCTTGTGATAGTGATTTTGTTGGTGTTGGTATCACTGTAGATCACCATCATGATGATCAAAACGATCAAGATCAAGATCATCTTCCGCCTGGAGAGAAATTTGATTTGGAGAAGAAAAAATACCAAACAAGAAGATCAATAACATCATCGTTTAAGCGAAGATTTCGTTTAAGGTTGGTCCCTCAATCCGATACCATCCACCAAATTTCATCATCAGCATCAATCTATTAATATTAATAAATAGCTTGGATCATTCCGGGCCTTTTCTTTGTCTGTGTGTGCGTTGTGAAGCTATGCAAATTTTTTTCCCCGCTCAACGAGTGATAATAATTCAATTAACTTCTATTTTTTTTCCAATTTTTTTTGGAGTTTTAAAATTTCAAAGATTTCACTCTTTCAATCTCTCTCTCTCTCTCTCGCTCTCTCTCTCTTTCTACGTCTCGGTCTCTGTCTATGTCTCTCGCTCTTCAATGAATCGAGTGAATTGCAATCGAGAGAAGTGAATATTCTCTTCTAGTTGATTGAATTAGGAGAGAGAGAGAGAGAGAGTGAGTGAAAGAATTTCCTTCCAGCATCTCGTTTCTAGGAAATTAGTTTTCTAGTCATTTTTTTTTTTTTTTTTGATTGAACTTTGACAATATTTTTTTTCTTCTCTTTGTTTTGTCTCATAAATGCAAATATTTGAATATTGAATTTGATTTCAATCTTGTTTTTTTTTCGCTCCACCAATGTAGCAGGATAGCTCGTTTGTATAAGGAATAGATTTTTGTGGCATGGAAAAAAAATTCCAAGCCAATTTAAGGCCCTAGATTCTCGAGTTTCACTTTAGGATCCCATTGCTTAGAGCTCATTCATTTCTTCTTCCCTTTCTTAGCTTCCCTTTATTTTTGGCTTTCTTCTCTTTCTTTTGTTCGAAATTTTTTCATAAAAATCTGACTGCCAGAAAAAATAATGTGGTGCAATCTCATGGATCGATTACGAATGTCCGGTTCAAAAAAGTATCTTTTTTTTCAGGTCAAAAATATCTTGGAAATTTTTTTTCGGTTCCAAATTGTTAGATGGCGGCATCGTCGATTGAATTATTATCTGATTGATAATCAATCTGAATAATTTCTAGACCTACTCTGAAATCGAATCCATCTGAGATCTGTGTGAGGCAGTTTGATTGTTCCATGAATGCTCCATATTCATCAATCCCAACAACTAACTCTCTAACTAACTCTCTAGTTGGTGTCGAAATTAACGAAATCGATAATTATAGACTAGCCTAGGAATGCTTGGTTAATTGAAAAACAGAGCGAAAAAAAATAAAAGGAGGAGTAGGAGTGAGAGAGAGAGAGAGAGAGAGAGAATTTGATCGCTCTTTTTCCGTTCCGATGATACCTGCCAAATGATTATACCGAACATTTTTGATTATCGCTGGCCTGTTTTTTTTTTTTTGCTCCACACCGAACCGATTCCCGCTAAGATATTAAGTCGCAATCGAATTCGCTTTTCGATTTGTCGAGATTCGATATCGAGAGTAGAGAATCTAGAGTGGAGAATATCATTTAATCCATATGTTTTGCGATGAAAGATTGTGATCGATATTGTCTTGTCGGCAGAGGAAGAATTTGGGAATGAAATCTAAACGAAGCTAAATTTTTTTTTTGTGAACAAAATCAATATCTATTGTTTCATTTGCTAGCAATAATTAACTGTTCATTTCTCTCTCTCTCTCTCTCTCTCTCTCTCTCTCTCTCTCTCTTTTGGGTTAAGTATAATACAAGGTTTTAATTTCCAGAGACCCTAGTTCTTATATACAATCGAGGAAACCGAGCATTCTGTAGAGAAAATTCTGGATATTCTCCTCTCTCTCTCTCTCTCTCTCTGTCTGTCTGTCTGAATCAATCGATATTTTAATTTAATTTCAAATCTAAAATCTATTCATTAGATTTCTCTCTAGCTAGCTCTGTCTACAGAGATCTTCTTCTTCTTCTTTTTCATTTTGATTTTGATAAGTTTTTCGATTAATTTTTTTTTTTTTGTAAGATTCTCGATTTCCAACGAACAAGACGATAAATGTTCTCTTATGCTAGAAACGTTTGATTCTTAATTTCAGGAAAATTTCTTAGAATTTTTTTTTTATCTATCGATGTTAAATAACAATCAATCAGTTTTTGATCTCGAAGATCTTAATGATTGATTCTCAAGCGTAACCGTATTTTTGTTTTCAATATTTCATTTCGATTCTTAACGATGTTAATGTTGTTGTTGTTGTTGTTGATGTTGTTGTTGATGTCGATGTTGATGGTGATGGCGTTGACAGCGAAAGCTAGGAATGGAATGCTATGTTTTTTTTTTCCTTCAAACCAATGAATTGCGCATTTATGTTCTCCAATTAGTTTCACATATTGTCGGTCGTGGGCGTCGGTAGGCGTGTGTGTATGTTTTAATGTCGTCAAACGAACGAACTTTATCTCCATTTCATCTTCACAATTACCTTTTCGGCAACTTATTAATCTATCCACCGACGACGACGATGTTGGTGATGATGATGATGATGATGATGGAGATGGTCCAGAGAACAGAATCTAGATCGTACAGTGTATGACGATTCAGAACGGAATGAAGCGCAAGTTCACAAAACTCGATGTTATCATAAAAATACGCGGAGAAATTTTTTTTTTTCTTTTCGGTCCAGGTTTTTTTTTCTTCTTTGCTACACAACAAAACGTAGTGGTTTTGATGTGTGGATCCCAACCGATCATCTCATTCATTCTTGATGAAATCACAAAGCTTTTTGGTTCTTTTTTTTTTCTTTTTTTATTTGTCGGTTTCAAATCATTTTCTCTGAAAGTTCAAAAGGATTTCCCATTTAGCTTTTGCTTCTACCTTGATTGGTTTGTGAACGAGAAACCAAGATCGGGCCCGAATGCAGCTGATATCTCTCTCTCTCTCTCTCTCTCTGTCTTCTGTTTCTCTTCTTTGTTCTCTAAGTTTGTGTGTGTGTGTGTGTGTGAGAATGGTGTGGCACTGGTGTCTAGTGCCCATGTTCTTTGTTCGATTCTATTCCATACACTGTTCCATTCTCTGTTATCTTTGGCTCCAGGTTTTCGAAAAGCTCTCAATTTCATCTCAAACTCTTCGGTTTCTCTTCTCGGCTCTCTCTCTTTTATCCTTTCTATTATCGGTTATTATTATTATTATTATTATTATTATTTTATGATTCTCTATTCGCAGTTCTGTTACATTTCTTCATCATCATATCACTCTCTCTCTCTCTCCTATCTGGCTCCATTTTTTTATCATCAACATTCGAATATTTTCGGTTCTATGTTTTCAGCACTTCAGTAGAGAACAAAAAAAAAAATTTGAACTAATTTGCGAATCGCTTCGATTCTAAACTCCCCCCTCTCCCCTTCTTCGTGAAAACATTTGGAGCGTTCATTCATTTTGTATGAGTGTGTGTGTGTGAGATAACAACAACAACATCCGCACCATCACCAGCACGCCCATATGCTTTATGAGGGTTTTTTTTCGGTTGGTTATCTGAGAAGAGGTGAGCGAATCTCTTCACAAAACTCACTCATTCATTTTTGGGTTTCGAAAAAAAAAAAAACTCGAACAATGATGAAAGAAGAAAAAATGTTGTTGACTTGGTTGCATTTGTTTCTTCACTCTCGATTCTTCTTCTTCTTCTTCCTCTTCTTCTTCTTCTTCTTCTTCGTTTCATCTTCTTTTCTCACTCATATAAAGGAGACTAGATTATTTAGATACTCTCTCTCTCTCTCTCTCTACCCTTAAAATAGAGCTCAAAGAGGAGCGAGTTAGTGTGTGTTTGTGTGTGTGAATCGAGAATCGCTCCGAGATACCGAGAGCGAGCAAGCTAGGAAAATGAGGAAAACGATCTAGACAAAAAGGGAACATTTTGGAAGTCAGCGAAGTGTATGTCGTTGTTGTTGTGGGTTTGTTTTGGATGCGGATCCAATGTGAACGTTGAATCAAATCGATTCTCGATCCCTTTCGATTCGTTTCATTTGTTTTATTTCATTCTTTTTTTCGATCTTTTTTCTTTTTTTTTTTTTTATTTTTGGATTTTTTCTGTTCAACAATTCTCAACAACTCGTTCAATTCATCTCTAGCTGTGTTTACATCTGTTTTTTTTGTGATCAAAATGAAACGATTAAAAAAATATCGCTAATTGTCAGCAAAAAAAAAAAAATTTGGTCTGGTTCGGAGATCTTACATTCTCCATTCCATCTTTGTTTTTGTTTGTTTGTTTGTCCTGGTTTAAAACTAAGATGATTGCCATCATGGAAAGAATTCGATGCATTCGAAATTAAGAAAACAACACAATTTGTAATTTAGAAGGAAAATTTTCTTCCTAAACAATCTAGTCCCCGGCCTAGACCGGAGGATCTCGTTGTTGTGTGTGTGTTTGTGTATGTTTGTGTGATGTATGCGATGTTTTGGTTGATTATTGTTAATTTATATCAATGTGATGTGATCTTTAAATCTTCTTCCATCGTTTATCGATTGTTTGGTGTTCTACGATTCCAAAATTTCAAAACGATTTAGTTCGAAATCTAAAATCGAGACGATTCGATCTCAATCATCGTCTCGAATCTCATCCTTGTTTTAGTTCGCAAATAAAAAATTTAGCTCAATGTTAATTTTTCGAATGCTAAGCTGATCAAATCAATCAAATTTATTGTGGAAACTTCTTATCCATTTTTATCATTGCTACCATTTTGCAAACTTTGGAACAAAAAAAATTTTTTTCTTTTTGATCTCATAAATTTTTTTCTTCTCGATTATTTTTCCAATCTAATTTGCATCCAATCGAAAATTTTCAACTCTCATCGTTTTGATGGAATCAAATTTTCTAAAAACTTCAAAAGTCTACAAGCATTAAGTGCTGAAGTTTCGAACGTTGGTGCTGTAAGCGGTAGCGGAGCTGACGGCGAGGTCGATTCATCAGCCTACAATCGTCATCGGCGTCTAACATCATTGTACAGCTCATATGGACCGGAAGCGGCCGCCATAATGGAAGCAAGGAACATGGCCAGTAAACGTAAACCTCCTGTAGGGCCCGCAGGCCTAAGTGGTCTCGGTGGCTCTGGAGGCAGCGGTCCATCATCCTTATTCATCTTCTCCGATGATAATTTTATTCGTCGACATACTCGTTTCATCATCGAGTGGCCATATCCTTTTCATTCGAGCGTAGAGAGAAAAACAAAAAAAAAATCTCTCATTTGATATTATTCTTATCGTTTGGAGTTTTTATTTTTTCATTGTCTCCAATCTCATCTCAAAATTTCCGATCTCAATCATTTTGTAGTGGTGGAGGGGAGTGGTGAATCAAGAATCCAACAGAATCCAAATCATTTGCCAGGTTTAATCTTTTTTTTCTCTCTCTCTCTCTGACTTTGGTTTGTGTGTTTTTCATTCAATCAAAACTGTTTTGTTTTTTTTTTTTTTTTTTTTTTGAATCTAACATCTAAATCTCACTCATTAGAAAAATTTTTGAGATATTTAGCTAGAAACAAAAAAATCAATACTCATTTTTTTGATCTCAATCAATTCTATTAATAGTATCTTAGTATAAATAATAAGAATAATTTTTTTTATTCGGACCTCATTCTCTCTAGAGCTCTGAATTTTTTTGATCTTTCTCTCTCTCTCTCTCTCTCTCTCTCTCTTTGGAACGAACACGCGAAAGCAAAGAGAAAGATTTGAGGTATTTATTATAGATTTTACGTTTCGTTCCTTGTTTCTAATTTTGGTTCTGGATCTCTTTTTTTTTTTTTATTCTACATTTAACATTTTGCTCTCTCTCTCTCTCACTCTTCGTTTTTTTTTTTAATTGAAGAGTACGTGGAGTAATTTTGATTATACCTACTATTTTTTTTTTCTTCTCAAATGATCTAGATTGAATTGAAACAAGAGAAAGAGAGACCTAAAAGAGAGAGAGAGAGAGAGAGAGAGAGACTAGGACTGAGAGAGATCAAAAAGATAGAGAGCGAGAGAGAGAGAGTAAAAGTGTGGGTGTATTGTGTTAGAGCCTAAAACTAGTGTTGGTTGTGTGAAAAATTCTATCCAAACAAAAGTCATAGCGATATTAAAAAAAAAAAGAATAAGAAGAAAAGGAAAGCAGAATCGGAAAGAAAAGAATGCAAAAAAAAAAAAAAAAAGAAAAAAAACAGTTCTTAACGGTAACAACACGAAGAGTTTGCGCTAGATAGAGATAGAGAGAGAGAGAGAGAGAGAGAGAGAGAGAGAGAGAGAGAGAGAGAGAGAGAGAGAAATCGATGTGAAGAGGTGAAAAAACCGTAGACCGAAACAACATCTCTCTCTCTCTCTCTCTCTCTCTCTTTCTTTCTTTCTCAGTAAAACTGAAATAGATTGAGAGCACCGTCGCCAATCGTAGATTTTCAACCACCAAGACATTGAAAGAGATAAACTTTTCAATCAAAAAAAAAAAAAAAAAAAAAACTAAGTTCTCATCGAAAGAAGACTAGACTCTAGTCTCTATTCGAGACTAGAGATTTGTGTTCCCAAAAAAAAAAAAAAAAATCACAAAAAATTTGTAGATTTTTTTTTTTGGTAAACGTATGGATGACTCAGCTTGAGAGGTTTTGTTTGTGTTTCTCGCTTCTATCGATAGCCTTCTCTAGGGTCTAGTAAAGGATAGGATCGAATCGGTCAAATTATGGACCGGATTATGGATCGAACAAATTTTATCGGTAAAATTTCCGAGAAATTCGTTCAATCATAAAAAAGGTTATCAGAAATGTTCCAAATTCTTTCGATTCTGTCCGAATTTAATCAAATTTTGTTCCATTTTGTTCCATTGTTTTTTTTTCGATACTCGATCGAATCTAATCATTCGGCGGCCTTTATCGATCGAGTAGAATTCTATCTAGTAAGAATGTAGAGAACGGATTCAGACTGATTAATGTTGAAAAAACTGAATCTATTAATTTCTAGTTTCGTACTTATTTGTCTCAAGAATGTTACCTAGAATTTTAGATCCAAAATTTTCTAAATCTCTAGATTGTATTAGAAGAATTGTTTTTGTTCTCGATTTTCCAAATGTAAACCTGAATCTAGGTTTATTTCTCTTATCCATTTGTTCGAATGATTCAATACAATCCATTGTGGTCCATTCCATTAAAGATTCCGTCAATTTCTCTCTCTCTCTCTCTCTCTCTCTCTCTCTCTCTCTCTCTCTCTCTCTATCTGTTCTTTTTGTTGTTCATTTTGATTTTGATAAATGTTGACCATTATCTCGAGAAGAATAAGCGAAACAGAACGGAGTGAAACAAAAACAAAACAAAACAAAAAAAAAAAAATACAAGAAAAAGAAATCACAAAACGATTGTTTCAAGACTATTGCAATATTTTTCTTTTTCTCTCTCTGGAACAAAACGAATACTGGAATACGGATTGAATTATTCTCTCTCTCTCTCTCTCTCTCTCCTCTCTCTTGGTCTAGAATCAAGAATTCACTTTATAGCTTTCGTTTCCATTCAATCATCATCATCATCATTTTTTTTTCTTCGAAAAGAGATTTTTCTATTCTCTCGGTTTCTATCGTTAATGAAATGGCTAGATATGGCTGTTTGGCTATTTCCGATTTGTTTTCTTTTTTTTTTCTATCTCTCTCTCTCTCTCTCTTTCCCATATGAATCTTGTTGTCTATGTTTCTAACTCTCAACACTTCTGAATAGCTTCCATCCTGAATGATCAAAGAGGTGGATTGGTTGGAGAAAGAGAGAGAGAGAGAGAGAGAGAGAGAGGGAGGGGGAAAGAGAGATCCTAGAAAGTCAAAAAAAAAAAAAAGTGCCAAATACGAAATGTTAGATTTAGGAATTCGATAGCTAATTCGATTCCATTTTGTCACCGAATTTTTTTTTTTGGCCTAGATTTGGCCACTATTCTCTCTAGATCATTATTATATCCATCATTATGGATATTATCATCACCATTATTATTATCATTTGTTGTTGTTGTTTTTTTTTATCGCCAACAATAATCACTAACATAGAGGAAATAGAGAAACAATAGGAAAAAAAATATCTAATACTTCGATCTGAAATCTAATTGATTTCTGATCAAATTCTATTTGGATCGAAAAAAAAAACTCAGTACATTCATTTCAATCTATTTGTTGGACATTCTTCGCAACCCCCCCCACCTTCAAACCTGGATTGCACATCGAAAATTCGATGAGAACGGAAACAAACAAAAAATCATTCACAAATCTATTCATTGATTATTCAATACTAAGAAATTGGATTATTATTCCTTAATTTTACTCATTTTTTTTTTCATAATTTTCATAATCTCTTTCATTTTGTTTGGGACCTAACAAACAAAAAAAAAAATATTCGCTTTCTCTCTCTCTCTCTCTCTCTTTCTTGGTCCTCTTCGATTCTTTTTTCTTCTTCTTCTCTTATCTTTTATTTTCAACAAACACTGTGTTCGAATATGCTGTTTTGCTTACCATCATTGCCAACTGTGTGGTGCTCGCCCTGGAAGAGCATCTACCGGACAAAGATCGTACACCTTTATCACTTAAATTGGTAATTATGTTTTTTTTTTCATCTAGAAGGAGGAGGGAGGGAAAAATATCTTTAGTTTATCTTTATCTATGTTTTTTTTTTTTTTAAAAAAAGACAAATCGACAAATTTTAATCTTTAATCATTTTTGTTTCGCTTTCCCTTCACCAATACGCAACAGGAAACATCCGAGCCTTATTTTTTAGGAATATTCTGTGTGGAAGCGACGCTTAAAATTCTAGCATTAGGTTTCATTCTACACAAAGGTTCCTATCTACGAAATGTTTGGAACATTTTGGATTTCATTGTCGTTTTGACTGGGTTCGTTTGTTGTTTCTCTCTCTCTCTCTCTTTTTTTTTTTCGTTCGCTTTTTTTTTTACTTTGCTTTGCTTGTGTTTGTTTTCTTGACTAATTTTTTTTTTTTGCTAGGGCTATCTTTAGATAGATTTTAGATTTTTGATTATTGTTATTGCATCCAACCAGAAACGACACAAAATTTCGTTTTGTTCGAACCACAATTCAAACAGTTTTGATCGATACAAAGCGAAAAGTTTCTCATCTTTGAATCGAATGGAATGGAATGTGTTTTTGAATGGAATCTGGAATGAAATTCAAATTTCAAAAAAAAAAAAAAAATCCAGTCCCCAAACCAAAAAAAAAAAAATGAAAAGAATTAGAGAATTTAGTTTGAAATCGAATTCAATTTTAGATTCCAAAAATCTAAAATCAAATTTCAAATTGATTTCGATTTTACTGGTGTTTTTTTTCTTTCTTCCTTCATTTTAATTTCCCATTTTAGTTTTTATTAACAATCCAAAGCTATCAAATATTGCAATGGACAATTGATTAAATTTGATTCTTGCTTCACTGCTCTATTTTATTTTTGGAACAAAAAAAAATGGAATGAAAATTTTCTTTAAAGTTCTAAATTTGAGAATCTAAAATCACAAAAAAAACTTTAGAAGAAAGAAAGAAAAATTGTTCGAAATTTTCAATTTGATCACAAAAATTGTTTCAGTATTGCCCCCCCCCACCCCGATCCACTTGCGCACCTTTTGTTTTTTGTGTTTTTTTTTTTAAACTCTATGCATTGGAATCTATTGAATTGAATTTGTTTGGAATTTTGATACCGGTAATATTCAAATTGAATTTATTTTAAGTTAATATTATTATTATTATTTATTTGTTAGTTTAGTTTAGTTTAGTTTAGTTTTGATCGCACCTTGATTTTAATAATTAATAATCGAAGAATGTTTGAGATTGAAAATGTTTTGATTCGCTAAATCAAATCGAAAACTAAAAAAACAAAAAAAAAAAATTGCTATGCTTGGAATCGATCGAATGATTTCGAATGGAAAATTTTTTTCCCACATTGAAATCGATTGAAAATTGAGAAAAAAAGAGAGAATAAGAATTTGTTTGATTGATGATCTGATGAAGAAATCAATTTTTTCTTTTTTTTTTATTTTTTGTTTTAAAAATTTAAATTTTAAATTCCAAATTCTTCTTACGATTTGTGATTGTTAGTATCGCGAACAAAGTGATCGAAGGAAGTGAATTTAAAAACATCGATTTTCGAATGTTACGATCGTTCCGTGTGTTGCGTCCACTAAAATTGGTCTCCAGGACGCCAAGTAAGTTTTCGATGATTGTTATCGGATGATTGTGATGTTTTCGAAAACAACAACAATCTACGAAATTGACAATCTTTCATCATCTCTTTTTTTTCTATGAGAAAGAAATCTTCAAAATCTTTCAACATAAAACCTCTCTCTCTCTCTCTCTCTCTCTCTCTTAACTTTTTGAACTTAACTTATTGAACTTTAAATTTGAGAATTTTTCATACTTTGATTTTTATTTCGTTTCCGTTTCCGCTTACTTAAACAAATATTTTTATAATTTAGTTCACCAACTAATGATTGATTTGGATTAATGTTGGGATTAATTTTTGATTTTTTTCTATTCCTTTTCAATCTTGAATCTAAATTTTTCTCAATTTAATCTTTTTTTCTTTTTTGATCATCAAATTGGATCGTCCGATAATTGTACGATTGCTGTTTGCACGAAAAAATCAATTTGGATCAAAATTAAAAATAAAAAAAAAAAAATTTGTTGCTTGCCTTTCCATCTTTTGTTGTGCTGATCTTTTGTTCTTTGGTCCGTTCTTTTTTTTCCACCCCCCATTTTTCTACTCTCTTGCTTGTCTGATCCTTAAAAATTTTCTACCTTTCAAATTTGCTTTGGATTTTCTTTTTCTTTTTGTTTTGTTCCTTCCGTCTTGATCCTACACTTCCACCTCTTACATTTGGTTATGGATCACTTTATCTCTTCGTCAACCCCTCTTTCTTGTCCTCAATCCAACATTGTTAGATTGATCACCTATTTTATACCGACCGATATAAAAGTATTAGGTGGCGTAGATCTAAAAACTTTACGTGCCATTCGGGTACTAAGACCATTAAAATTGGTCTCTGGTGTACCAAGTAAGTGAATGTTCTATTCATCGATGATTGTTCTTTTCGTTGTTTTGATCTTTTTGTTATGATTGTCTTGATTTTGTTTCCCAAAATTGATGTGGAATGATGCAATGATCAAATTGAGATATAATTCAGTTTGTTTATCATGATTGTTGATGATTTTCTCCCCCCTCCTCCCACCAATTCATTTGAATTGATTTGATTGAAATGATTCAATTCATCTAGGTTTGTGAAGAAATTCTCAAAGAACTAGAACAAAACTGAATTTGAAGTATAAATTGTTTTCTGAAAGGGTAAAATTTATTGACTAAGCAAAGCTAGCTCAAATGAGAGTCATAATCTAGGTACCAGAATTGATTGAAGCAAACAGAGTTAGTTATGAAATTATCCGAAAAAAAAGAGTTCTTTTTCTCGCCAATAAATCATCGATATGAATTGTTCGAAATCTCATACACTTTTCATTCTTGTTGACTTGTTCGACAAGGTCTACAAGTGGTATTGAAATCTATCATCAAAGCTATGGCACCATTGTTACAGATAGGTTTGCTGGTTTTGTTCGCCATCGTTATATTCGCCATCATTGGCCTTGATTTTTATGAAGGAGCTTTACATAAAACTTGCTATCTACTGCCCGATAAAGGTTAGGATCGATGTTAGAATCAATCAAGAGATCCAACATATTTAAATCTCATTTTCGGTCCTGTTTTGCTTGCTCTCTCTCTCTCTCTCTCTCTCTCTCTCTCACTCCATTTTGAATCGATCAGTTGAGATTGAAAAAGAAGGTGGAGAACAAGAAACTCCATGTACAATGCTAACCGATCCGGATAAAACGCCAAAAGGTGCCTATGTTTGTCCGAACACTTCCGTTTGTCGTGAGGGATGGGAAGGACCGAATTACGGAATCACTAGTTTCGATAATATCTTCTTCGCTATGTTGACCGTATTCCAATGCATCACAATGGAAGGTTGGACATCGATTCTATATTGGGTATGCGATTTCGTTTCGCTTGTTTCTTGATTGAATCAAGAAACAATTTGATTTTGAAATCTTAAGAATCACATCGATTAGAAATTATTAATTTGATTACTAATTATCATCACTGATTGATTGATTCAATTGATTAAATTTGGAATCTATTTCTTATTTCAATCTATTTCACATTGAGAAGACCAATGATGCTTTGGGAAGCACTTACAATTGGATCTACTTTGTACCATTGATCATATTGGGTTCATTTTTTATGCTAAATTTAGTTCTCGGTGTTCTAAGCGGGTCGGTATCACAAAAAAAAAATAATTATTATTACAATTTGAATTGAAAATTTATTTGATTTCTCTCTCTCTCTCTCTCTCTCTCTCTCTCTCTCTCTCTCTCTCTCTCTCTCTCTCTCTCTCTCTCTCTCTCTCTCTCTCGTCTCCTCCCTATTGGACCTTCCTTATTCATCGTCTAATACTTTGTGATTGATTTCTATTTCATTCTATCACTTCCGTTCACACCTTCGTCTACGCGTCTGGTGTATTGATTTCCATCGTTCGGATCTCTTCATATATCCTCTATGGATGATGGTGATGGAATTGAAAATACAAACAAAACAAAACAAAACAAAACAAAACAAAACTGAAATAAAATACAGAGAATTTGCCAAAGAGAGAGAACGTGTCGAGAATCGACAAGCGTTCTTGAAGCTCCGAAGACAACAGCAACTCGAACGTGAACTAAACGGTTATGTTGAGTGGATCTGTAAAGCGGAAGAAGTGATTCTTGCCGAAGAGAGAACAACCGAAGAGGAAAAAATGCATATAATGGAAGGTAATGCATAACACATTCGTTTCGTTTCTAATCGAATTCAATCAAACAAACCAAAAAAAAAAAAAAAGAAAGAAAAAAAAACTAATTAAATCAAATCTAATCATTTTAAATTTATTATCATCTCAATTTTTGTTTGCTAAACAAATTTCATTTTGCATTTAATTTTTTTTTCTGATTTAATTTTCTTTCTTTCTCTCTGTCTCTCTTTCTCTCTTTCTCGACACCATCGATGAGCTAGCAAGACGACGTGCTGCAGCGAAACGTAAAAAGCTAAAAAATATGCATAGCAAAAGTACCGATGAAGAAGATGAAGATGATGATGATGATGATGAAGGTAGGTGTGAGATTCTCCGATTCTGATCAGAATTTTTGGATACCGAAAACAAGAAAACGGAACGAAACGGGAAACAAAAAAATGAAAAAAAAAATTCTTCCCAAAATTTTCGATTCATATTTATAGAGAATGACAAATCTTTCAAAGAGATTCTTCATCGTAGAGTTCTCCTCACTCTAGTGTCCCATAGTATCTTGAATAGAGAATGAAACCAAACCAAACCAAACCAAACCGAACCAAAAAAAAAACAAAGATTCAAATAGTTTGGGGGCGTCTTTGGTCCGTATGGGAAAAAAATGATGCCACAACATTTTGAATGATTTTTGAAACAGAAAAAAAACTTCCAAAAATTAGCTTGGTTGATTCGTTCGTTCGTTCGTTCGTTCGTTGAAATCGAATTGACCGACTAATTCACTTATTAGCGTTTCGATTTGCAAATAGAATTCTCCCTAGTCTTTATCTAATTGAAACAAAAAAATAAACTAATCAAAAAAAAAAAAAAAAAAAATTCAAATCTTTTTTTTTTCTTTTTTTCTTTTCTTTTTTCTTTGCTAATTTAAATTATCGCCATCACTTAAAATCACGGCTTTCTTTCTTCACTTTTCGTTTTTTTTTTCTTCTTTTTTCTCGTTCAAATTGATTGATATTTATTGTTTAATTTTTTGTTTTTCTTCTTCTCTCAACTCTGCTTGATTGTTAAATTGAATCGTTTTCGGTTTGATTTTTTTTTTTTTTTGGAAATCCATACAATTTTCTACCATTCCAACCTTTACCAACCTTTTCATGTTGGGTTCTTTTTTTTTTTTTTTTTTTTTTTTAATCTGTGTGTCTGTGTGTGCTTTGTTTCTGAAATTCTACCCCGCCTCCCTCCCCCCGAAACTATTTGTCTATGCATTTATTTGTCAAAAAAAAAAAATTTTTTTTGTTTGCATTTTTGTAAATGTTCTTGAATTTCGGTGTGGGTGTGTCCAAATGTCCAAATAAATTGCTGTAATGAATATTTTGTGGAATTTTTTTTTCTCTTTGTCTGTTTGTGTGTGTGTGTGTGTGAAAAATTCTTCTCTTTTTTTTTTTTTTTTTTTTGATTCTCGAATTGCACGAAACGCAAAAACGAAACACTTCGTTCCGAAATGGATCCGTATCGAATTGAAACAAATGGGGAATATCAAAAAAAAAAAAAAAAACTAAAACCAAAATAAAAACAAAACCAAACTGATCCAAATCAAATCTATTCATTCGAATCGCTTTCTTCTATTGCTATCTATCTATTGCTTTGTTTTTTCTATTGTTATTATTTTTTCTCTCACACCGGTACGCTATCCAATTATCTTCATATTGAAACTGCACACCCACTCACATTCACTCACACACCCAATCGAATCTATTTCGCAACGCTTCTCTCTCTCTCTCTCTCTCTCTCTCTCTCTCTCTCTCTCTGTCTGTCTCGTCACCATGCAATCTCACTTAAATCGATTACTATTGAACCAAACAAAAAAAAAAAAAAAAACAAATAAACCAAATCAAAAAAAAAAAAAAAAAAAAAATTGCAGTTGTGCCTTCAAAAATGATGAAAGGTAAATTTCATTTTCTCTCACTTTTTTTACTTTGCTTGTTACTTTTTTTTTTGGTTGTTTTTTTTTTTTTTTTGATTTTTTGTCTTCTCTATTTTTCTCTATAAAAAAAAAAATTTCTGATATTCAAAAATAATATCGAAGAGAAAAAGAGATTAGAAAACAAGCGAAAAATTGCTTGTTGCAATACTATGCAAGCTATGCAATCAATCATTGCTAATCCGCTCGCTTCTAAATTCGAATCCGAATCCGAATCGAACCAGAATCCTATTTATCATAGCTATGTGCAATATGGTACAAAATTTCCCTTTCCCTTTCTCTCTCTCTCTCTCTCTCTCTCTCTCTCTCTCTCTCTCTCTCTCTTCTCCTCTTTTGATTGCTATGGTTTTTTTTTGTCTTGGATGAGAATGTTTCGAACCGAAACCAAATCTTGGCATCTAGATTTGTGATGAGGTTCGTTTGGGGTCAGTTTTGCATGCAAAGCACACAATATTCCTCACAAATTGTTGGTTTAGTTTTTGAAAAAAAAAACAATTTCGAAATTTCTCTCTCTCTCGATCGAATCGAATCGAATCGAATCGAATTGATTCTTTCACTATATTATTATTATTTATTTATTTTTTTTTTTTTTTGATTGTATCGATGAAAATTTTGCATAGAATTTTTCAGCATTTGCATTTTTTCTTTCTTTCTACCGCTATTGTTTTTTTTAACCTTGAAAGCTTAGATCTTTAATGAATCTCTTCAATCGGAATGATAATTTCCATTATTATTATTATTATTGCGATTTTAACATTTAATCTAGATTTAATTCTAGAAAAAAAATGCGATAAATATTCCAATATATTGAACCATTCTCTGATCTTAGTGTAGATCTGATCTGATAGAATCTCTAGCTAAGATCTTCTCCATAATAGATTTTCAACAATATTTTCAACAATCTAAACGTTGAATTTTTATAAGAGAAAAACCAAACCTAACCTAAAATATCATAGAAGAAGAAGGAAGAAGAAAGAATTATTAACAAACTCAAAAAGATCCGATTCTTTCTTTCTTTCTCTCTTTTTTTCACTTAGAGAAAGAATTTAAAATTCAATTTGAAGAAATTAATATCTCTGTGAAGAAGACAAAAATGAAAAAATAGATGAAAAAAAAAAGATGAAAAAATTTTCTCAAATTATCTCCAATTGTTATTGGAGATAATTCTCGATGATTAAAAGAACGCAAGCAATCAATGAGACGTAGTTTAGTTTAGCCTATTCTAACAAACAATCAATCGATTGATTATCTCAATAGTTTATTCTTTTAATTGACTTGAAACTAATTTTTTTTTCCTATTTCTAATTGCAAATCTCTCATTCAAATCAATCTGATCGTTTCTTTCTCATTCAAATCAATCTAATCACCAACGATTGTTTACGCTTGAAACTTGGACTTTTTTTTTCGGATTCCAATCGATATCAAAAAAAAAAAATCACTTCTCATTTCTCTAATAATGATAATAATAATAATAATAATTTGGTTGAAATTGAAATTATTCTCATTCTCGACGAAGGATTCTCACGAGCGACCTATCTTCATTCAAAAATCAAAAACAAAGGTGTTTGTAAAGCGTTTTGGCGTCAAGAAAAAAGTTTCCGGTATGTTCATTCAACAAGTTCATTCTTTTCTCTTCTCTTTTTTCTCTTAAGAATTTTTTAAATTTTTTATAAATTCAAATTGAATGCAATCAAAAGCTAAAAATTTTTTTTTTTTTTTTGATTAAAAATTTAAAAATTTGGATCAAGTAAAAAAAAAAAAATTTATGGTTTCTTTCTCTCTCTCTCTCTCTCTCTACTATTATAAACCGAGATCAAAATGATTTAGAAAAAAAAGAGATTATAAACGTCGGGGGGGGGGAAGAAACGAGCAATGAAATTTTTCAATTAATAGGCTATAATTTCTTAACACCAACTTACGTAACAACAACAACGATATGATAGTGATGTTGTTGGTTGAAATAAATTTTCCATCGAAGCTTTGAGATATTTATTGCTCTAACAAAAAATCTCTTCCCCTACGCGAGAATCCAATCATCTTGAAGACCCAATCCCTTTTGTTTTTTTTTTAGTTCGCTTCAAAATTCGCCATTGTCCAAACTATCGTTAAGCTAAAACCTAGAGGAAAAGATTTTTTTTTTTCAATTTCACAAGTTTTTTTTTTTTTAATTTAAATTCAATGATTAAATTCAATTATTTTCAACGAATACTCTACTATCGAATACTTAAAATATATTAATTTATATATTTGTTTTTCTAACATCTTTCTTAAAACGAAAGCTTTTCTAATCTTCAACTGAATGAGCAGTGTACGTTGAAGGTGGTACACATCTCTTTGGACCATAAGCTAGACGTCAGCTAGCTAGAAGAAAAAGTTCATCGATCTTTTTTGAGAGTAACCGAAATCGATTCGAATCGTCGACACCTTGATTGTTTGTTGTTGCTGTAGTTGTTGTCCACACCTTAGCGTTGGTGAAAGAAAAATTTTTGGGTAATTTTGGGGGGGAGAGGGTGAAGGTGAATTCAAGTGAAACGAATAGCTGGGGAGAAAAATGATCGAAGCAAAATTGAAATTCGGACCATAGAAATCGTTTTTTTTTTTTTATTTTGGAACTCTCGAATTTCGCTAATCTCTATAGGATTTTTTTTTCTTTTCTCGATTATAGATAGCTTTAACAAATTTGTTTGATCTTTTTTTTTTTTTTTTTTTGGAAAGAATCCAGCATTAAAATAAAAATGTGTTGGAATTTTTGATCCCATTTTTTGGACAAGTACTCAAACAATACTTTTGCACTCTACTTTTTCTCTCTCTCTAGATGTTTGTCATTGCTATCATTAAATTTTCATTCAATCTAGACTCTAGAATTTGAAACTTTTCTTTTTTTTTTTATCTAGGACCCTTTCTCTCTCTCTCTCTCTCTCTCTCTCTCTCTCTCTCTCTCTCTCTCTCTCTCTCTCTCTATCTCTGATTTATTTTTCCGTTATTTTTCCGATTCGCTACTGAAACGAAAACTTTCATAGCGCACTTGAAACGATTCAAACATCGTATCGTTGAAATTTTTTGTTCCAAAATTAAAAAAAAACTATTTGTTCCGAGAAGAAGGAATGAAGATAGAGGAAGAACGAGAGAGAGAGAGAGAGAGAGAGAGAGAGAGAGAGGAGCGACTAAATTTTTGGTTGTAAATCAAAAAAAAAAAAAAAAAAAGAAAACCATTTTGATTGTTTATGAAATCGATTCATTTTATTCTATATATATCAATATTACAATAAAGAAGCTTATAGATTAGTATTCTTTTCACTTTCTTTCCACTCTCCAATAGACCACCAATATCTGTGTGCTTCAAAATCTATTCTTCTATTGTTCTGATTACGATAAAGCTATACGATATTTTCATATATAGAATATGAGAGAGATAAGAGAGAAAAATGATAAAGAGAGAGAATGAAACCGAAACTGTTTGCATCGAAAGAAGCTTTCTCATATCTCTAAGATTCTCTTGTATTAATACGATGCAATCTGAACTGAATTGATCCAAATCTAACCAAACCACATCCATGCATCTCTATTTTTAGGAAAATAAAAAGATGAACTTTTTATTTTCGTTCCCATTTCTCATAGCTAGTCATTTTATTATTTTAAGCTAAAAAAATAAAAAAAAAAAAATGAATTCTCTCTCTCTCTCTCTCTCTCTCTCTCTCTCTCTCTCTCTCTCTCTCTCTATCGTAAAAACTATCGTTTTATGTAAATCAATCATTTCGTTTACATTTCGTTACGAATCGAAGAGAATATTTTTTTTTTTTTTGTTTTTTTTTGTCGAGAAACAAAAATAACGAAATAGCGAATAATGCTACTTCCTTTTGTTTGTATTCGATGATAGAATGTGATCGAATTGATTGAATGCAAAAAAAAAAAAAAACAGTGTTAGGATATGATGATTTATTTTCTAGGTCCCGATAAACATTCTCCTTTAGTTCATTGTTCATATTTGTTCATTTTCTAGTGTTCGAATTCAATGTTTTATTTTTCTCCTCTCCCTCTCCCCCTCCCCTCTTGAATCCATTCTCGAATAGAATCGAATGTATTGTACACATGGATCGATGGAATTCTCTAGCTCATTCATTGATGCTCTAAAGATTCTAGATAAGAGAGAGAGAGAGACCGAGACGAAGAGAGAGAGAGAAAAGATTCTAAAAAAAAAAAAAAAAAAAAAATTCGAAACAAAATTAATGACTTTGAGCCCATCGAATCATTAGCGGCATTTGAATTTATTATAATTATCACTTTGAAAGTGAATGTTATTATAATTTGAATGAATTTCTATGGTCCATATCAAATTGTATTGAGATTTCGGTGTACGAAAAGAATCGGATTGTGAGGAAAAGGGCGAAATTTTTTTTTTTTTAATCCTCATCCTAGATGATTTGAAATTTTGACCACGAAACAATGATACACAATTAACAATTTAGAAGTTTTTTTTACATTGTAAATACGATTGGATAGAATTATCGAGTTCTAGAATTTTCCTTTCGAATCTCTTGATTTTTTTTGAGGGTCTAGCTGGCTGATTTTCGTAGAAAGAAATTAGTAAACTTGAAATTTAAAAATACTGAAGAGAGAGAGAGAGAGAGAGAGAGAGAGAGAGAGAGAGTTTTGATTATGGGTTAAATTTTTTGTTACAATCATAACATCATTGTAACATTACATAGAGTAATGGATTGAGCAAGCTAGGAATAATTTGTTGATAATTATTTCTATGATTCTATGATAAATCTCTCTCTCTCTCTCTCTTTTGTTATTTCTTTACACTTTTAAACTTTGAAACAATTTATCGCTTTTAATTTCAAAAATAAAATTAAAATTTTCAATCGTTCCAGATTGATCGTTCGAAGAGGAATCAAAACGCAAGCATTCTATTGGTTCGTTATTCTATTGGTTTTTCTCAACACTGCCTGTGTGGCTGTCGAACATAAAGGCCAGCCCGAATTTTTGACTTATTTTCTTTGTAAGTAAATTATTTTTTAGAATTGAAGAAACTTGAAGAATTCGAAAACAGACAAACCGAGAGAATGAAAAAAAAACAGCAATGAAAAACAATCAATTTTCATTACTAAACTTTCATTATCGTAGAAGACTTTTTATGAAACATTCGATTTATCACTTCGATATCATTCATCATTTTTTTTTTGGTCTCTTTTCTCTCTCTCTCTCTCTCTCTCTCTTCGTTTTCGACAACATCCGCGAATAATCAAAAAAAAAAAAAAAAAATAAAGACATTGCCGAATTTGTCTTTCTTGGTTTGTTTGTCTGTGAAATGTTGATCAAGATGTATGCGCTTGGTCTCAAAGAGTACTTCTCTTCCGCATTCAATCGATTCGATTGTCTCGTAATTATTGGATCAATTTTCGAAGTGATCTGGTCCGAATTCAAAGGAGGCTCGTTCGGTTTCTCAGTGATGCGTGCTCTTCGTCTGCTTCGAATCTTCAAGGTTACAAAGTAAGCTTTAAAAAAAAAAAAAAAAGAGAATTAATTTATTCAGCGAATCGATTGAATAATTAAATTTTGAAACAAATCTTTTTTTTTGAACAAAAAAAAAAAAAAAAGATATTGGTCATCGTTACGCAATCTTGTCATCTCGTTACTAGCCTCGATGCGTTCGATCATATCGTTACTGTTTTTGCTCTTCTTATTCATTTTGATTTTCGCTCTGCTTGGAATGCAATTGTTTGGTGGTGCATTCAATTTCGAAGATGAAACACCGGCCGCCAATTTCAATACGTTCGCGATCGCATTGTTGACGGTGTTCCAAATTTTGACCGGTGAAGATTGGAACGAAGTGATGTACAAGGCGATCGAATCACAAGGTGGCATCCATCACGGTGGAATGATCTACAGTGTCTATTTCATTATATTGGTGCTGTTTGGTAATTACACTTTGTTGAATGTCTTCTTGGCTATCGCCGTCGATAATCTAGCGAATGCACAAGAACTGACCGCTGCCGAAGAGGAAGAAGCTGAAGAGGAGAGAGAGAATCAAGAGCTCGAGCTTGTTCAATATCGTAAGTGCTGTAGCCGGGAACATCAATCGATTAACTATCAATTTCTTTTTTTTTTTTTTTTTGTTCTTTCAATAATCGAAAGATGGAAAAGGAAAAGATGATGTTCCGGCGATGAACATCTGTCCACCATCACCGATGGGCCGTAGCGGTAGCCGTACCGATCTGGCCAAAGTTGAATACGAACTAGTGAAGATCAAAAAGAAAGACGATATCGATCTGTTCGAAGAGGAAGAAGAACCTAGTGGTCCAAAACCGATGCTTCCATATTCATCAATGTTTATCTTCTCCAGCTCGAATCCGATTAGAGTTTTCTGTCATTTTGTTACCAATATGAAATATTTCGATGCATTCATTATGGTCATCATCACATTGAGTAGTATAGCGTTGGCCGCCGAAGATCCAGTCGATGAGAACGCCTACATCAATAGTATTCTAAGTAAGCGTACCGATTTTGTTTTTCTCTTTGTTTCGATCGTTGATTAAAGATTCGTTTTTTTTTTCGTTTTTTTTTCTTTCGTATTCCATTCACACCATCTTCGAATAGTTTATTTCGATTACGCTTTCACTGGTGTTTTTGCAATCGAAATGGTTTTGAAAGTGATCGATCAAGGTGTTTTTCTTCATCCCGGATCCTATTGTCGTGATCTATGGAACATTCTTGATGCTATTGTTGTTATCTGTGCACTTTGTGCAATAGCTTTTGCTTATCTGTAAGTACATTCATTCAATATAACTAATTGATGACAACAACAAATCGAATTAAATTTGTTCGAATTTTTCATTTTTTGTTTTTTTTTTCTATAGAGGCGATGCTAGTCCTGGAACGAAAGGTGCTGCCTCTAGTCTAAGTGTAATAAAATCTTTAAGGTTTGTTTAAGGATTAAACTTTGAAAGCTAAATCTCATATCTCTTTTTTTTTAAAAAAAAAAAAAAAAAAACATATAGAGTGTTGAGAGTGTTACGTCCACTGAAAACGATCAAACGTGTACCAAAATTAAAAGCGGTTTTCGATTGTGTTATTACATCATTGAAAAATGTCTTCAACATCCTTATTGTCTACATGCTTTTTCAATTCATTTTTGCTGTGATAGCTGTACAATTATTTAATGGACGTTTTCATTATTGTACAGATGAATCGAAACTATTCGAAGAGGAATGCCAGTATGTTTCCTTTCGCAAATATTTCGAAAAAAAAAAAAAATTGTTTCAAAATTTCTTAATAATAATCTCAATTGATCTATTCTTATTCTATTCGATCAAATTTTCCTTCTATCAACATTCAACATAATTAATTAGTGGAGAGTTTTTCATTTTCACTTCGGTCCATGAGCCACCAAAAGTACAGAAACGTATATGGGATCGAAGACAATTTCATTATGATAATGTTATCGCTGCCATGATGACTTTGTTCACCGTACAAACCGGTGAAGGATGGCCAACGTAATCGATTTTAGATTTAAACAAAAAAAAAAAAAAAAAATTCAATTTAATTTTCATTCAATTTCCTTTTTCCAATCTTTTTTTTGCTTGTTTCATTCAAAAAAAAAAATTTGAAAAAAATAAAAAAAAAAATCAGCGTACTTCAACATTCAATGGATTCCGTTTTCGAAGATCATGGTCCATTGCCTCGTTTTCGTATCGAAATGTCCTTGTTCTATGTCATCTTTTTCATCGTCTTTCCATTTTTTTTCGTTAACATTTTCGTTGCCTTAATCATCATCACCTTTCAAGAGCAAGGCGAAAAAGAGCTTGAAGAGGGCGAATTGGATAAGAATCAAAAATCTTGTATCGATTTTTCGATCCAAGCGAAACCATTACAACGTTACATGCCAAAAGATAAAGATTCATTGAAGTATAAAATCTGGCGCGTTGTCGTCTCGACCGCATTCGAATATTTCATTATGGTTTTGATCGTACTCAACACTATTCTATTGATGATGAAGGTATGAGAAAGATCTCTACGCAATCTTTCACAATCTCTCTAGCTCTCTCTCTAGGCTTTTTTTTTTTTTTTTGTTGGTCTGAAAATTAGCTTCGATTATAAGAATGATTATCTTTTTTTTTTTTTTTGTTTGTTTGTTTTTTCGCTTTTGCTTCGCTTGCTTGTTTGCTTGTCTGATTGCTCAACGTTTGCTAGAGCTTGATCTTAAAACGAATGAATCGAAACTGGTCTTGTTCTTGGATCGATTATTTTCGTTTTATTTCTTTTTTTTTTTTTTGGTTTTATTTTTTTTCAGAATTGTACAATATTTTCCCGTTTTTTTTCCCGTTAGTTTTTGTTATTAGAGTTGTTGTTGTTGTTGTTGTTGTTGTTGTTGCATCGATAGAATAGAATAGAATAGAATTTTGAATGCTTCCAAATTTTATCACCTTTGCTTGAAATTCATTGATGGATCAGATTTGGCATGGAAATTTGGATCGAATCTTGTGGATACGATAATGAGAGAACTCTCCAATCTAGAACCTATTTTTTTTAAAATATCTAATAGATTTTGAAATTTTCTTTCGATTAGAAATTGGGAAGGGAAGGAGGGCTGTAATTAGAGATTTCAATTAGTTTTTTCAATCTGCTTGTCGAATTTTGTTTGTTTTTTTTTCTCTCTCTTTTGTTTTCGTTCTCTGTTGCATGCATGCACGAACACATTAACGTTCCTCCCCCCTCCCACGAGATGATCGTATCTATCGGAACGAACGGCCCATACGAATTAGATCACCAAAGGGTTTTGTCTAAATTTTAAACCCTATTCTATTCTCTTCCCTCGAATCAATCGTGTGCTTTATTGTTGCAAATTTGCTGAAATCTATCTCTCTTTTTTTCTCTCTCTCTCTTTTTTCTTTGATTCAAAAAAAAAAAAAACAAAAAAATAAATTTCGTCCGCTGTTCACAACATACCTGTCCTATTATTATTATTATAATTCTATATCTTCCAAAAAATGTAACACTGAAATCCAAAATAAAAATCTCAATCTAAAACTTTCAAACAATTGATATCAAAAAAAAAAAAAAAAAACATAAAACATAAAACCTAACCTTAAATCTACGTCAACAAAGTATTATCAACAAAGTCACGAATATAAACTTACCTTACAATATACCAACGCTACATTCACTGCCCTTTTCACATTGGAATGTATGCTGAAGATAACTGCATTCGGTTGCAGGGTCAGTATTTTGTTTTTTTTTTTGATGGTAAAAAATTTCGAAACTCCCCCTCCACAATCCTTTTTGAATTCTCTCAAAACCACCTATCCTAGAAACAATCGATCAACAAACATTGAACGACATTTCAACAAAAAAAAAAAAAAAAGATTCAATCGATTTAGAGTGAGAGTGAGAGAGAGAGATAGATTTTGCATTCAATCATCATGCATGTGTTGTGTGTGCATCGTCGATCATGGAACTAGTTCCAAGTTTCAAGATAAATTTTTGATATTGAAAATTTGAAAAATCAAAACAAAATTTAAATTTTGAATCGAATTTTTCGAAGCGTTGCGATGCATAACGATGTTTGGTTGCGAAAAATTTTCACGATCGATCATGATCGTGTATCCAATCGAATCAATCAATCAATCCAATCAATCGATCAATCCAATCGAAGAGGCCAGAATGGTCAGAAAATTATCTTCGTTTTTTTTTTTTTGATTAAAATCTTCGTTTATGAATAAGAGATTTTAGTTCAAATCTCTTCTTTTTATTTATTTTTTTTTCCTGTTAATCTTCTAATTCTTCATCGAGAGAAAAAAAAATCATTAAAACTAATCTTATTTTAATTGTCAATTTTTTTCATCCATCTTCGATGTTGGTTGCAAAAATTCGATTCAAAAAAAAAAAAAAATAATGAAAATAATAATAATAATCAAATTCGATATAGTATCATCAAGCAGATATCTATTACACCGATGCTTTGACCTATACCAACGAGATCTTTACATTTCTCTTTCTTGTTGAATGTATCTTGAAGATAATCGCCTTAGGCTGCAAGGTTTGATTTGTTGAAAATTTTCTCTTGAAATTTACTGTTCAACAATCAGAATAAAAATTTAAAGAAAAAAAAAAAAACAAAACAAAACAAAACAAAACAAAACAAAGAAAGGATTTAGCTTAGAATTTTGTTTGAGAAAAAAAATACCTTAGCCACAAAAATCGGCTATAGAACACTGATAAATTGAACTTATAAAATCGAATAGAATCTTTTCGATAGCAAGGCAATCTAGAAATTCAAATTTGATCCAGAAAGATTTCTTTTCCAATTCCCTTCACTCTCTTTTTTTTTCTCTATCCCTATTCATCATTCTAAATATCTATTTTAAAATTCTATCTAATCTAAATTTTCAAATATTTTGATACAAAATCAAATGTTAACCAAAACCAAAACCAAAACCAAACCAACCAAAACCAAACAAATTAGAATTTTTTCAAAGACTCTTGGAATATTTTCGATTTCATTACGGTCTGCGGTAGTGTTGTCGATGCACTCGTCATGGAGATAACGTTGAGCGCCGTCAATAGCAAGGTTTTTATCTTTGTTTCAAAAACGAAACCCTTAAACTTTTGATTTTGGAATCGTTTTAATCGTTTTGAATTTCTCTTTCTCTCTCTCTCTTCTGTCATTCCGGTTCTCCGTAGGATTTCAATTTTATCTCGGTCGGTTTTCTTCGATTGTTTCGTGCCGCACGTTTAATCAAACTTCTACGACAAGGCTATACGATACGAATTCTTTTATGGACATTCATACAATCATTTAAGGTTTGATTTTGAAATTTTTTCAAATCAAATTGAAACAATCTAATTTAGAAATCTTTCTCTCTCTCTCTCTCGATAAATTTCTAGGCTCTTCCATATGTTTGTCTATTGATTGCGATGTTATTTTTTATCTACGCCATCATTGGAATGCAGGTAAAATTCGTGATAGAATTGAATTGGGTGAAAAAAAATAATAATAATAATAAAATAAAATAATTTTTTTGTTTCGAAAATGTTTTGATCTGGAATATCCTCTCACCATTGTTTTTTTTGTTTGTTTGTTTGTTTATTTTGGTTCTTTTGAATCAATTCAGTATGCTCTTCTCTTCTCAGCAGCACTTCATTGGGGAATGCTTGTCTTTTTTATTTTTTTTTTCAATGCATTTTGAATGCAACAAATCATAACAATGCTTGCTTACCATTCAAGCAATATTGCTTTGCTTTCGAAGCTTTTGAAAGTCACCAATTCGCGACAATATGAAAATTTTCTCATAAAAATCATAATCTTTAATATGACAAAAAAAAAAAAAAAAAAGATAAATAGAAAAAATAACAATCCTAGCAATATTGATTCTATGAAATTGAAATTCTTTTTTTTTTTTTGTTTTAAAGGTGATCCTTTCTCCCCTCCCTCCCCTCTCCCGGAAATAAAAACAGAAATCGATAGAAATTATCAAAATTTTTTTTCTCTCTTCCCCAGCCTCTCAACATCAAACCAATTAGACTTTTGGTCTCCTCGTCTCGGTAGAAATTATGAATTTCTGAATTATGGATTCTCGATTTTTTTTTGTTAAATATATGCCATATTGACCCACAGTATGATGAGATGATTCATTTTAGGAGAAATTTTTCCGGTCCAAGTTAATCTCTGTCCCAGTATGTTCTCCATGATTTGATGCTAGTATTGTACAATGAGAGAAAAAAAAAAACTTTTTGATTCGACCCTAGACCTGAATCTTATTGATTGCATTTTTTTTTCGATGCAATGATGGATGAAATCTGTTCCAGAATCAATTTGTTTCCATTCTCTTGAACCTAATTTTCGCATCCAATCGAAAGGATTCAATATCCGTTTCTCTTTGATTTCATCTCTCTTTTTCTTTCCATTTCTATCTATCTACGTTGATCGATTTCGATTTTGATTTCAGTTTTGTTCAAATGACTAAGATCAAACAAATTTTTCCTTCTCTCTCTCTCGAT
This sequence comes from Sarcoptes scabiei, assembly GCA_020844145.1. Taxonomy (NCBI): domain Eukaryota; kingdom Metazoa; phylum Arthropoda; class Arachnida; order Sarcoptiformes; family Sarcoptidae; genus Sarcoptes; species Sarcoptes scabiei. Next base: position 814,570 of record CP080488.1, read on the forward strand.
ATAAAATCTTCACAAATCTTCACGGAAACACGCGCCTACTTTTCACTCACTTTTTATATTTTGTTTTTTTTTCTGTTTTTTTTTCGAATTTAATGCAATCGAAAAAAAAAACAATTTGCAAAAAAAAATTAAAGGTTTTCGGCAATATGGATTTTGCACCGGATTCGGAAATCAATCGGCACACCAATTTTCGCACCTTTGCACAATCGCTTATTTTGTTATTTAGGTGAGTTTGTTTGCAATCTCTTCTTCTTCTCTCTCATTCTCCCTCCCCCCTTAGTGTCTTATCTTTTTTTTGCTTTTGCGAGAAATTTAAAATTTTCCTAGAGCATTATTAATTAAGTATTCAATGGATCACATCAAAACATTTTGGAACAATTTTAGGCTTTTTATTTTTTTTGTTCCATTCTAGATCATTTTCACAAAATCACACCGTTCACTTTTTTTTATAGATTCATAAATTTTTTCTAGTTGAAGAGAGAGAGAGAGAGAGAGAGAGAAAGAGAGAGAGAAAGAGATTCACATTGTGCTAATCAATTAATTCACACGAAGAATTTTTTCTTTCGTTTTTGGGATATTCCTAGAATCAAATCTCAAAAATTCTTCAACTAGATTCAATTAAAATCTTCAATTGCTCTCAAACAGCAATATTCAATTCTACTCTTTTATTTTTTTTTCTTCTCCACCAAAAAAAAAAAAAAAAAAAAAAAAAAAAAAACTCGTTAAAATTGGTCAAACAAAAAATCATAAATTTGATGACAATCAACAATAAATTGATGATAATAATATTCAAAAAAAAAAATAAATAAATAAATAAATAATAAAATAAAATGAAAAATGAAAAATGATCTCTAGGTATTCGGTAACATAGCGATCGGTACCGAATTCAATCCAGATTCTAGTCTGACACGTCACAACAATTTTCGAACATTCATTCAAGGATTGATGTTACTTTTCAGGCAAGTTTTGTTTCCTCAAATGTGTTTCATTTATGTTCTCGAAATGATTTCGATGATTTTCAATGATAACAATGATTTTAAATGATTCAAATCAATGATTACAACTCAAAACGTTTCGATTCCTTGTTGAAAGGAGTGGGGAAGGAGGGGGGGTTTAAATCTATCTAAATCTATTTTTCAATCAAATAAATCTAATCCATCCTATCAAGCTGATCTCTTGATCTCAAATAGTTCTCTTTTTTTCTAGCCCCCAAAAGAATATAGTTTTTTTTTTTTTTTTTTTGGTTGTTTTACTATCGTTTGAATCAAACTAATTTAGTTTGTTTTGTCTTCATCATCTAGATGTGCAACAGGTGAATCGTGGCAAGCGATCATGTTATCATGCCGCGCTGGTAGACCTTGCGATCCGAAAGCAAGACATAATGATGGTGCCAAAGATAATTGTGGCTCGGATCTAGCCTACTACTATTTCGTTACATTCATTTTTCTATGCTCATTTTTGGTATGAAATCAAAAAATTTGGATTGTTATTTTGGATTCTCTATTTTTAATTTTTGATTATTTTTTTGATTATTTTTGATTTTTTTTTTCACTTTCTCATACGAATAGATGTTGAATTTATTCGTCGCTGTTATTATGGATAATTTTGATTATCTCACAAGAGATTCATCGATTCTTGGCGCACATCATCTCGATGAATTTATTCGAGTTTGGGCGGAATACGATCCGAACGCAACCGGTTATATTCATTACTCGGAAATGTACGATATGTTACGAAATATGGATCCACCTCTTGGATTCGGTAACAAATGTCCATATCGTTTAGCTTATAAGGTTTGTTCGTTTTTTCGTGATTTTTTTTTCTTTTTTTTTTCATTTCGATGTTGAAAAATTGATTGATTGAATTGATTCCGATAGAAATTGATCCGTATGAATATGCCTGTGACCGAAGATGGTAAAGTGAATTTCACCACAACACTATTCGCTTTGATTCGGGAAAATCTTAGCATCAAAATGCGACCAGCCGAAGAGATGGATCAAGCGGATAAAGAACTTCGTCATACATTGGTGAAATTGTGGCCATTGCAAGCGAAAAAGATCATCGATAAACTTGTGCCACCGAATCATGAGCTTCGAAATGGTCGGCTGACTGTCGGTAAAATTTATGCCGGTTTTTTGATTCTGGAGAATTGGAAAACGACACGTTTCGGTCAGATACCGGGTGTCGGTCTGACGGTAGGTAGACGAAGAGAAAATAACAATAGAGAACAAAAAAAAAAACTTTTTTTTTGTTCTCCTTTTTTTTTTGGATCGAGACATCATTCTTTGAATGATTTCAACGGATTTTGAATCCACCAAGTTTTGATATTGATGATGAACTTTGTTTTTTTTCAGTTTTTTTTTATTTTTTTAGTTTTAATTTTGTTTTGTTTTAGTTCATTTTTCATTTCTTTATGTTCGGTGGATTATGATTCTTTAACTCTCTTTCCTCTCTCTAGCTCTCTGTACCCTAAATCTTCATCTACAATCTGGAATGTGAATCTTTTTTTTTTTATGAATCCTTTTTCTATTTAACTCTAACAAATTTTTCGAGAAGACTATGATATATCTTTTTTGATCTTTGATTTAATGAATTGATTCCAAAAACAAAATCTTCTCCAAAATCTAGATTTGAGTGATCTAATTTGATTTGAAGATTACACCATCGATATGGAAGTTTAGTTCTGGGTCTAGCTTGAAGATTTTTGCGCTTTTTAGAGGCCATTTCTTTTTTCTCGCCAATTTAATCTCAGTTAGCTCTCAATATACAAGAGAATTTTCTTTTTCCGTTTTTTTTTTTTTTTAGTATAATTTAACTGAACCAATACGTGAGAGTTCAAGATTAGCGTTCAATCAAGAGCAACATCAACATCAACAACAATTTCAGCAAAATTTTGATGGTCTAAACCAACACCATCATCGAAACGGTTTCTTTGATCTATTTCATGAGGAAGAAGTCGATTGTAAAACTACGGTAAATGTCATTCTTAAACTTTTCATCTCTACACACAATCTATCTATGTGTGTGTGTGTGTGTGTGTTTGGGGGTGTGTGTTTGTGTTTAGGTGCAGCTGTGCATTCTTTAGATGTTTAGAGGCGTTTAGAGGCACATCGAATCTAAGGAACATTATTGATTGTTGGTGGACTGTGGCGTAAGATTGAAAATATGAAAATGGCCTAAATTAAAATTTTCATCGCAGCTAAAAGAGTAGTGAACACAAGCTAACAACCGGACAAGCAGCAGCAGCAGCAGCAGCAGCTTTTATCGGCAACCGCAAAATTTAAACGTAGCGCAAATCATTTTCACACAAATTTTCACACATTTTTTTCTTTCAAACAATTCTTGATCTTGATTGTGAATCTCGAAATTGGCAAAAGTTGCGCTTTTTTTTCTTTTCCGCTCTGAATTCTTTTCTTTCGAACGAACTACACTGTTTCGATCGTGATCATCGAAAAACTTCGAGATGTAAATTTCTTCACAGTTCATTCACCAATCAACACTATAATATTTTGATGATTGATTATCTGTTTCACTTTTTTTCAATCTTTTTCAACAACCGTTTGATAGCTTGCATGCTTGATGCATCACTTGCGTAATCAATTCTTGAAAAGTTTAATATTTTTGATTACGAAAATGATTGCAAGATGATTGGATTGCTGATGGATTTGAGCATCTTAGAATTGTTTGAAATGTTTCCGATAATGAATTTAAAATGTTTCCATTTTGATTTTTTTTGATTCGATTGTTTTTTTTTTTTTTTGGAAAATCAAAGAAATTGTTGATGATGATGATGATGATGATGATGTTATGATTCTATCTAGATTGCTTGCTATCATCTCAAGTAGGTTCCACATCTGAATCATATTCGGATCGAATCTTTTCTCTCTCTCTCTCTCTCTCTCTCTTTCTGCTTGTTTGTCGCATTAAAATTCTTCAATGTTTATTGCTGAACTCTTTTGAAAAGAGTGAACAATAATTTTGAACAAATTTCGATTGGATTTGATTTGGATTTTTGTTTGCATTGGAAAACCGATCGATTCTTAGCTTTGCTTTTTTCTATTGCTCGTTCGATTGGAATCGCATCGATTCTTTTCTCCACACCAAATCTGTCTCATCTATCTTTCAACGTTGAAATGTTCTATTTTGGCAAAATTAAATACTCAAATCTCTCTCTCTCTCTCTCTCTCTCTCTCTCTCTCTCTCTCTCTCTCTCTCTTCCTCTCTCTCTCTCGCTCTCTTTATTATTTGATTTGATTGAATCGAAAATAAAATAACAAACATAAACAGCGTCCAAGTCTTTTGCAACGTTTGATGGGTGCCGTTCGTAATCAAAATCTACCACCGGATGAACAAAATTTTGAAGAGATGGGTATACATCCACGTAAAGGATCGTTGAAAGATCATAGGTTTGTCCGATGTTTTTTTAATGATATTTAGATTCGGTATTTAATAATTTCCTCTTTCTCTCTCTCTCTCTCTCTCTCTCTCTCTCTCTCTCTCTCTCTCTCTCTCTCTCTCTCTCTATCTCCCTGTACACAGTGATGAAAGTAAATTGGAGAAAACATTTAATTTTATTCGTCGAGGTTCGAGTCGTAAACATAAGGATAAACATCATTCGTATGATGATGAGGTTTGGATTGATTTCTATCTGCTCTTCTCTTCGATTTCTTTTCTTGAATGTTTTCGTTCGCTACCGAAACGTTTGATCGCGTTATTTTCCGTCATTGATCGATGGAATCAATTGAACAATCAATTTTGCTTCAAATTTCGATATTTGATTTGATTCCATTCAATGCTGTTCTCTAACTTCGTTGAATCTTCAATCCTTTGATCATGTTTGATTCGATACTTTTTGCTAAACCTTATCAAACCTAACTTTCTAACTTTGTTATCTAATCAAAAAAAAAACTTTTTAAAACTGAATTCTAATTGAATCGAAGACGAAAGTCTTTCTGTTCGAGAGCTAATTTTTCCCCCTACCGGAACTAGCGATCTAATTTTATTTTTCTCTAAAAAAACAAATTCTTTAATCTTAGCAAACATTAGATTCAATGGATCGTTCCTTGAGATGGAATCAAACATTGAATCAAACCAATTTCGATCGTAACAGTATCAATATTGTCGATTGTATCCAAATGGATCGATTAGATTTGTCAAACGAAAAGAATCGTCGTGCCTCATCGATTGTGTATGCGATCATTAATGATCGTTTTAATAATCTCATTGCTGGTAAAACTCTTCGATGGTTTGATGATGATGCTCAAATCGGACAATCGTCACCTGGATCGTTTTTGAATCGAGATCACTCGTTATCGGATGGAATTTCGAATCAATCCGATCAACGTTTAGTTACGCCACAATCAACATCAGCTTTTGTTCTCGATCTACCTCGATCAATGGTGGACGGAAGTGTTGCGAAACAAACATCACTCGATGATGATCATCAAAATGATTTCGAACAAATAGATTCGATTGAATTGTTGCGACAAAAATCATTGGAAAGTTCAACAACACCAAGAAGCTCGCATCTATTCGATGATGACAGCGAAAAGAATTATAACAATGATAATGATAATAATAATAATAATAATAATTACAGTAAAGATGTGAGTGAAAGATGCCAAGCTTATTGTCCAAGCTTTTTCTTCGAGCTGAGACAAAATTTTGACGAATTTTCTTCAATTTTGGGCAAAAATCTGGCAAAAACAAAGCTCGTCTTCATCGAGACCGAATCGCTGCTTCTATCTATCATCCTGTTTCACAAAAAAAAATAAATCCTCACTTGCGTATCGATCCATCCTTACACGCAAACCTAATAATTTTTTAAAGAAAAGTCTAAAAATTTTCAATTATCTAATCACTCCTTAATCGATTGCTTATTGCAATTTCTCTTTGAACACTTTGAAAAGCTTTTTTTTCTCGATGATCCATCTTTGATCAATCGCTTTCGCAATCCGATGCTTGAAATTCTTTGAATTTGTCTAAATGAGCTTTTGCTAGAAAATTTTTTTTTCATTTCTCTTCACAGGAAGCTGGAGTTGTCAGTGCTTTGGCACATCTATCTACACATTTGCATCCGGATTCTAGCCGTAGATCATCGTTCCGTCGTCGAAGATCAAGATCACGATCTCCATCGGTCCATCCTCAACGACCGAGTTCGCCTTCGACCTCGAACGCCTACGGTGTTGATAATGGCTCTAAAACAACGACCTCAACAACCACTGCTCCAACAACAACAGTTAGCACTTGCACAGCAAGCTCAACTTCGACGACGACGACAACAACAACTACTGTGACTGCTGTCACATCGGTAACTTCAGCCCAAATGGCTGGTGTTTCGCAACAAGCTGGACAAAGTGTTGTCCAAACGACTGGTTCGATACCGACCGCAGTGGTTCAAGAGAAAGGAATGGAAGTTTATCCACCACTTGATCAAAGATCGCCATCTAAACCTCCTGATCAAATGGGTTTCGCCGATACTGTTACCGATCTAGTCGATATTGTAAAGTATGAAACATCGAGAAAAGGTCGGCTAAAAAGTAAGATCCAAATGATTCGCTCCTATTTTTTCAATTAATTTTGAATTATTTCTCTTTTTCGAAGCAAAAGTACGAGCATCGAAGGATTATAGCGCTCCTACTATGCCTACCACGGGGCTAGTACGACACGGTAGTCATCGTCGTCCATCGTATCGATATCGTGAGCCATGGCGAGGTCCTAGGCCCGAAGATCAAGGTCCATCTGAGCCGTTGTTTCATTATCCACATTCAAAACAATACTATATGCAAGCTAGATCCAGACATGATCATGAGGATTTCGATCAACAAAGTCCTTCATCATCACAAGAATATTATGGCCATAGTGCTAGAGTAAATTTGGATAGACCATCACGAAGTCCTAGTCCACATCCATTGGTTCGCTTACGGAAATTTGATCAATTTTACAATTGAGATTGTAATTTTTTTCTCTCTTCATTTTAGGATCAAACTAAAACAGAATACTATGGGACAACTAAACTTGAACAACGATCTCGTTCACCAAGTCCAACCTTGATGAATCAATCATCATCATTCTTACCGTTTCAACAGCAATTACGAAGATTTCCTGGAAGAATTTTCAACGGCGCCAAACGACGCTTGTTACCGTTGACTCCTGGAAATTTGCCACCAAAAAATCTAGACCTTTCATCGCAAATAAATTTTCCATTAGTTTCACATTCACCAACAATTCCGAGTCGTTCACCTGCGACCATAAATTTTCCAAAACTAAACTCATCTCCCGTACATCTTGCTGGAACATTTATGATCGATCCAAACGAACAGCAACACAATATCATTATCGATCAACAAGCCCTTGGAGTAGATCCGATTCAATCGGAAAGCTTCCAATCTCAACATCCACCGATGAGCGATATAATGATCGATCAACAACATCAACAACAATTGCCGGCTCCAAATCAACCGACACAATCGTTTGGGGCTAGTCTCACATCGTTATTCAAAATGTTTGGACATCGAAATCGATCAGAATCTGATCATCATCATCAACAGCAACAACAACAACAACAACAGTTACAACCGCAACCAGCACAGCAGCCAAAACAATTGATCTCTATCGATCCAGGAATTCAATCGCAATCGATAAAACCAATACCGTCTGTGATTTCAACCGTCAAACGTGGTCTTCCTCAACTTCCGGGTTCAAAATTGATTTCTCAAGCTCCAACACTACAGCCATGGCCGGAAGAAGATTTTTCTGAGCAACAACACTCGCAATTATCAGCACAACAAAAACAGCTTCAACCGGCTAGTATCGTTGAGCAGCAGCCATTGATAAGCCATCCAGCAGTGGAGCCGGATAAGACGGCACCTTCAGCAACCATATCAGTAGCAACATATCAACCGATAGCCTATTCCAATGAGAATCTTCTTTTGAGTAGCGCTAGTACGACAACTGGTAGATTATTACCGAGCAAACCGACCACCTCGTCAACCATTTCGCTCTCGATGGATCCTCAACAGCAACAGTTTCAAAAACGTCGTGAGCGTATCAAAATGCGATCATCGACATGGACCGAAGAGCCGCCAAATCAAATGATGCAATCAAGAGCGCCATTGATTAGGACGGATGATGGTCGTCAACGGCGTCAACAGCCACCGTTACCACCGGTCCAGATCAAGAGACCATCGAGTGCTGGAATGTTGTTGTCTGAAAAACAATCAGCGGAAAGAAAAAGAAAATTATTCATGCCATCGTCTTCGATACAATCTTGGCAACAATCCGGTACTAGTAGCCGACATATGACACCACCGATACCGAGAGCACGTCGAAAAATACCACTCTATCAGCTATCGTTTCATTCGGATGGAGCTGTACCATCCTCAACAGATCGACAAACACAACAGCAACAACAACAACAACAGCAGCAACAATTTCTACCGTACCGACAGCATCGAAAACAACCGATGCTTCATCGACATCCTCGTCTAACATCGAGTCTTCGAGATTCGTACGGGATCGATTCTGATGATACAGCAATCGAAACCGTTCCATTGTCTAGCTCGAAAAGTGTTGGTCTTGGTCTTGATGATCGCGATATCATCGAGGGAGAGAGATATTCTATGCGAAAAGCAATGATCAAAGATGATCGTTTCAGTGATGATACCGATGATGAAGAAGATGATGATGACGATGACGATGAAGATTATGGTGATGATTGGTGTTGATAGTCTAGATGATTCGCTTAGATCAAACTAATCGATCTAGTCTGACAATACTACATTGAAATTAGTTACCATTCCACAGAGCTAATAGATATTGCAACAATATTCTAGGCCTCTCGATTCGCTCCGATCTCTTGTTGTGTTTTTTTTTTTCTTCGGAGGGATTTATAGCCTGCCATTCCAAATGATCGTATCGATCTGGTTGATGCTAAACAGCTAAACTAATTAAATTTTTCTTTTTTTTTTGAGGCAATTTTTTTTCCCCGGGTTCTTATGCGTTTTTTTTCTATGCTATTTAATGACCAAAAAAAAAAAAAGAGTTTTCGAATTTCCTTACCCCAGCCCCGCTTTTACTTTGATCTCAATCTACATCTTCGATGTTTCGATCGATGTGTCGATTGTGGTAAGAATCTTAAGACCAGAAAAAAAAAAGAAAAGAAAAAAAGTGTTGAAACTTCACCTGAAAAAAATTTCCTCCCCTCTACTACGATTCCTTCCACCAGTCAAAATTTGCTGGTCTAATTTGATTTGTTTTTTTTTTTTTTTTTTTTGAAACTGTTTTTTTTCTATCTCTATCCCTTCTCTCTCTCTCTCTCTCTCTCTCTCTCTCTCTCTCTCTCTCTCTCTCTCTCTCTCTCTTTTTCTCCTCTAACCTCTTATATAATTGCAATTCTTTACGATACAAAATATTGCTGTGTTTTAAATAGCAAAATTGAAATTGAAACAAAAGAGCCTTATTTTATCTCTCTCTCTCTCTCTCTCTCTCTCTTTCTCTTTCTGGTTATAATCTCTTTGTAAACTAAACAGATTGATTGGATTCCGTTTTTTTTTTGTCTGGCCGAAATCATCAAAAAAAAAAAAAAAATCACAAACAAATTCCGAAATGTTTGTTTGTTTGTTTGTTTTTTTTTGTATCCAATTTTTTTTTCGCTTCCTCTATTTTACACCTGTATCTTATCCTGAAAAAAAAACTTCTTTCGATTTGAATGAAAGAAAGGAATGAGAAAAAAAAAAAAAAAAAAAAAAACAATCAGAAGATATTCAAGAATTAGTGATTGATTAGAATCTCGATCTAAATTATCTCATCTTCTCCATTTTCTATCGTTGAAAAAATATCGAAATCGAAATCAAAAAAAAAAATCAATCAATCTTAGATTAATTAAGTACAGATTGATTGATTAGATCTAAGCACCTGTAATTAAGTACAAACAAAAACAAGAATTTCAAATACTTTTTTGGGATTTTTTCTTTGTTTTTTTTTTTTTTTTGATTTTGATCAATTCCAGTGAGCCAAATCGCTATCAATATTAGCTATCGATTAGTTCAAATGTCTAACTCTGTCACTCTCCCACAATCGTAGCAATCAAATGTTTCGATGTTGTTTTCTTATTAATTCCGTTTCCGATATTCTCTTACCTATCTGCTCTAGATCTTCTCTGATTGATTTTGAAACTTTATTAAAAAAAATGAAAATAAAATAAAAATTTATCCAATCGGATTTTCTGTCTTTCGAATCGTTTCAAAATAATCCCAAAATTTTTCTTCAGTCTTTTCTTTTTTTTTTGGATAATAAATTTTGTTGCTTTATTATTATTATTTTTTTTTCTTATTTCTATCTAATTGTTAAAATCTATCTCTATTCAATAATTTGTTTCCAATATTTTCAAATCGAAAAAAGATTATTTGAAATGAAAAAAAAAAAAATAAAAATAATTCGAAGCGCAAATCTCATTTTTTTTTACCCTCGATTAAATTAATTAAATTATTAATCGAAAAAATTTCAATTAGCCTCGAAATCTCTAAAAAAAAAGAAGTCGATTAGATTTCTACTATCTAATCTTTATTCCTATCTACTTGATTGTTAATGAAATCAATCAAATTTACTTCAATCTTTTGATTGATAGATATTTGGCCAAAATTGATTTTCGATTGATTTTGAAAAAAATTCCTCTACGCTTCAACCGATCACCAATTTGTTTTGGCGTTTTTTTTTTCTTCTTCTTCTTCTTCTTCTTCTACTTTGTTTTTCCATCGGATCCGAATCGATAGATGACGATGATGGGACCAAAAATTTGGCCTAGACTCCAAACTTTGTTACAGGTGTTACTTATCATTCAAGCTGTTCGTTCCAAAACAATAATCGAACAAGTCCATCTATCCTATGGAAGTTTGTTTTCGGATCTAGCTCGCTTCTCAATCATTTGATTGTTATAAAAATAGTTTTTTTTGGTTTGTCTTTCGATAGCGAATCTAACTGAAATGATTGTTACCTGGACGGTACCGGAACCACATGATGCTTATCCCGGATCGGTTATCTATTACAATCATTTGGATTTCGAAACACAATCATCGAAAGCAGAGATCGAAGAGTTTATCGATCATCGAACCAAATACAATACCTATAGATGTTTGCTTGGAAATTTGAAACCAAATCTTCGATACAGTAAGAGATTGAAACCAGAACCCAGAATCCAGAATCAAATTAAGATTTTCGATTTTCCTCTAGGTTATCGAATATTATTGAATGATTTCAAATCGAAACTCTATCAATTCGAAACAGCTCCAGCAGAAGAATGGCTACCACGATTCGCTATCTATGGTGATCTTGGATATGTGAATGAGAGATCATTACCGTATTTGAAACAAGATGTTCTTTTGAATCATTCCATCGATGCCATATTTCATCTTGGAGATTTAGCTTATGATTTGCCTGATGTTTGTCATTGAAAAGAGAACGAATCTTACGAACACTTAATTATTTCTCTTCTCTTTTTCTCTATCTTCATAGCGAAACGGATGGCGTGGACATAATTTTATGCGATCAATCGAATCGATCGCTTCCCGTGTCCCCTATATGGTCTGTCCCGGTAATCATGAACAGCTGAATAATTTCTCTCATTACGATTCACGTTTCTCGATGCTTGGCAATGATTGTTGTTACGAACAGAAAAATGATGATGATGATGATCGCAATCGATCTCTTCGAGAACGATTAAATAATCATTTTCATAGCTGGAACATTGGACCAGCACATATCATAATGTTCTCGACCGAATTCTATTACTACACCGAATATGGTTGGGATCAAATCCGTATCCAATACGAATGGCTCGAAAGAGATTTGAAAGAGGCGCAAAAAAATCGCAAAAAATATCCCTGGATCATCACGATGGGACATCGTCCTCTTTATTGTTTAAAATTATTCGATTCCTCTTGTTCGTATTTGACATTGGAGAGAAAAACAATTCGTTCCGGTATCGAATGGCGATTGAATACAACCGAACGAAGCTATGGTCTAGAGGAGCTTTTCTATCGATATGGTGTCGATTTACAATTCTACGGACATGAACATTTCTATGGACGATTGTTACCATTATTCAATTACACTGTTCTTAGTGGTAAATCATCAAAGAATCCTTACGATCATCCACTTGGGCCTGTACATATCACAACCGGTAGCGCTGGTAATCAAGAATATCATCCACCATTCAATCATCTTCCCGAATGGGTTGGATCACATCACAGTGATTACGGTTATACTAGATTGATTTTCGAGAATAAATTTTGTATTCGATTGCAACAGATTTCAGATGATCAGGTAAAATCAGTAGTGATGATGGAGAGAGGAAGAGGGAAATTTCTCTCTACCCTCGATTGAAAGAAACAAGAAAAAAAAAATTCTAATTAATTTTTTATTTCCTTTGTCTTCACAATAGAATGGTAAAATAATTGATGAGATCGAAATCATAAAAAGTTCATCAAAACCTAAATGGATGAAAGCAATCGAATGAGATTCGAACCAAAAAAAAAAAAAAAAAAGAAGCCAGCTGTTTAAAGAATTTGATGTTTGAAAATCGAATCGGAACAATCCGATGAAAGGAAAAATAATTTCATTGATCGATTTCAACCATATTTGGTTGATTGATTACATCTCGGCTATCTATGGCAATCATTTCTCTCTCTCTCTCTTTCACTATCTGTCTCTCTATCACTTCATCTGTCCATAGGTACCCTTGAAGATGGTACCAAAAGAATGGAATCGATCTAAAACTTGTTTGATGATATCATTTCACTCATTGATTCGAACGATTAAATCTTTTTTTTTTTTTTTGCTATTCGCAAATCAAATCTTCTTTTCGTTTCAAACGGAAAAGTTCAAATCGTAGTTTGAATTTCGATTGATTCTTGTTGCATTCAAAAAAAAAAAAAAAAAAAAGATTGACTTTTTTTTGACTGATCCTAGTCTCACAAAGAATGGTATACGATTCTCTTTGGTTCCGATCGATCATCATCATCATCATCTCGGTGATGATTGATTTAAAAGATTGCGCTTCGAATCATTTGAACGAGAACGATCGAATCGGTTTGAGGTATGTTGATTCGATAGAATAAAATCAATTTTCGAAATTTCAATTCTCTAAATTCTAGAAAAACCGAAACTAAAGAAGATGATTCGAAGAGAATCGAAACGAACGAAATCTCACAGTTGATGAATCGAGAGAATTTTGAAAAAGCTCAACAGCTATTGATGACGTTACGATGTGCCTTCTACGAGAAAGCGATCATTCCAAGTATTTTTAAAACGAAAATCCAATCTAATATTTTGAAAATTCATTCTGATATTTTTGATTCGATTGTTGTATTTTAATTTTTTGTAACAGTATCTAAACGTCTAAACATTTCGCTACCGTTGCCACGAGATATACCTGTTGATTGTGAACACAACAAACATTCCTCTCATGGATTGAATGGTGCCGAATTTGAGAAGAAAAACAAGATCGCCAATAACGAAGACGGAATGATGATGATGATGATGAAGCAAGAGCATAGAAAATCCGATTCTGTTCGATCTAAAATTCATCATCACAAAGAAGAAGAGAAAGAAGAGGGAATGGAAATGGAGAAAGGAGAGCAGCATGGTCAAGAAGAACATTCGGAACAAAATGAAGGGGAAGCGGGAGCGGAAGGAGAAGGTCATGAACCAGTACCTGTTAAACATCCAGCACCAAAAGGCAAAGCTAGACATGGTATGGGATCACATGACGGAAGAGGATTATCTCTACGACCGAGATCGAATTTTGGTCAACGATATTTTCTACTAGATCTTGGATCTGGTCATCGAAGAAGACATCATTCTAGAACAAAAATGTCCGAAGAGAGAGCTGGAGAGGAATGATGATTACATAATTGACTGCCTAAAAAAAAAAGAAGAATCAATTGATATTAATTAATATAATTAATTAATTAGTTTTTGATCAAAAATTAACATCTGTTCAAATATCGATTCGCAAATTTTTGTCGCTTTCTTTTCAATTTTCATTGATTAGAGAGAGAGAGAGAGAGAGAGAGACTTGTTGCATTGAGAATTGTTATTCAAAAAATGTACTTTTTTCTTCTCTATCCGAATTGTAAAACGTTCGAAACGTACCATTCGAAACCATAGATGATCGAGATGACCCGATTGAAATTTTAACAAATTTTCTCTTTTCTAAAAAAAATAAAAAGTTTTTTTTTTTCGTACAAAAAATGTCATTCAACTTTGATTCTTTCGATTTCGATTGATTGATCACTTTGATCGTTCGAATTCGATGGCCTTGTGATGATCGATGATCGATGATGATGTCTTCGGGAATGAGATGTAATTTTTCGGTTAGAATTTTGATAATTTTTTGCCTCTGGTTTGAAATACGATGTATGGATTGTATCGATGTGGATAAATCAAAACACTTGAATAATATTCAATCGAAATCGAGATCAATTTTGAATAATGATGAAATCAATGAAAAATCTCTATTCAAATCGCCATTTTTTTTAGGCTCCAAACGTATCTATCTTTTACTTTTGATACCAAAAGGATTAGTTCTAAAGAGTAAGCGATTTAAATTTGTATCCTCGAACGAAACACTGAATGAAATAATATTCTAATTCTAATCTTAATTGTGGATTATCATAATCTCGATTGTATAAAATGAAGTTCAAAACGAAACAAAATCGGCAACGACAGAAAAATCTACAACAACATCGACAACACAACGTACAACAACGATCGATCGTTATCCCTATTACTATTATTATGATTATGATGATCCATTCTATGCTATTGGTTTCAATCGGCCTGTACGAAAACCGACCAGAATCAATGGTGATGTGAATCGAAAACAGCAATCGGATCGAAATCGTGGCCAACAAAATCAAAAAAGGCGGCGACGAAGACGACGACGACGACGTAAACGACGACGGAGACGTCGTCGTCGAAGACGAAGAAAACCATTGAATGGTAATAGACATCAAAATCATCACCATCATCATCATCATCATCATCGACAACGTCGACATCGATATTGTCCAGAAAATCAATCAATAGCATCGAGCTATCAAAACAATTGCATCGATGATTTTGATCGATGGCGAAATCGAAGAAAACCAATCTCATCCGATTACAATATGAAATCGAAGCAAAACAATCTATTTGGTTTCGTTTTCGAAATACTTAAATGTTTTTTCGATAAATCATGGCATTGGTTTGCTAAGATTTTTGACGATAATTATGAAGCTAAACTTCAACAAACATCGAAATCGAATCAAACAAAAGTGATTCAAAATGATCGAAAACAATCACTTTAATAATTGATTTGATTCCGCTCTCTCTCTCTCTCTCTCTCTCTCTCGCTCTGTCCCCTTCCGATCATAATTGGTTTGTGAAGAAAATTTCTTACAACAACAACAACAACAACATTTGTTTGAGAGTCTTCGAGAAAATACGAACAAACGAACTGATTTTGAATAATGAATCCACCGGAAAAGAGGCTATCAATTGGCTTGGTACTAATCAAACTTGAAACAAACGCACATTTTCATTAACGTTCATTTTATCAAATTGTCATTATTTGGCTCTGGATTGTTGCCAAATTCTGTTCTTTCTCTCTCTCTCTCTCTCTCTCTCTCTCTCATCAATCGATCGATCGATTGATCAATCAATCAATCGTTTCAATCCTTGCCTAGGATTGAGTTTCAAAAAAAAAAAAAAAAAAAAAATCAAAGCTCACTATATCGAGCGATAATGGGTGAGATATTTGTGGGAAGTTGGAAATATCTAAACATACAGACAATCTAAATCTAAAATAAAATTATCTCTTATCATTGAAGGATGAAGAAAAAAAAAATTATCGAAAAAAAAATTTCAAAAATAAAATCTTCCTCAAACAAAACCAAAATAAGCTCGAAAATCGAAAATTTTTTTTCTCCCACTTTGTCTTCTTTATCTATTAAAAAAGTTATTAGATTTTGAAATGAAACTAGAAGAAGAAAGAGCAAAAAAAAAAAAAAAAAAAGGCAATTTATTTTTTCTCATCTGCTTTCAATATATGGGTACAAAGAAAGACAGAGAGAAAAAAAAGGACCAGATTTGTTTCTCCTCCCCTTCCTCCCCGTGCTCCTTCTCTTCTCTCCTAGGGACTATGGTCTAAACGAAAAAAAAAAAATACAAAAACAAAGAAGGATAGTGTAAAATTTAGATCCAGATTCAATTTTATCATCGATCTTCACTCTCTCACTCTCTCTCTCTCTCTCTCTCTCTACGTGTTCTGGTCTCTCTGATGGTCGATGGTTATTGATTATCGTCGGTGAGAGAGGGAAGAAAAATAAATCTAAGACATATTTTTTTTTCTGTCGAAAGCTTATCGAACAACAACTCAATCAATGAATAATCAATTAACTTTTATGATATCGTTACATTCTAATCTCTGAAAGTTTTTTTGTTTCTCTCTCTTTCTCTCTCTCTCTCTGTTCTACAAAGAACTTCAAGAATAGAACTCGAATAAAATACGAATTCCATCAGAGGAAGAGATTGAAATTTTAACTAGATTTTTAATGCTATCGATAAATAGTTTGATTGATTTCAAACTTGAATCAGTTTTGAGAGACCGAAGAGAGAGAGAGTGAGAGAGAGAGAGAGAGAGAGAGAGAGAGAGAGAGAGAGAGAGAGAGAGAGAGAGAGAGAGAGAGAGAGATTGGTTGGTTGATTGGTTAAAATAAATTGAACTTCATTTTGAAACCGAGAGAATAAAAGTGAAACGAAAAATTTCTACAAATTTTTTTTTTCTTTTTCTTTTTTTCTATGAAAAAAAATTTGGTTTAAACATAAAAAAAAAACATTTTTTTTTTCTATTTTGTACAAAACATTTCGTATTTCCTTCCTTGACATTTCCTGAGAGTACATCGTCTCGCTCTCTCTCTCTCTCCTTCTTCAATCGAATTTGATTCGATTGAAACAATTATTCCATCTAAATCCAATCTATCTATCTAAAAATTCTAATTCACAGATAGAGAACTAGCCGAATCAAAAAAAAAAAATGGCCGAACCAAATAAATCCGATTTGTTGAACAATAATGTTATCGATGTCAAAAATGATATCGAAATGATTGCGACAAAAAATTCTACTTCAATCAATGGTGGTACGATGCAATCGAATGGTTCCATAGCTAAACAATCTCCAATACAATCATCGGCAACGTTACGATCGCCATCGGTACAATTGCAAACACCACCGTTGGCACCGAAACTTGAAAGCGATGAGAAGATCAAGATGCCATCGGAATTCTCCTTAGGCGTTCTAATCGTACGAATCTTGATGATAGTATTCGATGTGATCACGTTTCCAATCTACTATCTTATTCAACGTCCATGGGTGAGGCTAGAGAAGCAACGAAAAGTTCGAGCACGTCTAGAGAATCCAAACGATCCTCATTCACCTTATGTACGATGCAATGGAGGCGTTGGTAATCATTACATCTACAAAGCCGAGACTTTACCCGAGCTATTACAATTGATGGTCAAATTGAATCCAAAAAGTATGCCTCTACTTGGTCGAAGACAGATCACCAATGTCATCACTGAGACCTTGTCGAATGGAAAACGTTTGATGAAATTCAAAATGACCGATTATCAATGGATGACGGTGGGAGAGATTCACAAACAGATCATCGATCTATCGAAAGCTTTCGCCGATGAAGGTGTTGGATTTCAAGAGAAAGTTTTGATCTTTTCCGAAACCAGACTAGGTAGGTTTAGTGCTATCTTCACTATTCATTTGAACTATTCATTTTTTTTTCTACTACCAAACCAGAATGGTTTCTATGTGCTCAAGCATTGCTACGAGTCGGAGCTATCATCACAACGCTTTACACTACTCTAGGCTTGAAAAGTATTTGTCATGGAATACAAGAGACGGAAGTGGAGAAAATCATCACCACCAGTGACCTTCTCCCAATGCTATTGAAAATTATCGATAAAACAACCAATGTGAAGAAGATCTATGTCATCGATCTACATCCAGGACTATTAAAATCGGATCCAGTCGAAGAGAAAGATTTCAATGATATTCTTGCGTCACAAAATCGTTCAATCACAATGATTAGCTTCAATGATCTTCTTGAGAAGGGTAGCAAAATTGAGGAGAGCAAATTTGAGTTCACCAATCCGAAACCGGAAGATACAGCTTTGATACTTTACACATCTGGATCCACTGGTAATCCAAAGGGTGTGATTTTGACGCACAAAAATGTTGTCGCAACAATACACGCAGCATGTCATTCTATCGACGATATCATTCAAGAAGCAGATCAACATGTTTTCTACGGGCTACTTCCGTTGGCGCATGTGTTCGAATTTATTTTGGAGCAAACTTTTTTCAGTCTTGGTATTCGTATCGGTTATGGAACACCGTACACGATGACGGATGATTCGACAGCGATCTATCCTGGACAGAAAGGTGATCTGAAAATGCTACGGCCCACAATTATGGCTGGTGTTCCGTTGATTTTGGATCGAGTTCGTAAAACTCTAACAGCACGTTTTGAGCGTAAAAAAAGTATCTTCTGGAAGCAGCTGATTAAATTTTCGGTCGCTTATAAAAACTATTGGATTGATCGAGGCTTCGATACGCCGATAATCAATCATACCATTTGTAAACGTTTGAATGGTAATCTTGGGGGTCGTGTGAGATATATGGTCGCTGGAGGTGCACCACTAAGCGCCGAAACTCATAGAATGATGAGAGCTTTTCTCAACATCCAGATCGTGATCGGTTATGGATCAAGTGAGACATGTGGCGCTTCTACGATGATGGAGATCGATGATCTTTCCATCAGCAATATAGGATCACCGTTGCATGGTGTCAAGATTCGTCTCGTTGATTGGCCTGAAGGTGGCTATTCAGTTCATGATAAACCATATCCTCGTGGTGAATTGGTCATCGGTGGTCCAACGATTTCGAATGGATATTTTAAACTTCCAGACAAAACAATGGAATCGTACGAGGATATCGATGGAACCAAATGGTTCAAAATGGGTGATATCGGTGAGGTCGATGAGATTGGAACGTTCAGAATCATCGATCGGAAGAAAGATTTGATTAAATTACAATTCGGTGAATATATCTCACTCGGTAAAGTAAGTTTAATCGCAAATAAATTGAAGCAAATGAAACAAAGCCGGTTATTTTTTTTTTTTGGTTTTCATTTTTTTTTAACACTAGATCGAAGCTGAACTTAAAAATTTCATCTACATCGAAAACGTTTGCGTTTATGGTGATTCGATGCATACCTATACGATCGCATTGATTCAACCGGCAAGATCGATGTTGAAACGTTTAGCCGATGATCTTGGTAAATCAAATCTAACATTCGAGCAAATTTGTTCAGATCAAACGATCAATAAGATTGTGATCGATAAGCTTCGAGAGTTTTGTTTCGAGAATGGTCTACATAAAATGGAGACACCGCAAAAGATTCGTCTCTGTCCAGAGGAATGGTCGATCAACAATGGCTTTCTAACAGCATCGATGAAAATCAAGCGAAGAGATATACAAAAGTTTTATGCGAAACAAATCGATGAGCTTTACGGACGGATTTGATCGATTTCGTAAACGCCACAAATGAATCATTTTCATATAATAGCTTCATATTTTTTGAATAGAAAAAAATAAATTTCTAATATATTAATTGATTTAGATCAAAAATCAAATATTTTATTCAAACAGGAATTCAAAAAAAAAAAAAAAAAAAAGCAAGTGAGAAAAAAACAAGATGAAATGAAATTTTTTAAAACGAAAATAATAGAATACAAGAAATCATTGTAGATCTATGAAGTGTTTGGAAAAATTTCTGATACAAATTCCAAAGCAAAAAGATAATCTCAAGGATTATGATTCGTATCCACAAACCATTCATATTTGTTTCACATTTATGGATCAAGATCTTAAAGATCGATGATGATGATGATGATGATGATGATGATGATGATGACGATGACGATGACGATGATTGTCGATATGCTGGCTCTATAAATGAATCATTTCCGAATGAAACTTCTTGAATCAATGATGAATTTGCTTCGCTTCCTTTAGGTCCCAAATCGATCTAGGTCCATAGCACTGTTCCAAAGAATTACTTTATGGTTTATGTTTCATTTAGATGTTTTTTACAATCGCTTACTTCAAAGGCTATTGACACAATAGTTTTGTTTTTTGGGGTTCGACGATGAAGAAAGTGAGAGAAAAAAATACAGAAAAGAGAAAAAGAGTTGCCTTCAAGAGAGAGAATGGCGAGCATCGAAATGTCGAACAGTGTCGATGACCGATGAAGGTTTGAATTGAATTAGCTAAGCTTTTAAGCAATAAATTTTCAAATTATTTTTGGAAACAAACAAATTAAAAAAAGAAAAAGAAAGAAAAATTTCCTTCTGATCAAAATAAATAATCAAGGATGAAGGTTTGGATCCAAAGAATGGATGAAACGTCAATGTAGGTGTGTTGTATGAGTAGGGACTTGTTTGTTTATCCAATAAAGAAAAAAATATATCACAATTGAGAAAAATTAAGGAAAAAATAACATTCTGAACTTCTAACAACAATAGATAATGGCAACAAATAACAATTGTTTCGAAGCTACAAAATCAATTGCTCATCTCGATCAAGGCATAAATTTTTCCATCGCATTGAGGTAAGAAGGCATTATCATCACTGATTTGTTCCAAAACGTGTGCTGCATCGATCTCTTGTCGCTCGATATCGGTACAGAGACGTTTGAAGTAGAATTGTGAGATTCCTCGTTTGAAATAGAATTGAGGGATCTGCTGTTTGAACGCCAACAATGTGATGTTTGGTCCGGGCAGTTTCAATTTGAATGGAACTTCTTCGGTGGAAAATTTCACCGTAACTGGTATGAAAACAGTATTAGTGGCAGCTAGAGCGGTATTACTAAGTGGTTGAGCGTTCGCATTAGTGAGATTAGGTGTTTGATGACTGAAACTTTTCGAGATATGTGCAGAAAATTTTGGCGATAAAGGAGATGGTGGAGGTAAAGAATTACTATTGATACCGTCCGATGAGGATCCAAGATAGTGAAGTGGTTGGCCTATCACAACGTTTTGATGATAAGCCGATGTTGATTGATTAGAGGTCGTAGGTGAATCAGCGTTCGGTGTATCGAATACTTGAGCAAAATGTTTATCAAGAATAGATTGACAACTTTCGCTTTCGATCGAAACTGGCCAATCAATTTTTTTCAACGCTTGGCCTAGATTCGATTTAACCTGACCTGATGATTTTGTTAAAGTATGAGAATCGCTTCCAACACCAGCTTCACGCTGTTGACTATACAGAATAAGAATAAGACGGTAAAGAAAGGAAATATCATTACAAAACAATAGATACGAACCAATTGACAACATTCGAGCTGTTGTTGTTTGCGATAGCTCCAGGTGAATGTGGACGATCACGATCACAGACATTTAATTCGGCCATTACTTGACGGAGCTTGATGTTTGTCTCTTGTTCACGGAAAACTTTTTGCAGCTTTTCAATCAAACGTCTAGCGAACTCATCAGGATTACTTGTCGGTAATAGTTGATTTTTGGTTTGCTGCGTTTGTATCTGTTTTTGAGATCGTTGAGCTAAAGTTTTGTTCGGCAACGTACCAGAGTTCATACCGATTGTTCGACCGACAAGTCTTAGCGTGGATTTTTTTTCATTTCTCGAATGTCCATGAACGAATGAAGAGTCACTGGATGAGATCGATTCGATTTCAGAATCTTTTTTAGAGTTATATTGCACAGTGGAATATGGAACATGACGATTCACGTGGTAAGGATTCGGTGGAGCATCGAGACAGTTGATTTTCTCTAATTTTTCAAAAGAATATTCTTTGAAGGTAACATCATCATCACGATTATTCATAACATTTCCAAAACGATTGATCGAATGATTGCGATGAAATGGTTGCGAACGTGAATGATATTTTGATACTTCAATAACAGTGGAATCATTGTCCTCGCTTGTTTCATCAATTGTTGGCATAATAAATTTACTTCCGCTGTATCTGGATCAAGTGATACGAAAAAATTAGAATTAGGAATTGAGAATATCTGATCAATAACTTACTCTAATCCGATATCTTGATCATCTGATTCGTTAGAATACTGATTAGTTTGATCATTCGAATCTAATCGATTGCTTGGCTGTGTTTCGTTCTCAAGACCATTGACATAATCGATGAATATTCTAGATTTCAAAAAGTTCTCATAAATTGCCCCTCCAAGTTGATCTTTTATTTCGGTGAACGCTTCATCGAAGATATCCATTCCAACAGTAGATTGTTTTTCTGGCTCTTTGAGTTTGATTGATTTATATGCTTCGAGAAGATTTTGACGACATTGCTCTGATAGAGGTAGAAGATTTGCTTTCAAAATGAATCTTTTAAAAATAATCACAATCAAACGAAGATTGTTTGTTTTTTTCATCCCTTGGACTGCGAAATAGAATCCATACATTGGATTGAGATCCATCTCATCAAGATATTGTTTGAATAGCGTAACGCCATCGCCATCGTTGATCAACGAATCGAAATCTCTGGACCAACGATCAACTGGTGGTGTTGTTACATTCGATCTAGGACTCGATATCGATTCAGAAGTTTGCGAAAATCTTGATAAGTTTTCATTATTATTATTGCTTGTCGATTGCTGTTGGAACATTTTGGTTGCAGAAACAACAGATGGTTCATGTAGGCTCATCATAATTGTTGTAACGAACTAGAGCGATGATTCTGGACATATAGAATCGAATCGCTCAAAATTGTTAGAAATCGAATCAAGTTTGTGAAGAAAACGATAGCTAGCGATGAGAGCATCAAAATCAACAAGTATCAAAAAAAAAAAAAGACTTTTTAAGGTTTTCGAATGAAAAAGATCGATTCTTGATGATTCGATCAAAATGGTGATGAAAATATCAATAAAAATATCAGATTTCTGACAATAACATTAAACCAAACAACATTATGATTTGAGGTTTAGCAAAAAGTTTTGATTATCATTCCACTGTTTTTGCTTTATTCTTGTCTATAACTTATCCCATAACATTTACTGGACAAACATTGTGCACTTGATTTTCTCTTCAAATCTATTTACTTCTTCGAGACATAAATTCAATATTATGATTCGCTTGAAATGAGTAAAGATTTTCGCTTTCAAAGATTTAGCGATCCTTGATCAAAATTTTTTGCTAAACTTAATACCAATAAATAATGTTATTATTATTATTATTATTATTATTATTAGTATTATTGAACGGTAACAAAGAGTGTGCGCTTTTTATCGATCTAATATCCAGAGAGAGAGAGAGAGAGAGAGAGAGAGAGAGACAGAGAGAGAGAGAGAGAATGGTTTTGGCTGCTAAGATGCGGGGTCTAAGAAGAGAAGAACTGTGGAGAATATAACGAACACTTTCACACACACACACACACGTTTGGATAGAAGCGTAACGTTGTGTTACACTTGTTGAATGTGGGAATACATTCGAATTCGATTCTTTTTTCGATTCGATAGAATTCGACTTCTTTTCGACACTACCAACTCGAAAATCTCTAGAATCTAGAATCTAAGATAATTTCGTCAAGTTTGATTGTAAGAACCCTATGGTCTTTTTTTTTTTTTTTTTTTTTTTACTTGTTCTCTATTGAGTTTGTCTAATAATTTGCTTTTCAAACACCGTATGGTTTCGATTTTGAAATGTTTTCATTAGATTCTCTAATAGATTCTTTTATTCAATGTTTTGAATAAATTTTCACAGCAAGAAATTTCAAAATAATAAAACAAGCAAAGAATTTAAAAGAATGCGAATGAGATTTTAAATCGAAAAAACAAACAATGATTTGATTTTATGAAAAAAAAAAAAAAATAGAATAAAATTACAATCACATGAAATTGAAATTATTCAAAACTGATTCAATCTGAACTCGGTTCGATTTGCTTCAAATATCTCTGATAGAATGTTTGAAAATCATCCGTAATAGATTTTTGATTATTATTTTTCGATTTTTGGAGTTTTTTGTTACGATTGCTTAACTTGATTAAAAAATCGATCATTGGAGTATCATGTTGAGCAGATGATGGAGAACATAGGGTTGATTTCGATGCTTGGGATCCATATGAGGTTATTCGATCTGATATGAAATCAAATCGATCGGATTCTTTGTTCCATTCATAGATTGGCAGATCATGATCTTCATAATCATTTTGATCACTAGTTTTGATTGATTTGCCAATATGATGATCGTGATCGATCAGAGAGTCATTAGTCAAATCGATCATATTGGTTTCTTGATGGAAAACTTTTTGAAACTCTGTTTGATGATCAGTGACAATTCGAGATCTTGCATTTAAAATAAGCTCATGAATTTCTTGGATATATTGTTGCACCAACGGTGGCATCGGATTGCAACACGCAAGAACACCTTGCTGTTCTCGAGGTAATATCTCACAGATTTTGAGCAATAAATTATTTGGCAGAACGTATCCGGTACTTTCATCTTGCTGTCGAGCTAACATATCTCGCCAAAGATATAGCGATTTGAGAGCGGTCATTTGTCGTTGATTGAATCGAAGATTGTTTTTCCAAACTAAATGCGTAAAATCATTTTCGGTTGGAATTTTTTTTTCGTGACGCTAAGGGAAAAAATTTTGGAAGATTAAGAAAAAAAAATGCAACAATCTCAGTAAAAAATACCTTCAAACATAACTGCTGACTACGTTCCATCACAAATCTAAGCAAATTATAGGTTTGATCGCTTAAACTGAGAAGCTCTAGCTTCAGTTTTCGATAGATGTAGAGAAGAAAATGTGTATCACATCGAGCATATTGAAGCATTTGTGGTGTGAGAGGCCGAAGACGCCAATCAGCCAATTGAAATCGTTTATCTAATTGAAAGTTGCAAAATTTATTGACCAAAGCTGATAATGAAACGTGACGATAAGAAAGAGTTGTTGCTGCGACCCAAGTATCGAACATATTGACTACGTAGAGCCCTAGATCTCTTTGCAACCAAATGATATCGGATTGTGATGAATGGAATATTTTCAAAATCGAAGGCGATGTGAAAATCTCATTCAATTTTTGCATCTCATTCCAAAGAGGAAACACATCAATTATGTAATCTGCATCATCTGTAGAGATTTGTAATAAACATGTCAGCCCTTCATAGCTACGAAAAGAGTGATGCTTTTGAAGAAGAAATTTTTGGAAAAATAAAAATTCTGTTCAGAATTTAGCTTAAGAAAGAAGATTCAAGATCAAACCTCAAGGTCTACAGCGATTTCTTTGTAATTCTTAAGCGATTCAATTAAATCAAAAAGATCTTGACGTCGATCGATGAAAAGAAATTTATTTTCCTCGAATCCTGAAAACTAAATTATGATATAGAATAAAGATTAGATTCGAATAGTGGATAGAAATAAAAAAAAAAATAATCACTTTAAGATTGTTAGGATCAGGTTCAGTGAAGAATTCTTTAGGTGTTTCAAAATTTTCAATCTCATTTTGATACGGATGCGGATAGTAATGGCTTGGACATTTAATCTCCTTACCGAACGATGGATTCAATTGTAATGGTGGATCATATTTGATCGGTTTGATGGATTCTTCCAATGGAATTAAGGCATTGGGTTTGAATGATAATCTCGGAATGAAGGGCGTAGAATATGAATTGTCGATTTTAATTTTGTAAACAATCTGTGGCCGTTTAATATTAGAGGCAGTCATCAATTTGAAACTCTTCCCATTATCAGATTCGTATTTGGTAGATAGCTTTCGCTTCTTGATATGATCATCGATTTGTTCAACAAACACTTTCGATTGATTCCGCTTTCTATCGGTCACCATTTGAACATTGATTGGATTAGATTTGAATCCGATTTTCTTTGAATTTTTAGTACATTCAAAATAATAAATCTAGTTTCATCAATGTAGAATCGAAATTAATATTCCTGAATTTAAAGCTAAATCTACCGATTAATTTGAATACCGTTTTATCAATAAGATTATCATTAGCCTCTGTCAATTTACTCATTATTTGATCATCACTGAGTTTCAAACCTGTCGTTTTAGTCTCATTCAATGTTCGATTAGATTTATGAATACTTTGACATAAAAAATTCGTAATCATTAAAGATTTATCATTTTGAAGTTTTAGAAGAGTTTTGATCTTTTCATTCTGTTTAATATCTTGATTGTTGCAAATATCTTTAGCTAGTTCCAATGTTTCTTTAATGAGTTCAATGTAATCCTAAGGAATGAAAAATTTAGAAATTCAATTTAAAAAATTTAAGAGTTTATAGATACATCCGTTGTGAATGATTGTAATTCATCCGAATTATTCAATTTCTCTTCCATTTTAATCTTAGACTTTAAGGAAGAAACTTATAATCGGCCAAAATTTTTAAATCAGTCTCATTAGATCCAGAAACAATTACATTCAACTTGCATGCTTCGAACATGATTTTCAAATCAGCTTGCTTTTTGCAAGAATTGTATCCGAGTCAATCGATAACATTGCTCAAATATTCTTTAAACGTCCATCAAATTTTTTTCCTTTTAAGAATGGCAAATGAATTGGGACTAATTGTTTGATGAATGTAAGTTTCCAAGAGTAATTAAATCCTATTTTCTCGATCTAATTGATGGATCTATTTTCTTACTCTACAGATATCTAGATTATGTGAAAAATTTCTATTAAGATCATAGAAAAAGCTTTTCTATAATCAAATGAATACTTTTAAATTTCATCAAAATTGTAAAAAAAAGAGATTCATCGTGCTAGATCTATTTAATGTTAAAGGTTTAATCTTTCTGAAACTTTTTTTTGAAAAGATCTTTTTTAGATTATTAGAGTCAGCAAATGACATTGAGAAGAGCGAAGAAATCTTGGAACAATAATCTGCATCTGTTCCGCAATTTCAAATCAAAAATTTCAATCTACCCGAAAGTAATGCTGAAGAACGAAAAAAAAAGTAGAGATAAGATCCGTTTGATCTCTAGGAAGTAGCAGCAGTGATAAAAGCTAGAAAGATGGGAGAACAAGATTCCATAGAACGAGAATGCTGCTATATCGAAGGTGAAAAAGATAAGCTCTTAAGATTTTGACCGCACCCATCAGACTGAGAATTCAACGAACGAATGCAAATCGAATATCTAACATACATTACAGTGGAACAAAAATAAGTTAAAATTTTCAAGAGAATCCCAGTAATAAAAAGTGAACATTACATAAGCCTCGAACTGCTGAAAATTTAGTCTTTTTTCGTTTTTAGGCATTACTATTATTAGGCAAAAAAATTAACTTATTAGTGTTCCAAGCTAATCTAGAAAAAAAAAATTGCAACAACAAAAATGTTGCTGCACCAAAATTGTTGCCTCTTTTCTTCAATTTTTTTTTTTTTTTTTTTGCAAGGAGCCTTAGCAGATTGAGGAGAGAGAAATCAAACTTCTCGATGGGTGTGGTGGAAAAATGAATTCTCATTGATTGGAATCCATTCATGAATCCTCACTCTTGTATCGTGTAACTGATCCATGCCACTACCTGTGATGGTTATCATGACAATCTTTTTTTGTATTGATGAAATAAAATTCTTGCAATCAGAAGTGTTGTTGCAGATTTTTTGGTTCTGTTTTTTTTTATTTCTAATTTCATTGAAATTGTTTTCTTTTGTCGAAATAAACATTCGAAATATAAAAAAAAACATAGAGTAATTCTTGTTTTATTTTGCGATTATCTAATTTTTAAAACGATATTCAATTTGAATCAGCTTGTATTTTTATCGATGTAAATCTATTCCACAAAGGTAAGTCTCATTGGATTGTTCATTAAATTTGTTTTCGAGATTTCGAATGAATAGCTTTGAAAACTGATTGTTTTCTTTGGCATTCCAATTATCTAATAGCAATTAAATTTTCCAATTTTCTTCGCTGTCACATTCGGACCGAACCGAAACTTAGGGAACATGGAAAACATTCCGGTACCGAAAGATATCAAAATTTTAGAGACGGTCGAAGAAATTCAAGATCGTCGTCGAACTGTGTTAGGACATTACGATGCATTCCGACAAAACGCTAGAATCAAGCGATGTAAATTAGAAGATTCCAAACGTTTTCAATATTTCAAACGAGATGCAGATGAATTAGAGTCATGGATAAATGAGAAACTTCAAGTGGCTCTTGATGAGTCTTGGAAAGATCCAACCAATCTTCAGGCTAAAATTCAAAAACAGCAAGCTTTTGAAGCAGAAGTTTCAGCTCATTCTAACGCCATCGCCGAATTAGATGCAAACGGTTCAGAAATGATTCAAGCAGATCATTTCGCTTCTGAGGTCATCAAACAACGACTTGAAGAATTGCATCGTTTGTGGGAGTTATTGATTCTAAGATTAAACGAGAAAAGTTACAAATTGCAGCAAGCATTTATTCTTGTACAATTTTTACGCAAATGCGACGAAGTTATGTATTGGATTCGAGACAAAGAAGCAATGATATCATCCGGTGACATTGGTCAAGATTTAGAACACGTTGAAGTGTTGCAAAAGAAATTCGATGAATTTAAAAAAGATATGGCTAGTCAAGAAATTCATATCAATGAGATCGAACGGGATGCTAGCAATTTAATTCAAAAAGATCATCCGGAAAAAGACCAAATTGCCAAGAGGGCCGCTGAAATTCGTGAAGCCTGGTTGCGTCTAATCGAATTGCGTCGATTGCGTGAAGAAAAACTTTTTGGTGCAAAAGAGATTCAACAATTCAATCGTGATGCTGATGAAACAATTTCTTGGATCAATGAAAAAGACGCTATCATTTCACCAGACGATTATGGTCGAGATATGGTTTCAGTTTTGACTTTGCAACGGAAACATGAAGGCGTAGAGCGTGAATTGATCGCGTTAGGAGAAAAAGTTGCCGCTTTGGAAGCGGAAGCTGAAAAGCACGCTGATAAACATCCTGATCTTCGAGATGCTATCATGTTGAAGCTCAAAGAGATCCAACACGTTTGGCAATCTTTGGAGCGTAAATCTAATGATCGCAAACTACGACTTCAAAACTCCTATCTTTTGCATCAATTCTATGCTGACTATCGTGATTTAATGTCATGGATCAACGATATGAAAATCGTCATCGCTTCTGATGAACTTGCTAAAGATGTAGCTGGAGCTGAAGCTTTGCTAGAACGATTACAAGAGTATCAGACTGAAATCGATGCCCGACAAGATGCGATTAATAAGTTCAAAAACTCTGGCAAAGGTCTGATCGATAGAGATATTGCACCGGAAGATGTTCAACAAAAACTCGACCAACTTCAAAAAGAATATGATGCTTTGATTCGACTTGTTGAAGAGCGTAGAATCCTATACGAACAATGCATGGATTTACAGCTTTTTTATCGAGACACCGAGCAAGCGGAAACTTGGCTCACGAAACATGAAACTTTCTTGTTGAATAATGATTTAGGAGATTCTCTTGATTCTGTTGAGGCATTGATTAAGAAGCATGAAGATTTTGAGAAATCGCTCGCAACTCAATCGGAAACCGTTAAAAATCTTGATAATTTTGCTACTCGATTGATCAATGGTCAACATTATGCCAAAGATGATATTGAGAAACGTCGTCAAGCGCTCCTTAAGCGTAGAGCTGAGCTTCTAGATCGTAGTGCGAAACGACGACAAATGCTTGATGATTCTTATCAATGGCAGCAATTCGAACGAGATTTCCACGAAATCAAAGGTTTAGTGACGGAGAAACTCAAGACTGCAAGCGATGAGAATTATCGCGATCCAACTAACATTAATGGTAAATTACAAAAGCAGCAGCAATTCAGTCAAGAATTAGACTCCAATAAAACTCGTATCGATGATATCAATAAAAATGCCCAAAATCTTATTGATCAAAATCATTATGCAGCTCCAGATATCAAGAATCGTTTGAATGAAATGAATGAATTGTGGGCAGTTTTGATCGATTCAGCTGAGAAAAAAACGTCAAATCTGCAACAGGCAGCTGAACAACAAAAAGTTAATCTGATTTCCGAAGATATTGAGTTATGGTTGGCTGAAATCGAGAGCCAGATCGGCTCTGAAGATGTAGGAAAGGATTTAACATCCGTTCAAAATCTTCTCAAGCGACACAATATGATTGAGTCTGATGTGGCAGCTCATCAAGATCGAATTAATGATATTGTGAAACAAACCAATCAATTTATTGATAGTGGCCATTTTGATGCCGACACAATCAAAGAAAAGCAAAATGCTTTGGTAGATCGTTACAATAAACTCAAAGGACCTCTAGAGAAACGGAAACGTCGACTAAATGATGCTCTTCAAGTGCAACAATTCTTCAGAGATATCGAGGATGAAGAAGCTTGGATAAGAGACAAAGAACCCATCGCTAGTTCAATTAATCGAGGTCGAGATTTGATTGGCGTTCAAAATCTCATGAAAAAGCATCAAGCTTTGATTGCTGAAATCAACAATCATGAACATCGAATCAAAGCAGTTGAAAAAACAGGCAACGATATGATCCGTAAGGAACATTTCGCATCGAAAGATATCAAACGACGTTTAGGTTGGCTTGAAGAACAGTGGATCGCTCTCAAAGAGAAAGCCACTCGTCGTAAACAAGATCTTGACGATTCTTTACAAGCTCAGCAATATTTGGCTGATGCTAATGAGGCTGAATCTTGGATGCGTGAAAAGGAACCGATTGTAGGCTCAAACGATTATGGCAAAGATGAAGATTCCACTGAAGCATTATTGAAAAAACATGAAGCTATTATGGCAGATTTAGAAGCTTTCGACAGAACCATTCGAACACTCCGAGAACAAGCTCAATCATGCAAACAACAAGAAGCTCCTGGAGAGTATGTTCTTGGACGTGAAGCCGTAGTAGCGTTATATGATTATGCTGAAAAGTCACCGCGAGAAGTTTCAATGAAAAAAGGGGATGTTTTGACCTTGTTGAATGCGACAAACAAAGATTGGTGGAAAGTTGAAATCAATGATCGACAAGGTTTTGTACCAGCTGCCTATGTCAAACGATTAGATGATAATCTTTCTGCGAGTCGTCAACATTTATTGGGACAAAATTCTCTACCGTCTCGTCAAGCTCAAATCGAGGCACAATATGAATCCTTGTTGAGTCTTGGACGAGGTCGCAAACGAAAACTGGGCGAAGCTCTTCGAGGATTTCAATTGGTTCGAGAAGCTGCTGAACTTGGTCAGTGGGTGAAAGATAAAGAACAAGTGGCCGTTGTTGAAGAGGTTGGAGAGGATCTAGAACATGTGGAAGTTTTGCAAAAGAAGTTCGATGATTTCATGACCGATATGAAAAATAATGAAGCACGTCTGATCGAGATGAATCAAATGGCTACACAATTGGCGGATCTAGGACAAGTGGAAGCTGCAGCCAAAATAGCTCAACAGGTAAAGACGGAAATTTTAAAAATTCGAATAAAAATTTATTTATTATCATAAAGGTTGGAGAATTAAATCAAAAATGGGTCGCTCTAACTGAAGCCACTCAGAATCGGGGGCAACAATTAGCATCAGCTCATGAAGTTCAGCGATTCCATCGTGACATTGATGAAACCAAAGATTGGATTCGTGAAAAAGAAGATGCTCTACAGAATGAAGATTGTGGCAATGATCTTCGTTCGGTCCAGACCTTACAACGAAAACATGAAGGACTTGAGCGAGATTTAGAAGCTCTGCTCGAAAAAGTTTTGCAACTAGAAAAGACAGCTGCCTCTATTGAAAAGAAACATCCAGAATCTGCTCAAATCACTCGTGAAAAACAGATTGAAATCACTGAATTATGGAATGTTCTAAGAGCTCGTGCAACCGAACGTCGCAATAAACTGCATAATTCTTACGAACTTCAACGTTTTCTCAATGATCACGGCGATCTCATGATGTGGATCAATACAATGATGGGCTTAGTTTCGTCAGATGAGCTAGCGAACGATACGATTGGTGCTGAAGCACTTCTTGAGCGACATAATGAATTATCAACCGAAATCAATGCTCGCAAACAAACATTCCAAAATATCGAAGATTTTGGGCAGCGATTGATTCGCGAGAATCACTATGCTTCTCCTTTGGTCGGTGAAAAATTGCAAGAGCTTTATCATTCCTTCCAAGAACTTGGAAGTGCATGGGATCGTCGTCAAGATCGATTGATGCAATGTTTGGATTTGCAATTATTTTTCCGTGAATGCGAACAAGCTGAAAATTGGATGGGTAATCGTGAAGCGTTCTTGAAAACACAAGATGATGATGATAATGTTGAAATTTTAATCAAAAGACACGAAGATCTAAACAAAGCGATCCGAAATCAAGAAGAAAAAATTGAAAATTTGAAAAAATTAGCCGATAAATTGATCGAAAAAGATAATTATGCCAAAGATTCTATCAAAAATAAACGAGATCAAGTTTTGGACCGTTGGAATTTGCTTAAAGACGCTTTGATTCAGAAAAGATCTAAACTTGGTGATTCACAATCAATTCAACAATTCTCTCGCGATGCTGACGAAGTTGAGAAATGGATTTCGGAGAAACTTCAAATGGCTACTGATGAGTCTTACAAGGATCCAGCTAATATTCAATCGAAACATCAAAAGCATCAAGCTTTTGAAGCCGAACTTAGTGCAAATCAAGAACGAATTCAACAGATTTTATCGATGGGCGATAATCTAATCGGTAAAGGTAAATGTGGAGATGGTGAAGAAGCCGTTCGACACAAATTGATTCTAATTACGGAACAATGGAAATACCTGACCGAGAAAACCACTGAGAAAACAATAAAATTGAAAGAAGCCAATAAACAGAGAACATTCAATGCTGCAATCAAAGATCTAGAATTTTGGTTAGCTGAAGTGGAATCATTGTTGAATGTTGAAGATGTTGGAAAAGATTTGAACTCTGTTCAGAACTTGCAGAAAAAGCATCAATTATTACAAGCCGATATCGAGGCACATGAAGATCGAATCAAAGATATGAATGTTCTTGCTAACTCTTTGAACGATGCCGGACAATTTGATAGCGACGCAATCAATGAGAAGCGAAATGCTGTCAACGAACGATATCAGCGTGTTTTGAATCTAGTAAATCATCGTCGAAATCGATTGAATGAAGCGACAACATTGCAACAATTTTTCCGTGACATCGCTGATGAAGAATCATGGATCAAAGAGAAAAAATTGCTAGTATCATCGGATGATTATGGTCGAGATTTGACTGGTGTCAAAAATCTCCACAAAAAGCATAAGCGATTCGAAAATGAATTGGCCGCTCATGAGCCAAACATACAAAACATTCAAGAAGTTGCACAGAATTTAATGCTCGAATCAAACATTGGAAAGCCAGAGATTGAAAATCGTTTGAATGCATTGGAACAGAATTGGTTGAAATTGAAACAGATGACCACGGTTCGAGAGAATAAAATCGAACAATCTCTCTCTTATCAGCAATTTTTGGTTCGCATCGAAGAGGAAGAAGCATGGATTTCGGAGAAGTTGCAATTGTTGAATATCGATGATCTTGGTGATAGTATGGCATCGGTTCAGGGCGTTCGTAAGAAGCATGAAGCGTTCGAAAATGATTTCGCCTTACACAAAGAAAGATGTTTGGAGATTATCGCTGCCGGTGACGGTCTGATCAAAGAGAACAATCATCATGCTGACAGCATTATTCAACGTCAAAATCAACTTAGAGATCGTTTGACGATGCTTGAAGATGCTGCTAAACGTCATAAACAAAAGCTTGAGGATAATCATGCCTATTTGGAATTCATGTGGAAATCAGATGTTGTTGAAAGTTGGATCATCGATAAAGAGATGCATGTACGGAACGAAGATTGTGGCCGAGATTTGTCCTCAGTCTCTACTCTCCTGACCAAACATGAGACATTCGATGCTGGTCTTCAAGCTTTTGAGCAAGAAGGAATCCAAACCATCACCGAATTGAAAGATAAATTGCTTAATTCTAATCACGTTCAAAGTGGAATCATTCGGAAACGATACGATGATCTTATCGCTCGTTGGCATGAACTTCGTGCTGCAAGTGAAGCTCGCAAAGCTAGATTGTTGAAGATTCAAGAACAATTCAGACAGATTGAAGACTTGTTTTTGACTTTTGCGAAAAAAGCATCGCAATTTAATTCTTGGTTTGAGAACGCCGAAGAAGATCTTACTGATCCAGTTCGTTGTAATTCTATCGAGGAAATTCGAGCCTTATTAGAATCTCATCGACAATTCAAAGAATCATTAGTTTCTGCCGAAATGGAATTCACTTTATTAGCGGAACTGGATCGCAAAATCCAAAGTTTCAAAGTTGGGCCTAACCCTTATACATGGTTCACAATGGATGCTTTGAAAGATACTTGGCTAAATCTACAAAAAATTATTGAAGAGAGAGATGCTGAATTGGCTAAAGAATATCAACGTCAAGAAAACAATGATAAATTGCGGCGACAATTTGCCTTTGCAGCCAATGAATTTCACAAACTGATAAATGATTCTAGGTTTGTTATCGAAATCGATCATGAATGAGGTGTAAAACTTTTCTTCTATTCTCTAGAATGTGGCTGCTAGATGGTGGCTCAATGTCCGAAGGATCTGGTTCATTAGAAGCTCAACTAGAAGCTACAAAACGAAAAGCTGCCGAGGTTAGAGCCAAGCGAATAGATTTAAAACGAATCGAGGAGCTCGGTGCCATTTTGGAAGAGCACTTGATATTCGATAATCGTTACACGGAACACACCACTGTTGGATTGGCACAACAATGGGACCAATTAGATCAATTGTGTATGCGTATGCAACACAATTTGGAACAACAAATCCAAGCCCGAAATCATTCCGGAGTTTCAGAAGAAGCTTTGAAAGAATTTTCCATGATGTTCAAACACTTTGATAGAGAAAAAACTGGCAAATTGCCTCATTCCGAATTCAAGAGCTGTTTAAGAGCTCTTGGATATGATCTAGAAATCAAACAACCAGGGGAGCCTGATCCACAATTCGAAGAAATTCTTGACATAGTCGATCCGAACAGAGATGGATACGTTCTATTGCAAGAATATATGGCCTTTATGATTTCGAGAGAGACTGAAAACGTTTCTACTAGTGAAGAAATCGAAAATGCATTCCGTGCAATCGCTACCGATGGAAGACCTTATGTCACTGCCGAGGACCTTTATTCGGTATTTTTTCCCAATTCATTATTCTTAATCATTTATTAACCGATATTCATATTCGATACAGAACTTATCGAAAGAAATGGCCGATTACTGTATGAATAGGATGCGAAAGGTCGTCGATCCAAAAACTGGTAAAGAAGGCTATGATTATGTGGATTTCACTCGAACTTTATTCCAGGTTCAACAATAGAAAAAAATATAGCAAATATTAAACAGATTGAAATCACTCAATTAAAATCAAAATAAAATATTCCACTTTTATTTCTAAACGAAAAAATTGATGTTTCCAATATTATTCACTGTGGTGTATTCTTCAATATTCTCAAAGCTTTTTATGATTCGCTTCCAAATCATCGCCGTTTCGATTCGAATAGAAAGATTTCGATAGCAAAGCTAAATCACAAACAAACAAACAAAAAAAAAAAAAAAAAAAAAGATCCGCATTAGATTAGTTTGAATAGAATTTCAAAAATTTCTTGCAAATTGTACCACTGAAAAATTCCAACGGTATCTAAAAGAAGATGGAAACAAAAGAGAGAAAATTTTTAAGAATAAAAAAAAAATTAGATTTTTAATCCGAATCTTACAGGGAAAACAATTGTGGAATTTTTTTCCGCAGCAATCGAGTTCAATGTTTGAAGATAACGTAGCTGTAGAGCTGCCGGATTGAATGACATCACTTCGGCTGCTTCTTTCAACGCTTTCGATGCTCGTTGTTCCCCTTCGGCAGCGATAACTTTGGCTCGAGCTTCTCGTGCAGCTTCCGCTTCGGCAGCCATCGCTCGTTGAAGTTGTACCGGAAGCCTTACATCTTTACTGATGATTGAAACAAATCGATTTAAAAAAATCGAATCCAAAACAAAATATCTAAAGGCATACATTTCAACTCGTTCCACTTTCACACCCCATGGATCGGTTGCTTCATCCAATGAGCTTTGCATTACGTGCGAGATCGATTCACGTTCGCTTAGAATTTGTGAAAGATCTTTCGTTCCGAGAACGTTTCGAAGAGTGGTCGCAGCCAACAATCGAGTGGATCTACCATAATCTTCGACATTTGAAACAGCGACAGTTGCGTTGCTTATCCGAAAATAGACAACGGCATCGACTGAAACTGTAACCGAATCTCTGGAAAGAATCTAAGAAAAAATTGCCATATGAAAGGACATCCAAAATCGAAAGTTTTTCGAAGTTAGAGATTTTTTTTTCACTCTTTACCTCTTGTGGCGGTACATCGAACGAAACTGTTCTTAGATCAACTTTACAATAGGAATCGATACAAGGAATGATGAAAAAGATGCCTGGACCGCGTGCACCACCACGTACCAAACGTCCAAGACGAAAGATTACCGCACGTTCATATTCTTGTACAACTTTGATGCATAAGAACATTGAGAAAGGTAGTGTGCAGATGATCAATATCACAGAGATCAAGGTCAAAATGAATGCACATAATCCAGAGTTATCCGTAACATTAGCTTTCGAAGTAATAGAGAGAGAGAGAGAGAGAGAGAGAGATAGAGAGAGCAATCAAAATTAACTATTTGACAGCAAAAAAAAAAATATAAATCTTTATCTATTGGTTCCGGTTCGGGAGGGGAAAGGAAGAAACCTTCTTCAAAATAATTCGGATCGAAATCATTCTCGAAACTATCTGTTGATCGTCGAATCACAATCGAATGCGATGATTGATGTCTTGCTTTCATCGCAATCACTGGATCATTGTGAGGAGAAAGATTTGATTGTTTATCGTTTCTGGTGCCTAAACAACAATCAACAAATCGATTCCACATCGTAACGATCGATGTTTCATCAATCGATCATTCGAAGCTAAGCGAACGAGACAAACGGTAGACAAACAACAACAATTGACAAGCGAACAAAATATGACTGAAATAGTGATATTATAATACACGATGATTATGATGATTATGATGGAAAGGAATTATGAAATTTTGATGACAGAATCTTTCAATTTCGATGTCAAAAAGTATGATGAGCGTTAAGAAAGTGAAAGCGAACAAACAAATTACACAAGTTCTTAGGACCAAAAAAAAAAAAAAAAAAGAAAAAAACTATTCTCATTTGCTTCAATGTTATGATCACTTCTCTAGCATTGAATTTTGTTTAAATATTTGTTCGATAAGAATCATTCAAGCGACTCATTCTCGCTGAAAAAAAAATCTACTCTGAAATGGATCATTGGATTCAATGTGGATTATTTCCACATTCAAAATTTTTGATTATTTCTGATGAAATTCAATCCTCAATCTATCAATCTTGTTGTGAATGTGATTCTTTAAATTTTTTTCGGAAAGGGGTAGGAGAAAAATTCGGAAACAAATTCTGTTAATTAGTTTCGTTCAACTC
Organism: Sarcoptes scabiei; assembly: GCA_020844145.1. Classification (NCBI taxonomy): domain Eukaryota; kingdom Metazoa; phylum Arthropoda; class Arachnida; order Sarcoptiformes; family Sarcoptidae; genus Sarcoptes; species Sarcoptes scabiei. The sequence goes on from CP080488.1 coordinate 852,224, forward strand.
TTATAGAACTTGTCTGTGCGTGTGTGTGTGTGTATGTATGTGTGTGTATGGTTGAAGATGTCAAAAATTGCTGAATCTTGATTTCAATTACATACAAACATAGTCGAGATTCTCGAATTTCGAGTAAAAACCATCTTCTTAGATAGGCTAAAAAATCCTATCGGTTAAAAGCAGAATTGAAGGAAGAAAAAGCTTAGCCAAAAAAAAAAAAAAAAACGTCCACAGTTTTGTAGATTTAAAGAAGTTTCGATTTTTGATTGCTACAAGTGATTCACGATGATTGTTTCGAATGTGAATGATTTTTGAAGAGAGAGAGAGAGAGAGAAAAAAAACAAGAAACAAACAATCAGCATTCTTTTTTTTTTTTTTTATTTTATTTCTCTCAATCTCTATCCCATTTTCATAGCTTGGAAGAGAATTCGGAATCGATGAGAAAATGAGTTTAACAACGAAATGTTAGAGTTGAAGATGAAGATTCGGAATGCATCAAATCGAGCAATTGAATCTAATCATCATCACCATCATCATCATCATCATCATCATCACCATCATCATCATCATTGATGCTTGTTCGAATTCAACCATCCAAAACATAGAATCTTTAAGCAATCGAGACAAAGAGATGAATGAGCTAGTGACTGATCTTATCTTTCTTTCGTTCTCATATTTTTCTTCTCATTGGCTGATTCCGACATAAAGAAAGAAAATTTTCAAATCAAATCGAAAGAATCGAGATTGAACATAAGTTTTGGAGAAAGAATGAAGAAAAAGAGAGAATAGTGAGAATTATTGCAAAAAAAAAAAAAAAAAAAAATCATAGATTTTCTCCCCACTTTTCTCGAGGGGGAAAGAGAGAGAGAGAGATGATTCGCTATGTTGGAAACGAGTTACGAAACAAATTAGTTAGGGGAAAAAAACAAACCTTATTCAATTACAATTCTATGAAGATAGAATTTTAAATTTAGAACTTTACTAAGAATGATGAAATTAACTGTTTTAGTTTAACTGACAAAACTGGAAAATCTATCCAAAAGAGAATCAAAACGGATAAAGATTATTGGATTTCGAGTAGAAATATCTTCGAAATTTTTTGATTTCATTTCGGATCGATAGTGAATCTTCAAGATGATTACGGATTTCTAATTTAGAACTTCCGGAGCGGAAGACCAAAGAGCGGATGTGAGCTTTACTTGAAAGCTTTAGATCTCTCAACAAACCTTTACTGTTCTCGATCAAACAGCTAGCACTAGCGTAAGCGAATGGTGAATCAATCTTTTGGAAACTATTCGTTTCAGTTTGACGATCATTCGATTCACAACGGATTATAATCGGTTGAGATGATGAAGATGGTTGATGATTAAGACGATCATCACTACCAACATCATCACCACCATCAGTATTGGTTGTAATAAAAACACCATCATTTTGGATTGAATCATCAAAAATATTGCCAATCGATGAGATTTTTTCATTAGCGACACAATATTTCATTTTATCCATTTTCGATGAGAGAAAAAAAAATCAAATTTAACTTTTTTTTTCTTCTTCTTCTTTAAAGAATTTTCTCAATTCTTCAAAACAAATCTTCAATCGGAAAACATCATATCAAAATTTTCAATGTTTCGTTGATGGAAGCACCACCAAATTTATCATCAATCAAACATCCATCAACGAGGAATGGTGAATGGAGAGCGAAGCTAGAGAGAGAGAGAGAGAGAGAGAGAGAAAGAGATCGAGCAAAATGAATTATGATTTGTCTGAAGAAAACATTGAAGAAAGAAGAATTCTTGATTCTTTGTGTGTGTGTGTGTGTGTGATATGTGTGATTATGAAACAAAATGGAACATAAATTCAAAGTAAAAACAAACAAACAAAAAAAAAAAAAAAAAAATAATCTTCAAAAAAAAAAAAACATTGAAAAAAAAATCGAAACCGCTTCATCGCGATCTATACCATCAAGCTGTTTCAAGCAAAAGATCAAAATCGGAGAAGTGAAAGAAGCGAAACATTGAATAAATGTTTGTTGAACGAAAAACGAAGCAAAAAAAATTGGTTGATTAAAAGACTGACAAGCTTTCGACATTAATGATGAGATGGTTAGGCGGTAAGATGAAGACCAAAGCGACATCAAGACAGAGAGAGAGAGAGAGAGAGAGAGAGAGAGAGAGAGAGAGAGATTGTCTCCAACGATTATTGCCATCATCGTTCGAGATTGCTTTAATTTGGATTGACAAAAGCTTCGTTGGAAATTTTTTTTTTTTTTTTTTTTTTTTGACAAATTCACAATCGAAAAAATACCGCTTGAACAAAACCATGAGAGAGAAAGAGAAGAGAGGGGAGAGATTTTTGGTTGTGATCGACAATCGAAGAGAAAAGATTCGATTGAAACGCGACCATTGTGGCTTAGGTAGCAAACAATCGAGAAACAAAGTTTTTATTTTTTTTTTTTTTTTAATATAGTTTTGGTTTTCAGAATAGGCTCTCAATGAATCAATTTGGTTTTCTTCTCTTAGAACTTAAAAAGAACCGAGCGAAATGAAATGTTTCGATCGATCATTTCAAGAGTCGTTGTGATAATTCATTGCAGACCGAAATAGCACAAAAAAAAATTTACCGACTTGCTCGATCGTTTCGATTCGATCTGTAAGTATTCAATCTAAGTTCCGGAACGGAAGAGAAGAGAAAAACGAAAAAAAATTACCATTGAGATTATCATCGAAATTTTGATGATCGATAGGTGGCCGTATCAATTCCACCGGTAACGGTGGCGTTGATCGACGTTTTCGTTTCGAGATTGATTTCGTTTTCTTCGGTGATTGTGGTGGTGAGAGATTCGGTGTACGCGATTGTCCATCACCACCACCACCACCACCATCGATCTCCAACACAACAGTCGAAGATTGGATTGATTCAATCGCTTCCGTATTCATTCTGGAGAATTCTTTTCGTCAACGAAATCGATAGCAATTCGAAACAGAATCGTTAGATAGTAAAACAAATCGGGGAAAAAAAAAACTTTTTGATTTTCTTAAACCAATTTAACAATTTGAAATCTAAATCGATTATGCTATGGTACAAGATTTCTTCTTAACATTTTTAAAACTTTTGAAAATTTCTCCTTAAATTTTCATCTAATCATCTTTTCAATGTGATGATGTGATTTAGTGTTTTCGATGCAAATAGAGAAAGAAAAAAATCAATCCGATTTGAATAGAAGAGCCTAGAAATTCTCTAATTTTGGCAGATGTTTTCCCTATTTCAAAACGATTTTCTTTTCTCAAATCTAACCTTAACAACTAAACTTGTGCCGAGAGAGAGAGAGAGAGAGAGAAAGAAACTTGGTTACCCTTTGCGTTTGTTTAGATTTTGATCTTGGAGTTTCAATAGATCAAATTGAAGAGAATCAAATCAGATGTGATCTGATCGAGATATTCAGAATTAAAAAGAGATCAATGATTGCATTCCAATCCGAAAAATTTAATCAGAAAAATCAGTAAATCAAAAGAAGAAAAAAAAAACAGAAATGAAAAATAAAAATCTTCAAAAATATGGTCTGGTTGAACTAGGATACGATTCGATTGAATGTTTATGTCTCAATGTTACAATTTTCTTTGCTTACTTTAGTTTGATTGCGTCAAGAATGTTTTCTAATAGTTAAAGCTCTATTTTACTCTCTTTCTTTCTCTCTCTCCCTCTTTCACTTTCTTTTGATGATTCTCGAAGAATGATTTCTTGGATCTAAGAATCTCTTCGTAACTGATCAATGTCAAAAATTTTCCAACAAAATTTATGGATTTCATTTTTTTCCAGTCAGGATCTCTTCAAATTTAATCAATATCATTGATTTGCTTTGCCAATTGTATGATATTGAAACTAATACCATATGATTCTTCATTGTTGACTTGACTTAAACGAATCAAATCGATTCATTCAATCCAATGAGATTTGAATTCTGGTATTTTCAAATCAATCATCGATCATTCAAAGATCCGAAAAGTTCAATGAAACGCTCTCGATTCATAACGCCACCGAATTTAATGTTGAACATAAAAAGTGTAGCTTTTGAGTTTTTATTTAAACTTTTAATCGCCCATAAATGACTTCGAAGATCTGGATTTGAATCTGATAGCATTAAAACATCATGACGAGGAATCAATAGTTCTGATCTATTACCAAAAAATGTCAAATGTGATATTCGTATCAATTCCGGATTAGATTTCGAAACATAGATGCTACCGATTAGTCTACGAAAGATATTGCCGAACAGATACATAGCTCCTAAAGAGAAAAATGATCCGCCAATAATTTTCATCATGTTATGCATGAAAATATCTAAAATGAAAAAGAAAAATTGTCATTCAAAACAACAAATCATTATTATTTTTTCAAAAAAACCTGTCTGCAAAGCATAGAATATAGGAAAAACTCCGATAACAATAACAGTCATATAGAATTTAACTTTGGCGAATATTCTGCATGGAACTATATATGGAAAACGATAAATCGTTTCCCAATCATTTGAACTCGAAGATGTGGAATGATTTTTTTTGAAACTAAAGTTTTGAATAGAGATTGTAGATCGATATTGATTCAATTTCGAAACAGTTCGATTGAATGAAATCGGTTTGATACGAGACAAGAGGACATATTGATGCTTCAAGTTGCATCGATGGAAAGCGATCGGTTTGAAAACAAAATCAAGGTTAGTGATATTTTGTTATATTTTTTTCAAGCTAATAAATTCTACTTTACCTTGTGAAATTTCGATGATAAAAAGATTGCACGCATTGTTTACTATCAAAATTTTTATAAAATAGAGAGAAAAATCGAACCTAAATTTCGAAAATTTCAAAAAAAAAAAAAAAATAAAAAATCATCTGTTGGTCTATTTTTTTTGAAAACGTCCGTTCAAAAACATCGTTACGGAAGAGTCTATCGGAGTTATCGTTTCTGTTCCAAGACATTCGATTCTGTTTGGAGAAAAAAATTTTCAAATTTAGCAATAAAATTTTATGATTTGTGTTTAAAAAAAAATATTTTGATTATACTAAGTGAGGTGAGAGTGAGGTATTCATTTCTCTATTCTATCCAGTCTCTAAATTCTTTCTCCTTTAGTTTTGGAGAATACAGCATCTGCTTGTTCGAACAAGAAACCGCTCAATGCCTTAAACGGAATGAGATAATTTAATTTAAAATTAATTTCACATTAAAAATTCAATCGATTCAGATTCTGATAATTTTTGTAGTTTGAAATTAATCTTCAAAAAAAATCTGCTCGTTTGTTCCGGAAAGATTTTGATGATTTTTTTTTCTTATCTCCATATCGACATTACACTTTGATGAATTTTGACTAAGAATTTCAAAACAATCTTGAATCTCTACAATCAAATTGAAATGATTAATGTGATTCTCGATGATAGATTGGATGATTTTTTTTCACTTTTTTTTTGTCCGATAATGCACATCTCAACCCCAAGAGACAACACTTGGATTCATTCAACAAAGTAGCTGATTTTCTTCATTTCGGTGAAGAAGATTGATATTCTTGATTGATTTCTAGAGCTACTTTTTCTCTGTCTCTTCTCTCTCTCTCTCTCTCTCTCTCTCTTTCTCTTTCTTTCTTGTCATCTTTCTTGCAAGAATATAGATTTCGATCTCTCAAATCATCTCATCTCGGATTCAAAGAAGATTTATTTATAACTTTTTTTTATAACATCGAATTGAATCCGTACCGTAGAGATATAGACTAACTACTAGTTCTATTTCAAATTTCGTTGTCAAACGAAAGAAAAGAGATGATGACGATTTTGACGATAATGTTATTCTTGTTGATGATGTCAGCGAATAATTTATACAATCGAACACGAATGTGTTGAATGGAATGAATGGAAGAGAGAATAGAATCAAAAAATGATCGAGATCAAGATCATAATCACATTATGGTTGTTTCGAATCGAAACAGCATTTTTTAACTAAATCAAATTTCATTTGATTGACAAAAGACAATCGAAACAGTAAAGCAAAACATCTTTGATAGAGAGAAAGAGAGAGAGAGAGAGAGGAAGAATGAAATGATATAATTGAGAAAATTTCTTAAATCTTCTTGTTTGATTCGATTCAGATCGGAGGTGCTGTGTGTTTGCATTCTCTCTTCTCTCTGATGTCAATGAACAATTTTTTTTTTCATTTCAAAAAAGAAAAAAAAAGCAAAAAACATGTTAATTTGATTTTACCGTATAAAATTTTCACACATTTTCGCTCGTTTGTTTTTTTTGTTTTTTTGTTTTGTTCCGTTCTCCTTATTGTTCTCATTGTTGTTTCGTTCGAATCTCGATCCCGAAACAAACAATGTCATCGGAATTGTATCGAGATTATTCGCATGAAATTCTACAACGTCCACTACCGAAATTAGATCTACCGGAACATATCTTTTCCGAGAATGAATCCGAAACGATACCGTTGGAGGAGAGAAAACCATTGACATCGAGTCGTTATTCGATTGTCCAACATCATCGACAATCATCTTACAATACTGATCGTAAACAGCTATGGAAAGCGGATGTAAATTCCGCAATCTCAGGTGATCCTCAGAAGAGAACTGTATCGGTGATGCATTGCAATACAATCTAATTAGATTTGTTTTGTTTTTTTTTTGTTCTATCTCGAAAAGGTACGATTGGAGAGAATCCTGGAATGTGTGCCTTTGTCCTGACTATCATCTCGTTCGTTGTCATCGCTCTCACTTTACCATTCTCATTGTTTCTTTGCATCAAAGTGGTCCAAGAATATGAACGTGCGGTTATCTTTCGTCTAGGCCGTTTGACTAAAGGCGGTGCGAAAGGACCGGGTATATTTTTTATCATTCCTTGCATCGATTCCTATCGAAAAGTTGATCTTCGAACAGTTTCATTCGATGTTCCACCACAAGAGGTTAGATCGAAATCTGTTTCGTATTATTTTTTTTTCAAAAAATTCAAAAATTTCGTTGAAGATCTTATCTAGAGATTCGGTGACTGTTTCAGTCGATGCTGTTGTCTATTTTCGTATCAGTAATGCAACGATAGCTGTTTCGAATGTCGAAGATTATGGTAGATCCACACGATTGTTGGCTGCGACCACTCTTCGAAACGTTCTCGGAACGAAAGATCTTTCACAAATTCTAAGCGAACGTGAATTAATCTCGCACGTAATGCAAAGCTCATTGGATGAAGCAACCGATCCATGGGGTGTGAAAGTGGAACGAGTTGAAATGTAAATTTAATTTTGTTTCAAATTTGATCATTCAGAATTTGATAACCAAATTTGTTCCAATTCTTAGTAAAGATGTACGTCTTCCTGTGCAACTTCAAAGAGCGATGGCTGCAGAAGCGGAAGCCGCAAGAGAAGCTCGCGCCAAAGTAATTGCTGCCGAAGGTGAACAACGAGCATCGAAAGCGTTGAAAGAAGCTGCCGACATAATGATGGATAGTCCGGCAGCGTTACAACTTCGTTATCTTCAAACATTGAGCTCGATAGCTGGGGAAAAAAATTCGACAATAGTTTTTCCTGTAAGTCTTTCTCGTTTGTCTTGAATCTTGTTTCAACATTGAATCAATAATCCATTTTCTTATCTTATCTCGAACTCTAGATACCAATGGAATTGTTTCAAGGATTTTTTGCGGAAAATTCACACCATTTCCTTCGCCAAAACAATCAATCTACTATTGAACAATCGACTATGAAATTAACCGAATTACAAGTTTAAATAATGCTAAAATTTGATCCTTGTTTGATGGTAATTAAAATTTTATTCAAAAACAGTTCCTCTCAAAATAGTCTCAATGCAAATGCAAGTCAAAATTTAATCTTTTTATTTGGCAAGTGATTACGCTGATCGAATGAATCGTTCGGTTGTCGAATAACACGAAACAAGCACAAATACTCCCACAATCAAAAAAAACAAACTGTTCTATATCTAGCTATGCTTCAATGCTATAGCATCGATGATTTCGAGATCAATTTTGAATCGGATTCAATTCTATTTGCGAAGAAGATCGCGATCATTTCTCGGATCATCGACTGTCATTGTGTCGAGAAGAATGAATGAATAAATAAATAAATAAATAAATGTCTGTATTATTCCAATTGTGTGATATTAGTGATATTAGTGTAATTTTCGAGACTGAATTCGATCGAAAAAAAAAAGACTGAAAAAGATTTTTCAATTAGAGAGAACATTAACGAGAGCAAAAACGGATAAGAGCGAAACAAATCAAGCATTTAGAAGAAGAAAAAGCTAGAGAACGAGAGCAATCAGAGTAACTTTATTGATAAGTTTAGGACTAGGTCGATGAATTTCGTTGATTGATTGATGATGATGGTGGGTGTCTCTACGATTCTTTCTCTAACTAAATTTAACTTCTCAATCGAACAACAACAGCGACAACAACATTTGGGACTATTAGATTAGAATTGCTAATTTATTAACAAATTTGATTTGCAAAGCTATTAGAAATTTCTCTCTCACTCTCTTGTCGGAATCGAAATTCAAATCGAAAAAAATTCGAGAGAAAATTTCGAAATAGCTAAAAGTTTTATTATTGATTCCAAAGAGTTCAGAATCGATCGGATTGAGATTGAAGAGATCGATTTGTTGGGACTATTTTTTTTTCTTTGTTCACAACAATGCAAAAAGATTACACCGAAGAAGCGACATATCAATCGGAACGAAAAGGTTTTCGATTCAATTGTCTCTCTTTCTTTTTTTCTGTTTTTATTAATTGCCAGATTTTGGTTTCATTCAAGTGGATCACTCTCGAACCTCAGACCATAATCTTAATGAGAGAATTTTGATGTTTTTCTCAATCTTTTTGATCATAATCACTTTACCGGTATCGTTGATTTTTTGCATCAAAATGGTCCAAGAGTATGAGCGTGCTGTTATCTTTCGATTGGGACGATTGATGAAAGGTGGACCAAAAGGACCGGGAATTTTCATCATCGTTCCTTGTATCGATGATTTTGCTAGGTTTGATATTTTGATCAATCTGTTTTAATCTGATCATTTAAAGTTATCGATTTTTCACTAATCCTAGAATTGATCTAAGAACAATTTCGTTTGATGTTCCACCACAAGAGGTACGAAAAAATAATAATCAATTTCAATTATCTTCGGAATGAATTTCTGCTTAGATTTTAACAAAAGATTCTGTAACAGTCGCTGTCGATGCTGTTGTTTATTATCGTATCATCAATGCAACGATGGCTGTGGTCAATGTAAAAGATGTAACCAGAGCTACCAGATTGTTAGCTGCATCGATTCTACGGAACGTGCTTGGAACAAAAGATCTATCGCAATTGTTATCGGAACGTGAATCGATCGCCAATGTAATTCGAAAACAATTAGATGAAGCCACCGATCCTTGGGGTGTTCTTGTTGAGCGAATAGAAGTGTTAGTATCGATTTGATACAAAAAAAAACTGATTGAATTAAGCAATCTGAGATTCATTGCATTAGAAAAGATGTCCGTCTTCCAGTACAAATGCAAAGAGCTATGGCTGCTGAAGCTGAAGCGGTACGCGAAGCTCGAGCTAAAGTGATCGCTGCAGAAGGCGAAGAGAGAGCATCGGAAGCGTTACGATTGGCAGCGAAGACAATGATGGAGAGTCCGGCAGCTTTGCAACTTCGATATCTTCAAACACTCAATACGATAGCTGCGGAGAAAAATTCCACAATCATATTTCCTGTAATATTTTTTTTTTTTTTTTGAATTTCAAATCATCTTCAATCATTTAAAAAAAAAAAAAATATAATCCAAAATAGATCCCGATGGAGATGTTAACATTCATAACGAAAGCTGATGGAATGAAACGATGATTGAAATCGAGAGAAAAAAACTCAATCCGATCCGAAACGATCCGAAATGGATTGAGAGAGAAAAAATATTTTTTTCAAAATTTCCGCCAAAAAATTTTCCATCACATTGTTTGTGAATCGTACTTTTCTTTTATCGATCTTCCAATCGATTCGATTCTGCTTCGATCGAATCAAGCTTTGTTCATTTATTCATTTATTCAGACAAAAAGAGTTATCAAAGTAAAAATTTGGTATTTTTTTCCTTCATTGCGAAATTCTTTCCATATATCAGCCATACTTTTACTAATTAATTGAAGACAATTATGGATATTTATTATTTTCAAATGACCTCGGAGGAAATCTCTAAAAAAATTCGAGATTTTTGTTCCGAATTAAAAGATTCCTCTGATGATCGAAAAAATCAATCCGATTTCGAGGACGATAAAACGGATTCCAATTATGATGAAGGTTATAATGGAAATGATAATTCCTATGACAGTGGAGATACATCGTCGAAATTTTCATCATCGGAACAATTCGAAGAGCAATCAATACCGGATACTTTCTTACCGTTCATCGAAAATGCTTCGATTGGAGATATCATTACACCAGGATCGTTCTATGTTCTCAACAATGATAATCAAAAAGAATATGAGCTTTTGGAGCAATCTATTCAAGAATTTTACAGCAATAATTCGTCTAAAAAAGTTTCAATCCATTCTGGACAATACTATGCCGCTAAATATCCTGCTAAAAACATTTGGGCTCGAGCAAAATGTTTAACAAAATTAAATTCTACAGCCATAGTTGGTCTCTTTATTGATTATGGTATAGTTGCCGAAGTTTCTTTAGATTCTTTACGATCACTAGATTCTCAATTCATATCGTTGCCACCTAGATCATTCAAAACAGCTCTTTCTGGTAGGTGTAAATCAATCAATTTCTTTTTTGATTTTGTTTTTTGTTCGATCTTCAGGTGTAGGTCATGACGATACTATTTGGTCTAGCGCGGTAGTTGCACATTTCAAGAAGCTTGTCGAGGGCATCACCTTTTCAGTGATCAACGAGGAAACAGATTCACCTAATGATCGTAGATCTTTATTGGCTACCGATGATCTCAGCATCAATGAAGAAATGATTGAATTTATCAGCAATAACTGAGAATCAGATTTTTTTAAAACATTCTTCTTTATTGTTTAATTGATTTATTCAGAATTTATAACCTATTTCTCATCATTAACATCAAACCTATTACGAACTATTGTTTTTTTTTCTTCAACTTTTTTCTCTCTTCTTCAACATTGTTTATGGACAGCAGTTTTGTGATGAAACCATTTCCTAGTTAAAAGTTCCGTTTTTGTATTAAAATTTGTCAACAAAAAAAAAATTTTTTATTTGAATTAAAATTTTTCTCTCTAATCTTTGTGTGTTTTGAAACGAAATTTCAAACAAATTAGATTCAAGAAAAATGATTAAAATCGATAGCCTTAAAACTGTCGACTATCCAAACGGATCGAATGGAATGGTTCCATGTATCATTACTAAAATAATCGATCCAAAAAATGTCTCATTAAGATTCGAATGCTACGAGGTTTGATTGATACGATCGATTTCAATCATTATTCTTTCCCTTAATCGATCTCTTCTCAAATATTGGATTTAGGAAAATTATTCCAAATTCAAATTTGAAATGCAAACACTTCATCGAGCTAAATTTGAGAATAATCTCAAACAATCAGATCGAATCAAAACGATTGGCAGTTTGTTCATTTTGAAACGTAACTCGGATTATTATCGAACGAAAATTTTAGAAACCTGGTCCGATGGAATCGTAATGTTTGATTCATTTTTTTTTGTTTGTTTAAATTTTTTATTGCTTAATATTCTATCTACATTCGATTGCTACAGTATTATGTTCGACTACTGGACGAAGGATATAATTATCTTGCTCACGAAGAAGAACTATATCGTGTCGATTGTGAGAATTTTGCCACCTTACCAATACAAGCTGTAACATTCTCACTTTTGTTGGATAATGATCTAATGCATCCGAATTGTAGATATCTATTAAACTATGTTCTACAAAAGATTCCAACTTTACAAGATCAATTTTCTTTAAAATATTCATCGGAAAAAAATTGTATCAAACTTTTTTTCAAAAACAAATCTTCGATCATTTCGGTCAATGATTATCTCAAAAGTATATTCAACACTGATATGGAATTTAAAGATTTTCATAATTCAATAAATCAATCCGAAATTATCGAAAAAGTCGATGCGATTCTATTGGATGAAGATTTTATTGTTTCTAATTTTATCACATCAACTAATGTTGTATCGAATTCTGAGAACGAAGTTTCATCCACAATCTCTGACGAAAAATTTGTTGATTATAATCATGTCAATAATAAAGATGATTGCAGTAATGAAGGTGGCAAAGAGCTTACCATATCAAAACTATTCACTGAAATGGGTGAAAGTTATCTCATGAAAGTCAAGCAAATTGAATCTCCATATAAGTTCTATGTGAAATTCCGCAAAGATGGAGAATATGAGAATTTGAAAAAGTTATTGGCCGAGCATTCGGCAAACTTCAGCTTGAAACGTGTGGATCAACCAAAGATCAATAGAATGTATGGAGTAAAGCGGAGCGACAAATTAATCCGTGTACTTATTCTTCGTTTCGATAATCTAAATAATTCCTATGAATGTTTCGCTGTCGACAAGGGCTACGAGGATAGATTCCTTCCCGAGGATATCTATGATCTACCGGAAAATCTTAAAAGTTTCGCTCCCAGATCTGTCTGTGCCAGACTGAATTGTAAGTAATTTTTTTTATTCCAATTTTTCACTTTTTCGAATCATCATGGAACATTTTTTCTCCTCATTATTAGTTGTTCGACCAAAAAACGATAAAGAAGAATGGGATCCAGATTCTTGCAATTGGTTTTTCATGAAAGCATTCAATAATGAAGTTGAAGTATTGTGCAATGAATACGATAATGAAAAACACCTTTTGCATTGTGTTTTAATTCTAAACGATAACAATTTGGCTGAAGAAATGGTCTGCGAGGAGATGGCTGATTATTGAACTAAACTTTTTAGACTAAAATCAATATTTTTGTTCTCAGTATGTTTAAATCTCAATCGACAATCTCTATTCAATGAATTGAATACGATCCGAAAATGAGAAGAGTTCAATCGTAGAAATTTTTTTTTGTTAAAAACTCGAAAAAATCCTCTTGTAATTTGTAGCTTTATTGCATTGACGAATCACTGTACTAATATGGTCTTCTCTAATCGTTTCTTGATTAAAATTGACGAAACATCAAAGAAATTTTATTGTTGGGATTATATTCAGTTTACTCATCATCTTCATCCAAAATCGTTATTATCTTCGTAATAATTCAATTCCTATTTGTCTCACTCAATGTTCTAGCGTTACAATCATGATGAAATAATATGATGATGATGATGATAATGATTCATAACATCTATCCATCGTAACAGACCGAAATGGGATCACAAGATGATCTGCGAATTTCTGATGATCATCGTAACTGGTGAAAATAAAAAAAATTTTTCGCTATTAATTTGATCTTACGATCAGTAATTAAGAGAGAGAGAGAAAAGGAGAGAATTGAAGAGATGAAAGTTTTATCTCTACAAAATTCCTCCTCCTCATCATCATCATCATCGATTTCATCTTAAACTTAGCTTTCAATAGGCAACAAGTGTTGGCCTACCTTGAAATGATTCAAGATGCTCACATAAAGGTATGCGTACGTGTAACGCTTTCGAACACATCTTGATGTGAAAAATTTTCTTCTTCTTCTTGTTCGTCGATCAATCGGAATGGAAAGAAAAGAGAAGAAAATGAAAGGAAGACAAAAGAGAAATCGTGAATTGATGATGAAAAATGAGATAGAGAGTTTGGAGAAGAATGTTAAAGTGAGATAGAGAGAGAAAAGAGAGAAGAATTATTTGATTGTCATATTGTTGGATAGATTTTTTCTTTCTTTTGTTCGCAACGATTTTTGTTTCAAGAGACGATCACGATTGTCTGAATGAGAGAGATAGAGAAAACTATTATCAGATTTTTGTTGAAAGCAAAACTCATTGCATTCGGTTCAAAATTCTATCGAAAAATGCATCACTTAAAATCAATTGAAATTCTAAGCTAGATTTTGATGTTTTTTGTTCTCTCGTCTACTTCATCATTTTTATTCTGTCGCTATCGAATGTGATCGAAATTTGAATGTCGGTTTTGAATTTCGAATAAGTGAAATCTGCATCGTTGAAAAAGTTGCAAGGTAAGGTATCTAGATTTAAAATCAATCGTCTTGCTGTCTAGCATCAAATTTCATTGTTCTGATTGCATATTGATGGCTTTTACATTCGGCCACAAACAAAGCTTGGTCATCGAAGATTCAGCGATTTTTGAATTAGTTCGAATTAGTGTTTCGATTCTCTTCTTGCACATCGAATTGTTTAGAATTCCATTGTTGCATAGCTTCAATAAAAAAATTGATTGATTTCATTTAGTTTCGTCCAAAAGCGATTGTGTTAGTATTTTCGGCAAACACCACAAACTCGTTCTGTTCTGCAAACATTCATTTCTCCATAAATCAATTTATGAGTATCTCACCAAAAGCAGCAGCAACATTTTTAGTCCATGTTCCAATTGAGACATGGAAAAATTCAACGAATGAAACAATTCAATGTTGATTGATGGACTTATTTCATTATTTGTTGTTATTATTATTCACCATTTTTAATCCCAAAAAAAGAATCGCCAAATCAAAAAAAAAAAAAAAATGAACAACAAGATGTTTTCAAAGTGAAACAAAATTGAATAACACAAAAGAGAGACATAGAAACAAACAGAGAGATATAGAAAAGAGAATTTTTTTTTCCATACTTTTCGCTCGTTTTGTCTCGAAAAAAAAAACACAAGGACTTGATCCTTGAACGAGATATTCAAACGACAGCATCCAAACGAAGTGAAATTAATTTCGATGCGAAACGAGAAGGCGAGAAAGAGACAGAGAGAGAGAGAGAGAGAGAGAGAGAGAGAGAGAGAGAGAGAGAGAGAGAGAGAGACAAAGAATGAAAAAAACTTCGAACTTTTTTTTCTTTTCATTCGAATTCGAATGTTTACATTAGAATTTTCTCTTTTTAGATTAAAGATTCCATCGGATTCGATTCGATTTGATTTTCGATTGTTTTTTTTTTTTTGCCTAATCTTTGATTTTTGTTCCAGATTCCAATTTTGTGTATAAATTTTGATCCAGTTCGGTTTAATTCTGTTTCGTTCCAAAAGTTCCAGTTTGAAATTGTTTCGATTGTGTCTTTTTTTTTTGAAAATATTTTTTTTTTTTGAGTTCTAAATTCTAATCATCAGCTTTGAGAAGAAAATTGAAAATTTTTTGTTCATTTTTGTTCCTAGTAAATTGTTTTCTTTTTTTTTTCTTCATCGTATTTCTTTTGCTCACCTGCATTTTTTTTCCTCTCGTTGTTCTTTGAATGTTTGCTTTTCAATTCATCTGTTCTTCGTATACTTTTACGTTGCTTAGCGAATTCATTTGTGTCCATTCACCTGTACATCATTGCCAATGCTAACATTATCATCACTGCCATTGAAATTGATCAGATAATCAAAATTATTATCATTTCGATGTTTGATACAGGCAAGTTGTGATCTAATTTTATTCCATTCGATCCGTAACACATTTGGATCCGTAGCTGTTCTGATTGTATTTTTTGTTATTCTTGAGAATTTTTTTTATTTTCGTGATTGAACAATCTTTTGTAACGAAATTGATCGAATTGATCTCTAAATAATCCTGAATATAATCCTTGGTTAAGAAGCACAAACATTTCAATGATTCAGAGAAAATAAGTCTGAAATCTGAACTAGAGCTGATCTTGATCTTATTTGATATGTTTGAACATAATTATCGAATCAATTTATTTGCAAATCAAAATCTATCAGAAATCACGCTCGATTGGGTCAATGGAAAATTGGAATCCAATCTGACTGTTTCAAAAATCATTTGTCTGGTGTCATTCTCTCGATAGCCGAAAAATTTTGCACCTCGCTATCATAATTCGATCAACTAATTACAGTTTTTAACGTTTTTTCAATTTTTGAAGAGGCGTATCGAAAGTGACGAAAAAAAACAGACAAAAAACTACACAATCCTACAATAGCTTTGAATCAATCAAAATGAAAGTCCAAAATTAGAAAATTCTTAAAAAATATCTTCATTTTCAATGAGAACAAAGTGAAATGATTTGAACCTTGAACGATTGCAAAATCGATTTCCGATTCGGGAATTTTCGGATCAATAATTAATTCATGCAAAATTCAATCTCAATTTTGATCCTTTTGTTTTTTTCTTATTCTTTATTGAAAATCTTGACAAATTAATTGTGACTACAAGAAAAAAAAATTCAATTGCACTTGTTTCGTTGATCGAGCAACAAATTGTTGACACAGCATACACAGTTAAGATTTCAAACGGGACATATAATCCGCTCTCACATCAAAAATTGATGACGTCATTCTTTGAAAATGACATTGGAGTTGTTTTTTTCCAAACGTTTTCGTGTATTGAATGTCTCGGTCCCAAAACGGAAAGAAATCAATCTGAAAGTTTATGATGATCGCAAGTAAAGATCATCATTTCCAATACTACTCATTTATTTACTTCATTTTTCTTTTCTCCACATAAAATCGTTCGACCAAAACTTGCATCATATTTGATTTGATGGCCATCATCAATTTGATCGTGGTGACGAGAACGTAAGAAATTCGCTCATAAACGAGCAACAAAGTCATCACCGTTGTTATGCTTTTTCATTTTGTTTGATTGGATTTCTTCCATAAAAGAACAAATGAACAGACTTTGATTTGTTGGGAATAGAACGAAAATTCTCCATCATACAAGATAGTTATAAAATTTAGTTTTGTTAGGTCTGATGGGGAATAAATTTCAATAATCTAAATAATTGACATTGCAATCTATCTGATGAAAACAAACAAATGTTCAACAGACCGATCAAATACCATCGAGGAGATAGAAAAGTAATTATTGAAAGAATTTATTTCTGTTTCAGAATGAAAGATTTTCTTCGCTTTGTTCCGTATAGATGAAAATTTATAATTACTTCATTATTCGAAACTCAATGAATCACATTGACAATTCCACATTTTCAATGTAGTATCATATTGAATTGATTGAGAGAGGCAATCAATTCGCTTGATTTGAACGATGCTGAAGCGAAAGCAATATTCATTAATTTCTACAATCTTTTTGTTCTTCTAAAATTTCGGTTAGGGCAAAGTCACAATTGAATTGATACTTTCTCGTTTATTCGTTTTACGAGACGGACAGTAATAGAGACAATTTTCAAAATGAACGCAATCAACTTCCATAGCTAACGAATTATGATTGACAATTATTCAAAATGATTCACTTGCTGGCCTGGTGAATTTGTAGCGGATCGATTTTGTCCAGAACACATCGTCACACCTTGAAATCATCATTGCCGTAATTTTGAATGCAAAAGAATAGCTCAATAGTATTTTTTTTTGTTTTATTAAATCAGCATTGTCTATAATTATCATGATCACAATGCAATTGTTTTCCAAATACTTATCTGGATGGATACATTATTCATTTTATCCCGATTCCAATAGTTTTAAATTTTAAATTTGAATTTCATTCTACAAATTCATATTTCGATTCAGATTTGTTACGTTGTTATGTTGATCAATTCAATCTTTTGAGAGAGAATTTTTTCAATTCGAATTGTTTCAAACAGAGCTGTTGAGATTGTTTCTCACTCATTCTCCATTGGCCATCGCTCCAAATCCAGCGTCGATAGCATTGCGTTGGTTCTAAACAATCCAATCGTAATAGATTGAAATAGATCCATTTGATTTGTTGACCATAAATTGATTTAGACTGTTCTAGACAATCGAAAAACATCCGATCACACTCGCACAACGAAACAGTCGATTTGAATCGATTACGAAGACCATA
This sequence comes from Sarcoptes scabiei, assembly GCA_020844145.1. Classification (NCBI taxonomy): domain Eukaryota; kingdom Metazoa; phylum Arthropoda; class Arachnida; order Sarcoptiformes; family Sarcoptidae; genus Sarcoptes; species Sarcoptes scabiei. The sequence continues at coordinate 870,110 of CP080488.1, forward strand.
GTTGGACTCATTTGATGCTAATCGAATCGGACAATGATCATGTTCTCTGCAACATATGTCAACGTTGTTCATTCTACCTAGATCCCAATATTCATTCGCCATATCACCGAAACCGCACCATTTTGTTCCAGGAGCGATCCATTTTGACGTTAAACGTCGAATTTCTTCGATCCAAATTTGAAATTTATGTCCTCTACCATCATCATCGATTTCATTGCTCTCAGCTTTATCGGATTTTTTCCATTGAGACCATCGGCAAAGTTGATTAGCAATCAGAATGCTATTGAAATCAGCTAGATAGTGACCGAAATGATTGTGTGCATCTTGACGTAATTGTCGAATAAATCGTTCTCCAATTTCGTGATCTTTCATCAAATCAAAAAGAATGCAATCGATCAATTTGAAACGACTATTCATCTCTAATACAGTCAATGTTTTTTCATTCTCCAAAGCCCAGATGAAAGAAAAATTTTCTTGGGCAAGATCAAGATCAATGGATCTCGATTCAAAGACTAAAGATGAATAGCGATTGATACGATCGACTAGTTCCGTTAATCTCGAAGCATTGTAATAATTAAAATTATTAATCAATTCGTTTTTCGATAGAAGAGCATCGAAGAGTATTATGATGAAAAATACCAATCCTGAAAAAATATCCAATCGGATCATCTGAAAGAAAGTAAATTTAGATGTCTTTAGGGCGAAACAAAAAAAAATATTTTTTCTTCTCTCTTTCAATGATCGGATCCAAACAACTATTGATTAAAATCAATCAAAATTGTGATGATCGACTATATCCTTTCGTCATTATCTTTTTTTCTACGATCGATGATTGATTCGATCATCAACATGTAATCATCATCGATCCAAAAGATAGATCATCAAGGAAGTTTGTGTTGTTTTTGTTCTGTTCTTTTCTCTCGTTTCCATAAGACATTGAATTTAAAATCTGATCTCATCAATGTAGGGATTTGATTGCTCTTAAATTATCGTCTATGGATGTCGGTTTCATTCTTTTTGTCTAAATACTACTAAAACTTTCATTTTTTAAAAATATTTTTGATATTATATTGTTAAATGGGCAGCTATTCTCTTTTTTCTGGTTTTGTAACCATTCTGTTACGATCCTGGCACGAAGGCGCATCTTCGGCACGAGAGATTGAATCTTGATCGATTCATTTTCTATGTTCTCCTTCGACCATCGCTATTGATTGCTAGTATCGCTTCGATATTGTGATGTTAAACAAAAGCAGAATGAAAATTAAATAGCTGTTATTTCCGTCAAAATTTGTGTTAATATTTAATGATGGCAACAAGCAGCTCGCTTTCTTCGGTATCTTGGTTCTCTTTTGCATCGTTTTTTTTTCTTATCCGTTCGCTTTCGTTTTCTCGATTTTTGGCTCCACTATTCTTCACGTTTTGATTGTTTGATGAAGAAAAAGAGCTATTGGAAAGAGATCATAGAGAAAGGTCATTTCTAACAGAAAAAATCGGTCTCCATTCATTTCCTTGAATTGAAGCATTTTCTCCCCTAAAAACGCTCTCTCAATCCTTAATGGCATTGTTGCTAATGTTGTTTTTATTATGATTTTCGCTTTTTTTGCCATCAAAAGAGATTGTTTAGCTTATTGCTTATCATTTGATTCTGATTTCAATGCTCCAATTCCAGTGTTGTGTGTGTTCTTTGGTTGATTATATCATTATAACATTGAATTGTTATCGAAGTTTTCGTTACGCAAAGAGAGAGAGAGAGAGAGAGAGAGAGTCTGAAGAAGAAAACAAGAAAATTTATTAAATAAGTTTTGATTAAACATCAGCAGATGCAGATTTCAGTCTTTAAAGACTATCAGTTTTGAGTTGAGAGAAAAATTCTCTGATAAATGGAATGAATTCGTCACAAATTTTTCTCACTCTAGGAATCCAAGTAACTATTTGTAAGAATTAGTGACAGTAGCAAAGATCCAGAAACATGTCACATCCGTTTGTGATTTACATGTTGTTCTTTTTCTTTTCCGTTTATTTTAATTATTATCATTACAGTACAGTTTTATACCTTATTTTTGGTTGGAAATCTGTTATAAAGCCATAGATTCTGAAATAGTATAATAGTTTGGATCACTCAAAATTCATTTTTTATTTCAATTTATTTGAATCAATTTGAAACAAATAAATTTAAGTTTTTTTTCAAATAAGCATTTCTGTTTCATTTGTAAGACTTTTGCTTGCTTTTCATATTGAGTTTTATCAAAGGTCTCTAATGATTGAAATGGATTTCGTTTTCTTCTCGAAATAAACTGAGTTTCATTCTCATTTTTTATTTCTAATGGAACAGTCTATGAAATTATATTCAAAAAACTTAGGAAACCGAAAGGCACTGAGAAAAAAGAGAATTTTGTGTTACCCAAATTAGGCATTGTAACTTTCATTATAATCTATAAGCTCATAAGAAATATTTGATTATATCTGCTAATTGTTACTGTTTATGATGCTATGTTAGTCGTTAGTTGTTTGCTTTGAGAATCCAAGAGATGAAATTGAATCTTTCTGATTTTCTTTCGTTAGAAGGTTACCACAGGCATTTCGATATTTGCTCGATTTGAGATGCTTTTGATAGTTAATGAGAAAATAAATTATTTCATCCAGTTTTTTTTTCACATCTAAATCATTGAAAAGTTTTTTCCCAATGGTATGCGTAAGTCTCGATTTTGATCAAAACGTTCGAGTCTTTCTTATGGTCCGTTTCGATTCTTTATCCGATTTCAAAGGGAACAATCTTCCGAGAGCAAGCACATTTTAAGTGTGAATTGTAAAGCCAACCTGTTACAATGGAAACGAAACAAAGCAAGAATATTATCGATTGAAACAATCCATTGAAATAATTAATTCATCTTTTCGATTGTTTTAACCGCATAAAAAACAAAAAAAAAAGTGAAACGATCTTTGTGCGCGATGCTGATGCTCGATGATGGTTGTGGCCGGAAATCTGAACAATTCAACAACGATTTCATTTCCCACAAAATGATCTAATTTTTAGTGCCATTGTTTTATTATTCGCATCGCCATTGTCCAAGTGGAGAATATCTTTGTTTCGATTAACCTCTAGCCATAGCTTTTTTTCTCTTTTTCGATTTCATTTGTGTTTGATCTCAATCGAAAATTGTTCTTCATTTGTTTCGCTGACTTTAAAATTATTAAATCTTCTCTCTAGAATTTCTGTCTCGACCTCAGATTCCATCTTTTCACATTTTGAACAAAAAGTTTCCGACGTAGCGAAACAAGAGAGTTCCGTTTCGATTTTACGATTCTCAATAAACGATTTTTCGTTTAAAAATTTGTGAATTGTTTTAGGTTAAGTCCTCATTCTATACTATCGCATCTCTCTGCAAGCAGCACTCTGAACACTTTTTCGAGGTCTTTATGGAGGTGCTTGTTTTGGAAGTTTTTCCTTCAAAAGCCTCAAAAAAAATTTCATTACAATTTACCAAGTATTTCCTCTCATGTCCTCTCAGATCGCCTCTCTTTTTTTCTCATCCGATTCTTTTTTTCAATTCTTTCTCTCTTCGGTAACGCGATTGTTGTTGTTGTGTAAAGTATGTTTTGAATGAAAGAGAAATCATTTTTTTTACAAATTGAATATGGTGATTCATTAAGCACATCTCTCTCGATAATACCATAATTGGTATCATTCAATGATGAACATTCCTTATTCTTCAAGCGATTCATAATTGAGCTATTTCATGTTCATTCCATTCTGCTCGCTTCGATGGTTTTGAATGGAAGACAAATTCTTTTTTTTTTTTTTTTTGTTTCATAAAAAAATTGAATCACAAATTTTAGAATGTTTTTTCATAGTGAAATAAAGGTGCAAATCGATTGATTCCTTTTCTTTGAATTATCGAGACCGTAATCGTCGAACATCGTAATGATTAATTCTGTTTCTCTAATCTATAGATGTGAATGAATATCAAGAGAAATTCGGGTTTTAATGGTTTGGGTTTTTTCAGCACTATCAACACAACTCTCTTGTTTGCTCTTCCGCTGTCGGTACGATTTCGATTTCTTCATGGATGATTCATAATCGATACTTATGAGGATTATGAAAACGACAAAGACTTCCGTAAAAATTATTTCGAAACATCATCATTGCCATCACTGTTCAGAGTACTCATCTGTAATACTATTTCTGGTCATTTTTCTCATTCTAAATGTAGGTTTAATCTTCACTTTTTTTGACCAATTTTCTTCAATTTAATTAATTAATTCAATTGTTGTTTCGAATTCCCAGATTAATCTAGTCTGCATAAATGCACAAAAAAATGGTGAAAATTATCATGAAAAAGTCGAAGTGATCGATCAAAATGTTCGTCATCAACCTAATCATCACTTCTCTTCAACTTATACGAGAAACGATCAAAAGTCTACGACTGGTTTAGATAGAATTTCTCATGATCCTGTGATTTATCGAGTCAAAGAGAATAACATCAATAATTACAATCATCATCATGCACATAGTGATTTTCAACAATCTTCATCATCGACTAACGCTGCTGATCAATCATCATCTTTGGCTGATAGACATGATGGTGTCCGTTATGTAATCAGAGGTGATGGACAAAACTTTCAAAACATCTCAACTTTCGAACGCACAAGCTATACACCTTATAATAATGGTGAAACTTATAATCGTGCAGCCTCATTTGAAGAACTCGAAGGATTTGATGATGATACTTTCTTGGTATCAAACAGAGATAACAATAGCTTAGTTAATGATCGTCCAAGATCTTCGACTCGTTTCTATACGCAGCGATTTAATCAATCCAGAAATCATCGTCCAGCTAGCTCTGGCCAACAATGGAAAAATTTAAATATTGGTTCTATCAACAGCAATATCCATGGTTTTCAATCGTCTAAAAGAGATCAATCAGATATTTCGAGGCTTTCAAACTCGCCTGAATCATTTGGGACAATAACTGAGATTCATGAAGATTTTCCGTTGAATCGAAGTTCAACGCAACATTATCCTACGAATTTCGTTATTTCACCTTCAAGTGACTCTTCATCGTCGCGATTCAATCACATTGAAACGGTGACATCCGACAATGTCAATTTCGAACGAAATACTTCTGGAAATTCTCATTTGTATAATATTTCGGAATATGATAGGAATTCCGAAAGAACCGGTCATTATGACGATTGGAATTATGTTGGTGTTGTAAATTTGCCCAATAATACTGCATCTAGCTATCATCAAGGCGTTCATCATAATTATTCTAGCTACGTGAATCCATTCAATAGGACTAGACATTTTCCCACAGTTGGGTATGTTCATCCAGGCATCGGCAATGTCATACTTGTTGATAGAGATGATCGTCATGAATCTGCTCATCAGCCAAATCGAACTAGCTTCCAAACTGTTGCCAATGGAACTTTGGTCAATCACACTCTCCATGCTACCAGACCAGATCATCGAGCACCTGTTTCGTTAGATTTGAATGATGATATTTATAATCATTCAAGATTCAATTCATCCGAATTTGCTGAAGGCAACAGAATTCTCTCAGTCGATGGGCATGCTGTTCGTCTCGGCCCTCAAGATCGACTAATAGTCGGAGATGCAGATCGAATTAGATTAGGTCATCAAAATCGTATCGCTATCGGTAATTTAAACAGAACGATTCTTAGTCCATACTCGATCGCAACTGGATACTTGAATCGAACAGATGGATATCACAATTATTCGAGTGGAAGCTTTGCTGAACATGGTGATTCCCACTCTAGAATTGGTCATTTGAATGCATCACAACCTAGCCTAGGCACTGATTGGACCAGTCATATCTATCGACCAAGTTATCGCTATAACCAAGAAATACCAGCTAATAGGACTATACAGCCTGACACAAGCTTTTCATCCTTGAATAATGGCATTTTAAACTCGCCAGTAAGAACGAGAATTGAAGAAACAAATCGGATCGATAATGCTCAAGTCCGTCCGGTCGTTGGCACAGGGTCGGCAGTTGTTTACGATTCCAGAGAAGGAGTAAATATTGAAAATAGATTTAGTTCAGAAAACATTATAGCGGCCGATGATGGAGCCGAGATTGCAAAAGAGAAAAAATTATCAAACTCTGAAGTTGAAGCTTTAAATATAGCCAGAATAGTTTCTGACAAAGAAAAAGAAGATTTAGAAAAAAAATCAGCTCTGAATGTCGCGAAATTAGCCGCAACTGATCAATTAGAATCTGAAATAATAACCAATATGACAAGAGGTAATTATGAATTCGATTGTTGGAAAATTTCGACTAAATTTCCCTCCAAAAGCTTATCTTTCATGTGAAAGTGGCGAAATGATCGTCAAAATCAATTTTACTGAACCTTTTCGTGGGGTCGGATATGCTGACTACGATCGTTCATCACCTTGCAAATTTTACGGTGATGGTAAAAAATATTATGAAATGCGACTTCCTTTAAAAGGCTGCGGTACAAAACAGGTTTGCTGGTCATTCGATGTTGTTTCGATAGAAATTTTATTATTTGATTTCTTATTTCCCTAATCTGAGTACAGGAAGCACCTCGCATATTCATCAACAATATCATTTTAAGATTTCATAGATCTTTGGAATTGGAAGAGGATGAAATCAAAACCATAATTTGCCGATACCCTCCTCCCTTAGCGCCTCCACCTCCATTGATTGCAGCCCCAATGTAATGCTAAACACAGATAATCAAAGTGAAGAAATTCAATTTCTATTTTTTTACAGATTGGAACAACCTCCGATTCCAGCACCGTTTCATCCAGCAAAATTGTCAGAAGTAGAATTGTTGTTGATCGTGTCGGCTCTGCTATTTTTAACCCTTTTGTTGCTTGGAATCGGAATCGGCTACTATTGTCTCAAGAAACGTAAAGTTAAAGTTGTAAGAAAATTCGTTCCACCGGCTGAGATTCCCTACTTTCCACCTCCATCAATATCCTCTGAAGAACATTCCATCATTTCAGAAGGTTCAATCGTTCATCGAGATGATTATCAATTTCAAAATCTTGGTTTCATACCTGAAGCAAAACTAACATACGCTGATGATGTGTTTTATCACGATCAAGATTATATTGATGATGATATAATTGAGTCTAATCAGAACGTGATCGTTCCACCTGTTCCATTCTATAAGACGAAAAAATTCGATGACCGTTTTGTAACCAATGCTTCAGAGAATGATGTTGATGATGAACTAGAAGTGAATCAATTGATTGTGCCTAAAAAACCTAAAATCACAAAAATTACAACGGATCAATATTTCGTGACTCCTAAAACCACAACCGAAATTGTTGATGAAGTGACAACCCATCGTGTTATTGTTCCTAAGAAAAATTTGACCACGAAAAAAATCGATGACACCTATATCACACCGCAAGAAGAGAATCGAATCGAAGATGAAGTTATCACTCAACGAGCGTTTGTACCGAAAACAATCTCATCTGAACAAGTTGATCATTATATTCATTCCGAAAGTGAGATCGAGATGTTAGATGATACGAATGAAACGAAGATTATTGCATCTAGACCTAATGTTTCGATAGAGAACACAGATGATCATTATCGGACAGATCTATATGAGATCGATGAAATAATTGAAGATGAAAAAGATTTCAAATATGTTCCATCACCATCACCAACAACTAGAATAGTTCAAACAACTGAGGATGATGAAATTATAACAAAAACTCGTGATGTAGAAGAATTCGTTGATGATAGTAATTATAGATTGATCAAACAAAAACCATCTAGACCGCCTAGAAAACCAAAGATAACTGTGAAAAACATAGATGATTTTTATGTGACCAACATAACAGAAACGGAAACAAATGAACATGTTACTAAGATCGGTAGATCAATGCCGAATCTAGCGCTACAGATTGAAGAATACGAATCGAAGGAAGAGATCGAAGATCGAGATATCAGAATGACACAATTTGATGTTCGAGTGCGTTCCATACCTGTCAATCGAACAGACACACTGCGTAAAACGAATATTGAAAATACAATGAAAATAGAAGAAGTTCTTCGAGTGCTAGAAAACCCACCTAGAGAAAAACTGCCTAAAATTGATGAGCATCTGATGCTACCAACTCGTAATCGTTTACGCAATATAATCATAAAAGATGAAGTATTTCGTACATTGATTATTGAATCGACAACAATTGAAGAGTATTATGAGAAAATTCAATGTCATCCAACTTATGGGCCAATGTTTGAACCACCTACTTGGGATGTTATCTTTCGATTGTTTTCACTGCCAGAGGTTCAAAAATTGCCAAAAGGAAAATATTCGGATACATTCAGGTCAGAGAAAATAGATTTAGACTTGATTATTAACCTTTTTAAAATTTATGATGATTTCTTGATAGATCTGCTGTGTCATCTCATGAAGCTCGTTCAGTCACTGAAGAAGATGTCACATTTAGTCGAAGTCGTTCGTCATATATTCGAGAGAATGTTCCACCTCCAGATTATGCAATAGATGATGATATTGAATACAGATCTCGCACTGATCATTGGGCATCAAATCTTCCAGACCCAAAACGTTTTCATAAATATTCTCCAGATCAACCACCAATACAGCCAGCTTTTGGAACGACGCGTCGGATTTATCAACCAAAATCAACGCCAGCTTCATCAAAACCATCTTCTCTATTCGGTGATCGACATTTGGCGAATCCTTACGGTGAACCTTTAACTGCTCGTAATCGTCTATTTGATTATGATATACGGCCATATTCTCCAGACTTGGATGCACTTTCATTAGAACCATCACAATCATACTTAAGTTATAGTGGATCATTTAGGAGACGTGATCATCAGATCAAAAGTGAAGAGCGTGAAGAGATTAAATCGACAACAGAGACCAATGTTTATGATTGGAAATTCCAATGAAAACTGTTTTTTTTCAAATCCGATTGTTGGTATCTTTCGTGTATGTTTAATAACTTAAAAATTGAATCACAATCGATCAAACCATTGCTTTAAGTGCAATTTTTTTCACCAATAAAAGAGCCATGTCCAAAAAAAAAAATTGATCTGTTTCATTTTGATCCAGTTATTGATCGAATTAAGTCTCAAGAAGTGATACACAGACATTTTCGATATCGAATCATAGAAATCGCCTTTCTTGAAAATTATGTCTGAATAATTTCTAATTCCATTAGTCCAAAAAGTTTCATCTATCTTCACTGTCGATTGGATAGATCCGATCTGAACGAATCTAGAAACGCAATCCCTAATCGATTCATTCGCGACCAATCGGTGCTATTTCAGTCATGTGAATTGTTAAACTTCGTTGCCGATTACTAACCCTTTGGAATGATCTTGTCAATAGATGTCGAATCTTCAAACATTACGAAAGAGAATAATAAGTTTTATTGCGATCAGTGTTTGACAAAAGTGAACAAAATCGAATCAAAACTTACTTCAGTGTTAGCGAAACAGAATATAATCGAAACCATAAGGCCTTGAAGTCCATCAAGACTAAGTGATAGATAGTGATAGATTTCGGATAGCCAACAATTTCTGCGAAAGAGATAAATTAAGACAGAAACGGATAAAAGAGTAATTTATTTGGAATCGAATCTCTTCTCGTTGAATTATTATTGTGTTGCCCTAATCACAAACAAATCAATCAATTTCATACTCGATCTTAGGCCTATAGACCACAAATAGATAATGAAGACCGTAGAGTGGTAACAAGAGAACGGCAGCTCTCAACGAGACCAAAAACGATTGTCTATTGAACAAGGTCGATGATTGTCGATGTCTAGCACTCGTTTGTTGTTGTTGTTGTTGTTGTAATTGCTGATGCTGCTGTTGATTGGTATTGACTGATGTAATATTTCCACAATCTAGCTCTAGATTATTGATACCAGTCTGGATGCCATCGCCAGTGATTTTATTAGCATTCAAATTATCGGTATCATTACAGCGATCGGATTCCATCCGGATCGGATGTCTTGCAATCATTGTCGATTGTAACGATGCCGATGATGTGGAGGAGAAATGAGGAAATTTTGATATCGGATTCGATCGTACAATCAAACACTCGCTATTGGAACGATTAGTTTGGTGTTGTTGTTTTTGTTGATTGTGGTAGGGTTTCGGTGGAGAATTAGTCGATCCTGTCACCATTGTGAATGTTGCAGCAGCTTTGATGCAAAGTACTCGAAGAAGCCAGATAAGAAAGAAACAATTGATCTGAAAAGCAAAGATAGAGATAATAGATAGAAAGAAAAAAAATTAAATTAAAAAAAAAAATACAATAGAATAACGAAATAGGATTGTTTTCAAATCGAAACGATTAGATAATCGATTGCAATGATTCGGATGAAGATCAAATGCAAACATTCGAAATCTAATAAGAAATCATCAAACCTTATAATTATTATTTATTTTTATTTTATTTTATTTTTTTTTTTTTTGCATCCAATCATTGCAAAATAGGAAAAGATTTAATTAATCTGATCCATTGATTGATTGATTGATTGATTGATGGATTGGTAAACATCAAGACAATCGTTCTCAAAAAAAAAAAAATTCTCAAAGTTTGATGTTTTATTTTAGCAAATTTTTCTCGAATTCAAAACAAATCAATCAATCTAGTCGAAATTTTTTCGGGAACAAGAATATTGATGAATCATTCGTTGCCGCCCTCCCCTTCTCTTTCCTAGGCTCTAGATTCTAGGAGCTAGAAATGTTCTCTTTATGAGATATTCTCATTCTTCAAGCGAACCAGAAACAATCTACCCAAAATGCATCGATATCAATGACAAAAAAAAAATCAAGGACTAAGAATCTCGGAAACAAACGAGAGCTTCTGAATGAATAATTCCATTCCGAAACTGTGAGCTGTGTGTGAGCTGTGGTGGTATCCGATGAATTTCCGTGATGAAATCGGAACTATTCGAAAATGATAATGCATTCACTGGCAATCGAATGAATCGAAATCGAAATCAAAATCAAAATGATAAAGATAAACAACGATAGAGCTATCGAAAGAAAGAAAGAACAATCGCTGCTAATAAAACTATATCGAAAACAAATGAAACAATTTCTCGAATGAAAACTTCTCGATCCGAAATTAGAAATTGTAATGCAAAGTAAATTGATTGGAATTCACAAACATTTCGCTAATATTGTTAGATTGTACGATCTAGTTTCGTTTAGTTTTACACTTCTCTCTGTCCATTCAATCCATTCCACCTATCATTTTCATTGCTAATCAATTAGATTATTACCAGAGTCCAAGAAAGAGAGAGAATTAAGATCGAAAAAGAAGATGGAATAGAATCGCATCGATAGAATGCATACGCACACACCCACACACCAAAACAAACACACAAAACTATTCTTCTAACCCTTTTGATTTATCTTTTTTTTTTTTTTTTTTTTTTTTTTTTTGGAATCCGCCAAAGTTGGAATTGGTTGTTTTATTCTCTCGAAACATAACAAATTATCCACACTCATAAACTAATCACAATTGTTTGGCTGGGAATTCGGCTTTCTCTGTGTGTGTGTGTGTGTGTGTGTGTGTGTGTGTGTGTCGAGGGTGAGGATGATGCCTTTTTAGCTCACTCAAATCGAAGTTAGAATCATCTAGATCATAATGATAAAATCGTTTTTTTTTTTTTTTTGTTATCCATTCCTTCTTTCCTCTATCGGTTTTTATTTTGAACTATAGTTCGGGACCAATTTCTAAATTGTTTCCGTCATAAGTAAATCGAGTGTTTCGATCCCATCAACGAAATAGATAATAAATTTTTAATTCATTATGATCAGAATCACTTACCACCAGAATAGCTAGATTTGGTCCGTTGATGATCCATTCGTGCCATGGTTGACTGGATGGTATTAGCCAACAATGATCCACCTCAATCATCGAGCCTTCCTCTTCAACGAAATCCGTATTGATGTTGTTGTAATCACCAAACGAATCGATATATTCGCTATCGTATTGAACGTTTGTTGGATCGTTTGCGAAAAGATATTCAAAATTCGTCAATCTATTTTGCTGCTGTTGCTGATTTTCAAGCTTATCGAACGGATCGGATGGAATTTTCTTCCCATTAATTTTGATTTCCTGTTGTCCGAAATCGTCGTCGTCTCGATAATGATCGAATGAATTGAACGAAAAAAATCGTTCAAGAGGATCGTCGGAATGTTTTTTGAATCGAATCGATTCCTTACGATAGCGATCGTCGGCATCGGCATCGGAATGACTCGAGAATGGCCGAGAAGCTTTCAAAATGGTCATAATTTTTGTTAAGAATTTTTTATTCAATAAAATCTTTTCAACGATCAGCGATTCTTTTTCGAAAACCGATCGTTTTGTTTTAAAAAGTAGAGAATCGATCTCGTTCACTGCATCCCCTGATAATGATGATGATGATGAGGATCTATTTAATTGATCACCAACATCAGACCATATTGTTCGAAATCGATCACCATGATCGATAGCAGCACTATTATTAATAATAGATTGTCGATCTAGAATCGATTCTTCCATTCTCGGTATTGATGTTGTTGATGATGAAGATGATGCTATCGTAATCATTGTCATTGTTTCATTCTTCACATCGATTGGATCACTAGAGTAGGTGGTTTGATTGTGAAAATTTTGTACCAAAACAGTCCGAGCGAATATATACGATGTTGTTGTGATGAACGGTAAACTATACGCTAGAATTATTAACAATCGTAACGATGGCTGCGAGAATGCATGTTTGATAAGCTGATGAAGATAGAGAGCTTCGTTGAACATCCAAAGATAATTAGTGGAACGAAAATATCGTAACAGAATCGAAAGAATCAAACAGAATGAAGGCAAACGATTCAATTTGAATAGATTCAGATAGGAATGATTCGAGCTACTTCGAACACTTCGTTGCTGTTTCTCTAAAAGATAATCTGGATTATTTAATCCATCAAGAAGATGCCATTTAAGTAGAGCAGAGATGACAGCATGAAATAGGAGCGATGTGAAAAGATGCTTATGTAATCGTATTCGAGACATCGATGAAACCTGTCTATACAAAGAGAGAGAGAGAGAGAGAGATGAAAGAAATTTTTAAACAAAAAGGTAAAGATAAAGATAGCTTCACTATCGATTTGAAAAAATGTCTACGAAGATAAGTAATCTAGATCTAGAAGAATCAAACAAGAAGAAAAAAAACTAAAACCTACTTGTAGTGAACAAAGATGAGCAATGCTGGAACAAGGGTACAAATTGAGATAATGTTTGTCACCAATGAATAGCGTATTCTTCGAGCATAGATCTAGTTCAAAATCAAAATCAAAATCAGAAAAAAAAATTATTGATCGTTAAAGAATGTCAAGATTATCATCATCCAAAAATAGCAATCTACATCATCACGAGCACAAAGAGTATAATTGCTCCATTCTCGATTGTCTTGATTGATGAACCATTGTCCGGATTGATTGCAAAATTTTGTCACATAACCACGGCACGGTGGTACACGTTGATGCCAGTAGATATGTTTCGGACATGGCCGCTCCATCAATTGATTCGGTTCAGCGTATTCATCCCAACAAAGCCATCCATCCCATGTCGGTGGACATTGTTGTTTACGTTTGCGTTGTTGTTTATGTTGCCGCCATCGTCTTCGTCGTCGTCTTCGTTGTCTGTGGTGATGCTGATGATGGTGAGAATAATGATCGAAATTGTTCACGTTTCGTTCGATAAATCTTCGAGATTGATTTTTATTGATTCGCTGCACCGGAAATTCCTCTTGATCATCACCACCGACATCATCTTCATTTTCTTCATCAAAGTTTGTAATCTCATTAAAACTTTCACCAGTATTATTATGAATGAATCGTTCACGATCATCATCATCATCCTCCTTCTCCTCACGATCATCAAAAGCATCGAAACTATCTTCACCATCGTCATCAAGATCGTTATCGTAATTGTCTTCGATAATATCTCGATGATATTTATGATAATAATTGATGCAACAAAATATAGCATCAGTACAGCATTGTTGCCATTTGAAAACCATCGAAACGGAATTGAATGTTTGTGATAATTTGATTGTTTCATCCGAGCTTAATGTTAGATTGAGAGCAGAATGGGTTAGAAAACCGAATCGTAAATAGCTGATTGATTGTTGTTGTTGCCGTTGCAGTTACAGTTGTTGTTGTTGTTGTTGTAAATGTTATGTTTGTCGTAGATTAATGAAAGAAAACATTATTGCCAATCGGAAATGAGGGTAAAAAAAAGAGAGGGAGAGAAATGAAATGAATAAAATTCGTAGACCAAAACAACAAGAAATAGATAAACAAACAAACAAACAAGAGAGAAAACGAAAAAAAAAACTCGTAACAAAATCATAAAATTTCTTCTAAATTGAAAACAAAAAGCAGAGAAAGCAAAAAAAAAAAAAAAGAAAAAAAAAGAAAAAAAGAAAACACCGACCTAAATTTATGGCCCAATTTGAATGCGGACTCTGGCATATAGTGATAGCAACGTGCACAAGTATCAAGAATATAGATATTGAATGGCAATTCGATACCATATTCCGTTCGACAAGGTATTCGGATACGTTTCATAATCATCTGCACCAATGAATTACTTTGATAGTTAGGCAATTCTGATGATGATGATGATGATGATTTAGTGACGGTTCCGGTTCCGGTTTCGATCTCATCTCGATCGATTCGATCATCGATGATCGACGGTTCGATCGTTTCATCGTGCTAAAGAATTGTGCGATCAAAAAAAAAAAAACAATTCAAAAATCAATCAAACGATCCACTTGAATCAATCAAAACACTCTCGATTCGCGTAGCGAAACTCTACGGATTGCTACTCCGTAGAGGTTCATTGACTGGTCGTTCATTTCGTTCTGATCTTTCGTAAGAAAAGAAACCAAAACAAAACCGTATTGCATTTTGTCGGTAGATTTGAGATCTTTGGTTTAGATTACGAAATTTTTTTTTTTTGCTTTTTTTCTTCGAAAATTTTTCCTATACCAAAAGCAAAACGAAAAGTTTTGAATTATTCCTATTCGATCCCAAAAGCGAGAACAAATTATTTCGATTTTGTTATTGGTATTTTTTTTTTTCGAGGTTTCGAAATTGTTCGAAATGTCATCGTTGCGGTGTCGATGAAGATTGTGGACTTTCTAGGGAATTATTTTATTTTATTTTATTTTATTTTTTTGGTTTTTTTTGACAGAAAAAAAAGAAGCAATACTTACTCACATTGAAAATTTGAATCGATTTGAATTCTAAATTATCTTCAAAACCTAACTTCAATTTGACTACTTCAAAAGTTTCGATTGAAACAAATCAAATGTTATGAAAATAATGGGGGTGAGGAGAAAATTTTGAGAAAAAAAAATAATTTCATTTCCAAAATCAAACTCTAATATTAAAAAAAAAAAAAAAAAAGGCTAAAATTTTTTCCCGATTCGCTACCGATCGTCAATCATTGAAAATTTTTTCCAAATAAAAAACTTCACAGATCAAAAAAAAAAAAACGTTCTAACAAACAACCGACAACAACAGTAGCGGGTAAAAGTTTTCGTAATTGAAATTTATCAAAAATTCATTGACGACAACACCCTTCGTTCGGTAAAGATTCACATACAGATTGAGGAGAAAGTGGGGGGGGTGAAAGGAATCGGACGAAAGATAGAATTTAAATTTATTCGAACAAATTTCATCGAAAATTTCTTCCCAAAAAAAAAAAAAAAAAAAATTCGTCTCTCTCTCTCGATGAATACGACGACAACGATTGATCTATTTTATCGAATCAATTTTGTTGATTGAATTTCAAGAAATTTTCAAACAAAATTATTATTGTGATGTTATGGATGATGATGATCAATGATCAATGATCAATTGATCAATTCATTTGATCAAGAATAGTATTTGTTGTTGTTGTTGTTGTTGTTGTTGTTGTTATCGTTCGTTAAAATAACTTTAAGAAATTGATCCAAAAAAAAAAAAAAAAAAAATTTAGCGAAACGAAACCAAGGAGCGAAGCAAAGATAGGAGAAAAAAAAAAAAAAAAGATTTTATATTTTCTATTTTCTCTGTCTCGTTTTCTACTGTGTCTCTATGATGTGAGATAAAAATAGAAATCTGATTTTGCGAAATCAAAACGAAAAAAAAAAAAAAAAGAAAAAGAAAAAGAAAAAAGAATTTTGTAATAAAAATCCAATCATTAAATATAATCTAAATTACTGTTTTTCTCTCAAGATCAAATTGCTTTCGATGATCTTAGAATTTTAGAAGTTTAGAATCTTTAAGTTGAAAATTCTATCCGATAATCTAGCTTAAACATTTGATTTGAATGTTGCAATTCCATATGAAGATTAAATCTACGCTTATCAAATGACCTAAGATCAAGATTGGATGCGAGAAGGAGAGTGGAGCAAAAACAAACGATCCAAATCTTTTGATGAGATAAAAAAAAATTCTTTATTTTTATTTAATTTTATCTTTTTTTTCTCATATGAAAGACATCATTTAAAAAAATGAACTACACAATTAATTTCAATTTGAACCAAGACCAAGATCAAGACCAAGAAAGCCAGAGAGAGAGAAAGAGAGAACAAAATAGATTCCACCTGAAAAGCCAAAATTAATTGAGAGAATAGAGTGAAGAGAGAGAGAGAAAAACTCAATTAAAACCGTCGAGAAAAGAAAAATGAAAATAAAAAAAAGTAGACAAACAAACAAACAAACAGAGAAAAAAAAACAATGCGCGATAGTTTGTTGATTAAAGATTCAGAACGTTCCATAGAGATCATAGGTCCAAGATAAGGGAAGAGATAGAGCGATAGAGATAATGAAAGAGTTGGCAGAATAGAATAAATCCCTTCGCTCTCTCTCTCTCTCTCTCTCTCTCTCTCTCTCTCTCTCTCACTCTCTATCTACGAAAATATGGAACAATTTTTGTGGACCCAAAAATTGGGAATCATAATGAAACAGGCCGTTTTTTTTTTGAACCGTTCCAGAAAATTAATAAACAAACAAATAATATTGGAAAAAAAACAATACGAAAAAAAAAACGAAAAGATAGAATTCTAGTGCCAAAATCCTTCGAGCGCCTTGGAGAATTTTTGATTCATTGTCTCTCTCTCTCTCTCTCTCTCTCTCCCTCTTTCATTCTTCTTCTCGACAAACATTCGAGTTAGTTTTGTTTGTTTTTGAAATTTTGCGAATTAAATTGATGATGAAATGAAGATGAGGATAGAGAGACTAGGATAGACTTGATGATGATGATGATGAACCTCATTGGGACCTCATTCACCTGCTCATTATTTTGTTCGAATAACTCTTTATTTATTATTTTCTTGGTCCTAGTAATTAATTTCGATTCTGTTCATCTCTATTATTATTCTTTCTTTGTCTCTCTCTCTCTCTCTCTCTCTCTATCGCTCTGGTTTGGAGCCACAGAGATTCAAAGAGGAAAAAAAGGATAAACACTGCCAAACATCACTGATAAAAAAAAACAAAAACGAATCGAGAGATAAAAGACAAAAATTACTAGGTTTTTGGTTGAAAATTTAGTTCCTAAAAACAATCGAGGTCGAAAATTGTTCGAGAACGAAAGGTTTCGATGAAAATCGAAAGATTCCGACTAACTTTTTAGGTGGATCAAAAAACAAAAAAAAACAAAAAAGCATCGAAAACACTAACACTTACATTATCATCTCGATTCGATCGATCGTCCGTAGGCAATTGTTTGCCTGATGGTTGTAGAGATTGATGAAGATCATCGATTGCACCATTCCAATGTGCATCATCATCGAAATCGGTTTCGGTATGAGGAACTTCATCGATTGTTTCGAAATAATCTGTTTGTGGTCGATCTTGTTGTTGTTGCTGTTGCTGCTGCTGTTCCTGTTGTTTAAGATTGTTATCCGCTGTAAACAATCCATAACGATAATTCTCATTATAATAATGTTGTTGTTGCTGCTGTTGTTGTTGTTGTTGTTGCTGTTTTCGATGATGAAGATGATCGTTTTGATGAGAAGATTGAAAAATTTGGCATCGAACCAAAACTAAACTGTTTTGATTAAGAAGATCGATGAAGAAAATGATTGAAAAAAATTGCAACCAATTTATTGAATCGTTTCGAATGATTGTTTTGATTCGTCTCATCTTGTTTGATCATGCATCAAAACGATCGACAATTGAACGAATGACAATCTATTCAGACGATAATTTCAATCGAGATTTGAATCATTTTGGAATTTGATTATCCAAAAAAAAAATCCACACAAATTAATAATCGCAATAGGGTCGGTATTTTCGGCGAAGAACAAAATCGAATCCAAAATTTTTTTGATTTCAAACTTTAAATTACACTGCACTGAGAAAAATGAGATACCAAAGGATCGAAATTTAAAAAAAAAAATTGAAGCCCTAGAATGTTTATGAAAGAATAGAATGTTTTCGCCAATAAATAATTGATCTATAATAGGAAAGAAAAAAAAAGATCAGAATAGAAAACGGAAACGAAAATCAAAGTTAAATATTCGACCTTAAAAAAAAAAAAGAAATTTGGAACAAATTTCGATCATTGCTTAGGACATTTTGACATGTTGTTTTTTTCTAATTTTTTTTTGCTGGAGGATGGAGAAGAATCCCACTAAACTTTTCAGGTAATGAAAAAAAAAGATTGACCTATGGGATTTTTTTTTCCGATCCCAGAAACTACATTCTTAGATTTTAATGAATCAGAATCTATCCGAATTGTCTGATTGTGTCTAGATGAATTAATCCTAATTGGTTTAATTAGTCTTCGATTGCTATTGGAGAATTCATTGCTATTTTCCAACTTTTTTTTTGTTTCTGTTCTAAAAATCAAAACTAAGCTAAGATTAAGGGTTTTAGTTTAGAAATGAAAAAAAAAGTAAAAGATACCTACCGGAAGTTGAAGAGCATCGCTTGAAAATCGAACACTTTTTCTTTCTTCGATTCGAAAAGTTTTTCAAAACAAAAAAAAATATTTTTTTTTTCAGTATTTATTTTGTGATCAATAAAAAAAGTTCATTGAAGAAGAAGAAAATAATTGGCAATAATAAAAAAAAAAAAGTTTAGAAAAAAATAAATAAATAAACTAAACACTCAGAATCTATTCTCTCGGAACGAAACAAAATCGACGGAATTTAGCAAAAAAAAAAAAAAATTTGGTCTCGATCATTGTCTCGATCACTGTAATAGAGAGCAACAGTCCCTATCGTTATTGTTGCCGTTGTTTGATGATCATCTCGAACAACAAAACCTTCGACTTTTATCGACAAATATCGAATCACAAAATAACGTTGCAATGATTCCGAATGGCCGGTTTGGAAATTTTTTTTTTTTTTTCATTCTCAATGCAACGAAGCAAAAATAAAGACCCAAAAAAAGAGAGAAGAGAAATTTTCGAAACTCCCTCTCCCCACCAAAAAAAAAAAAAGTATCCAAAACGGAAGATGTTAGAAGAGAGAGAGAGAGAGAGAGAGAGAGAGAGAGAGAGAAAGAGAGGAGAATGATTCTCTTACAATGAAAATAGCAGAATATTCTTTCTCTCTCTCTCTCTCTCTCTCTCTCTCTCTCTAGCATCATCGAATGCGAGCGATCAAAGAAGAAGAAGAAGAAGAGAAGCAATTCTGGATGAGAGAGAGAGAGAGAGAGAGAGAGAGATTCTGGAAAAAAAAAGAATCCACAGAATTTCCCAACAGTTTCGATTTTCTCTTTGTTGTCTTTTTTTTTTTTTTTTTTTTTTTTTGGTTTTAGTTTTGTTTGTTTCTCAAATTCTTTCTTCCAATCTATTGGTTGGTTACGATTTTTTCCAAAACGCTTCGTGTGATGTTTGTTGTGATCTAGCTAGAAAACTAGCTAGGGTTTGAGAAAAAACTTCTTTGATTTAATTTCGCTTGCTAATTTGATAAAGTTATCGATTTCACAATAAGCTATCGATAATCGTTATATATTCAGAAGAGAAAAAGAGAGATGATTGGAGTGAGTGAAAAATATTTCGTTTATGAAATGTAATATTCTTTGAGTGAGAGAGAGAGAGAGAGAGAGAGAGAGAGAAATCGATTAGTTTAGAAAGAAATGATTGTTTAATTATTATTATTACTATTATTATTATTACATTTAATACTCGAAGTTTGTTGCAGAAAAGTTTGATGATGATCATTTTTAGAGAGAAAAAAAAAACCAACATCAATTCATTTTAACTCTCATCAGATCACATCAATTGAATTTCGATCAATGAAGTAATAAACTTTGTAGAGAAAAATTTTTGTAAGAAAATTTTCCATTCAAATTGTATCGAATGGAACAGTTTCAAGATTAGATCCTGATCCTCTCTAGAATCTCGTTTTGGAATCGTTTTTTTTCTCTCTCTCTCTCTCTCTCTTTCTCTGTTTTGGTGTCAATGTACGCTGAAAGTGAAGCTAAAGAATCGGCTAGCGGCTAAAACTAGCTCGAATCGAATCTATCGTTTTGGGACCGATTTTTTTTTTTTTGTGCTAATATTTCTCTTTTCACATTTCATTGTGAAAAAGAAATGTTTCTTTTTCTTTCTTTTCTTTCTTTCTTTCTTTCTTTTTTTTTCAAAGAGTTTCGACATCACTAGTCTAGGTCGGCTAGATTCTTAGCCGATCGTAATCTTAATCATTTGCGATTTGATTCACATCGATTATTTTTCTACTCCAATGAATCTCTTCTCGATTCTTTTGATTTCGCTCTTCGTTTTTATAGATTTTAAGTATTAATTAAAACACAATATGGCGAATGGAATCAATTTAATGTGTAAAAAAAAAAAATAAATAAATGAATAAATGAATGATATCCATTGATCTTAGATAGAGAATTTCGAAGCCAACAATCTCGAATCGACTTTGGTTCAAAGTAATTGGTCCAAAAGATTCATAATCAATCTATGAGGGTCGTTAAAAAGGATCGTTATTCTCTTTAGAATTTCGTTGCGAAAGAAAGAAATTTTTTTTTTCTTCTCCTTTCTTCTTTCTTTGATTCACTTCAATGCTTTATGCTTATGTGAAACCAAAAATGATTTTAGGACCGAAGTTATTTTTTTTTTCTCCGCACAACGTAGGTGTGTCGGTGTAGTGTATGTATTTGACGTTTCGATTTCGTTTCGTCTACAAAAATCTATAAATCTATAGCCTCAATATAGATTCTTATATTCGGTTTTTTTTCTCTCTCTCTCTCTCTCTTCCTGGATATTCGATCTGAGCCAAAAAAAAGAAGAAAGCTTTTTTTTGGATCAGATTTTTTCCAAGAGTACTGAGTCATTTGAGAGGAATTTTTTTTCCACGAAAAAAATCTAGTTTTTAAATCTTAAAAAAAAAAACCAAATCTTCTTCAATTCACACATTGGAACCTTTCTGCCCTTAGAGCCATTACTAGACATTTTTTTGGTTTGTTTGTTTGTTTGTGATTTATTCTTTTCAGAAAAAAAAACCAAATTTTTTTTTCGGAATCGATCGAACAAAGAAAAGTGACGGAAATCTCTGAAATGGTCAGTGATCAAATGGTCAGTAAAGAGAAGAAAGAAAGAAAAAAAAATGCAATCCTAATGGAATGGGGAATTTTAATGTAGATGATGAATAGGGGATCGAATGATCGACGGACCGCATAGACCATCCGCTCGAAACCAATAGCGGCCCGTATTATTATTATTATTATTATTATCTGTTTTTGAGTTTTTTTTTCGATTCATTCTCGATTATCGATGGATTTTGATGGACCTAGCTAGCTAGAGAGAGAGAGAGAGAGAGAGAAAGTATCTTAGATAATATAAATATAAAAAAAATTTTGTCCCTCAAAAGAGATGCAAATTAATCAATTTGTTTGAAAAAAAAAGAGAGAGCTCTAAACGATGGACCTAAAACGAAATAAATCAATCCATAGAGATTTTGTTTACACTAAGCTTGAACTGAACTCAATTTGTTTGTTTGTTTGTTTGTTTTTTGGATCAAAAAAAAAAAATATTCTTTTTTTCCCTCCCATCCCTCTCTCTCTCTCTCTCTCTCTCTTTGGTGCTAAAATGTTTCACGAGAAACTATTGAAAAGAAAACGAATTAAAAAAAAAAAAAAAGAGAAATAAATAACAAAAGAACTCTATGCTTAGGTCCATGTTTCGTTCGTTCGCGTTTCGATTGAGTTTGGAAAGAGAAATTTTTCTTCCAGTACAAACAGATTCTTTTGTCATCTGTCATCATTGGTGAAATTTAATTTGAATTTAAGAAAAAATTTTTCACAAAAATTAACATCTCTCTCTCTCTCTCTCTCTCTCTCTCTCGATTTCTTTCTGTTCCAGGATCTTTGTTTAATTATTGTCAAGGTGTTGAAAAAAATTCTTAACAGTAAGAATCGTCGAAATCAATCATCTCTAGATAGATTGTCTTTCAAACTTTTTTCAACCCCCCTCTCCAAAATTTCAACAAATTCGATTGGAAGACTGAATCGAGAATCCGAGAGAATCGAGTTTGAATTCGAATGAAACAAATGATCTTTTAAAACTTTTTTTTCTTGTTTTCCTCTTTCCAGTAGAGAAATGGATCTGAAACAAAGTTGAAATTTTGCTTTTGATCTCTGAAACTTTTCGATTTTTTTTCCGTCTCCATAGCTCTTATCGGCAACGAAGAGAGAGAGAGAGAGAGAGAGATCTTTGTTTCTTTGTTTCAATTCTAATCGATAAGTCTAGGGCCTAGGTTCCAGTCAAAGTGCACACTGTTTGTCCTCATCTGTCTGGGTCTGTCCCATAATCCCACATTATCAAATCACCGTTTTCTAAATCGAATTAAACGATGACGATCCATTCGAATGTTGTCTGGATTCTTTCGGATTCAGACTGTCTGAATACCAAAAAAAAAATTAGTTCCAATTTTTGTTTTTTTTTTTTTTTTTGATTTCTTCTTTCAAAACAAAATTAAGACAAAAAATTCAATGCTTTTCTTTAGCTTTCCCATAGATTCCAAGCTCTTTTCGGTTGTGAGAGACACTTTGACTTTGATGACGGATCTCTTTCCCTTCCTATCCTCTCTTATTTCTGACAAAGTTT
The DNA here is from genome assembly GCA_020844145.1 of Sarcoptes scabiei. Lineage (NCBI taxonomy): Eukaryota > Metazoa > Arthropoda > Arachnida > Sarcoptiformes > Sarcoptidae > Sarcoptes > Sarcoptes scabiei. Next base: position 893,210 of record CP080488.1, read on the forward strand.
ACTTTGATTTCATCTCAAATATTCTATACGTAAAAACATGCACAAAGAATGCAATGAGAAAAAAAAAGATCTCCACGAAGATTTTGGATGCCAAAGAAATCCATCATCGCACGTCCCTAGATGTTTATGATCCATTGATCCATTCGGGTTCCATTTGTTTTTTTGTTTCCAAGAGAGAGAGAGAGAGAGAGAGAGAGAGAGAGAGAGAGTTGGGTTTACTTCTTCTATTGTTTCATTGAATCTTTATTGAATTGATTTTTTCATATTTAATGAAAGCTATAGGTGAGAAGGGAAAAAAATGAAACTTTGTTTTTTTTTTCGTTGGACGAAACCAATCATTCTCGATTTTTTTTTCGGTCCAAAGAAGGCTCTAAGAGAAACTGATTCATCATTGTTCTCTTTAGACAATTCTTAAGAACTCTCTCTCTCTCTCTCTAGGAGAGCGGAAGAAGAAACTATTATTTTAGATTCCATTTGGGTTCTATGTTCCTCTCATTCATATTGTTCGTTTCGATTGCATTCGAATCGATCATCGAAAATGGCCATCAAGAGGACAGTAAGTGGTGATAGCAATCCAAAAATTTGGAAAAATATAAAATTCGGACCCATTCGAAACTATTGTTTGATCTCTCTCTCTCTTCATCTGTCTTCTCGTAATTTGTTCTCTGGTCCAGAAAACGGAAGACCATTGAATTTAATTAAGCTTTTTTTTTCTTCTTGCTCGTATAATTCGTCTCGAAACTGTCTCATCTTTTCGTCATTCTCTCTCTTTCTCTCTTTCCTTCTTTGCTGTCGTCATTCAACTTGTCTCTTGATTTCTAATTTAGTTAAAGAATTGCTAAACAAGATTAGCCACCTATCCAATCGACACATATGTCATATGCTAAACTCGTAGAGCATCAAAAAGTCGAACTATTAAAAAAAACCAGAGAGAGCGAGCTTTATTGTTTAGTTATCAACAGCATCATTATTATTATTATTATTATTATTATTTCATTGTTATGAAGTAATGTTAATAATAAATTGGCAAAAGATCAAACCCGAAAAGAGTAATAAATTAGTTTAGGGAGGGGGAGGGAAAGGGAAAGAGAATAAATTTTTTTTTTTTCCTTCCCAACATTGTTTTTTCTCATTGATCCATTAACACACACACACACACACACACACAGACATATGGAATAGTTTTTCAGTTTTCATTTAACAGTTTCAAATTACTCTAATAAATATCCCATTAAAGAGAAAAGAGAGAGAGAGAGAGAGAGAGAGAGAGAGAGAGAGAGAGAGAGAGAGAGAGAGAGAGAGAGAGAGAGAGAGAGAGAGAGAGAGAGAGAGAGAGAGAGAGAGAGAGAGAGAAATAAATAAAAAATAAAAACAAAATTGTTCAATGTTCAATTGTTGATGATGATGGATCACAAAGATGATCGAAATTAAGTATTTTCGATACGATGCTCTATGCGACCAATTACGTTCTCGATTGTCTTCGTTTTTTTTATTTTTATTTTATTTTTTTTTTTTTCGTTTAATATTTCTCTTTCTAATCCCATCTTTATTTCTCTTTAATGATTCGATAATTCTCCTCTTCCCCTTTCCCACTTTTTTTTTTTTTTGATCCTTGGATGTTTGAATTCCATTCTCCATTGAGTTCACCATTGATCGTTAAACTTTGTTTCCAAGAGAGAGAGAGAGAGAGAGAGAGAGAGAGAGAGAGAGAGAGAGAATATTAGGTTTATTAGAATATTCTGGTTATTCTCAATCGGACCGCTTCAAAGTGTAGAACTTCAAACTGAGAGCCTAATGTCTCATTGAAACAATGTTTCAGTTTTTCTTTTCTCTTCTTTCTCCCAATGATTGGTGCATTTCAATCCAAAAAAAAAAAACTTATTCGATGGTAAATTATTAAATTGTTGGTGCGATTGTGTTTGTCTGATGATTAATTCGATCAATCAATCGATTAGTTTCATCGTATTCGAATCTAATTTTTACCATCGATCGATTTTGACACTCGAAACATCTCGATCCAAATGGATCGAAGAGAAACAATCGGATTAATCTTTGATTTGATATTTCGATTTTCAATTGGAAATCGAATCGAAGACTAAATAATTGTTTCGAGAAGTTCAATACTGTCTTCTACTGTCAATAAAAAAAACAAACAGAAAAACAAGAAAAAAAAATTCCTAATTCACTCACCCATCTTCAAAGTGAAAAAAAAGAGAAGAGGAAATTAGGAAAATTAATACACTCTTAGAGTATCAAAAGTCTAGGTATCTCTTTTTTTCGAGCTATTATTTTGTTTCATCAGTTACGAAAGCTAAGAAGATCGGAAACGAGAAAAAAAAATCGTTGCATCGAATTCTTATTAACTAGATGTCAAAATGTGACATCGAAACAGATCTAATCTCTTCTTATTAAGCTAAAGATATTGATGTTTGTCTAGTGAAACCTCGCAACCACTTGGATTCGGAAGTGAAACTTCCGAATGAAGTAGAACTTCGTTTTGTTTGAGAATACGAGAGTGGGGGAAAATTTCCAATTATTTCAATCATTTCCGATTGATGAAGCTTCTGTAAATTAGTCGAATCGATTAATAATTTTTCTGTTTCTCCATCAACGGATCGGGAACTAACGGATCTGAACGGAATCAGTCCCTGGGTCTGAGATGTTGGCAACAATCTGATTCTAACATTCACCTGGCATTAGAGAAATTGTTCGAAGCAGAGATAAAATTGAAATTTGGAGATTTTTTTTGTTTTCTTGTTACAATAGATTTTGTTGATTGATTGTCGATTTCTATAAGTGCGATCCGATCCGATCTCAAAGTGGTTCAATTTGATTGGATTTTTTCGATCGTTACACTACACACAAAAAACAGACTTTTTTCGATAGTTCCATCGTTTTTTTTCATTGAAATCGAATGGCATTTGAATCTAGGAAATTTTTCGAGATAGAGTCTTGAAACGCAAAAGAAATGAATCGAATCGCAACAAATGAGCCATCTTTGAACCAAAACTTGAGACCATTTCAATCGACCGATCGAATTATATCAAACCTAAAGCCTAGGAAAATCATTGAAACGTGCTTTGCTAATAATTTTGATAATTTTTTCTCTCCCCTCTCAGTCTCTCAGCACACTATGGTTGGTCTAATTGATTTCGAATATGATAGGTTTTTAATCATTTAATAAATTGAATGGACAATGATGGAGAATTCGCAACGATCTATGCATAGAACGGACATAGAACTGAAGAAGATTTCAACAATTAATGATTTGTTATTATGGAAAATATGTCGAAGTTTTTCAACGATAATACTGATGCCGATGATGATGATGTTTGATTCGTAACAAAAATAAAAACGAAACCATTGGTACCATTGACAATCTCGAGCAACAACAAAATCACTACCATCATCACCATCCTCATCTTTTTCATTATCGTAATTCGAAAACAGCATCATCAGCCATCATCATCATCATCATCAATCAAGATTCAACGATTTTGGTTATCGACTTTTTATTTCATTGACAGGTATTAGCATCGAAAATGATGTTTGGAGTGAATGGTGGAGATTTTTAAATCTACGATCATTCTCATCCTCATCCTCATCATCATCATCATCAACGACTTAGTTTTCGGATTTTTCTCTCTAGAGGTAATCACAATTTCATTACCAAACAATCTAAAACTCTATGTCGGTCCAGGTGATTCCAAGTCGATCTAAAAAAGATAGTGATGTTTTCTATCGAATTTGATCACCATCATCATAGTCAGTAGATTCTAATCGAATACATTTCTAAATACAAAGAGAGAGAGAGAGAGAGAGATGAATGGCATCGGAATGAAATGATTGTCTGTGCCAAAAGAATGATGACCACCATCACCATCACCATCACCATCATCATCATCTAGGATAGAATTACGGCAACAACAACAACAACAACAACAACAATCACTATCACCATCATCATCATCATCATCATCATAATCATTAGGATATACGTGCAATTTCAATGTACCGAATAACTTTCGCGCTCTATCGTCAAGCTTTTCGATAGGTCTCGATGAGACAGAGAGAGAGAGAGAAAAGATTATGTTTCGATGTTGTTTTGTTATCTTCATTTCGAAACGACGCTGAATTTAATGGCATCACCATCATCATCATTATTATTATGATCATCATCATCATCATCATTATGATCTTCAACCATCACCAACACCATCATCTTGATGATTATGATTATCATGATGAAGATGATCATCATCATGATCATCATCATCTACCTAAAACATTGTTTCATCGTTGTTGTTCATTCAAAATTTTAAAAGAAATCATAATAATAATAATAATAACGAGGATGTTGTCTATGTTAATGTTGATGATGGTTGATCACCATCAACCTCTCTCTCTCTCTCTCTCTCTCTCCGTTTCTTTTTTGGTTCTTGATGAACAAAAATATTCTTATCCCTTCTTTCTTTCTCTTTTTCTCATTTCTTTCGTTCATTTCAATGTCTTTGTGTTCTGGAATCTTTTGTTGATTCGAATATTTTATTTCTGTCTACTTTTTTGTTGTTTCAATTTTTTTATAAAAAAATAAAAAATAAAAAGATTTGAATTAGAAAAAAGATCTAAGATTTTAAGATTTTTGATTCAAAACTATTATTAACAGAATTTCCGCATTCTAAGAATGGAATTTTGTCTACCAAAAAAAAAGGTGTTTTGGTTACGAAGAGATCAGCATAATCGGTCTATTCTAGAGGTGATCTTCCTGTACATTCTTAACATCATATTCTTTTGAAACATCCGTTAGAAATCTCGCTAACTTTTTGAACTTATATCGCATCATTCCGAATCGATTTTCTTAGAGTCTAATGCTTAGACTAGGGTTCTAGTCAAACACACACACAAATATTAAGACACCATCCTAAGCTTAAAGTTCATAAGCGATTTACAACAATGATGTCAAGGGAAGAACACTCAACGCCCCGCTTGTTTTTAGGCTAAAGATTTCTCGATTTAGTTCGTTTCATCTCTAACTTTTAATAGCTAGAGATAGCTTGCGAATAGCTCTCTGTACAGCTCTATGGCCCTTCTCTATTGGCTATATATCAATTATGATTACCCTCTCTATGTTCTCTATGATCGGACCTAACTAGAATTCGCATTGGAAAAGAAAAAGAAACGAATCAATAAACGAAAGCATTCTGACCAAAAAAAAAAAACGATTATTCTACAGGAGGGGGAAGATGAGATTTTAAAGAATTCATGCGAAACCTAGAGAGAGAGAGAGAGAGAGAGAGAGTTATTTAGACGCAATTGGTAACAAGGAACGATTGGAGCGAAAATTCATTGCAAAAAATTGCCGTCCAACAACGAGAGATCGTATGCAATTTTTCGATACGAATTTTCATTCTACACTAAGCTAAGCGAAGCAAATTTTTTTTTTTTTTTCGTTTTCTTCAAAACCAGTGTGAAAGTAGAGGAGAAGTGAAAAAAAAATTTCTAAACTTTGTAAATAAACGCATGCGTTCTGCCATTAAGCATGGGTGAGTCGACCATCAACATCAGCCATTTTTCTTTTCTTTTTTCACTCCTCCTCCTTCTTCTTCTTCGTCTTCATCATCTCATCTTGTTGTTTGGCAAAAAATTATAATTGTGGGCCATTAATCTTTTTGAGGTAGGTCTTTACTTAGTAAAGGCGAATCTTTTGCAAATGTTTGGCTCAAACAAACAAGAGGTTAGGCTTGAAATGAGCGCAGAAAACTTTCGAGAAAAATGCATTGGCAAAGCTGCAGATTAGAATGGTATAAAAAACACTGAAAGAGCAATCAAAATTTTTTGCCAACCGCAATGGAAATAGAGAGAGAGAGAGAGCCAGCAGCAACAACAACAGCAACATCGGCGATACCATCATCAACAATATAACAAGAAACAGCTAAGTTCGAGGAAAATTGGTTTTGTTGTCGTTGCTGCTGCTGTTGTCGTTGTTGCTGTCTCTGCCGTTGTTGTTGTTGCTGCTGCTGTCGATGATGATGGTGGTGGTGGTGGTGGTGTTGTATATGCAATGTTATTGGCTAAATATCTTGGATCTTCGATCTGATTGTCTTTTTGTGTGTGTGTGTGTGTCGCAAATCTTCGAACTTTTTTTTTTATTGTAGTTTCGAGAGGAGAAAAAAAAAATTCGATAATTTTAATTGTTTCAAGAGAAACGAAAGTATTGTCTTAAAATCGAATTTCTTCGATAGAAATCTAAATTCAAAGTGAATAAGTCGGCAAAGAAAGCTTTCTTTTTGCACCTGTGCTTATTTCGTTTTCAATCAAAATCGAATCGAAACAATCCCAAACCGATCCATTCATTTCGCCGATCATCATCATCATCACCATCAATGAATTATTTCCATCATTCACACTGGTTTAATTGCAGCTGATTGTTGCGTGTCTCTATGTGTTTGTGTGTGTGTGTCTATGTTTTGATGCTGCTGATGCTATTTGATGATGATGATGATGATTATGCTGGTGATGATGTAGATATGATGATGATGATGTCGATATGATGGTGATGATGATGATGTGACCATGTTTTAATTCATTTTTAGTAAATATAGCCATTATTCTTATCGGACTTCAATATTTAGGTCCTGGAACGATTCTGGATCGAATCGGTTCTATTTTATTTCTAAACTCAACTTATCAAATCAACTACTCAAACGTTATCTCAAAATTGATTTCTCATCAAAGTGACTTGATCGATCTATTTGATGATAATTTTCTTCGAGTTAATCACTTCGCAATTCATCCAAGACCATTTCACAATTTCATTTTGACAATTTCATCCGAGATAATTTATCTTGATTGTGTTGTGATGTGTTAATTGTATTAAACTTTTTTTCAGTCAAATTAATAATTATTACACTGAATCAAATGATTACAAAGATTAATTTTATTGCGATACCTTCACAAACAAAAGGTCACTTTTTAAAATTTTTAAAAAAATCGATTTTTTTATCAAATTCTTTCTCTCTAGATCAATTTGATGCATTTCAATAGGATTGTATCTCATGGATTTCGCGATCTATGACAATCATTACATTCGTCGTTTTGAGCAGATAATTTCGACTCAAAATGAAAATAGTAATAGCAGTAATAACAGTTCCAAAAGTACAAGCACCAAAAAATTGAGAGCCTGTTTGACCGAAGAACAAAGAGAGATGATTAACGCAAAACGAAGAGTTTCGGCTTTGACACCGGAACAACGCGAACGTCGAAATATGAAGCGAAGAATTTCTGCCTTAACTCCTGAACAGAGAGAAAGAATCAATGCGAAACGTAGAGTTTCAGCATTGACTCCAGAGCAAAGAGAGAAACGAAATCAAAAACGTCGAGTCTCAGCATTGACTCCCGAACAACGAGAAAGACGTAATCAAAAACGTCGAATTTCTTCGATGACTCCGGAGCAGCGTACAATGGTCAATTCGAGACGTCGTCGTAGCACTAGCCATCATCCAACAACCTCAGCCCATCATCCGCATCAACAAGCTAATAACGCTAATAATGCTGCGAACAATACGCAAAACAATCACAACGCTCATACGACGACGGTTCAAATCGCTCATGCTGGGCCTAACCTAGGCCATGGGCATAAAACACAGCCTAATCAACAAACCCTACAGCATACGCAAGAATTTTTAGTCCAGATCAGCGATCATATTGATCCAACAAAAGCCACCATGGTGATAGCTACTGGTGGCCACGATACTCATCAAAATCAACTTACTTCCTATGAAAATCTTTTCCGACACAAATTCGGTAACTATACGCCTCAAGAAATGGGCATTCTACAATCGATCCGTACAACCGGCATTATAAATCGCCGCTGCTGACAGTAATAAATTATGATTCCAAACGCTCTATTTTTTTTCTCTTTTCTTCATCTCTATCTTCATCTGAAACATCTTTCCATTAAAAATTTATAGTGCTCAATCATCAAGTCGCAGAATGAAAGGCTTTATGATTATCGCCGATCGATTATATGAAATATTAATATATTCATTTCTGCATCATCAAAATCATCTCATAATCTAAGTCTTTTTTGATCTGTATCTTAATCGTACAATCATATTCGAGTTCGCTTGAATCCAATGAATATGGAATACCTATAGGCGATAATTGAAATCAGAATTCGAAGTTGCAATTGTGATTCAGTGAGGAAAAAGCGTTTCCCTATTTGATTTTTTTCTTCTCCGAATCCATCTCTTCATAGAAATAATTCTTGTTGTGAGGCGCCTCTACCTTACCTTCTCCGACCTCTTCTTCTGGATCGCTAATTATACTAATATTAATGAATCATGTTCTCTCCCTCTTTCTCTTTGAGGATTCGATGTGAGTTCATTGATCATCGATCGATAATTTGAGATGATATTAACGACTCTATGATATAGCAAATACTTCATTTTCGATCACAATCATCATCATCTGAATGAAATCATCTCAACTGCATAGAATGCGAATCTTTTGATTGGATTAATTGATTCCTGTCTCATTTCCTTCACATAATTTCTACATTATAATCTTCTCAATTATCCTATTATGAAGAATATTACTTATTGCTTATTAATATGATTATTATAAACAAATTTCTACATCAATCTCTATCTATTATTAGTATTTGTTAAAACTAAGTGGATTTAGGATTATTTTATTTGAAACAATTGAATAATTCAGCTAGAACAATCTAAAATTTTTCCTTGAACAGAATCTTAAATCTGGAAACCGAATCAGAAATAATTCGGATGGGCTAAAATTTTGAAGATTGAAGATCAATTCGAACAATATTATTTTCTATTCGATATTTTGATGGCATCAGCAAGCACTAAAAAAAATTACTTTCTGTTTTCAATCCCATCCCTAGATTGACCAACTAACCGAATCTCTGGGGTCAGCGAATTATTCGAATGCCTTTCTTTTATAATCAAACCGTGCTAAAATTCAACTAAAACAACAAAAACAATAATCTAGTTTAAACTTCACTGATCTAATCTAAATTTATTTAATTAATCTCAAAAAAAAAACAAAGAGAAAATGAATTTGATTTGCTCTAATCAATTTGATAATAAATTTGTTTGTAAATACAAACTAAATCCGACGGTATTCTAATTTTGTAAATTTCAAAAATCTATTTAATCCGTTTTTTTTCCTTTAGAGGAAAATTTTCAAACACCAGACTCTGTTTCTCTCATCAGACATCGAAGGAGTTTTTAAGTTGAACCTAAGTTTGGTAGATCTTGTTGGAACAAAGATGACAGATTCACAAAAACTAATGGAACTTAGAGAATAGAACAAAACCTTTATTCCGATCAAAATTAGCTAAAATTTTATAGAATTTTAAGAATTCAATCAGTCCTATCGAAAACTGATTGATAAAAATAAACATTTTTGACCAATACAAAAACATGTATGATATAAGAATGAACAAAATATAACAATAGATTTCAAAATGACTAGTGAATATAGAGAGTATTTTTGTTCGAGAATATTCTTGAATCGATTCGATATTTCGGTGTTAGTATTTCGATTCGGTCCACTTCGGACCAAATCGATGATTCAAATGGATGACTAGAATCTTGCCTAGATTTGTTTGATAATTGATTATTTCTATCGAAACGATACAGAATCATTAGATAGGATGCGGAAACAAGCAAACGTTCCGATCGATTCGATTCAATCAAGAAGATTTGTTGGAAATATTGTGAACCTTTCGATTGGAATATTCGTATCTGATCACATTCGTGAACCACAAGTGTTGGTCTTCCGTAGTGATCGTTAAAAGTGTAAAATGTTCGAATCGATCCAATTGGAATCCATTGAATCTATTGAAGAAAAAATTTAAATCCATTATCTATTGAAGTTTGCTAGAAATTTGAATAATCTAACCAAGGTATAGTTACTGCCATCTATCGAACCGAAAATTTTTAAATAATTTTGAGATGATTCACTGACTATCAGATAATTTCGAAACGGAAATCCAGAGAACGACACTGTTTCCGGTATTCGAATCATTGACATTCGAAATGGAATGATATTTTGAATGGAATTTATTCGCTTCAATTTTGATCCCAAATTATCGATTCGGTATATCTCTATGCGATACGAGACCGAAGAAGATGGATCAAATATTCCAACAAAAACTTTTAGTTCAAAATAATAAGCCTAGAAAGAAAAGATGGAAATTTTCCAAGAAGATCATTGATTAAAAACAGAACCAGATAATCTAACTATCATCGAGTGTAACTTACAAAAAAAATTCGACCATCGATCATTAATTTTTGTCGACGATCGAATTGGATCGAATGTATCTGTCCGATCTCGTACAAATCTAGCCCATTCTCATTCACAATCAAAATGAATGATGGATTAAGATCAAGCATCAAAATCAATTGAATTGATTTAGCTGATAGAATCATTGTTTCATTGCTATAGAATAAATGCTGATGTAATGAATTCTGAATGAATGGACCTTGTTCATCGGTTAACCATCGAATTGTTTGCAACCAAATGTTACCATAATCATTGTGAAGATTTGTTTCGAAATTAATTAAAAAACTTCTCTCGGTTGCTGAATTTTTGCGGACACATTCTTGATAATTTTGGGAGGAAATCTCTCTAAGATCTGAAGTAAGAAACCAAAGATTATTTGATTGTTCCAGTGAGATTATGGTTCCAGGGAACCAAATTTCAAACGAATGATTCCAAGCTCGATGTGAACCGAGTGTTTCCGTTACAAAACCGATTCGATTGCAAACAATTTCCATTCGATTACAATGCATCTCATTATGATCGGTAACGAATGCCAAACAAATATAATCATCTAGAATGTTAGAGAACAAGATCGGTTCATCAAGAGTAGACCTTCGATTTAGATCTTTCGGTAACAGATGATCAATCAATTCGAATCGAATCAATTCTGAACCGATTCGTTGTAGATTGCTTCGAAACAGATCGAAATCCTTACGGATCCAACTAAGACGTTGATCTAGATCTCGAAGATACCAAGCACGATGAGCAAATTCATTCAGTATCGAAATGTTAACATTATCGATAAATGAATTGATTCGAGCATCTTTCACAATCAAACTTTTCACTTTCACCTTAGTTTTGATGATGTTACGTGAAGATTTTCGTACCAAACGTTTTCGTAGTTCATTGATTTGAATTTGATTGATTCGATCCACAATCAATGTTTTATTGATGATCAAATCTTTAACAAATCTTGTCGTACCGTAAACAGTTTGATCGAAACGTTTCAATAGAAGATTCTCTCGAGAGATTGTTACATTATTCAATGGTTTCGTATGCAAAATATGCATCTCGATGTGATCGAAAATTTTCTCCCCATAGATTGTCAAATTTCGATCACTATTTTTGGTGATCACATCACGATAGAGCCGATCGAAATGAATGTTTGAGATCCGTTTTCCTCTCAAAATATTCATCGAATTTTTTACGTTAAGATTTTCGGTAAAAACAATCTCATCTTGAAATGTATTGATCGAACGTCTCTTGTTCAAAAGATTCTCGAAACGAATCCCATTGATCCAATCAACATTTAAATTCCAAACGATATCGATTGGTTGCTCGAAATGAATATTACCTTCATAGATTTGTTCACCAGATTCTCGTAACGAGTTTCGATCGATTTGTTCGAAATCAATCCCATTGATTAGATTACTTTCCGATATGATTCTATCGATAAAAATATCATTTTCGAAGCGGACATTTTTTAGAACAAAATTTGCCTCAACATCTTGATCTTTCGTGATGCTTAGATAATTTTGAAAAACATATCTCAAATCAAGATCATTGATTAAATTCATTACTGTTGTTGGACCATCGAGAACAAGATGATCGATAATTTTTTTACCCGATATTCTCTGATCATCGATATTACGACGAATGGTTTTGGTCGAGAGCTCATCGAAACTCATCTCGTTGATCGTAGAGAATTCGATATCGTCTCGAAAATCAACATCACCATTAATTATCAATGGTTCTTTTCGTTTCAAATCTTTCCGATATGCTCTTCGACATAGATTTTGGATATCGATATCATTGATTCTACCATTAACATCGAAATCATTTCGTACAACAACATCGTTAGCGAATCTTATTTGACCACGAATCGTTTGGATTCCAGAATGATCACGCAACACAATATCTTTTCGGGGATCTAAACCATTCAATCGACCATTAAGAAGAATATTTCCTTTTGCGTGTTGGATTTTGAATTGAATAGATTGAGAAAGAATTTAAAACAAAATAATTTGACCAAATATAAGTAGGTAAAGAAAAACTTACCATCGATTTCGACGTTGCCACGAAAATGGATCGGACTTTGAATGACAGTTTTTCGATCGAGCCAAACCAAATTTTCCACAAGCGAATCCAGATTGATTCCGTTCACTATGGAATCATCGATTTCGATATTGTTCACTGTAAGCTGATCGATTGAGAAATTAGCTCGAAGAGTTCGAATACGATCGGATTCATTTTGATTATTTAACCAATAATGTCTTAGTTCATAATCGGTTACGGTATCGAATAATCGATTGAATTCTAAATCTTCAAAGGTAACTTTTCCTTCGAAAATTTTATGACCAGTTACAATCTGTCTACGCTCTTCATCTTTTTGATCTCGATCATCGAGATAAACAATATCATCTCGAAGAAATCGTAAATCAATCGAATTGATTGAATCACAATCAAAAATCTCGTTCGAACCAATCAGTAGAGTATTGAAACGAAACCGATCGGAAATGTTTTGTCTCTCCCAACGATCTAACGAATAGTTGATGATATGATTGACGTTAGCGTTGTTGATAGATTCGATGATTAAATCATTGATTCGAGCACGTTCAATAATCAGATGAGTTCCACGATCTCGATTAACAAAATTAAAATGTTTAATACCGGTAATGGTTTTCTTCTCGTTTTTGGTTTGTTGTTTCGGATCACCATCACCATCATCATCATCATCATCATCATCCATAGTGTTCCAAACAACATCATCGATAGGAATATTATTAATGGAATCGGTAATCAATGAACCAACAAAAATCGAGCCGATAATTTTTTTCGTTCCATTAACCAATTGATTTCGCGATGATTTTAGCAGTACATTGTTCTCGTTGAACACCGAAGCCATCGAGATCTCATTCAACACATCGATTTTGGTTTGATTATTTAGAACGATACCAGATTGAAATCTTATCGGTTCGCTGATCGTCTGGAATGTGTTCCGTGTTAATAGCTGTCTTGCGATATCGATGCCGTTGATTGTATCGCAATCCAGCTCATTGACGTGTAGATGTTCGAAATGGATATGATCGAAACCAAGATTCGACCATTGATCATTTAATGAGAGAGAATTCTCGATCAAATGTTCGAATTGTTCCTCACCAAGATTGTTGATCTGTTTGAACCAAAGTCCACCTTCGAATCGAGCATAATTATCGATTTGTATCCGATCGAAATATCTTGTTTTAGTTTCCAGCCGACTTCTTCGATCGATCTCGTCCAAATTGAGACCATTAACGCGGCCTTTGATCGATGAATCACCTTCAACAATTAGATTCTTTTGGATAATTTTAAAGCCGGTTATATTTTGCTCGATATCACCGATGATGATATCTGGCACACCATTAGTGATCATTAATCCGTTTAGTGTTTCGGTGATAATCAAACGATCAACGTGGACAAGATCATGGAACACTTTCTGTCCAATTATCTGATTGAATTGATTGAAATGTATCAATTCGTTCGGTATTAGTTTTCCATTGATTCGTTGAACATCGATTCCACCTTGAATTGTTACATTATTGTTATGAAAAAAACAATTACCATAGATTGTTTGATTTGGGCGATTCAACCATAAAGAGTATTGAAAAATATGTTCCAGATTTCTTCCATTCAAAAGTGCACCACTATCAAAGATCAAATCGTTTACAATCAAAGTCTCTGTGAATTGTATCTCCAACGATGCCATCTTCTCCATCAAAACTGATTGTGGTTGATCGATGGTAATAATTGAATCAAAAAAATCATCCAAATTGTATCCATTGATTGTGATCGCTTTCAATCTACCGGCACGTATTCGATCCGCTTCGATCCGAATCGGATTTCTAACGAACTGTTCGCCTACGGTTAATAAAACTGTCGATGAATTGAATGCTCTACCATTGAGATCATCACAATAGATTTGTTCATCGACAATCAAAGTTTGATGGAAAATTTTCATCCCACTTATAAAATGATTTCGATTCGATGTGACCAGATTCGAGAGATTGTAACGTTCATTAACTAATCCATTGATGAAGAGCTGATTTTGATGATTGTGTAGGTGAATGTTATCGAAAAAAATTGGTTGATTAATATAGATTGGACGATTATTATCACCGGAAGTGATTCGAATTACACTGACGTAAAGATCACGAATCATTTGTCCATTGAGATAATCAGTAATCAAATTGAATGTCGAAGGAAAAGAGTGACGATAATAGTGATCGAATAAGTTTCGATCAGTTCGTTCATTGCCATCGAATCTTAAAATCGATAGCTCTGTGAATGTTAGATTTCCGGTGATGATCTGAAGATTCGGTGAGTTCAAAACAATAGCATTCGAAAGTAGGCCATGATTTTGTTGGATTTGCATCTCTATAGAATCCAAAATTTTTTTCATCCGATCTAGACTGCTGAAATATTCTCTATCTATCGTCAAATTTTGCGATCGAAACGATTGCGTTTGAATCGGTTTGGTCGTGATAAATTTCGGCACCCGTAACGTGCCTCGAATTTGAATCCTATCGTTTTTAAGATATGATTCATGAAATCTTCTCTGTATGATCGTAACGTTTCGTTCTAAACTATCCATTTCGGTACGCTTCATACGACACCATTGCAGATGTTCGGTCCATAATTTGAAGAGATTATTATCGGTCCGGAAGTAGATATTATACATTCGAATACCATTGATCGAACCTATCATCAATTGAATCGATTGTTGATGTTGATGTTGATTTTGATAATCATCGTCATCATCATCACCATTATGAATTTGAGGCGGTGATTGATTGAAGTTTGTTTGCCTATTTTGTTTCTCAATCATCGAATCGATCAATGTTTGAGTGCTTAGAATTCGTTTCAAATAGATTGGCTGTTGTTGATTGACAAACACTCGAATATTAATTGGCGAGTAGATAAATCGTAACGAATTATAGGTAATAAAATAAAGATCGTTACTCTCGAGTATGATCGTCATCGTAAACAATCGTTGCGTATCGCCATATGTCAAAACTCGTCGTATCGGACCGGATGTGATGCGTTGAAAAACGATAAATTCTCTTTTAGATTTTAAAAACTTATACATCACAATATTGTTTCGATCGATAATCGCTAAAAAATTCTCCTGATTAATTCCATGTCCGATAATGAAATATTCGATCGAAATAATCCCATCGGTTGTCGGTATCGATTGGATCAATTCTAATCGCTCCAAATAATCATTGAAACGATAGACGGAAACATCTTTCAGTGTTTGACGATGATTTTGATGTTGATGTTGATTTTGATTTTGATATTGATAGTGATGAGAATGATGATCACGATATCCGAGAGCTAGATACGAGATACCGCTCAATGTGAATGCACAGATTGCATTCAAATCATTGGTGATCGTAATCAATGATTCAACGTAATCAAAATAGGTTCCAACAAATTTGTACATTTTCAATGCGGTCTCAAAATGATCATGTACAATCAAAATGTTTCGTTTGGGCCAGATTGCAACATTTTTACTATGGACACGTTTCAATTGTACAAAATGATTATGATAGATTACATTGTTTTCGGTACTAATTTGATACCATTTAATATTCGATTCATCCAATGTTCGTTTCTCGTTGATTAGAATCAAAATTAATTGCTCTTGATTTAGATTGCTATAAACGAATGCTAACAAACGTTTTGGATGTTCAAGATCGATTCGAAATGATCCATTCTGTGTTGGATCATCTAGCGAACCGAATTCAATTCGATAATTAATATTCAGATTGTTTCCATTTTGATTAGATCGATGATACAATTGGTTTGGATCATTCCGATCGAATGATTTAATCAAACAAATTAGATAATTTTGATGATTAAATTTTAATGTGAAAATATCTTGAACGAATCCTTTTTGATTGCATATTCTTTCGACCAAATTCAACGATTGTAATCGGATTGATTTTGTCGGATTGAGAGAAGAGGAAACATTTTCAATTGGTTCAATTTTCGAAATGAATCGAATTCCCTAGAAAATAAAAAGAAAATTCAAATATTAAAAAAAAATAAATAAATAAATCTAATTTGAAAATCCAAACAACTAAAATGCGATATGCGAAAAGAAAGAATGAACTAAGAATAGAAAGAAAGAAAGAGAGAGAGAGAGAGAGAGAGAGAGAGAGAGAGAGAGAGAGAGAGAGAGAGAGAGAGAGAGAGAGAGAGAGAAAATGTCAAATTTAATTTCGTTTAGCTAAACAAACTAGGACCTAGCGAGCGAAAAATTTAGAACTAGAGAGAGAGAGATAGAGATAGAGAGATAGCAAAGAATCGACAGAGACCAAAAAAGAGATCGAAATCAAAATCAAAATCAAAACACAATACATCACGTATGAAATCCGGAACGAATGCATCATCATCATCAACATTAAAATCCTCGATCCATCTTCTTCTTCTTCGTGATTGATGAATATAATCATCACCATCACCATCACCATCTTTACCACTGTTGTTGATTGATTGATTCATAATCGAATCACCGTCACCATCACTATCATCGTCATCACCATTTTTGTTTCCGCTATTCGCTCTACTGTTCTGATTGATAATTGCCATTGTTGGAATTTTCGGTAACATGTTTCGCATCGAAATGAATTCGTGATAGAATTCTTCGGTAACTTTTTCAATCTCTTCGATAATTTCATCTAAAATGAAAGTAGAGTGGAGTATAGGAGAGTAGAGAGTTGAGAGAAAAGTAAAAAAGAAAACGTTAGATTCCGTTATTCTAGAATTTTTTTTTTTCTTGATTTGAAACCTAGGAAAATGAAAAAAAAACTTTGTTTGAAGCGAAACATTCCATTAATTTGATGATAATAATAATAATAATAATAATAATAATAATAATAATAATGATGATGATGATGCTTCTCTTTTCGTTTTTTACTCTCTCACTCTCTCTCTCTTCCATCTAGTCACTAGGGCCCTAATGATGGAATCAATATGAATGCAGAGAGAGAGAGAGAGAGAGAGAGAGAAAGGAGAAAACTAGGGCCAAAATCTTTTGATGATTGATTTTTAATTGAGATTCGATTCACTCTTATATTTATTGATCGATTGTTTTTAGTTTTTTTTTTTTTTTTGTTTTTTCCCTCATCAAGGACCATTATCTTTGTTTTTCACTCTCATTCGGACAATCAAACAAGAGCGAGAATTAAAATCGAATGATTAGATTTGTCAATTATTTGATTGTTTGAAGAAATCGATGAAGGAACAAATCAAGCACACCTTGAAAATTTTCTTGCTAACCAATCAAAAGTTTCAGCTGGGCCCGCTCAAACGCTTTGATCTAATTTTACGGAATCAAATCGAAGAAAGAAATGAGCTGTACGGGTTTGATTCTGACAAAGAATTCTAAACTAGAGAAGCGGAAGTTTTTCTCTGATCACTTCCGTTCACTCACGTTGGAAGCAAAAAAGGAGACTAATAATAAAATTATTTACGGAAACTAAGCCAAATAGAATGTTTGAGAAAATCGAAATCAATCAAGAATGAGAAAGATAATGGCAAATAGCATCGAGAAAAGAATCAAGAAAAGCACTCGTATTATAGTCATCAACTAGAAGAATCCAAATGGAACCTTAAAGAAATCTAAATCTTTGAACAAAATCAACAAAGAAAAACTTCTAATGAGAAAAAAAATTAATTCGATTCAATTAATTCGTTGAATACTGTTTTTTATCCTTTTCTATCTCCCCTAAACTAATCCTTCACACCGAAAACAAATTGAATCGTAGCAAATCTTTCAATCAGTATCCATCAGAACAAATAATGAAAGAATTGGAAAAAAATAAGTTCTAAAATGGAATCAATACAATACCATAGCTATAGAGTCGTTTGTTTGGATCGTTTCGATTCTCTTCGATGCCATTGATTATGCCATCTCCATTATCGGTTGCCCAAAGTGAATCAATTTGAATGCCGCCAATGTCACCGCCACCACCTCTATCATCTTGACTGTCATTATTATTTTCAATGTTAAAGATGTCTACAATTTGTTCATCGTCTTCAATACTATGATTGACATTGAAGAAATCTTTCGTTTTCGATTCTTGTTTCATGCTCAATTCTGATGATTGTTTTTGTTCGATTTTCAATTTGTTCGATAAGAATATTGATTGCTTTGTTGATTCTGTAATTTTGAAAATATCATTTTAGTACTATAGTCACACCGTTATTGCCTTCATTATTATCATTAGCTATTAGCTATTAGCCTCATCATCATCATCATCATCATCATCATCATTACCATTATCGCTAGGTTTCGTGTTAGCAATAGCTTTATCGAATCGATTGGCATCGGTCATCGACATTGATCGGGTCCAAAATCCACCCAAAAACCAAATCACAATGAACCAGAGCGTTGGAACAATCATAATCGATTGCGCTCGTTTGTGTTTCATTTTATTTCGGAGATCTTCGTTCTCTCTCTCTTTCTTTTTTCGATTATTCTAAGATTACAGAGAACGTTTGTGGTGTAGGCGAAGTAAGAGCGAGAAAAAAAGCGAAAATGAAAAAAAAAAAAACGAATGTCTTGAGATTGGATCTAGAGATTGAGAGAGGGGAGAAAATTTTCACTAAGATCAAATGGGAATACGATGGAAAATGAGATTAGAAGAACATTGGTACTTACTTTAGTTGAAGCAAAATCGCTCTAACAATAGAAATTGGATTTCGATTGACCAAATCTAGCCTCAGTCATAGTCAATTGCTATTGTCAATTGGATTGCGATCAATTTCTAATTAATCGAATCGAAGAATGTTCTTACCCGAAAAATCTTTGATTAGATCAAGTTTTGTGTGTGTGTGTGTGTGAAATTAAAAGACAGAGATTCTTAAATCACCAAAAAAAAAACAAATAGGTTTCTCAATTTAGGTTGAGAAAATGAGATTTCTTTTTTTTTTTTTTTTTTTTTTGGTTTGTTATGATTCATTCAGTTTGCTGTGATGGCAGTGGTGATATGTTCTTTTTTTCTCTCTATTCGCCTGCCTTTTTTGACTCTGAATTTTTTTTTTTAGATTATTTTAGTTCATTTTTTTTAGTTCAAATATTTTTGGATATGATAGAACAATCGTTTCCGATTCCGAGCTAAAAATTCAAACAAATTTCGATGATTTGAATAGGGGAGGGAAAAAATCTGTTTCAGATCAGCAATACTTAACAATGAGATCGAACAGGGAATTTTGTTTTGTTTCATTCACCTAGAACCTAGATTCTAATGGATCCAAATGGATCGATGAAACTAATGGCAAAAAAAAAGAAATAATTCAGACAACAAAATCATAGAAATTCTTATTTTTTTTTTTATTTATTGAAAATCGATTTCGATTCGAATCAATTTTCAATCTAATCGGATTGAAATCGATTCTCTCTTCTCTTTTTCTCTCAGTTAGTTTAATACTCAGTAAAGTATTGATTGTTTTGAATGAAATTGTTTTGAAAATTGTTCACAATTCACAAAAGTACAAAAAGTATCGAAAATTTTTTTAAAAATCAAAGCGAAAAAAAAAAATTTTTTTTTTCTTCAACCCTTTCGTTAAAGATAAGAGCGAAAGTTTTTGTTTGATATTTTTTTTTTCTTTCAATATTTGTTTTTTTTTGATTTTTTTTTTTTTTTTGAAAGAATCAAAAATCGAAATAAATTCTTCATTTTTCATTTCAAAGGGTCGAAAAAATTTGGGATAAAAACTTAAACCTTTTCATTCTCTATTCCTATCGATTGGATTCCACTCGACTCACTCGATAGTGTTATTTGTTCCAACTCGAACTTATTCGATGTATAATCTTATCTTCGATATCTTTCTCTCGAGTATGGGTGTGTTACCAAAGAGATAATGAAAACAAGTTGAATCGAAATAATAATAATATTAATAATAATAACAATAAAGAAGGGAATATATTCTAGCTAAGTGCAAAAAAAAAAAATAGAGAAAAGACAAACAAGAATCAAAGATAGAATTTTGGAATTGTGGAAAAAAAAAAATTCAATTTTCTTATCAAAAAAAAAAAAAAATAATAATAATAACAATAACAAAGCTTCACCAAGATTACTTCTATTCCTAAACAAACAATGCTAGAAATCTAGAGAGAGAGAGAGAGAGAGAGATAATAATAGCTTCGAAACTTCAATGATGATAACTTTGCAATCAAATCGGATCATACACTTGAATGATGAATTTGAAAGAGATGATGATGATGATGATGATGGTGATGGTGATGGTGGTGGTGAACAACATCATCGAAAGATAGCGAGAGCGAGAGAGACGGAGAGAGAGAGAGAGAGAGAGAGAGAGAGAGAGAGAGAGCGAGAGAGAACGAAACAAGAATGATAAATTTTATTCATTCTCTTCTCTCTTTTCAAAGATGAAATTCGGTACGAAAAAAAAAATCTAGGTCCTAGATTTTGTAAACCAAAATCAAAATCAAAAAAAAAAAAAAAAAGATAAAAGCACAAAGATCAATCGATCCCGATCGCTTCGATCCCTGTTCTCTCGATCTCTGAAAGGGGTTTCTGGTCTCGAAAAAGATTTTGTTTTTTTTTCTTTCGTTGTTTCTTTCTTTCTTTGTTTCGTTTCTATGGAGAAAGCGTTTGAGAGCAAAAAACGAGAGATTCTAAACGAAAAAAAAAAAAAACAATATCAATTTGAATTTTGATGATGATGATTTTGGGAAAAAAAAGATGTCTACGATGATGATGGTCGATAGTCGATAGTCGATGGTTCGAAACTTTCCAAAGTTCCATTCAGTTCGGAATGCTGCTTTTGTCAGCATTTTTTTTTTTTTTTTTTTTTTGATTCACCGCTATTGCTATTGATGAGGATGATGATGATGAGATTAGATGATGGACCAAAATATTCCAAAACAATTAATCCAAGAATTTTGCATCAAATGATTGATGCTCGAAAGAGTTTGTTTGATAATGTGATCTCATTAATGATTAAAATCATCATCATTATCTGATAGATTGGAGGTTCTCAAACTCAAAGTAATTCATCTTCAAAGAGCTATCCATGCAAAACAAAGGGCCAAATAGGCCGATCTGGTATTTTTTTTTTTTTTTTTTTTTTTTTGCTAAATCTAAGAAGCTTTGATTTTGATCGCTGTCAATCTCTTTTTAATGATCGATTCCTTAATCATCACCTAGGTTTTCGGTCTCGATGATAATAGATTTTTTTCTCAATCTCTATTATTATTATTCTTATTTGTTTTTGGATCTAAAATTTTTTCTCCCATTTGGAAATTGGATCGAAGTTTGTCCTATCTAAGCGGGATCGAATTTAAATTCAAATCGAAAACAAAACCTCATAAATAAGACCGAAACAAAAATTTCTAATCGGACAAATTTCATCGTTCAATTTGGTCCAAATCAAAATCGATCAAAAACAAATGGAGTGAAAATTGTTTGAAAATTAATAAAAAAAACAACAAGTCGATCCAAACATTAGATTGAATCAGATTTGAATCAAAAACATTGAAAAAACAAATACAAAAGCAAAATTTTGAAGAGAAAACAAAATTACTTTTATTTATTTATTTATTTTTGATTTAAAAAATCGACCATAGAGACAAGAAAAAGAAAAAACATCAAACAAACACTAACAACAAAGAAAGAGAGAGAGAGAGAGAGAGAGAGAGAGAGAGAGAGAGGAGAAGACATTGCTTTCGAAGGTGAAGAGTGAGATCCAGAAAAGGAGACCTAATCGAACGTTCGAATCTCGATCGATCTCAAAATTTTTTGTTTCCATTAATTGTTCTTGTAATGTTTCATCGGGGAAAGGGAATCAGATTCAATCTCATCCCCAATATTGTTTCGTATTCTGAACACATTCTTGTTGTTGGAATGGTTGTTGAACGTGTGCCCGAACAAAAAATCTCATACTCTCGATTTGTTGGCATTCTTTTTTCAGTCACCATTTTTACAAAATAGATAAATTCCAAGCAATTCTTATTATCCAAAATCTTGTTGGATATTTTTTCTCATTTCTGAAAACGTAGAAAAAAAACTTTTTTAGATCTCTACGAGATCATCGAGAATTGTGATGTAGTCGATGTTGGTGATCGAATCGATCCTTTCGATTGTTTTCGATTGCTCTTCGATGTGGATCGATCATTTTGATCTCGATCATTATCTTCTCCACCATTCTCACCACAACAATGACCACTATTGTTGAGATGACCATCCTCACCACACCGATCAGCTTCATCATCGATGTTAGCGTTGGTTTTATTTCTATTGGGATGATTTTTACATTGCTTGCGATTCAATTCGGACATAACCAAATCGGTGTAGAGTTCCGATTGAAGAAATCGAACATAGGAATCGGATTCCAGAAGACATTGAATTTTTTTCTGTGCAATATCAAACGTTGATTTTGTCGGTGTTGAAAGATTTTTTTGTATCTCTAACCGTAGCTGATGATCTAGATTCACCTGCAAAATAAAAGTTTAAGAATTGAATCAAGAGAAGAGGTTTAATTAATCGATCAAAATCGAAGCCCAAAAAGATATTCAAAAATCTGTACACTTCTTACCTCTCTTGGTGATCGAACTGCAACAAAATTTGCGTAGATTTTTTTCGCTTTATTTCGTAGCTTACTGGAACGTATCTTTCGATACTCTTCGCAAGCTAACCAAAATTCAATATTCTCTTCAGAATATTCTCGACATAAAAAGGCTCGAAATAGAGCGGAACCATCTTCGAGAACAAAAAACAAAAGAGAGAGAGAGAGATAGAAAGCAGAAAGAAAATAATTTAAAAAAAAACTTCGAGAAGAGATCGAGAAGATAAAATAATTAAAAATAACCAAAAATCGAGAACAATCAAAGTAAGAGATAGAAATAAGAATGAGGTTTGAAGAAAAAATGGGGCCTTAGCTTTCGCGATCATAAACCATAACGTAGGGTGGAGAGATTGTTGAGAGATCTCAAAAAAATCTTTTCCTCTTTTTTTTTTTTTATTCGATGTCTCGATCAAAATCAACCAAAAAACGAAAAAAAACACACTTACATCTATTCGACATGAGATCACGAAATGATTTTGACCATTTTTTAACCTCATCTTTCGATGGTCGTACAGTGGATGAATGTAATGATGAATCGGTATGACGACGATTTAGAAACCGTAAACGTTGTTTAATATCCTCAAGACCGGTTATTCCACTAGGAATTTCAAGAACGATGATGATGGAAATAGGAAAAAAAAAATAGAAAATATAAGAAAAAAAAAATAAATGAATTAGTTTAGAGCCACCAAAAAGAGAGAGAAAGAGAGAGAGAGAGATAGAAATTAATTTCATTCTTGAAATGGATCGTAAATTTTCACATCCTCTTTCGCTTCGAAAATCAAACCAAATAAAAAAACGAAATTGAAAAAAAAATATATAGAGAAAGTAATTAATCAGCAGTGAGTAAGAAATCATGTTTCTTTAGGAAGAGAAAAAAAAACTTGAAACCAAAAACTAAAACCTCTGATTTCTACAGAACAAAAAAGAAGAAGGATAAGGATAATAATAATAATAATAATAATAATAATAATAATAATAAATAATTAATTTATAAGTTCTTAGTGAAAGGTAATGTTTACGTTTACGTTTTTTTTTTGTTTGTTGGCACATTAATTTCAAGAATCCTTAAAACTTTTCTTAGAAAAAAAAAATGTTTACCAAATTAGAGGGAAAAAAAACCTTGACATTCAATCTGCCTCGTTAAACTAATCATTCGCATCACTATCGAATGAAATTCATTTTATATTCGATAATGAATCAAATCGAATCAAGACGTTTGATGGGATTCAATTCAAAAAAAAAAAAAATAAACAAACAAACAAACAAGAATTTCATTTTAACCGAATCGATACTGCTTGAAAATTGATTGAAATTGAAGAACTTATGCAGAGAAGTTTACTGCCATAAAAGAATTGATACAGTGAAGTTAACCATGGAATAATGGAATTTATACTAAAACTTAGAGTTAAGAAGTTCAACATTGGCTTCTTTGATCTCGGATAACTATTTTTTTGTCGAATGAGAAAATCAGATAAAAAATATTATCATCGAATGATATTTGTTAAGTTTGCAGGCAGAATCTCTATGAACTCTCTGTCCATTTTCAACTCTCAAATAAGATAGATAACTATTTTGATTAGGACCTAGGTTTTTTTTAATCTCTCTTCCCCTCACTTTGGTCGATTAGTTTCGTTATTTGATCTTATTTGTTTCGATTCAATTATTCTATTCGTAGCCTCTCGATATTTCTTCCTCTCTCTCTCTCTCTCTCTCTCTCTCTCTCTCTCTCTCTCTCTTTAGACTGATAATTATTCGAGACAACTTTTGGCTTTCCGATTCGATGTGTGTGTTGTTCGAAGCACACAAACATTCGGACCCAGCCACCAAAAACGACTGACAGTCGATGGTCGATAATTGATTTTTTTTCCTCTCAATCACAATTTTTTTCGGTCTCAATTTTCACGTGAGATTGAAATAAATCAGAATCTTTACGATGATTATGTCATCACCATCATCATTATCATCTACATCTCTAAAGATTCTTCTCGAATGGTTTCAAGATTCTTCTCGAATGGCTTCAAGATTGTGATTCGAGAAAGAGAGAGCAAAAGGAGCAACAGAGAGGAAAAAAAGCATTGACTTAGCTTTAGAAAATAAGAGATCTTAACAAATCAATTTCTTGCAATTTCAATGATAGAAAGATCGAATACAAGCGCTAAAAATAAATTGAATAGAATTGAATCTAATTTCAGCTATCAAGGCAAAAGAGAGTTCTAACATTTTTTTTTCTCGCTCCTTTGTGTCTTTCACACTCAGAACTTAGAGTTCGTATGTGGATATTATGAGAATTGGTATGCTAAAGTATAGAAATCGTTTTTTTTTTTTTTTTTTTTTTTTTTTTGGTAGAAAGGAAAATTGTTTTTGATTCTTAAACGATCAAGAATCCAATGCAATCAAAAGCATATTGACTTTCGGAATAGTAATAATAATAATAATGAGAATAATAATAATAATAGCAGTAGTGATGGTGATAATAAAACTAACTATTCCCATTATTTGTTTTGATTTCTCTTCTTTGGATTTTTTTTTTTTTTGATTTTTTTGATTATATTTCACACCTTTCATTGAGTTATAGGCGTTGATCTACGAATTAAGAATGAAGTGTTTGAAACAAATGGATCCAGAAGAGAATAAGAAACCTAGAAATAATGATAATAATAATAATAATAATAATAATAACGGTAATAGTGGAACCTCTAGATTGTAATCTAATTTTTTTTCTCCTCAAGAATCATTCATATTGGAACATTCAATATGTTTTCAAGAACCTTCGGTTTGATTTCAAGGTTACATTTAATTTAGGTTCAATTTCTAGTATCGCTCTTGAATGGTTTGGAAGTCCATCTAGCCTTTTTTTCTTTCTTCATCCAAAATTATCCACTATCTAGACGTTAGGAATTTTGCTAGAAATTCGATAGATTCTCTTCGGTACCTCGAACAACACAACGATTCAAGTCAATTACTAATTATGGACGCTGATGTCAAGCGGACGAAAATGTCGGTGGGTAAAACACTCGAAAAAAGAAGGATGAGAAATGCAATACTTTCTCTCTCTCCCTTTCTCTCTCTCTCTCTTCCGTT
The DNA here is from genome assembly GCA_020844145.1 of Sarcoptes scabiei. NCBI lineage: Eukaryota > Metazoa > Arthropoda > Arachnida > Sarcoptiformes > Sarcoptidae > Sarcoptes > Sarcoptes scabiei. The sequence continues at coordinate 919,220 of CP080488.1, forward strand.
TGATACCATTCCCAGCTAGCTTGTTGTGAGAGAAATAAAGTAAAAACTTTCAAATTATCACCGCGAGAACTTTTTTTTTCTCTTTGATCACATGCATCCCTTTCATTCTTTTTTTTTTGGCAGATAATGAAACATCGAAAGATGGATCATCCTCATTGATTAAAAAATAGCCTCAGGGTTTCATCTTTTGCCTTTCATGATTCTCATAGATGAACTCGAAACAAAACTAATGAAGATCGATCAATGATTCTATGCTAAACAAAAAACATCGATTCTGTTTCTCATTAAATAGGAAAATTGATTTGAGAACCAGAATAAAAATGTCTCCTAATATAGGAACCGAAAAAGGACAATGTAATAGATAGAATAGAAAACTATTGCAAAACCGAAAAATTGTCATTTGACAAAGCGATTCTAAGCTTTCTGTATCTCATCGTTCGTTCGGAAAAAAGAAAGCCCTCTGGTCTGAGAACGAAAGACATTTTCGATCACATCGAGAATTAAATTCCATAGAAATAGGCGTTTATTAATGAATTTGTGAGAAGAAAAAAATCCAATAAAAACAAAACTTACGAATCGATTTGATCGAATTCATCTGGATGATCACACGATTGATGATCGGCACGATGATGATCACCATCATCAGAATCATCGTTGCTATGGTTATGATTTCGATGAGAGCATCGAGATTGATGACAATGATGAAGAGGATGGTGGTGATTATGATGATGCTGATGCTGATGATGATGATGAGATCGATTTGGTTGATAATGAACATCATTCTCATCGAGATCGGTACCATCTTTTCTATCACATTGATCTGATCGATGTTTACCATCGCAATCAACAACATTATTATCATCATCATCATCATCATCACATTCTTCTTCTTCTTCTTCTTCATTATTATTATCAGTATTATTATTACTATTATTATTATTATTATTATTATTATCGTTATTGTTTTTCGATGATTTGGATTGCTTTTTGTTTTGGATCCGATTCCTCCACAGATGTCGATAATGATGATGATGACCACGGTGTACGCTATCGTGATGTGCTCGTCTCTCTTTCGAACGTCGTTTCTGCAAAACAAGATCAAACAAAGCGATAGAATAGAAAGAGAGAGAGAGAGAGAGAAAGTGAGATGAAATGAATAGATTGTTTAGCATAAGAATCGAAAACAACGAAATGAAATAGCAGCCAGACAAATGGAAAAAAAAAACTCTCGAATGAAAATTTCTAAATCTAAATCAACAAAAGAATTTTCTTCTCTCTCTCTCTCTCTCTCTCTTTCTCTCTTTCTCTCTCTCTTTCTCTCTCGCTTTTTGTTTGTTCGAAAAATTTATTGTATTCCGTTTTGTTGTGTTTCGTTTGATTTTGTTTTTTTTTGTTTGTTTCAATTACAAAACTCAACATAGTTGAGTAGATATGAAAGAGATGTTGATCAATATTGATTCAATCACAAACAAAATATGCTCGGAAGTGATGAAGAAAAAAAAAGATTCAAAAAATTCAAGGGAATCGGAATAATAGTACCCCGTTTTAGATTCTAAAGGGCCAGAGAGAGAGAGAGAGAGAGAGACAGTGAGAGAGTGAGACACCAGAAGAGAAATGGAAAATGAAAAATTTTTTAAATGGAATCCGATTCTGAGAGAGTAATAATCAGCACATAAAAAATTTTAACAATTACGACGATAATGATGATGATGATGATGACGAAAATGATTAATCGAGAGAGAGAGAGAGAGAGAGAGAGAGAGAGAGAGAGAGAGAGAGAGAGAGATGCCATCACCATCCGCGATAATTTTCATTTTCATTTTCATTTTTTTTTTTTTTAATTTAGCTGAACCATCAACATCGTTGATGTATTTGATACGATTTCAAACACCGAGAAAAAACCGAGAGAGAGAGAGAAAGAGACAATTTTGACAGTCACTTCGAATATGGTCCTCTAACGAACATTGATTAATTTTGAGAGAGAATTACTTCTCTATTTTTTTTTGGGGGGGGGATCAAATTTTTTTTCACAATCAAATAGTGAATATCTATCGCCTAGATGGGATCGAATGATGAAATAAAATCATTCTGTCAAAACCTTTAGGCTAATTTGTCCCTTATTTCTCTCTTTCTCTCTCTCTCTCTCTCGCTCTCTAGGGTCCACCACTCTTTACTATTCTCAAAAGTTTTTCAAAATATTTTTCTAACTTCAAAAAAATGGTATTGAAGAGCTTCAATAAGTGGAACCCTTTTTTTTGAGGGCCCCTATTTTAATGTGTGTGTGTGTGTGTGTGTGTAACGGTACTGTGGCTTATTTTGTTTCGTTCAAGTAGTATTCTGTAATTTCATTCGATGAACTCAGAGAAAATATGCGGAAAAAGAAAAAGAAAATTTTCACCAGATCTTTGGTCTTTTCGCATTTCGGTTTGTTTTTTTTTTTTTTTTTCGTTCTCGTTGTATACACTAGTTTTACGATAGAGGATTCGGTTCTTCAATGTTGATGAGGTCGAGAAAAAATTTCTGTTTTATTATGTCATCGCTTTAAGCTAAAAAATTTTCTTCATTACAAAGGAATAAAAAATAGCAACAAACAAAATTCTGTTGAAATAAATTTTTCTATCTTCATAGAATTGTTTGTATTTTGTTAGATTTGTCCACACATCATCAACATCCTGAATCGCTGAATCGTTTTGACCCTCATTTAGATCAGATAAATTTAAAGGAATTGTTTTCGATTCGAATCGGAAGTTGAAATATTATTCGAATAGAATAAAGAGCAATGTTTTTGTGTTCTTATTGCAATCGATAAGATCATAGAATATTCCAACTGAATCGTTCCATCATAATCAATGGATAATCATTGAACAATGATTGTGATGAACAAAATGAATATAAATTGAAACCAAAAAAAAAAAAACGATAATGAATTGGTGGATGAAACGATTGGAGGAATTTTTGCTTTCCGTTCTTTGTTTTTTTGTGAAGCAAATGGATTTTTTCACCAAAAAAAAAAAAAATGGAACCAAAATTTCAACAAACTATCAAAACGATTTCTCATCGACGATTAATCAATGATTCTTTTCCCTCACTCTCTCTCTCTCTCTCTCTCTCTCTCTCTCTCTGGTTCAATCTGTGGTAATATTTTATTCTGTCATCGAATAATTTCGATTGCTTGTCCCCTCATTTTTTAGGTTCCCAATTAATTATTAGCTATGGGATTTGAAATTAAGAGAAAGAGGTAGCGGAATCTTTTTTTTCGATGGAAAAGAAATAGAAAACTTTCAGAACACAATTAATTGATTCATTTAATAACTTAAGATTTTGAAAAATCGATAAAACTGTTAACGATGTGTGATAGAATTTGATGAATAAATTATTCTCTTTCGACTCTCCTAAACGAAACTAAGTCTTTTTTTTTTTTTTTTTTTACTACAAAACAAATAGAATGTCGATGTTTGAAAAATTTCGAAATTATTTCTCTCTCGGAAATTTCGATCTCATTTTGCGTTTTTTTTTTTTTTTTTTTTTTTTTTGCTACAATCTAACCAAACTAAACTTTTTAATCGACTAAAAAGTGAGATACAGTGGGAAGAAAATATATTTTGGTTTTCAAGGCAGTGAATGAGAAAAAAAAATAAGAATAAGAAATAGATGTTGAAGAAGCTTTTGGGAAGTGAAACCATAATGAAAACCTATTCTCTAGGTCTTTAGGTCCTTTTTTTGTGTGTGTATGGTGAGTGTGTATGGTGTGTTTTGCAACAACAACGACTACACTGATCTCTCGATGCGTTACGTTACTTTCGGTGGTCGTAATTAATCGATTTTCGGCAATTTCCACTTTTTTTTTTTTGACTTTTCTTTTTTTTTTCTATTTTCGTCTATTTTTATAGCTCCAAGCGAAGAAGAAATCGAAGAAGAACCAAACGCGAAATTAATCATCCGATCAACTAGATCCAAATAAAGAAAGGATATTTTTTCTTTTCTCTTTTTTTGCTCCACTCTTTTCATTTTTTTTTTTTTTTCGTTGAGAACCGAATTCGATTCTGTTTTGATCTCTGCTATGGCATTCAGAAAATAGGAAATTAAATAGAAGCGATTCAAAAATTTTTATTTGATTTCTTTTATTGCTATTCTGTTTTGGTCTCCGACTGAGAGAAGAACATTGACGAACTAAAAGCAGCCGAATAAATGGAGTGAAAGGTTTTTCTATGAAAAAACAAAAAAAACCCTAAGAAATTCTAAGGTTTTTTTTTTATTGAATTCTTTCGTTTCAATTTCGAAAATCGAAGCTAAATTCTTAGAAGAAATTTCCATTAAATTTTCTTATTTCTCGCTAAATTCGATGAAAGATTTTCTACGATTAAATTCTCTTTTTATTTTTTTTTTTTTTTCATTGATTTTCTTTATAGCGAAAAACAAAAAAGAAGAAAAAAATTCAATCGAATTTCGCGCGCAGCGAAAAATGAAAAATTTTCATCTGAAACTGAAAAAAAAAAAAATAAAAATTGCACCTTCGAAATTGTTGTTGTAGAAAAGAATTTGTTTTTTTAATTCAAAATTTATCAATGAAATTTTAAGAGGAGAAATAATAATTCGAAAAATCAATCGCTCCGATAGATTTGAATCAAAACTTCCGGAACGAAAGGAAGAGAGAGAGAAAGAGAATTCTAGATTCTATCAAAGAGCCGGGCGGAAGCAGCCGGATGTCGAAGAAAAAAATCTCTCAATAGCGATAAAAATAGAATCAAAAGAAGAAAAAAAAAAGAGTTGAGCTTTTTTTCTAGCCTTAGTGAGAGAGAGAGAGAGAAGAAGGTTAGAGAGAAATAATTTCGAAATTAACAATCAAAATAGATAGCTTTGCTTTGCTTAGCTTAGCAAGAGATGTGATTGTGTTATCGCGAAAGGAAGTTTCAAAGGAAGGCGAGATTTTTTTTTACTTTTTTGTTTTTTCTTTTTTTCCAAATAAAATGAAAGCGTTTCATTCTTTTTCCGTATAACGAATAAATGGATGAAATATGCGGAAATATTTTCTCTCTCTCTCTCTCTCTCTCTCTCTTTCTCTCTACTGTTTCTTTCCGCTCACCAGAATCGAATAGAAGAATCGAGAGGGAACAAAACAAAAGAATCGAAAATGGAAACTCGTTGAAAGGCGAATGGAACAGAGAGAAAAAGATAAAAAATCGGCGAAAAATAAATTGAAGGAACAAAAAAAAAAAGAAAGTTTTCCGACAAGACAAGGAGATGAATTGAATAAAAAAAAGAATCAATACAAAATCATCGAAACGTACCGAGAATTTGTTTTTGATTGTTTCACGTTGATTCGATGGTGCTGGACCATTCAAAAACAACGCATACGATGGAACATCTTTGCTTGTTCCAGCGCTATGAGTTCGTCGAAGTAATCGTACCAATCGATTTGCCGATGCCGAAGTGATCTGTGCTATCGATCCTTTACGTTTTCCTCGATTATTGCTTGTGATGTTGGCGATATTCGATTTCGATAAAATCGTTGTCGATGTTATTGGTGTCGATCCACGTCGATTTGCGATGCCTAATGATTGTTTCAATGTAAAACTACCACTAATATCGTTTGTATTGAAGGAATTATTGGATGGATTCATCAATTGATCACTAATCATCATTGCGTTATCGATTAAATCATTGGATAATTTATTCTTGGTCTCATTATGATTGATGTTATTCTACCATCAAAGAGAGAGAGAGAGAGAGAGAGAAATGGTTAAGAATTCATTTCGATAAGATTTTTTTCGCTTTAGTTTAAAAGCTTACATTGCTTAGATCATTGCCACCGCTACTTCCACCACCACTGCCGCCAAATGAAGCTCCAAATTTTTGACAAATAGATTCCGGTAATAGCATCGATGCAATGATTGCTGTCATACTGCTACACTCCCGAACACATTCAACCGATCCATAGAAAAGAATTGCGAGAAAAAAAAAACACAATGTGCAAAAAAAAATATTAATATTAAAGATTTTGAAACCGAAACATTAGAGATACAGTGAGCGATTGAGTATCGAGAATCAACAAAGTGTTGAAGAATAAAGGGACAAAAGAAGAAAAGAAAGAATCAAATTAGAACCCATTCAAAGGTCCATAATTAATTGATGGCAATTTTTTTTCCCGATACTATTCGATTCAACCGATCGAATTTGATCGATCGGATCCAAACTAAATCGATCGCGATTAATCAATCAATTCATAGAATCTAATCGTTCCATCTTTCATTAAAGTGAGCTCTGATCAAATGAGAGAAAGAGAGAGAGAGAGAGAGAGAGAAGGGAGAAGAAGAAGGAAAAGAAGAAGGAGCGAGTGATTCTGAGAGAAAGACTATCGAAAGAATTATAGAATGAATAGAAAAGGAAACAAAGAGGGGAAGCGGAACTCAATCACAGCACAAAATTTGATCGATCATTTAGACTTACTTTTTTCTCTCTTTACGTTGATTAAAATTCAAAATAGATGATGATGATGATTTACGATGATTCTTGAATGATTCCGAACTTTTTTTCCTATCAAGATCATCATTGATCGCTTTTGTTGATGTTGTTGTTGTTGTTGTTGTTGTCGTTGCTTTTGTCGGAGATGTTTCAATCGTAGCAGTTTGTTTTCGATCGTTCTTATTGATTGAAGATGTTATCTTCGTAGGTGTTGTTGTTGTCGGTTCAGTTTGATATTTTGATGTCGACAACAACGACGATAATGATGACGTCGATGATGCTAAGGTTTTCTCCGTTGCCGCTACACTTCCTGTAGATTTTTTTGGACTATTTTTAATCAAAGAATCTGGTTTCTGGTACGAAGCACGTTTCATCGATCCAATTGAATCATTCATTTTCTCCTCACGACTGTTCGATGATGAAATCGATTTAATTGTTACGATTGATTGCGATTTTCTACTTCCACCTTCATTATCAGATGATTTGTTTGAGGATTTTAGTTGAATAAAACTACGACACAATTCATCAACGAGACGATAGTGAATATTTTTATGGCTATTCGATTTAAGTTTAATTGGACTTCCGTTACGAAAACGACGATTGCTTCGTTCGGAAACGTGAGCTAAAGAATCATCAGATTGTTGATTATCATAATCATCATCAAGATCGACATCATCATCGTTGCTACTATCACGTTTTTCGATCGATTTCACTAGATCAATTAGTTTCGAATCCGATTTTGTCGATGTTCGCATCAACAACGAATCCACTGATAATGCACAAGGTTTATGAATTTCATTTCCACTACAACTAGCATCATTGATTGAATGACTACTATAGGATGCATCATCAACTCTAGATTTTTGATCGAGAACAGGAAAAGGAAATAGATTAGAAATTATGTAACATCAATTATATTGCATTCTGTTTTGTCGAATGAATTTAAAAAAAAAACGAAAAGTTAGGGAGGGGAAAAAAATTCAATCGTATCAAGACCAGAAAGAGGAGCAAATAGTACTTACATACTATTGCTACAACTAGGACTTGGTGTGCTGATCTCGGACCGACTAAGACCACCACAGCTAGAATGCAAAGGTGAATGTGATCCATGATGAAAATATCTCGGTTCACCTGGTACCGCTAGAGAATATTTTCGGAGGCAAGGCCAAAATTTAGGCATACCATCGCTGGTATCATCACAATCGATTGATGGATTAGTTTCGATGTTGTTTCGGTCATCAATTTCGGTTTGATCAATATGAATGTTATTGTTGTTGTTGTTGTTGTTGCTCTTATTACAACTATCACCGATACGGTCAATACCAGTCCTAGTGTTACTACTACTATTTTCATCGTTATCAGTACTGTTGCTGTTGTTGTGGTACATTCTGTCATTGGCGTTTTGGATCAACATCTTTTCGATCTGATCGAAGTGATGAATATTGAGCGACCGATTCCATCAAACGATTCTCGTTGCACATTGAAATTATTCGTTCGGATTACGAAAATGTTGAAGGAAATAGAGAGGCTAGAATTTTTGTTTTTTTAAATTTTTTTTTTCAAAATCGCTTCGAGGATTGGATTCCAATGCTTTGGTTTTTATTGTAAAAAAATTTTCCCGGCTTCTTTTCAGTTCTTCTATTTTTGATGTTCTTTTTCTGTTCTTTGAAAGAGTTTTGGTTTCTTTTTTTTTTCTTTTTGCTCCTTCAAGCTGCCATTGGTTGATAATTTTCGATTGCTATCATCAATAATGATGATGATAATGGACAAGAAAAAAAAATTCAATGATAAAGAAAAATGCGATCCGATATTTTTAGGCATAAAAACAAATCATCGATGAAGCGAGGATCGATGAATTCAAACGCGAACGTGTCTGCATCGTAACAAAGATTGTTCTGGAAAATAAAAATTGAGAGAACAGAAAAAAAACATTTGCAATCAAACAAAAATGCAATTAAATTATTAATATTCAATTAGAAAATAAAAAATTTCAAAATAATTTAAGGGTTTAGGCAAAAAAAAAAAAGATTGCGAGTTAGGAACACACACACCTACACCCACCCACCAACAAAAAAAAAAGAAGATAATTCTTCGCTTCGCTTCGCTCCGATCACTTTCGTAAGATAATCGAGTAGTGTTGATGTCAAAAACTAAACGTAACTAAAAACCCTTCGATCATTTCACTTGGCCTTGATGATGATATCACTTCGGATACACTTTCGATACCGATCTCATTTCAATCTCGATCGTTAGCGCTATCGAAATGGATAATGTTTGTTTGTCTATCTCACTGTTTGTACTTTTTGCTTCTCTTTTTCGAATCGAATCGTTTTGAATTGAAAATTTTCTTAGTCTATTTGAAAATATAGTTACAATAAGAAGAAGATTTTTATAAGCTTTAGCGGCATGTTTTCATTGCATCGAGAAGCGTAATCAGAGAAAATTTCAATTTGACCCAGTATGCTTAGCTATAAAGCTTCAAAACGATCCAAAGTTTTGCTTCGGATCCAATCCGATCAGTTGGGATGACTAAAAAAATTTAGTCTATCTTCAACAAATATCAATTTTTTATTATTTATTCTCATTGTACTGGTAGGTGTTTGAACTTGAACAATTTTTGCTAAGAAAATGGAAAAAAAAACCGAAGCAAAAGGTATTCGGTTCGAAGAGAGAAAGAGCCCAAAAAAAAGGCAATTTGGAGCGAAACGAAAACCTCACCGAATGCGAACGAACATTAAAAATTGATGTGATGTTTCCGGTTGAAGTTTTCCACTCGAATCATTGCCTAAAAAAAACAAAATACAATCATTGCGTTAGAATCTAAATGGTTAGATTCGTCGACAACTATTCAAACTATTCGATAACAGCATTGTGAATTAACAGAGAGAATCTGATAGAAACTACTCAAAAAAAAATTCTTTCAAACTTTCAAATGATGGAATCATTTCATACGGCTCTCTCTCTCTCTCTCTTTCTCTCTCACTCACTCTCACTCTCATTTGCTCTTTGGAACACCTTTGGCAAAAAAAAAATTGAAAGAATACAATTTAATCTCTACAAACATTTCCATCTCTCTCTCTCTCTCTCTCTCTCTCTCTCTTTTTCTCACTGTTTGTTTTCTAGATTATCATCATCAATTTTGAATATTATCAGCGGGGGAAAGAAAGTGCTGAAGTGTGAATTGTTTCAGTGTGAATGATGGCGCGAATAGAATGTGTGATTGAGATGGTACAATGATAATATTTGTAGTGTAAAAAAAAAAAATTCTTCTCCAAACAAATGTTTCGAATAAGAAAGAGTGAGAGAGAGAGAGAGAGAGAGAGAGAGAGAGAAAGAGAGAGTGGAAAAGATAAAGAGAGCAGAACAAAAGATTTAATGATCCTAGGTTCTAGACACTTGGTCCTAGGACCTAGGATTGTGTTCAATTTCTATTTTTTTACTGTATTTTTTTTTTTTTTTGGATTTATTCTCTTGGCTGTTTCGAATTTCTCCAACGATGATAAACATCGATTTTACACAAGCATCGAAAGTAAATATTCTTAGGTTTTTTTTTTACATTTTATGATTCAAAACACACAAAGAGAGAGAGAGAGAGAGAGAAAATTACAAAAATCATCGGTTCGTGAAGAACATCGAAAAAACGAAATATCGAATACTTGGGAACAAGGAAACGAGTAAAAAAAAAATAATAACAGACAAACAAACAATCAAACAAAAAAAAAAAACAAAAAAGAGCGAAAACGAAAGACAAAAGAATCTATCGATTTAGTTATTGAGACAAGTTTTTCTTTTGTTTTATTCTTTCTTCAATTTCTCCACCACCCACCCCCTCGACACTATCCTCTCTTAGTTTATTATTTTTTGCATTTTTTTTTCTTTTTTGCATTTGTATCCAAGTTGAAATTATTTTGTAATGAAGAATTGAATAAAATCGGTGATAAAACAAGAGAGAGAGAGAAGCGAAGATATCGTAAAAAAAAAAAAATGTTCCATAAAAAGAAAATTACATTCATTCATCTTGACAACATCATCAATTTATCGCGCCTTCTACACACACACACACACACATAGATCACCAAGACCATAATGGCTTGGAAAAAAAAAAAACAAAAAACAGCGAAGAAAGGAAAAAAAAAATTGCTCTGCCACATAGCTTTCGGCAACATTTTTCACGTTTTTTTTTTTTGTTATTTTATCTCGACCGAATCCAAAAACAAACACCTCTCTCTCTCTCTCTTCCCGTAGGTCTAGGTCGTTCATCGTTGAAGTTTAAATTCTTCATTTCTTAATCGGAACAAAAAAAATTATTATTGAGAAAAAAAAATAAGAATAAATATAACATTCGCAAAGAAGCTCTATTTGAATCTTTTCTACCTTTTTTTTTTTTTTTTTTATTAGAAAAATTTTCATTTCAATTCTATCATTTTCTTTGCCCCTTTTTAGTCAAACACAAATTCAAACACAATCATTTTTGGATTGGGAATTTTTTTTTTTTTTTTTGAGCACAAAATTTCAAATGAATCATTGAGCTGAGAGATTGAAATTTTTTGATTTGATTTTTTTTTTTCATATTCTGTTTTTTTTTCTTTTTATTCGATTGAATTTAGTGTTGTTTGATTTTGGAGCGAATCACTTTCGTTGCTCTCTCCCCCTATCGCTACTGCTATTATTGCTATGCCCTAAGATTTCGTTTCGATTGATTCAATCATAGAAGATTTTATTCATTGAATGGCATATTTTTAACCTAGGTATGTTCTATAGAGGAGCCCAAAGAGCTTCAAAAAAATTTCTACTATTCTTCATTTCTAGATATTTTCTTCGATTTCTTTTCTCTCTCTCTCTCTCTCTCTCTCCATTCTCGAAAACGAGTGTTTGGAAACCAAATGGAAAGTAAAGGTTTTTAATAATTTCACAGTATTATTCATTCGCTCTCATTCTCAATACTTTGCTCTTAGATCAATATTTAAGTGAAGATTTCCGCTTATTGATTTGATTGCTTTTCATTTATTCTCGAATCAATCTCTCTTCTCTCTCTCTCTCTCTCTCTCTTTGATTCTCTAACTTTCAATTGTTTGATGATTTGATTTTTGGATTTCATCAAGAATTTTTTAAATTAATTCCGTAGAAATTTTCTTCAATCACTTAATATATATTGAATCAAGAATATTACTACTTTTTTCTTCATTCTTCATCTATATCATCTAGATTATCATCACCACCATCATCATCACCATCATCAGAATCTCTACAACGATAATGATGATGATAATTTTGATGATGGTAGCGATAGCAAATGAGAATGATATCATCACAATCATCATCAAAATAATAGTTTAGGATATCAAACAGGGGTGTGTTAGCTGATCCAGTATTCTTGTATGCGTTTTGGTGTATGTGTGCGTCTAAGCAAAAGTGTGTGTGTGTGTGTGTGTGTGCATGTGTCTCTCGTTGTCTCTGAAACCAGTTTAATTAGACTGGGAAAAAAAGAATTCCATCTTTGATTCCATTTCAATCAGTTTTCTTTCTTCTTTTTTGTTTATTCAGAATTAATGAATGATTCAATTTTGAAAATTGCAATTGTTTTGTTGAACAAAAAGAAGAAGAAGAAGAGGAGATAATTGGGAGAAGAAAATTCTAAAAACAAAATGAAAATCGTTTCTGGATCGACGATGGCAAGATCCACATCGTTGCATCGGATTTACATTGAAGAGAAATATTCTCTATTGGCCATAGTTTCTCGAGAGAAAGAAGAAAAATAAGAAAAAGTTTATGTTTAACACTCATCCAAACAATCTGAATCTGTTCCACTTGAGAGATACAGGAAGAGAATCCAAATCATAACTTCTCTCTTAACATTAGAATTTCTTATTGAAGAAATTCATGCAGAGAAGTTAACCGCCATCTTCATAAGAATTCACTATAAAAAAAAATAGTAATTGTTATTATTTATTGTCATATCGATTATGTTCGCTTCTCTCGATATGTTGAAAAAATTCTCTAACTCTGATATAAAGAAAAAAAAGCCTCGGGAAAAAATTTTTCTTCACATTTCTCTCTCTCTCTCTCTCTCTCTCTCTCTTTCGATATTCAATCCATTTCATTTTGAAGAGACTATGAAGAAATGAGAAATATTCAAACAAACAAAGTAAGAGAGAAAAGTAAATACAAAAAAAAAAAAAAAAAAAAGAAAAAAAACTCAGACAGATGGTGAGTGGAACAAAGACAAGATGAGAACGAATGGATCTAATCTAGAATTGGGTCAAACTTTTGTCAATAAAGAAAGTTTTGTTTGGGAAATCTCGATGAAGAAAAAAAAAAGTTTAAGAACCTGGAAATGGACTTTTCGTGAATGGATTTGAATAGATTTTTTTTTGGTCGAAAAAAAGCATAAAAAAGCCAAAAAAAAACAAATTTAGCTTAGCTAACTAATCAGAAGAAAAGTTTCAGCAGCAGCAAGAAAAAAAACAATACCAACAAACAGAATAGAAATGTAAGAATGAGGAGGGAAAAAAAGTTTCAGCTAGGACCCAAAAACTTTCAACTGTCGAGAAAGTTTTCAAATTTGAAAACTTTTTGAAACGCGCGAAGCACACTTGAAGAGACAAGTGAAATCGAATGAATGGAAAAAGATCATAGAAAATGGATCTGGTTGGATCTGTCAAAAAAAGAAAACAAAAAACGAAAGAGATTCAAGAGATGAAAGAAGCGAGATGTTCGATTTGGACCAAGAAAATCAAAGATGGATAGAATAGAGATGTGGATGGATCAAAGTGAGAAGAGGAAATAAGATGGAATTTTTTCCCCCTCAAAATCTTAGATTACAATCAAAATTGTTATCATTTCATTCCTCTCTTCGTTGCTTCAAAACATTGAAACACCGAAAGATGGAACAGAAACTAAGAGGAATGAAAAAATAAATGACAAGTTTCCGAAAAAAAAACAAACAAAAATAAATAAAATTCTCCCATTTTGATTTCTCGATCATCAATGTAGCAAGAATGAGATTTTTGGAGAAAGATCGATTCCTGTACTTCATTCTTGATCCTTTAGGAAACAATGAAAACTAGACTATAATTTTTCACAAAAGTACCTTATTTTTTTTTGAATAGAATATTCTCGTTAGATTCTAGATGTTTGTCATCGTAAATCTGTTTTAGAAAATTATCAATTTAATATGGAGAGAATTTCTTGATTTTTGTTTTCACTTCGATACTGATTTCGAAAGAATACTAATAAGCAAGAATAATAATAATAATAATAATAATAATACTAAAATGTAAACAATAATCTAATCGTATCGTAGCGTTTGCTTCACTTCGAACGCCTTGAAAGTTTTCCATTTTGGTTCGAAAACTTTCTCTCTATTTCGTTTCTCTATTGTTCCAAATTAGCGATTCCAAACTAATTTAGTCTCTAGGAAGCAGATTTGTTTTTTTTTGCAGCTTCGAATCTCTCTCTCTCTCTTTTTTGTTGTCGCTTCTGAATTAAATTATTTCTGATTTGTCTTGCATGGATCGTATGGAACCAATTGTCTCGTTCCAATTTTTCCTGACTCTATCCAAACCTTATACGGAGCAGAAGTAAGATTGGATAAAAATGGAATGAGAATGAAAATTAGCTCTATTTGTTTTGGAATTTTTTTCGCCTATTCTTTGGATCCTTCGGCTCTCGATTCGATCTGAAAATATATGATCGAAATTTATATTTTCGCAAAAGAAAAAAAAATTTTTTTTTTTGATATTCAATTTCAGATCGAATTAGATTGTGTGCAAGTGTGTTGAGATTGAGATTCTCTATTTTAGTCAATCTCATTGTTCTCCCCCTCTCCGGCATTTTCCTCTATGTTGATTGATGGAAACGAGATAATTTACATCTTTATTAAATTAATAATACATTGAGAGAAACTAATGTGGAATCAAAAAAAAAGAAAAAAGAAAAAAAAATCATTCTGATCTTCATTTGAATGCACGTCAACAAAAAAAAAATAGAACCTAGAAAACCATAGATGAATAGATCGATAGATAGAGAGAGAGAGAGAGACAGACAGAGAAGATAAGATTAGATTTCCGCAAACAGAGCAAATCGGATCGGATCTAGTACTAGCGAACCTAACGTAAATAGATAGAAATGTGATGAAAACATTGAAAATTGTTTAGCAAAAGATATAGACAGAGACAGAGAGAGAAAGAGAGATAAAATCTAAACAAAATCAATTTGAAAGTTAATTAAGAATATTCGAAGAAGATAAGAAACAAAGAGAGAGAGAGAGAGAGAGAAGTGAAGAAAGAGACCAAGTGAAAGATAAGGGACCTAGAGACAATTCGAATAGATGCGCTTTAGTTTGGATTCAGAAAAAAAAACAATGGAATTTTGTTCGTCTCTCTCTCTCTCTCTCTCTCTCGTTTTCTGGAGGCTTTTTTTCTCTTTGATTAATCTCATCGATTCCGAACGAATTGAATTTTGATGATTAAAATGAGCCGAAAGTATGCGAAAGAGAGAGAGAGAGAGAGAGAGAGAGAGAGAGAGAGAGAGAGAGAGAGAGAGATTTCTATTGAGCAATTCATTCGAAAACAAAAATCAGAGAATCAATTACCTTTAGGAAAAATTTCGATTCCGAAAATTTTATTCAAACATAAAAGAGTTGAATGGAATCAAAGAAGAGAGAGAAAAAAAGTAGGCCCTATTCTACCTACTGTTTCCTCTATTCGTTTGGAATAAATTTGATTCAAAAAAACGTTTTGATTTGATTTGAAACATTAATTCGCTATCTTTTCTAGTTTTTTTTATCTCTCTTTGATTCTCACCGTTGATAAATCTCAATCTTTTCCTTCCACAGCAAGAGAGAGAGAGAGAGAGAGAGAGAAGAAGAGGAAAAGTGTTGGTGTTTTTGTTCTATTTGATTCGATTCGATCTGAAACAAAGAATAAATAATAATGAGTTTTTACAATTCTGAAATTGTAATCGAAGCAGAAGAGGATAAAAAAAACGAAAACGATTTAAAATTGCTCAGATTTTTTTTTTTTTTTTTTTTTTTGGTCTCGATTGTTCGATTCGGACGACGGATCCCAAGATTCGAGAATAGATTTCGAAATGAATTTCTAATCGATTTATTCTCAGAACACAAATTTCTGTCCGAGAGGAGAGGCGAGAAACAAAAACAAGAAAACAAAAAATGAGAACAACAACAACAACAACAAGAAACAAACCAAACAATTGGAACAGCATAAATGTTCTAGATGGTCTAGACAATCGAATACGTCGACGGAATCGGAAGAGAGAATCAGAATCAGAACCAGAACCAGAGAGAAAATTCGTTGAATTTTAATGATGATTTTGATTTTCGAACGCTATCAACTAGAATATTGGAATCATTCGTGCATCGATATATAGAGAATCAGAAATGAGAAAAATAAAAAAATTACTCGAAAAAACAAAATCAAACAAAAAAAGAAAAAAAAAAAAAGAAACTACAAATAAATGAAGAAAATGTCGGAAATGGAATCAAAATAGATAGATAGCGAAAACACTTATAATCTATTTTCATTAATAGTGAAAAAAAAACTGGCCTATGAGAAGAATAGATCGCAAAAAAAAAAAAAAATAAAAAAATACAAAACTCAATAATATTTAACACGGGGGCCTAGCTTGAAAGCGAGGAGTGAATGAACCGGAAACACACAAGAGTTTATTGAGAATGAGAATTTTTTTTTTTTTTTTTTGAAACAATCACATTCCATCATATTGTTGTTGTTGTTGTTGTTAAGAGACAATAATGATGATGATGATGATGATAATGATAATGGTGACAATTTTGATTTCGATGTCGACATCATTGCCGAATTGAGGAGAGGATAAGAAATAAAATAAAAAAATTATCGATTTTTTTTTCTTAATCGAGTCTTCAATAAATGAGATCGAAAGAAGAAATCAATTCATCATTTCTTGAAAAATTTGGAAAAAAAAATCGAATGAAATTTTCTTTCTCCCATCTCTCTATTTCCCTCCCTCCTCCTCCTCCTCCTCCTCGATTCCTCTATCTCTTAACGATCTCGTTTTTGGAACAATTTTTTGCAACGATGATGATGATGATGTGGAGAGAGAGAGAGAGAGAGAGAGAGAGTCGAAGTGGAAGAGGAAAAAGATGGAGAATTTCTTTTTCCTATCTAAACGAAAATGGAAATATTCTCTTTTTTTTCCCAGTAAAAAAAATTGTCACAAAAACATCTTCATGAAGAAAAAAACGAACGAATTGAATTTCGATCCAGAAGCAGTCCAGTAAATGGAACCAAACGAAATGTAGAGAGAGAGAGAGAGAGATAGAAAATTACTAAAATTTTTGGTGTAAAAAAAAAATAAAAAAAAAATTTTTTTTTTGATAAGAATAGAAGTGAATCGTATCGAAACCGAAACACATCGCGGTCTTTTTTGTTGTTGTTGTTGTTGTTACCAATTTTATTCTACGTTCCAAAAATAGCATCAAACGATACGAGATTTTCGAAGCGTAAAAAAAATCTAGGGAACCTACACATACACAAAGAGAGAGACAGAGAGAGAGAGAGATAATACGTTTAATGGTTGAATGAATTGGTTGGCGATGAAATTGTTAACGATTTCGTTTGATAAGACGATTCACTGGACATAATGTCTTCGATGTTCTTCTTCGGTCTTCATCAGCTTCTCTCTCTCTCTCTCTCTCTCTCTCTCTCTTTTTTAGAATTTTTTTTTCTCATTATTCTTTTGCTTCTTAATTCACTGAATGTTACGATTTACCTCGGTATATTTGATAGTATTATTCGAAGTGATTATTGTATTTATAAAATCATCATCATCATCATCATCATTATCATGGAAATCATCGATTTCACCACGAAAAAAGCATCAAGATAAAATTAAAATGGATGCGTAGCTAAGCTAGGCAGAGAGAGAGAGAGGAAGGGATAGGGAAGAGATCGATTTTGCAAAATCTTAACTTACTTTATTATTTCTATTCGATGATATTATTGTCGTCATCAATTTTTTCGCTCTTTCTCTCTCTCTTTCTATCTAGGATTTTTTTCTTAGGACCTTGTTATGGGAGTGGAGAGAAACCAAATTTGTAACCAAAAGCAAGCGATAGAACAGAGAGAAGTACAAATTTTGTTTGGTTTCGTCAACCAAAAAAAAAAAAAATCCACCAAAAAATCAAACGAATCCACGAAATAGTGTGATGCAAAGAATGGAGTGATGCAAAATGTCAACAAAACAACCGGAACTGGAACAGAATTCGATTTTTTTTTTTAGTCTCTCTCTCTCTCTCTTTCACTCAATAAAAATCTTTCAATCGTAAAAAAAGATTGGTCAGTTGAAAGAAATTGTGCTTTAGTTTTGCATCAATATTGCAATTGTTTTGAATGCTTTAGAGAGGGATAGACGATAGAAGAAGAGTATAAACCAATCAATCTTTCATTATTGACTCTATTGTTCTCTCTCTCTCTCTCTATTGATTCATTTAGGGCTCAAAATTCTATGATGGGTGTTGACGAGTGTATTTGTTTGTATCGAATCGACTGTTTCGTTTTTTTTTTTTTTTTTTTTTTGTAAGAAATTTCGCTCAAAACACTACAACTAGCACAAGAAAAGAAAAAAAAGCTGAGAAAGCAGAAAGATTTGTAACAAAGAAGAAAAAAAAATTCTTGTTTTTTTTTTTTTTAGATGAAATTTATAACTTCAATCTCATCACTGAAGATCTACACACACTTATTATCAAGAAAAAGTTTGTTGTGGTCCATAGTATTGCGTTTTTTTTTGAGGAGAAAGCCGGAAGGGGACTTCTCCACTTTCATCACCACTTCACAAGCTAGATCTTGTTAGTAGAGAAGAATTGCATCAATAGAAAACACACAGAGAGAGAGAGAGAGAGAGAGAGAGAGAGAGAAAGAGAGAAACAATAAAAATAAATCAATCATTGTATTGTGGATTGGAGAACTAAAAAAAAAAAAATGAAAAAAAAAAATTCACAATTCAAACAAAGCAAACGATTCGTGAAAAGTTTTGCGTTTTTTTTTCTCTCTCTCTCTCTCGTAAAAGCGTAACACAGATTCGTTTTTGGTCCAAGAATCGTTGATGTCGATGTCGTTGTTGGTGTCGGTGTGTGTGTAGAATCACCGATGATCAGTGAATGATGTTTGGTTTGATCGGAATCGACAAACGAAATCTCTCTCTCTCTTTCTCTCTCTCTCTTGGTGTTTCGACTATTGTTCAATGTGGCTTGAAATATCAATTGAAGAGAATGCGAAATCCGAAGAAAAAAATTCTCGAAAGAGAAAGAAAAAGGGAGTTTATAATTTCAGTTTCAATAGAAACATCTAAAGAGTCGTTAACGAAAATAAAAAAAAAATTTTTTTGTAGAGAAAAATGCAAAAAGGACAGAGAGATGGATGGAGGAGTTTTTTTTTTTTTTGGTTGGGGTCCGATTAAGAGCTAAAATGAGCTTTTTTGAAAAAAAAACCTAGAACCAAGCAAATCATCATCATCGAGAGAGAGAGAAAGACTCTAACTATAATTTAGCTTCAAATTTCTCTTCCCAAACCTTTGAATGAGTTTCACTTGCATATTCACTGCAATGTTTCTCTTCTCTAGCTGACATGATCGAGAATTTGGTAAATACTTAGAGCACCACACAACAAACGGTAACATATTAGTATAGAAAAAAAAAAATCTAGAAAGAAGAAAAGAAACGAAAGAGACAAAGCTGAACTGAATAGTAAAAATGTTCCATTGGTTTGGATCACATACAGACCCAAATGATACAAGAGCGATCAGCACACTTGCTCCAAATGGGTTCGATTCTCGAGAATTTGCTCTCTTTCTCTCTCTCTCTCTCTTTTTCTCTGGTTCTTTTGTTGTTTCTTGAGGAGCCCAAAATCAGAGCGAAATGAAAAGAATTCTAAGAGAAACTTTTTATCGGGGCATGGAGAAAAAAATAAACACGCCGACACCGAGCTAAAAATGGTGCTAATAATAGTAATAATAATAATAATAATAATAATAATAATAATAGTGCAATTCTTTAATTTCAATCTCATCACAAAGATAAAGAGATGAGATTCGAGGATAATCGATGTGATGATGGAAATTAGTTCGGCGAAATGAAAAAAAAAAGAAATAGCAGAGAAACTAAACGAAACAAAATTGGTTGGGTTTTTTTTTTGGTTTCAAAGACTAAAAGGACACAAATTAGAAAGAATTGACTTTGGTCCGCATTGTTCATCACCGCTATCATTGTTGTTGTTGTTGTTGTTGCTGGTGTTGCTGCTGTTGCTGCTACTATTAATCCATCAGTGTCTATGTGTTTCGTTGTGGGAACGGTAGATCTGGCGCCAGAAAATTAAAAAAAAAAAAAAAAAAAAGAAATTAAAGAATAAATTTCGAATCTTAAGCTTCTTGATTTTGGATCGTTTGTTTTTTTTTTTTTTTTGTTTTTTTTATTTTGTCTTTTTTTTCGAAAACAAAAACGCCATGACCTCTTCATAATATCGAAATCATTTTGACAGATTATTTCAATTTCGATTTCGATTTCGTAGATAATTGTCTACGTTAGTTGACGCCCAAACGCCTATCAATTAAAATCATTGTAATCGTTGATGAGTTGGTACCATTTCATATCTTATTCTTAACTAAATTTCGATATATATTTTGATAAAGAACAATGGGAGCCATTTGTGAAAGAAATTCTAGATTTCTAGAATTGCAATCGGAATCCGATCATCGGAATCCTAGTACTACTAGGCCTTAGTCTAGAATCATTGTCGATTAGATGAAATCAAATCTATTTGAATTCGAAGAATTTAACAATTCAAACGTTCGGATCGATTATCGTTTTCCGGAGAAAAAACGATAAGCTAAAGAGAAAAAAATTGAATGAAGAATTTCCAAAGAAATTTTCAAAATTAGAAATCATTGCAAAGGGGACAAGAACTTTTCTCGGAAAGTTATATCAAAAATTTTTGAAATTTTTTTTTATTTCAATTTTCCATTCTTCATCGCGGTCCACAATAAATTTTGGTATCAAAATTGCTTTTTCTCTGATTCCTCTTTGATTTCTGGATCTAGAGGGACCAGAATCAGATCCAAGATGCAGAGACTTCATCCAAACGAATTTTTTTTCTCTTCCCTGCAAAAATTCGGGCAGCTCAAACCTCTTCTCCTATTCATGAAGTTTTCGTAGCCCTTGCTAATAACACCAACGATAAAGTTGATGTCGAATCTTTAATGGACTAAAAATTATCAAATGGAATCGAAGATTTTTCACTTCGATTCTGTTAGACAGAGTGACCAATTTTTTAAAATTACTAAGAAATTTTCGATTTTTATTCTTGGTCCCGATTTTCCTGTTCGGAAACAATTCGATTGAATTGAAAAGTTGAAATGAAACAAAATTTTTTGTTTGGGCATCTTTGCCTGGAGAAAAAAAACGCACTCACCGCCAACACTTCGGACACACACCTACTATTCTATGGGCACAAACTTATGATTCTTAAAGCACACACCTACGCATAGAAATACCTAAACTCGATGTAGACCACAATCTATTTTTATTGAGTTCGGATCAATTTCGGTGATAAGAATCGTTCGAATACAGAATTGAACAGAAAGATTTTTGATAGAGAGGGAAAAGAGAGAGAGGGGTGAAATTTTTTTTTTTTTTTTTTGATTAAAAAAAATTTAATTTTCAAAACAATACTGATTCTTTGGCTTTTTTTTCCCTAGCACTTAGAGATCAGTTTTTCGTTGGGACCACAATCACGCACTCATCTCATCCCTCATCCACAGATTGATAATCATCGAATTGATAATCAGTCGCTCGCTCTATTCGCTCACCGTAAATTTGAAATAAATTCTGAATTTTATTTCATTAAATTTTCACTATATTTTTGAAAATATTTTTCGAATTTAATCTAAGCGATCTTCAAGCGAAGATATTCCAGCATCTTCGGTCCGCAAACAATCGGCAACGATTTAATCTTTCCATTGAATAGCTACATCAAACTTCATCAATATTGAAGCTAAGAGTTCAGTGTTGAATTTCGATACCAAACTAATATTGATTCAAACTTGATGATTAATTTATTCCCATCATCGAATCAAAACAGCCTCTCTTGAGCTTTACATTTCTTTCGGTAGAAAATCAATCACTAACGGAAGAGAGAGAGAGAGAGAAAGAGAAAAAAAAACCAAAAAGAATCGATCAAAAGTAGAATTTTACCGCAACCAAATCAAAAAAAAACAGAACAAAAAAAAACAAAAACCGATCTCCGATCCTCTGTAATCAATTACAATCAGATCAATGGAATGTTTGTGTCAGAGAGAGAGAGAGAGAGAATGAGAGAGAATCTAGAATTATTACTTCGCATTCTCTTTTTGTTCCGTCATCGTAATTAACAATCGCATCAAAATCAAAGCTAGAACCAGAGAAACAAAAAAAAAACGGAAAACCAAAACAAAAAACTCCAAACCAAAACATTTATTACGTTTCCCAACGGAATTCTTGCGGTGTCATAGGCATTGGTGTTATAATCGCTAACCGAGGAGAGAAGATCATCCACATCAATCCCATACACTTCGATCGTTTTGTTTTCTGGTCAATCTAATCAATTTTTTTTTTTATTTTCTAAGAATCTTGGCTCTTTTTTTTCTTGGACATCAATCTTTTCTCAAAAAACATAATGGATGGAAATTAATTTCCAATCAAATCAAATTGATTGCTAGACCTAGATAAGAATATCAATTTTGGTCTCTCTCTCTCTCTCTCTCTCTCTCTCTCGGTCTTGAAGTTTTTTTTTTTGCTTTTTTTTCTTTGCTTAATTATTATTATTATTATCATCATTATCACTATGATATTCCAAATGCTATTGCTTTCAAAAATTTGATATTCTTCATGAAAGATGAGAGAGACTAAGAGATTCAAAAAACTTCATATTCATTTGATCTTCTTATCTAGCAGGTCGCTAGGTCTCTAGTTTCCATTCTTTTCTTTTCTTTTTAATTTCTTTCTCCCACATCTAACATAATCTTTTAGGTATCAATCAAAACAAAACGAATTTTCTCTCCATAGATTCGTTTGCACTTTGATTCATTAAACTTGTTAGTGTTCAGAATTAAGAGAGAAAAAAAAAACTCTTTTTTCTTCTCGGCGAAAACTCAGAGACCCAAGAAAACAAATGCAAAGATTTTCAAATTCTATTTGAGACCGGAAAACAAACGCATAGTGTTTTTTTTTTCGTCGATAATTTTCTTTCGCTGTTTTTGATTTAATCGATTTTAATCGCAAACACCCACAAGAAATGTCTAGAATTTATTTTTATCTTGAAAATCAAAAAAAATCAGTTTGCGGTTGAAGAGCAATCCACAACAACCATAATTGATTAGCATAGCTTTATGAGTGAAGAGGAAAGAAGAAGAAGAAGAAGAAAAAAAAAATGAAAATTTTTCGATTGTCTCAGTCTCGAATCACTATCTCGTTCGACGAGAATCTAATCTATTCTATTCTTACTATTATTCTATTCAGAATAATCTTGATTTCTATTTCAATCTATTCTATTCGAATTTAATTGTGATTAGATTTCTAAATTTTAAAATTCCGAATGAATATTTCCGTTTCATTTTTTTTTCTCCTTTTTTTTGCTTGCTCAAGAATCACATCAAATTTAATCTAATCACTTCTGAGTGTTTCTCATTTATTCATTCATTCATTCATTAATAGATTCTCTTTGTTCGATGCTCTTTTTCTTTTCAAGAAGAGAGTGAGAAGAAGGGGGCGGCCGGAAAGAAAGAGGGCAGAGAGAAGTAATCAAAAAATGTGTCGCATTGTCTGAAATCTAGAGTCTTAAATCTAATCTAGATATTTGGGTGAGAAAATCTTTCTTTTTTTTTCATTTTTTTTTTGACTCAAATCTTTACCAAAGCATGAACGAGACAGCAATAATCGCTTCAATCATCATCAGCGGTAAACTTCACTGCGGTGAAATTTGAAACTTTTTATTTTTGTTTTTTTTTTTTTTTGTTCATAAGGATTCGCAATGAATAAATGATTCTCGCTTACATAATTGATTAGCGGATGTAATCAAAGATGTGCGATGAGAGGCTAGAATTAGAGACAATAGAAACTATCAAATGGTAGAGATAAGAGGCTGCGGTCGAAATCCAAAGTGTTTCGTTTCATTTCATTTCGTTTCCATCGGAAACAATCGTTTATTGGTTGACAACAAAGAAAACAAAGAATCAAAATCAAAACGAACAATTTCGACCGGAAGAGAATCGTTTGAGTATCTTTGATTGTAGTTTTTTTTGTCTCGTCGTCTTCGAAACTAATATGGAATTGATTGAGAGAAAAAAAAACTCAAAAGATTTCAATGATTGTGGGTTGGATTTTGGAAGCCTCACCAGCTAGGACTGAAGTTTTTGTTTCGGTTAGTCTAGCTAGTTAGATCTGGCTGAGTCTAGGAGGAAAAAAAATCAAGTTTTAATCTAGAATCCAAAGTTTTGGAAACCAGACACCGAGAGATGACGAAGAAGGGGGGAATGGCTTCAACATCAAGAAAGTCAAACGCTTGGACAGCAACAAACCTGATGACACATTAAAATTGTTTCGATTTGGAACTTGAGAGTAAAACTAACCGCAGCTGATGATGATGATGATGATGATGATGAAAAGATCTAGAGAAAATTTTTTGTTTTTTTTTCTATTTTTGTTTCCTCGTTCCGTTCGTTTCCGTTTTCTCATCATACACACACACACACACACACAAACACACACACCCTCTTAATGTCCATCATTATTTTCGAAACTATTATTATTATTATTATTATTATGATTATTGTGAAGAAGTTTTCTATCACAATTCTTGTCGAATTTGTGATTTGAATTTGAATTTTTTTTTTATATTGCGGCCATCGTTTTTTGTTTCATTACATTTGAAAATCTATAGATTAGTTTTAGTATTTAGTTCTTCTTTCGGGGATTTCAAAACAAAATCATCAGGTCGATTGATATTCTTCTCGATTTCATTCACTTTCGATCCGATTTCGAATCTAATCAATGTTATTAGTTTGGTGGTCTATTCGATCATTACCGGTTCCATTAACATAACGTTTTTTTTTGTTTTGTTTTGCGTGTGGGCGTGTGTGTGTGTGTGTGAATGTGTTTAGTCATTGTTTGTTTGACCATTCGACCATAGACCATTGAAAACAAAGAGCTCCGAAGATCTTCTAGATCTATTCGACAAAAACAATATCGAGAATATGGTAGAATACAAGGAAATCAAGATTGATTATTGTTCGCTGTTGTTGTACGATTCTCTTAGAGTCGTTTTTGGATATTATCTTCGTTCGTTCTGGGTTCATTAGTTCATTCAAAACAAAGAGAAAACAAAAAAGAACAAAAAAGAAAAACAAAAACCAGAGAAACGAAACTAATTATACTGAGTCTAGAATATTTTTTTTTCTCTGCTTTTCTTCTCTCTCTCTCTCTTTCTCTATGTATTCATTTTGATTCAACGATACAAGATTGAGCATTCCCTTCCGGGATCATCAACATCCGAACGAAGAGAAAAAATTATTGAGACCTTGTTCACAATTCGATATGCAATTAGAGTACAAACAATTGAAATAATAAATGACAAACAAACAAACAAACAAACACTTAGATTTGTTTTTTTTTTTTTTTGATGGATTTATTTCTCCTTCTCTCTCTCTCTCGCCTATTTTTATTTAAAATTTGACCCAGAAAGAATCAAAAGTCTAGTACCGATTCTATATCTTAAGTGTTTCTATTTCAAGCTTTCCGGTCAAACTGTTTACTTCAAATATCGTTTCATCGAAAAGAAATTTTCCTTCGAAATCATCGAGCCATTGATTTCGAACCTTAGCTAGAGAATAGAAAACGAGAAGAAAAAAAAATACTCACCCCCATCCCCTTCGAATCGCATCACTAATCTAATCGAATTGTATCGCTATCGGAAGATGTTACAACAATGAGAAAAACTAAAGCGAACAATGTTTTTTTCCGAAGGAATTATGTGAGCTAATATTGAAACATATTAATTATTAATATCCTTAGAGCCCATCCATCATCGAAGGCAGAGAGAGAGAGAGAGAGAGATAGAGAATCTATGTGTTATTTCGATCCTCAAAAAAAAAACTTATCAATGAACCGGAACAAGTCGAAGAAAGAGAGAGAGAGAGAGAGAGAAAAACAATAGAATCGAGACAGTAAAATAGATTAACAATCTAATCCTCGAGCTAATAAGTGTAAGAGATGATGGTTTGATGGTTAGAAGAGGTGGTAATCTAAATCCATCAAGCTTTTTGTTGAGTGAAACCCAAAAGAGAGAATGCTTTGTTTGTTTCAAGTTTGAAAAAGTTGCAAGATAAAAAACCCACAATAAAAAGTGATCGACCGATCCAGGAACAGTCGGACGTCTTCGAAAGCTTTTTTTTTACTAGAACTAGAATCTAAAAATCTTAGTACCAAAACATCAAAAAAAATTTTTTTTTTTCGTCTCTCTCTCTCTGCATCTATCTATCCATCTATCTATCAATTGTATCATTTCAACTTGAAATAACTTAATCCGATTGGGTTCGTTTCTTTTCGATTTCAATCGTTTTCAAGCTGATATTTGGCTAAAAATCATCATCGAAAGAATAATAGCCATAAACAATATTTTATCATATAAAGATATGCGGATCGATGTGAAATGGAGAGAGAGAGAGAGAGAGAAACAATATTTTTTATCTTTTATGATTCTAGAGGATTTCGGAATTTCTTATGTTCTCAAACTATATTCCCAAGAAGAAGAGAAATACTAAAAAAAAAAAAATAAAAGTTCCAATGATCATATTGTATGATCCAAATTTGAGAAAGACAGAGTGGGGAGGAAAAAAAATGTCAAAAAGCTTCTAAAGCTCAACAATTATTTGGATCTTCTAAGCTAAGCTCTTCTCTTAGATCAAGCTTCGATAAGCAAATGATAAGAATGACACTGCTTTGAACTGAAATGAATCGAATGAATACTTTTTGATGTTTTTTTTCTTCCCCTTTTTCCGATTCTTCTTTTTGCGTACAATCACTTCTTTTTTTTTTTTAAAGTTCCATCATCCCTACCGAAAATGGAAGAGAATGAATCTTTGAGGTTTCTAGAAGCCTTAAAAAAAAATTCACTACGCATTTTGATAGCCCCCCCCTATTTTGATATGTTCCATTTGTGGCCGAACCAAAGACCATAATCTGTCTGATGAACGTGTCAGAAGCTTTATGGAATAGATTTGCCCAATTCTTTCTGTCTTGCTGTCTTCATTTTTTATTTTTTTCCTTATTTCTATGTTTGTTTGTTTGTTTTTTTCATCTTTTTTTTTTTTGATACAATGTTGTTTCACGACGTTTCAATGATCGTTGTCGAAGTTTTCAATGATTAATCCTTCAATGATTGTCTTTGTATTTTTTTTTTTTCCATAGGTTTGAAACAATCGCTGTTGTTTTCTATGCAATGATTGGAATCTAATGTTTGTTGGGATTAGATTTCGATTCGAAATAATCATATCCGATATATGATGCTATCGAATTATAATCTTTTTTTTCCGTTATGAACTTCTATGAGCCATGGATATTGGCTACAATGATATAGCCATAGTCTTATAGTGTAGCTTGTAGCTCAAACACCAGAAAAGTCCCGATGAGCTCAAACCGATGCGAATTTTTATTTTATTTATTATTTTTTTTTATTTGGCAATGCATTTATTCCATTATATTATTTATCAAACATAATTCCTTTTCCGCTTCTCTTTCAATCTTTTCTCGATTTCAATCATAAATTCGGCCATCGTTTCATTTCCTTTCATTCTCATCTAACTATTGTTTGCTCTAATCTAATGATTGATTCTAATGATGGAAGTGATGATGAAGATGATGATGGGTGTGGTTGGGGTGTGCGATGAAGTGATTCCAATCATAAATCATTCGTTTTTTTTTTTGAAGTTTTTACTTTTTCAACTCTCTCTCTCTCTCTCTCTCTCACTTCTTGTTCCGCATCCAATAGAGACCATATTTTTTTGTGTGTTGGTTTTTTTCTTTTGGTAGAGATTCCGTCCGTTCTCTCTCTCTCTCTCTCTCTCTCTCTCTCTCTCTCTCTCTCTCTCTCTCTCTCTCTCTCTCTCGAATCAAAACTATGTTTGATCTGGTTTCGTTTGATTTGGGGGAAAAGAATAATGATTGCCTTCACTCCTCTCCGCTCTCTACTTAGATCGGCTTATTTATTTCTAAATTTTTTTAGACATTCGTATGATGTCGTTTTTAGTTTCATTATAGCTTAAGTATTTTTTTTTTTTTTTTTTTTTGGATCGAAATCAAGAAGAGAAAAAAAAATTGAATTCTCATCCCATTTGAATCAATTTGTTTATCTCCGAGAGAGAGAGAGAGAGAGAGAGAGAGAGAGAGAGAGAGAGAGAGAGATCATCGCGAAGATCTGTTTGATATCAAATCATTTCGAAAATTTTGCGGGTAAAAATCTTTTCGAAGCATTGACGTTCATCATTAGTCATTCCTAGCTTCAAGATCTTGATCGCTGAAAAATTTACGATTTTTTCCCCTCTTCTCTCTCACCATCTTAATTCAATAAAATCCTTCAATTCTATTCCATTTCGCTCTTTTTATGTCCTAGTTTTCCTCTTTCTCTCTCTCTCCTCTCTCTCTTTCTTTTTCTCCTCTATTAGAGTCAGAAGATGGAGATGAAGAAAAAAAAAACAAAATTGATTGGCCTCTCGATATTAATCCTTTCGTTTTTGGTCCATCAAAACAAAACTCCATCATCATCCAATTCGAAAGAAAGAGAGAGAGAGAGAGAAGGGAGACAAACAAATCCAATTCGTAATGGAAATCGAAATGTAAGCAATGAAACTTTCTCTTCCTCTCTCTCTCTCTCTCTCTGGAGCATCATTGCATTCGATCGAGAAAATGTTTGCTCATTTCTTGCTCGATCTTGTGATTTGAAAAAAAAAGATAATTTCGAAAGGATTTTGCTTTCTCTCTCTCTCTCGCTTTCGATTTGCCCAAGTTGGGTTCCAAGAAACAAATATTCTTCTTCGTTCGGAAAGAGTTTGTTTTTAGAGTGGTGCCGTGGGTGAGTGGTATGGTTTGTTTATGATCTAGTTTTTTTTTTCGTTTTCGTTGTTATTGTCGTTGTTGATCGACTTCAATTCAAACATAAAATTCTCGAATGATAAAATCTCTTGATAATTCCTCTCATTCACAACGAGATAGAGGGAGATAGAGGGAGAGAGAGAGAGAGAGAGAGAGAGAGAGAGAGAGAGAGAGAGAGAGAGAGAGAGAGAGAGAGAGAGAGAGAGAGACTATCATCATAATGTATTCATAATCGATGGAAAAAAATTTTTTTTGATTTATTTAGATTAAATTTCTCTTCTGGGTTAGGTTCGGTTAGGTTTGGTTTTTTATTTATTTATTTATTTTTACGATCTTATCTTCATCCATTCCATTACTATTCATTCTTCCACGTAATAGCTATCTGGATCTGGATTCTTTTCGATCTGAATATACAAATTTATTCCCCACCTCTCTCTCTCTCTCTTGCTCTATCTAAAATGTTTCATAAGATTTTTGCGGATGGAATCGGAGATTTTTCCATTACTAACAAATCTGATTCAATCTGAATTCGGATCCAAATTAAATTCATTTTAATTTGAATTCGAATTTATTTCTTTCGATTATTTCCGATTTGAAAAAGAAGTTACTGTAGAAAAAAAAAATAATGCGAATTAAATATCAATGAGTGAGAATCGAGTCAAATTGGATCGATTGGAAATTTTAAATCGATTCCACTTGAAATCTTTTCGGTAATTAAGATTTCTCAATGTATCCTCTCTCTCTCTCTCTCGTGTGGATCGATCCAATCACTTGGAATAGCAACGTTAGAGAGAAAAATTCGAAGCAAAAAAAATTAAATAATTTTCCAGATTCTACACTTCTTGATAATCTTAGATCGATTTGTATTTTTTTTTTCAAATGATGAGCTAAATTCTATAAATTATTCTTGGATTAAGAGATTTTAAATAATTTTTTTCGCTCTCTCTCTCTCTCTCTCTCTCGATCTATATAGATTCGTTAGAGTAGATCTAATTGGATAGTCTGCAACGTAAAGAAGAAGAGAAAGAAAAATTCTTAATTCAATTCAAAATGAATCAAAAGTTTATTGTCTATTGAAGATTCTCCTATTCTGAGCGTCGAATATCTCAAGATCAAGATCGATCATTCAATTAATAATATAGTTTTAAAAATTTTGCGTTTTTTTTTCATTTTGTTTCCATTTTCGTAACGAAACAAGTTGAGGAGAACAAAATGATATGATTGATCGATCTCTAAATCTTCTTAGATTCATTACTCTAACCTTTATCTCTCTCTTCCAATCTCTTTGGTTCGCTCGCTTAACTTTCAATGTTTTGCCATTTAATTGAACCTAGGTTTCTGGATTCGATATATTAAACTTTACAGTCTTCTTTTTTAAGCTCAAATTTTTTCTTTTTTTTTTATTTATTTATTAATTGCTTTGACTATTGCTTTGTGTTGTATTGATTTTTTTTTTTTTTTGGGCCTAGGTATTCAAACGGTTCATTGACCGTGTTTTTTCAGAAATTTTCTCATCAAATCCGCTATGATTTCAGCATCTTTCACTCGCATCGCATTGAACATCGAGATTCGAATGCCACCAACTAATCGATGTCCTTTCACACCGATAATGTTACGATTTTTACATTCATCGATGAACAGCTTCTCTAATGCATCATCACCTTTTGATCCGCCACCGATTCTGAACGTTATATTGATACGGCTACGACATTTCGGATCGATTGGATTGTAAAAGAATCCATTCGATTGATCGATGATGCTGTAAATTAATTCGCTACGTTTTCTCGCTCTTCGTTCCATCTCTTCGAGGCCACCTTTTTTCTTGATCCATTGCAAATAAAGCATACACATGTAGATCGGATAACAAGAAGGAGTATTGTACAATGATTTGTTCTTGTTCCAAAGGGTATAATCCATTGTGAGAGGACAGATTGGCATCGGACTACCAAGAAGATCTTCTCGAATGATCACAACACCAACACCGGCGATGCCTATATTTTTTTGAGCTGCAGCAATCACCACTCCGTAATTGGAGACATCGAATTTTCTTGTCAAAAAATTCGAAGTCATATCGACCGCTACGATCATTTTTGGATTAGAAATAGGCGCTTGGATTTGAATGGGATATTCGAGACCAGTCAAGGTCTCATTATCGGTGTAGTAAAGATAGGTACCTTCTGGATTGATCTATCAATCAATTTTGGATGGAATAAATTAAATGGACACGATTGATGAATAAAGTTAACATACATTCCAATCACTGTAATCTGGTATCGTTTCAAGTGTTCCATCAAGCTTTTTCGGTGGCAACACCCTATGAACAATGCAATATTTTTCCGCCTCTTTTGCGGCCTTCTCCGACCAAACACCGGTGCAAGCATAATTCACTAGCTGTTCTTTAAATTTATTACAAAGATTCAATGGAATCGCTGAGAATTGTGCCGTTCCACCGCCATGCATAAATAACACTCGATAATTATCTGGAATATTTCTACAATCGAAACAATCGAAAAAATATTGATCAAAATCAATCGGAAAGCTCAAAGAGAAAAAAAGATTCGATCTAAACCTACACAATTTCTCGCAACAATTGTTCGGCAGTCTTGATGATGTTCTCGAATTCCGCTGATCGATGGCTCATTTCTGTCATCAATTAAAGATTGAAACAGGAAGTGATTAAAAATGTCGTGTCGAAAAAGAACATCATAGATAAGGTACCCATCACACTGATTCCAGTGTTTTGATAATCAAAAAGCTCTCGATGAGCTTGTTCAAGAATCTCTCGAGGTTGTGCCGCCGGTCCTGGATTACAATT
The DNA here is from genome assembly GCA_020844145.1 of Sarcoptes scabiei. NCBI lineage: Eukaryota > Metazoa > Arthropoda > Arachnida > Sarcoptiformes > Sarcoptidae > Sarcoptes > Sarcoptes scabiei. The sequence goes on from CP080488.1 coordinate 950,668, forward strand.
AATCATTCGGCGATATTTTTGATGATGGTCTCTTTCATCATCCGATGAGGACGATGATGACGAGGAGGAAGTCGATGACCGTCTCGGTGACATGATTTGTGATTGGTCGGTAATTTTTTCAACGAGATCTAAGATTGATTTTGTTCCAATTTGGATGAAAAAAACAAATTCCGTTTTTGATATCAAGCAACAAAATTGATGGACTTTTAGGTCGCGAAATTAGTCGAATTGCTTCGAACAGAAATTACAAATTAGAATGATAATGAAATATAGAAGGAAAAAGAAATGAAGTCGAAAGAAATCTAATCTTAGTGATTTGGCAACAACATATGGCAACAATCAAATTAGCAAATGATTGCTTTCGGATGAGATGATCGAAATCTTCGAAAATCGATTCGTAATGAAATTTTATCTAATTTCGAAATATTGAAACAAGAATCGCCATTGAATTTGTGTGTGTGTGTGAGAGAGAGAGAGAAAGAGAGAGTTTTTGAATAAAAAAAATATCTACGCTTCAACGCTTTGTTTATTGTGTTGTTCGATCTCTTCTATCACTCAAAGATATCTTCTCATCAACTTAAAATTCCTTCATTCGATAATTCGTTCGAATGTTCAAGGTCTAGGAGTGAATGTGTTTCTAAAAAAAAAGAGAAAGTTTTTATCGCATCATCATCGAAAGATTTCGTTTCTCAATACAACGGTATCCTTAACCAATCATCAGAACCACCATGTCGTACAACCTGTTCTTTTTTTTCATGTGATCACATGGCAAGGTAGATTTCTTTTTTTTCCATCGCACATGTTTCGCCATCTATCGGATCGAATTTATTTCACAAGGAAAATGAATTTTTCCGTTTCAAAAACGTTCCAGAATCAAACAAAATGGAAATTTTATTTCATATTTTGTAAATTTTTTTTATTCAATTTTTTTTCTATTTAACAATGAGATTAAAATATTTATCGGGGAAAAAACTAAAAAAAATAACAGTATTACATAAGAAAAATTCGGTTTAGTCGAAGCGAAATTCAATTAATCCTTCAACCGAAGACAAAAAAAATCAGATTGAGAGTAGAAATGAAACGAATGAACAAAGCGGGCGAAATAAAAGAAAAAAAAACGAACCAGAGATACAAAATGATCTGGTGAAAAATCTAAAAAAAATGGCATTGAAAAAAAAAAATAAATTGATGAGACAGGGATGGAGAAGTTAATTGAACCAAAAGAATCGATCAGACAGTCTATTGGCATCTAGTTCGATAGTTAACAACAATAACAACAATGAACGGCATAACGACAAATGGTGCCAAAAAAAAAAATTCACTTTTACAAATCTCAATAGTTTACATGAAGAAAAAAAAAAATAATAATTGTCTTCATCTAGACCATCTCTTCACGTCTAGCTTCAATCTTGAATCTTCAATTCAAAAGTATATCGATTGCGTAATGCTCGATCAAAGCTTTCGCGGTACGGTCCGTAAGGCTTTGAATAGAAGAGAAAAAAAAAGGAAGTAGTAAAAAATTCCATCCGGTGAGATTATTTGAAATTGAAGGTGGAGAAAAAAAAATCACAGACAAGTGTTTTGTTAGTAGTTTGATTGATCCATCCATGATTTTTGTTTTGGTTTTTGTTTTTTTTTTTTTTTGTTTTTTTGTTTTTCGAATTTAATTCTTATGGCAAATGACTATATTTCTCTCGCTCTCTTTTTCTCTCTTCGTTTTTTCTCTTTTTTTTTATCTTTTTTTTTTTGATTATTGAAAGAGAGATGAGAATCGTTTCGTTTCATTTTGATCATATTTTTGATTTTCTCTTAGAGTAGGAAGAAAGATTTTGTTCATCATCGGTTGCTGCCAGTGTTTCCGGTCCACGGATAAGAATTAGGACAAGTTTGACATGTTTTCAATGTTCGTATCTCGCCACGGAAACGTGCCTTACATGTATGCGGTGCTTTACATAATGGTGGTCTTTGTTTGATGTAATCACAACCAAACGGTTCGAAGCGTTTGATTTGCGTCAATGGTGTTGGATGACGCATCCATTGTATCATTTGCCAATTCGTTACGAAATAGACATCGTCTTGTTCGAGCACCTCGTCAAGAAATCGAATGAAACCATTCATGTTGTGCTCGGTTAGAAACCAACGAGAATGGAAAAACATTCCGAACGGAGCTCGATTCGATGTATAATGTCGAAGAAAGTTTGCTTTGACCATCTCGTAGACACCTTGCTCATCGGATGGATTGAAACAGCCATCGGCCATCGAACAGCGGCCACCTCTTAGATCTTCCCACATAACCATACCGACTTCCCAGAATCCTTTTTTTTTTTTTTTTTTTTTTTCACAAAATTTTTTTTTTTTAAAGAAGAAGAGAGAGAAAAAAAGAATTTTTTTTTTCTAAAATTTTCAAACAAAATCGAATTGAATCGAAACCTGGATATGAATGGCTTGGACATGGTTCAATCATACAATCATGTGCGATCGAATAGTCCAATGTGTACGGCCAATACGGTGGATCGATATCGTAGACAGGAAGAGAGGAATCATAGGAGAAGTTTGCTTGATTCAACATCTCAAACATCGTATCGCCACCGGTCTGAAGAAATGGTGCCCGCATACCACGAATCTCATGCTCATCGACGCCCCCGTAAAGATGTAGAATCTCTTTCTGGCCATTGATTTCGTTGAGCCAACGTTCTTTGGAGAATTTCTCTCCAAAACTATGGCTGATTATCGAGAGAAAAAATCGAATACAATTAAAATTAATCCACTCAGTCGGTAATAAATAAATAAATAAATTAATTGATTGTTTGATTTAGATCAGTCAGCCTTTGTCTCAGTTCTCAAAAAAAAAAAAAAAAACAACAAACCTAATTGAATGCGATGCAATCTCATGACCTTTGGCGTAAAGATTTTGTACTTGCGAATAATCGGTCCATTCATGTGAGACATAGAATGTTGCGGTGATTGGACAGCCATTAGGATTCTTGCGGCCATTCTCGAACAATCGACGATAGATTTCACGATTCAAATCGTTGACAGAATCATCGAATGTTAACAAAACAATCTGTGGGATCTCTTTCGGTTTGAAACCAGCTTTGAGACATCGAAAACAAACATCGAAGAGAAAAAAAAAATTAGAACCAACTTAGTCATTGAATATTTGATGATTTGTTTTTTACTCTCTAATTACAAACTAATTACAAACCTGGAACATTGATACCGCCACATCGACAATCTGGTGGTTGACAGATTTCCGGTACACATCTTTTCGCTCTCGGAAACGATCGTAATGGTAGAATTGATTTTGATCGAGCTTGATGATGGCTACCACCACCACCACCATCATCATTTCGGTGAGAATTATTGTTCGATAATTTTGTTTGCTGTTTAGATTTCGATTTCGATGTTTTCTTATTCAATCGCATTCTTTTCGATTGTTTCTGTCTATGAAGGTTATTATTATTATTATTATTATTATTACTATTAATTTCTAGATTTCTGTTGCTGTGATGATTTAAATGTAACGATGGTGGTAGAGGGCTATTCCATAATCCCGATTGAAATGGTAATTGATTTTGATGTTGCTCTTGACGATTCGATTGAGAATCACCACCACGATTATATGAGGCTATATTCGGCAAGAATTTGTTAGTGATGGTCTCATTAGGATTGTTTAAATTGATAAAATTATTTAGAACATTAATTGGTTGTTGTTTTTGTTGGTGATGGTGATGATGAAGATGGTTGTTGTGGTGATTATTGTAATGATCTCGATAACGATGGAATAAATTCTCATCGAAATTATCGTTACTATGATCGTCTAATAATCGATCATTAACTAATGAATTCTTATTATTATTATTATTATCGAGGATATTGATACTATTAGAATTGAAATGATTATGATTATTGTTATTATTATTGTTATTATTATTATTATTGTTTCGATTCGATTTGATTGTTATGGGTTTTTTTGTCTTCAATGGTCCTATGATTGTCACGAATGGTACCGGATTCGGTAGATGCTCATGCGATTCATGATGATGATGGATCGGTTGATTCGATGGTGGTAAGCTTAGATCCACGATTCTTAAGCCACCTAATTTGGATGGGAGGGATTTCGTTTTGTTTGTTTGGAAATTTGTGGACGTTGGGGAGAGGTTTTGTTTTTTTTTTAATTTTCAAGTAAATCAAAGATTTTTGGGTAAAGGATTTAAGATTTGGATTATTTTGGAACGAAGTACAGAGAACAGAATCGGCCATGAAAAAAAAACGTTCCAAAACAATCCAATCGGATAGAAATCGATCAACAAAAAGACAGAGTGTGAGAGATAGAGAGAGAAAGAGGAATCGGTGGAGGATATCGAAGAGAGATGGATTTGTTTGGACAAGGAAGTTGGATCAAAATAATTGGAATAATTTTGGTTAGTTAATTTTGTCGGTAATTTTTTCAAAGTTTTTTTTTTTAAATTATTTTTTGATGATTCTGTGAAGAGAAACAAGGCAGCGAATAATAAAAAGCAAGCGAGAAGCGAAAAATTTTGAACTTCATATTCTAAAGAAAGCGAAAGCTAGCGAAACTCAGAGCAAAAAAAAAATGGATTGTTTCAGGATCGATCCGAATAATTACCAAATTGTCACACAACTAACTGACAATAGCTCATCGTAAAAACCAAATCCAATCCCAATCAAAATAGGCTTATTTGAGGAGAAGTAAAGAACAATAAAGAAAAGATTCGATTTGAAATCGAGAGAGAGAGAGAGAGAGAGAGAGAGAGATAGTTTACTTCACAAAAAAAGAAATTTTTCCCAACATTTTTCTTCTTCAATGGAATAAAATAGATTACAAAATTGTTTGTTTTTTTTCTTCTCATCTTCGAAATAAAACAAAATTGAATTTTGGTCCAAAAAAAAAAAAAAAACATCGGACAGAGAGATAGAGAGAGAAATCTTCGTTCGAAATGATTTTTAAGATGAGACAATGAAGATGATCAAGATGGGCTAATAAATAATGATTTTAATAAATTAGGAGAGGGAAGAAAATTCAGATTATCGAACAAAAATTTGAGCAAAGATTTGAGCTTGAAGATCCACCTGAATGGATCCATACGCGATATATTAGGCATTGGATCACGATCGAGAAGGAAAGAAGAAGATGAAAAAGAAATGACTTTTTCAATGGCTCCAAAGACCAAACTAAAGAGAGAGAGAGAGAGACGATAACTTTATTTTGTTGTAAAAAAAATCGAATGCATCGAAGTGTGAGGATAATTATGACACCAACATAAAGATGCTTTTTGATTGAGAATTCGCTCGAAGTACATCATCGACCATCATCATCACCGAACATCATCATCATCATCATCATCAAAGCGAATCTCTTTCAATCTAGACCAACTCAACTTTTCCAACAAAATTCACTTGTTTTTGGCCTTTATTCGTATTCATATTACTATTACTATCATTATTATTATTATTATTATTGTTATTGTTGAGATTATTAGGTTTGATTTTGAACACCGATGGATTAGTATTGATCATGAATCTTGTTAGACCTTGATTTGATCCAACTCTAAATCTAGCCACTGGACGTGAATCGATTTTAATACTAGAAGGTTTAGTTGTTGTTGTTGTGCTAATCGTTGTTGTTTTCAACATCTTAGGACCCGATTTTTCTTTGTTCTGTTTCGTTGACACTGCTATCTTATATTTTGATCTTCGTTTTTTTAATAAATTTGAATTACTAGTCTGAGTTTTGGACGAGATAGATTTTTGTGATTTTTTTCTCTTCTCATTCTCTTTCATCACTGGTAATGATGATGTCGATGCCGACGATGGTGATGATGATGATGGTGATGATGAAGAAGTCGAAGATGATTTAAGTGTTGTCGGTTTCAATGTGGACAGAGGAGCCATAGTTGATGTTCTCAACGTTGATGGAGATGATTTCGATGAGGTTGTTGTGGTGGTGGTGGTCGTCGTCGTCGTCGTCGAAGTCGTCTCAGATGTTGTCGATGTTCTTAATCTTTTTCTCTCTTTGGTTCGAAGTAGAATTCTTTCCGTGGTGGTTTTCGATCGATTCTCCAATCGATTGATATGGCCATGTTTTTGTTTCAGATTGATATGATCACTTTGGGTATTATTATTATTATTATTAATATTATTATTAGGATTATCACTGTTATTATCATTATTATTATTATTTTTTACAACCATTATTGTTGAAGATATCAACTTGGATCGATCTGAAATCGATCGATGGTGTTGTTGTTGTTGTTGTGGTTGAGGTTGTTGAGTTTGATTTTTTCCAAAACCATCATTGTCTTGTTGGTGCTGCTGTTGCTGGTGTTTGAAATCGTTTCGTTTGCTTTCGAATCGATCAATACGATTGGAATCGTTTCGATCGGTTTGTTGGGATTTTTTTCGACGATCACCGAAATTGTATCGGTTGAATTTCTCACCGTCTCTTCGATCGGCGGTATCCACATCTGATATTTTGATCTTCTTACGGATTCTGGACGAAATCGGTATAGCTTTCTTGGCACCGTTATCAAGATCGATTTTGATCGCGGTCGAATCTTTCGAAACATTTTCATTGTTAATTTTGTTGTTCGAAATGTTTCGAACGATTTCTTTCGTTGATGATCGTTCTCGATGATCGTTTTGTTCGCGATCAATTTGTTTGTGAATTTTTTCTTCTTTTTCATTCTCAATCTTTTTGATATCGATTCTTTCTCTTTGATTCGCTTCGAAACGGGCATAACGGTCGTCATCGGTGTTGGCGATTGTGATCGAGGTACCGTTTTTGCTATCATCGTTGAATCGTATATCTTCTTGGTGATTGACTGGCCAAGAAACGGAACATAGTAAATAATTGAGACAACAACCAAACGATACTGGGAATCATTTTGTAAAAGAATCTCTGACGGAATTGTTGAAGAAGAATTTTTACTATCTGTTTCTGATTCTATCAAAGAATTTGATTCATTCCTCACAACCCTAATCTGAATGTCGAGAATTCAAAGAGATCGAATTCGATAGAAGTTTTTTTTTCGAATCCATTTTTTTTCAATCAAAAATCAATTCAAGAATTCGAATCAAATAGAAAAAGGAAAGAGAGAGAGAAAGACAGGAAAAAAAAACGAAATTCCAGAATGGAATCGATCCGGATGGGTGTGTGCGATATGAGAATGTTCGTATTTTGATTTGTTTGAGTTTCGTTTCATCCGAAATCAATAAAGAAAAAAAATCGATCGATTGAAATTAAAAAACGAAAAAAAATTAGCAGCAAATTAATCGAGCATTATAATTAATCAAGCGATCAAGCATAATTAATTGATCAGCATTGTTAATTAATTATTTTAGCGATCGATAAAGAGATCCGATGGAAAGAAAAAAGGGAAGAGAGAGAGAGAGAGAGAGAACAAAAAAGAAAAGATCTTTGAGAAAAAGATTCACATTTTACCTGGATTCAATTTAGGAACCTTTGAATTGGTTTGATTGAAACGATTCGATTGATGTAGATCAGTTCCTGTTGTTGTAGTCGTCGTCGTCGTCGTCGTCGATTGTGGACCTTGTCTTGTCAATGTTGGCGGTGGTGTTGTCACGAATTGTGAACCACCAATCAGACCACGTCCGATTTGCGAGAATGTTGTGGTAGGATTTGGGTGATTATTTGGCACATTAGATTGAGGATTACGATTTGATTGATCGAAATAAGAATGTGGATCATCAACAATCACTGGTCCATCCGTTTCATCATCATCATATCGGACAATGATCTCTTTGTTCTGATGATTCAATCTCTGATTCGATTGTCCTGGTTGTTGTTGATTTCGATGATGCTGTTGATGATGATGATTTGAATGACGATTTGTATGATTAGCATCATCATTACCATCACCACCGACACTATCATCATCGTTATTATCTAAATCATCATTCTCATCAACATTCTCGTCTTCATCTTCATTCACAATATCTTCATATTCGATATCGGTGGCTGGATTAATCAAACCACCAGCACCACCACCATTACCGAATGGCGATCGATCATTATTATTTTTATCGTTTGAAATCGGTGTGATCGCATGATGAAAACCAAGATCGAATGCTTTGTTCAGTAATTGATTCTTATTGTTGATTCGATTCAATGATGATGATGGACGATAACTATTGCCGATACTATTCGAAATCTCTTTGATCATAGCTCTTGGTGCAAGAAGATCCCCATCATCACCATTATCATCGCTATCATCTAGATAGGATCGATTACGATGATTGAGAGTGATCTCGGGTTGATTGTAGAAGAAATCATCCTCTTCGGTGCCACCACGTAAACGTTCTGGCTGCTCATCACTATCATCCGGATCTCTTAGCACTGGTTTCCGTTCGAATCGTTGCTGATGTTCCACAGTCGGTATCGTTCTTCGTACCGAAGAGATAAATGGTGATCGATTATTATTATTGTTATTATTATTATTATTGTTGTGATTGAAGTGATTAAGATTTGGTGATTGATTTCGATTGGTCGTTTCGTATCGAATCGATTTCCAAGGATCATTTAGATTGCTATTGAAATTTTTCGCAGTGAAATTGTTTGCGGCATTTAGATTCCAAAAATTTTGATGATTTCGAAACGATTGCGTTGCTATTGTTTGAGGTGCTGGTGTCGTCACGATCCTTAGCGTAGGTGGTGTTTGTGCCGGCGTCGATGATGACGATGAAGCTGGCAGTGTTGATGTTCGAACCACTTTAGTTCGAATCACTTTACGACGGACTGTCGATCCAAGATGTCTAGGTTTCGATTGTAGCTGACCTGATAATGGATTCACAGCAGGCATCACAGCTTCAGATGTTTGCGGATGCTGTGATGTTGGAATCCATGGGATGGTGTTCACCGTGGTGGTCGTTGTCGTAGTTGGTCTTTCCGATTGACTATGGCCACCAATACGATAACTTTCGCGATCGTTTTTAGTTGATGTTTGACGTCGACGATAATCATCGAGATCATTCGATGGACCATCGATTAGAAGAAAATCATTATTCTGATCATTGATTGTATCCTGTTGTGATCCAACTCTTAGCGCTGCTCTTCGAGGAAACATTTGTGGTATTGGTGTCGATTGTTTCGGTTGCTGTTTAGTGGTCGGATGTATCGATACCCGAGGTGTGCGCCAACCAATATCACCACGTTGATTGGTCGAAACGTACGGTGAAGATCTAGTTGTGGTAGTTGGTGCCGACGTCGTCGTGGTCGTCATCGTCGTCGTTGATGATTGCTGGTGTGATTGAATGTTTCGGCCGAATTGTTGATTCTCGTTCCAAGATTTACGCGGAACCGGTCGATCGACTCCAGTCAAATCACCTAGATCATCATCTTCATCTCGATGTTTCGATTTCGGTGATGGCTTTCTTCGTGGAATATCATATTCAAGTTCCTCATTATAAAATCGATCATGATTATAATCATCATCGTTCATGAACGCAATCAAATCGCTATCGGGACGGCCAAGCCAATAGCTATCATCACCTTCGTTGGATAGAACTGGCTTTCTACGATCGCTAACACGCAAACCATTACCGTTGTTGGAATTGAAATCGGTACGATCAGTGTTCGAAATGGTATCATCGCGATTTCTTTCACCATCATCATCGACATCATCGTTCGCATGCAACCGAAGATGATGGCCAACAAAATCACCTATGAATATCGGAACGATTGTGATCAATTTCAAATCAAAAAAAAGATAGTCAAGAGTGAAGATTTGATCGTGGTAGAGAAAGTTTTTATGGCGTGTTAAAACAAAAAATAATGACGATGATTCAATCGGATTTGATCAGATTAGAGTTTTTAATTCAAAATGGACGATGATCAGTGAAGAAATCAATCGTAAGAAGAAGTATAGATGTTTTGGACCGAAATGAATGTTTGAAGGCAATTGAAGAAAAAAAAATTGATATCAATCGATTCCATTAGGTGTCAAAGAAGAACATCGAAGAAGAAGACATAAGGAAGGAAAGAAGAGAAGAGAAGAGAAGAGAGAAGAGAGAGAGAGAAGAGAGAGAAATTAGTAAAATCTTGAGACGATTACAAAACAATCGAACCTCTATCACCATTGGCTAGATTACACTGGACATTGTATGGCCAATCGCATGTTTTTAGGATCGTGCTAAAAACTAATCCATAATCGCAGCTTTTAAGCTGCGCTCGTCCATGATCACAAATATGATATCTTGAGCAATTACGATCATCAGCATAATAGCCAAATTTTTCTGGACAATCGAAATCATCTTCGAATTCCTCACCATCACCATCATCATCATCGACATCGACATTATCACCAATGTTAGTACCGACACCAAAGTTTCGATGATTACTCTTCACTTCAACCTCACTATTATCATCATCATCAACATTGATCTCAGCATTATTGTTATTGTTGTTGTTGTCTAGATTATGAAAATTTCTTCGAACATTCGATAATCTTTGATCGTTGGAATCGCTACGACCTCGATCACCACCACCTCCACCATCATAATCGAATCCTTTTCTTTTGAGGCGTAAATTTTTATCAGTTTTTTGATTCGTCAACGATGATGATCGTCGACATTCGATCAATGTCGTCAATAATATTATTACTGTTTGTTGGGGGAGAAAAAAAAAGAATATTAATTACAGTTTTTGTTCAAACAATTTTCTATAAATTTAGCTAAAACTGATTCAAAATATTTCTGTTTTGATTCAAAGTATTTCCACTGTCTATCAACGATGCTATATTGGAAAACGAGAGAAGAAAAGATACAAACAATATCATTGATATAACTCATTAGCTAATTATGCCCAACGGCTACAATTAGGAATTAATCAAAATGATTGCATTCGCTCTGGACTTTAGACGATGGAGCGAAGGGAAATCGATTTTTTTTCTTCACTCAATGACTATTACCATTCTCATCTTTATCGGATGGGAAACAGAATTGAGTGAAGAAATTGAATAAAATCGATCTAAACTAAATTTTCTAGGCTCTTAGGTCAATGGATCATTGGGAGAGGGGGAGGGGAAAGAGCAATAAACAATATGGATACAACTCTTGAAACATTGTAATTCTTTTCAAGCCAATCCAAAATATTCATTTCAAGAGAATGCTAGACTCGTTGTTGATTCTTTTCAAAACCTGAAGCTTCTGAATGTATCTATTTTTTTTTTCTTCGTCTACTTTACTACTTGTCTACTGAGATACACAACCGATCCAGAAACATTGTTTGAAACACTGAAATCCATTTTTTTTTTTTTGAATTTATCATCTATTTCATCTTTAACGAATGATTCAATTCATCTTTTTCATTGTTCTCTCTTACAAACTGAAATGTTTACACTTTTGAGTTTTTTTTTTTTTGATTTTTTGATTTTTCCATCGACCAAAAAGAGCAAAACGAAAAAAAAAAAATTAGAAAAAAAGTAGAAACTAAAGAATCAAACTTGATTCAATGCGGCGATCTTTCTTTTTTTTTTTTTTGTTGAAAATTTCACCATTGTTATTGCTTGATATTAATTCAGAGTTTCTCTCTTCTTCCATTCCAAATATGAAGATGTTTCGATTCGTTTCGATCTCTTTTCTTCACCCAATATAAAATGACCATAAACTTTTTTATCCAAACTATTCAACAACAACAACAACAACAACGAAAACTATTGTTATTGTTGTCGCCAATAATGTGTGAAAATGAAATGAAATACGAAAAAAAAAAAAACGAATGGACCAATCAACAAACGCTATTTTATATGGAGAACTTAAAATCAAATACGAAAAAAAAAAAAATAGAAATATATAAAATTAATATTTCTAATATTTTTTTTTTTACTCGAAACGAAAGAAAAAAAATCAAATCTTTCTCTGCTTGTTTGATCTTGAATGAAACTTAGAGTTGTCCCCTCGGCCCCTTTTTTTGAAAATATCTTAGACCTTGTGATACAGATAAACTATAATGTTCCAAATGGAATTCTTATTTGGAATGGGGAAAAAAAAATAAAATTTGCTCACTTTCATTTATCTAAGCTTTATGATTGCATATATTTTGATCGAAATTTGAAATTTTTTCTGGAAAATTTGGATCAAATGAAATTTGTTGCGGTAAATTTTGTTCGATTAAATCTAATCTCAAAGTGAGAGAGGATACAGGAAGTGTGTTAAATCTCTTCGAATCTCGATTACTAATTGAGCGTTTTTTTTTTTTTTTTTTGAAATGTTCATAATTATTTAATGCGGTAAAATTTGAGAAGACAATCGATCACTTTGTGGATAACACGTTCAGATTCTAATCCATTTGATTTCTATCTAAATTGTCAACTGTTTGTTCGGAACTTGATCAATAACTTCGTTTCAAACAAATGTCGAGAAGAGAGAACAAGAAAAACATTGGACAAACATTAAACCATCAAATAGAAAACAACCACACATCACACAATCAACAAGTGATATCGTTTACTTCTCCTTCTTCTCTACCAACTTTATCCAACATTATCTAACAAATGTCTCCATAACTCTATCACCGATCTCTCAGCTATTTCTTTCTCAGCTAATGATGTTTGTTTTGATAGGAAAGACAAAGAGAGAGAGAGAGAGAGAGAAATAATTAATTATCTAATCTCACATACCGGTGCTTTATAGCTCTGAAACAAACATAAATTGAACACCAATGAATGCTATGAATAGAGAGTGAAAAAGTTGAAGAGATAGCATCCGAAAATTTCTTAGATACTACTACTTAGATTTTATTATTATTATTATTATTATTACTATTATTAGTTAGTATTATTATCATTTTATTGTCTATCAGCAATAAGAAACGTTGAGATACGAGAACGATTTGATATAAGATTTAAATCTGTTTGTGATCGGTGTGGAACGAAAAAAAATCTCCTATAATATAATAATAATAATAATAATAATAATCATATAACAATCAAACAATGAGTGAGAGAGAGAGAGACAATTCTATTTATAGCTTCTATAGAGATGTAGATTTGGAAGATTTTGCTTAGAGAAAAGATGAATGGTTTAGATCGATAGTTTAGATTTTGGATAGAAGTGAAGATGAATCACATCACTAGACAATCCTTGTGGACAAACAATCATCATTAACACGCGATCAACAACAGAGAGAGAGAGATCAACAAACGTCAAGAAATGGCGAACGAAAAAAAAAAAATAAATTTTGGCCAATCCAAAGCAAAGAATAATAATGGAACGCTATGAAACATGTTCTACACGGTTGTTGGTGTTTTGGTGTTGGTGTTATTGTTGTTTAGATCATTGTTAATTTTATAATAATAATAATAATGATGATGATGATGATGATGATAATTAGGATACCGGAAGCTATACGATTGGAACCTAAAGCAGTAACAATAAAATTATTTAGCAAACATCGAAAATATTGTTTTATAGCTTCTTTTTTTTCACCCCTTCCCAAAAAAAAAAAATCGAAACAAAAAGAGGCTCGAAATAAAAAACCTTGCAATAACATCGAATACTTTTGGGTTTGATGATAATAAAATTAAATTCGATGAGAAATTCTCAATGAATCTTATCGAGATCGAAACGAATCGAATCAAATCGAATCAAATCTAATCAAATGCGACATTCGCCAAAGTACAAGGACAATAAAAATTGAAACATCGAAAAAGAAAGTTGATTTCAAACTTTAAATCTCAAATCTGTGATGTTCTGATCATAGAATGTGGATCTGACAGGTGTGAATGAATGCAATCAATCGTGAATTCAATTGCAATTCAACAACTTTATTCGATTTCTTCAAGATTCTTTCGATCAATCCAATACTGACAGTTCGATTGGACGATTGGATCGATCTTCGATCGAACTTCATCTCAATACCGTTATAACCTAACCTTATCTAATCTAACAAACCGTAACAATAACTTTGTTTTTGCCCGGAAGCTGTACATTTTTTCCGATGTTCAAAAAATATTCATCTCAAAAAAGTATTTGGAAACCAAATAAAAAAAAGTGGTTCGATGAGAACGTTCTCATCTTTGATCGAAAAAAAAAAACAAAACTATTCGCTATCTATTTTGTCTTCTCTGATGTTTAATGATCAAATTCAAAGACGAGTTAAAATTTCAGAGAGAAATAGAGAGAGAGAGAGAGAGAGAGAGAGAGAGAAAAAAACATAATTCATAACTTACAGATTGATATTGATATCAAATTCAGACACAGAAATCTAGACGAGAACAATAATTTTGGTTTCATTTTTTTTTTTTTTTTGGTGATAGGTTTCGATTTATTTTATTTTATTTTATTTTTTTCACTATATAAATTTGAAGAAATTATTTGAAAATAAATGTGTGTATGATGATTGTTGTTGTTTGGGGATAATTTCGAGTCTCGATTCGATACATCGATAAAAGATTTGCTTTCGATATTTTCATTAAATTTGAGAAGAAAAAAAAAATTTAATCAAATTTTGGATTTTGAAACAAAAGAAAAAAAAACAATAAAAACACTTCACGAAAAAAAAAAAGATTCAAAATCATAAAAGAATGAAATGCTCAGTGCATTGGAGAGTCAGTGAATTGAGATAAATTTTCACAGGTAACACAGGTAACATTTTGGATTTTTTTTTTTTTGGATTTTCAATCCACCAGTTCTAGCAGTGAAAACAAAACTAGCGAAATCAATGGCAATGTGGCATCAATTTCAAATCGATTGCGATCCTTCGAATCACCGAACCATATCGAACCTAGCACTTTTTTTTCAAACGTATCGATCGGAAAACTGAAGATGGAATCATCACTTTATTCAATCACAACAAATTCATAGGGTTCTTGTTCAAAGAAGGATCTCGATGAGAACATTTGGCTAACGAAGAAAAAAAAAACACATCAAAACTAATCCAAAATCTATCGACCCAATTCGTTTCTGGATCGCAATCGAATTCTATCTGAGTGTTTGAAAATAACAATCAGAACAGGAATGAGGAAAAAAAAAGTTTTAAAAAATCAATGTTTTTTTCCCCATCTCATCTTTAGATGATGATGATAATGATTATGTTGTTGTGGTTGTTGTTGTTGTTGATGTGGTGAACTTTGAATGGACAACGTTGATCCGTTAGATGCAAAAGATGATGCTCATCTTCGAATGGAATCGAACGAATATTTACGAAAAATTTCAAGCTTAATCTCGATGCTCCACAATAATGACGATGATGATGATGATGATGAAGATTTCTCTTGAACGCGATAGAAGATGAAGAAGAACAACGAACAAAAAAAAAATTAGCGAATAGTATCAAGATCGAACGAAAGAGAGAGAGAGAGAGAGAGAGAGAGAGAGAGAGAGAGAGAGAGAGAGAGAGAGAGAGAGAGAGAGAGAGAGAGAGAGAGAGAGAGAGAGAGAGAGAGAGAAATGATGATGAATCAACAAGTTGTTATTGGATTGAAAAAGAATTTCGAATCTTCCATTTCTTTCCCCCACCCTTCTTCTTACTTCTTCTCAGTCTTCTTCGTTTTGTTTTCTTAATGAAGATAAAGAGAAGAGAAGAGAGAGAGAGAGAGAGAGAGAAAATCTGTTTCAGAAGATGATCAAATAACAATAACATCAACAACAACAACAACGACGACGACGAAGTTGATGATGATGATGATGATCGACTTTTTTTTCCTTCGGTTTCGAAAAGAGAAACATTCAAAAAGCAAAAGAGAGAGAGAGAGAGAGAGCTTCTTCTCGTTCAAAATTTGAGATTTTATTCTGAGAAAAAAAAAGCGAAAGAGCTAGATTTGTGACAGAAAAACTTAATAAAACCTAGAGAGAGAGAGAGAGAGAGAGAGAAGATGGAACAGAACAGAACGCCGATGATGAAGATGGTATGGGAAACAAAATGTACAAAAAAGAGCTCTTCTTTTTTTTTCTTGTTCCATCTCGGTCCCTTTCTCTCTCTCTCGCTCTCTCGAGCACGATTGATCTAGTCTCTCTTCTCTTTGTGACTCTCCAAATAATACTTTCACTTTTTTCACTAAGAGTTTCTCCCCCCTCCCTTCATACTCAATTTATCACTTTCACTAGCACTTGTTTTTTTTTTATTTCTTTTTTTTTTATTTCTTGTCGATGCATTTTCACGCAACGTAACACGTCCTGATGGATCGAGATGGTCGATTGGATCGCATAGAAAGTCTAGCAGAAAAAAAAAGTAGAATGAAAAACCATAGAGATGATTCGAGGGGAGAGAGGGGGAAGCGATAGACAGATAGAGTGTGAGTGAAGATCGAAGATTATTGATTTTGGCCCGAATCAATTCGGTCTAGTGAATTCGAAGAAGAGTCAACGATTAGCTTCTCTACCTCTCTATTGGTTAGGTTTCTTTTTTTTCCTCTCTCACTCGAATATCGGAGACCTTAATCTCTCGAACATTCAATCAATCTAATCTATCGCTCGCTCGCTCTCTCTCTCTCTCTCGCTCGCTCTCGTTGTTGTTGTTGTTTCATTCAGAGGTGTTCTAATCGATTATTATTATTATTATTATTATTATTATTATTTCTAGTTCTATTTTGAACCAAATTTAGAGTTATTACTTTTTTTTTTTTTTTGGTTACACATTCATTCTATGCTGTCATTGATTCATTTCCATTTTGTGATACTATTTATTCCATCTTGTTCGCTAACACTTTCCGGATCGGATCGGATCAAATCGAATCGATATTTAATCATAGAGTTTGTATTTGTTTCAAAAAAAAAAAATCTCTATCTAAAACTATTGATTGAATTAATATTGCTATTTTTCTCTTTCTATTCTTTGGATCTCTCTCTTACAGCCAATCCGAATAGCCATATATGATTGTGATCGAATTGAAGATGTTGATGATCCATTTGATTGACAGATTGATTTGATTCGAAAAAAAAATCCCAATGATAGAATGGATCAGAACGAAGATCGAAAATGAACGAGAGAGAATGAGACCAAAACTAATCGAAAACTAACCCTTTGTTTTCGTTTTTTGTTTTGTTTTCTATGCAAATATTTAGGAAAAAAAAAATAAGCTCAATAAACAATCTGGATTGTTTGTCGATTGTTTTCGCTTCGATATTTGTTTTGCTATCTCAAACACTTCGGATTTATCTGAGATTAAACTTATTATTTCGATCTAACCGACAAAAATTAAAAAAAAAATCTCGAGTTTAGGTTTTGGTTGCAAGTTGAGAAAGAGAGAAAACAAAGTGTTATTAAATCATCATCATCCACATCATCAACAACATCGTCATGAAAAAAAAAACGAGAAAAGATTTCGATCAATCCTCCTTCCGTCCATATCGAATTCGGAAATCAATTTTCTAGACAATTTTAATTGATGATGATGATGGTGAAGATGGTCTGTTGATGGCGGTGAAAAAAAAAACGAAAGTCTTAATCCAAACCTAAATTTCATCTGTAGATCTATCGTTATGCTGGTCAGACTCAGAAATTCAAAAGATTACGAGAGTTAAGCCAGAGAGAATGAGAGAGAGAGAGAGAGAGAGGGGGGGGAGATTTAGAGATGGTAATTAATCAAATTAAATTTCAACAAACCATCAATGATCAATGATGATGATGATCAGCATCATTGCTTTGGATTTAGCTTAGAAAACAATCTTAATCAACCTCTAGTTCGGTTTTTTTTCTGACAACTCTTCTATTACATTTTTTTTTCGAAGTTCTTGGATCGAAAAAGATTCAGAAAGATTTTTCACCAAAATCTCTTCTTCTTTTCGGAATTTTTTTTTCTTGAAACAATTTTTTTTTTTTGTTTTTTTTTTCATTTTTTTCCCCGATGATTGAAATCGATGCAAAAACAAAAAGTGGAAGAGAGCGAGAGAGAGAGAGAGAGAGAGAGAGAGAGATTGAAGATGAAGTGAAATCCGGAAAAAGATTAATATCGGATTCGCTAAATATAAAATTTTTCTTCTTCTTCTTCTTCTTCTTCTTCTCCCTCCCCCTTTTCGATGTCGATGACGATAACGAGAAACAAGAAACAAGCTCGATGATGATAAGATTGATACGAAAGATTGTGAAGAGTGAAGAGATATTGCGCCAGCTTTTAGATTGATTACTTTGAATGAAATGACTTTTAACGAACAATTTAGACGGAAAACAATTTCCGACCGATTCCCATCGACGATTGATGGGGAATGGATTAGGATTGAATATTTTTGTCTGACACTCTCTCTCTCTCTCTCTCTCTCTCTCTCTCTCTCTCTCTCTATTTTCTACTTAGCTTATTTTTTTTTCTCTCATCTCATCTCATCTCTACCCATCTTCAATCTCATCATCTTTCATCATCATCAACAATCGAAAATGCATGTCAAAAGGATTGTGTTGTGGAGAGAATATTTGCATTCTCACATTGTGTCAAAAGTTGAGTTGTGGGGAGAAAATTCAAAAAAAAATAATAATAATAATAATAATAATATTCAATCTATCTTCACTTTAGATTGGAATCTTGAAAAGATTCATCGAATTTTCTATATGATGAGACGATGATGATGTTGATGTTGATGATGATGTTGTTGATGGAATGAAAACCAGAAGCGTTTCAATTCGAACGAAGAAAGTTCGGCTCTTGGAAAACAAACAAACGAAACAAAAAAAAAAAAAAAAAAAAAGAAAACTGTAAATTGAATAAAGTCGATGATTAGTGATTGGTGATAGAAGAACAAAAAAAAAAAAAAAAAAAGATTAACATTTATTGATTTCGAATCTTTCAATTCGATAATCATCTTTAGAGATTTTGATTCTTAAATAAGTTTTTTTCTCCTTCTTCTCGATTCGATCTCTAATGATCCATCATCAAATCAGCAGCCACCTAGAAGCAAAAAGTTTCATATTGATCCGAAGCTGAAAATCTTAAAGCTCTCTCTCTCTCTCTCTCTCTCTCTCTCTCTCTTACCAAATATCGGAATTGGTTTTCGAGGTTTGGTTTTTTTTTTCGTTTTGAGAATCAATCAGATTCTTTACGATTGAGGAGGGGAGGAGAGGGGAGAGAGAGAAATAATTTCGTGACATACACAATTAGTATCGTCGTATATTGAAAGATCGAAATCTAATCTTTTTTTTTATCGAAGATCAATCGAAAATGAGCGACCATTGAACTTTGAATGAAACCAATTCAAGAGAAAATTTCATTCAGTTTCATTTTAGTTTCAATTTATTTGGAAAAAAACCAGACCATTCCAAATTGAGCTACATTTGTTTCGATCTGATTGATGAATTACTTATGGATAGCTTTAATTAATTTGTGAATTGAAACAAACCAAATTCTAAGGAAATAGATGATGATGATGATGATGATGATGATGATGATGATGAAGATATTGAAACGAAATCAAAAAGTTTCAAATCATTGAAGCTTAGATGAGGAAAGAAATCAAAACAATAAAAATCAGATCGATCGAATTTTTTTTCGTATTGTTTTATTTATCGTAGACAAATTTGTTCTCGAGATTTCGATATCGTTCTCGACGAAAAAAAAAAAATCATTCAATGTTTCCTTCAATCTTTCAACCATCTATTGTCTTAGTCTCTAGTGTTTAGTGTCTACTTTTGTTCTAACTTCTTCAACGTTCATCGAAACATTTCATTTCTCTCGTCTCGAATTCGAAGTGTTCGACCTGGTTGGTACCAGACTATCAACAAACACCTGTTGAACATCTCATTCAACTTTCTTCATCTCATGTTTTGTGTTATCGATCGCAATCGAGAAAACGAAAAAAAAAATTTGATCGAATTGAAATCTTCCAAAACAATCAATGAAATCAAAAAAAAAAAAACAAACTTTTTTCTCGCTTCCTTTTCTGTTTTTGGATCGTACCAATAAAAAAAATCAGTTTGATCGAACATCTTGATCATCACCATCATCTCATTGTCATCATCATCATCATCGTCATCATTGTTGTTATTGCTATTTGATAGATAATTAAATGTTGTCGAAAAATAGCGCGAAGAAGAGCAAAGAGCAGAGTGCAGAGAGAGAGAGAGAGAGAGAGAGAGAGAAAAACGCAAAAAATTTACACCTTTCGTTATGATTTATGAACGAATTCGTAACGAAACAAATCAAATTAACGCAATCAAATCATCGTAGTCAATCAAAATCAATAGTTTGATAGTTTTCTCTCTCCTTCTTCTCTCAATCAAACACAATACCAATGATTATTATTAGGTTCAATTCTATTCCAACTATTCCTAGTTCTTTTTCCTTCCCCCATAATAGTTCTAGATCTGTAGATCGAAACACACAGTACAATTGTGTTGGATTTGTTTGCGTATCCTTTTTCGATTCGAACACCACCACCACCACCATTATCATGATCTTTTCATTCATTCATTCATGAATGAATGTTACATCTTCAAACTGTTTCGACATTTTTTTTGTCCGAACTAAACATCATTTTTCTTTCTATTTATCTTTGCTTTCTATGTTCGATGTTAAGATTTCGATTTGAAAAGATTTCACGAAAGGCGCCTCGCTAGCTTTACACTTTTTTTTTTTTTTTTTTTGATTCGGTTTCAATCTAATCTGATAGAAGAGGATCGAAATCTTTTTTTTTTTTTTTGCTTTCGAATCTGTCATCTCGTTTCGGTTACAAAAAAAAAATCTAGGATCGATTTTTTTTTCTTTATTGCTTTATTTTACAGTCTTGTTTTCTTTTTTTTTCAAGCTACAAGCGAGAGAGAGAGAGAAAGAAAACAACGCCATTATTGCTGGACAGCGTTAGATTTTTTTTTTGTTCGATTCTAATTGTATCAATTTGGTTGTGGCGTAACTTGATGCTAAAATTAATCGCTAATCGCAGTAATAAAACGGATACACCCAATTGCTGAAACTAAAACTATATCACAGATATAAATCTCTTTGCTTTAAATTTTTAGCTCTTACGAATGGACAGATCTAGATCATCTTCGAAGTGATATACTATCTCCGACATCGGAATATCGCAATCTACGAAATCGTTCTAAATGATTCAATCATTGCCGATTTCCGATCTAAAGAAAGAGAGAGAGAGAGAGAGAGAGAGAGAGAGAGAGAGAGATGTTGTATAAATTATAACCATTGTTGTTGTTTTGTTTCCGAGTCTAATTAGAATCTTTCTACGCTTGGTCTCCAAGGTCCAAATCTGATCATTTTTGATTGCAATCATTTATTACTTTGGATTTTGAAATTTGAAAAAAAAAGAAGAAATTTTGTTTTTCAAATTTTGAAATTTTTTTTTTTTTAATTCCAAACTAATCAGTTAATCTTGTCGTACATCGAAACCAAATCAAAGCACGTTTACGTTTTTGGGTAAAGCAAGAACTAGAGCGAGAGAGAGAGAGAGAGGAAGTAGACAAGGCGATCTTGTCTCAAAACGATCAATCTCGTTATGAAAATTTATTGGATTTTTTTTTCGTGGAAATTTTTCAAAAAAAAAAAAAGAAGAAATGAAATTTATGCAAACATTATCACTTGAATGACAAAAAAAAAAAAAAAAAATGCTCGAAGAAATCAACGCAATCGGGTCCTTCCATCATCTTATCCTAGTCCCAGTTCTCAATCTATCTCATCATCATAATCGTGCTAATCCATTTTTTTTCTTCTTGATTCCCACACAAACACGTAAAAATCAAATCTAATTAAAATTAATAATTAAATGCAAAAAAAAAAAAAAATTCAAATTGAAAAACAACGAAAAAAAATCAATCTTTCTTCGATTGTTAACAGCGAATTAGATCAAGTTTTTCTCCCCAACCTAAATTGATTACAATCAATTTAGATTGCAGATTGGCACTAATCGATTTCATTCTCGATCGGATTGATTTTTTTTGGAGAATGAAATTCATATCGCATCTTCGAGCATTCAACAAGTGTTTTTTTTTTTGGATTTTTTTTTCTAAAAATTTAAAAATTTATTCAAACACTGTTTGTCTCAAACAACAATACTCTTCATCTTCTTCAGTGATGAGAGAAATCTTAAAAAAATGATTTCAAATCTTAATTTATCGATTTTGAAAGAAAGAAATGAAAAATCAAAAAAGAATCGTAGAGATTAGAGTTTCCCCCTCTCCCCCGCCCCCCGAATTTGTTCCATTAGATCCATTTTTACAGCTCTATTGAGTCTAAATGAAAAGCTCATCTTCATAACAATACTTTTATTTTGTTCCTAACAAAGAAAATAATCTTATTTCTAATCTTCTAATCTTCAGAGAGAGAGAGAGAGAGAGAGAGAGAGAGAGAGATTTCGACATCGAAGAAACTAGATCAACAGCAGCTAAATTTGAATTGCAAAAAAAAAAAAAAAAAAAAGATAAATAAATCGTAACAACATTGATTCATTGATTTAGATTTAGATTATTGATGATGAACGTAGAACGAAAGGCTCAATTTTTAAGATTCACGAAAATTGATAAAACTTGATCATCATTTCCTGTTCATCAAAATCACCAATCGCGTACCGCAACAAAGACCAAGTGAAAACCTTCAAAATTTTTTTCTCAATTTTGGATCTCCAACTCGAACATCTGTTTATCTTTCAATCTTCCTCCTCCTCTTCTTCTTCTTCCTCCAACACCGTTATCCATAATGTTTCATTGCATTTTCGAATCAATTTTCAAAAAAAAAAAAAAAATTATCTTCGATTATGATTGTTGGTTTAATCGATGTTTTGTCATCAAAAATAAAGAGAAAAAAAAATAAAAATAAAAAAAGAAAAAATTTTCGTTGGTATTTCCCAAGAGATCAGTAGTATCATAATCACATTCAACGCGTTCCTAATTCAATCGTTGTTCCTGGATCTAAAAATTTAAAGTTGAAAACTAGGAACCGAATCTAAAAAAAAAAATTTCAATCGCTGTTACTTTCGAACTTTTCGAAAACTTTTTCTTTATTTTCTCTTTACTTCTCTCAAAAGTAATCTGATTGGTGAGAAGATAATCAGATCAATTTGTTTATGCATTTTATTGAAGAAATGACAGAGAGAGAGAGAGAGAGAGAGAGAGAGAGAGAAAGTTGTTACTTAATCGAAAAAAAAAAATAATTTTTTTTTCTTGAGATCTAGATCTTGTGAATTGATGATGATGATCATCATCATCATCTTCACACTGGTTCTCCTCTAACAATCTCAATCATCGAGAAATTGAATCAAATCAAAGAGTTCTCTTTCACCAATCATCAAATATCATCAAACGTAGATGTAAGTGTGAAAAGTTCGACCTAGAATTTTTCTAAATAAACTTCCGATTGAATCCGAAAAAATTTTCCTGAAACAGAGTGAAACAGAGTGTTTGGAAAAAAAACCGAATGACTAAATAAATGAAAGAAAACGAATGATCAATCAAGAAAGGTTTTTTTTGTGAGAAGAGCAATTTTTTTTTTTTTTACAAATTTGAAAACAAAATAAAGAGGAAGGGGGGGAAACGAAAAAGATCAAGGACATTTATGATATGAATTGAGTATACGATTATACAAACTTGATTGATTGTAGTAAACTGCTCCGAGAATCCGATATAGAATCGATGGATTTTATGGAAAATTGGACATTGCTCAATCCAAAATTTTGTTCCAAACTATTAACTTATTCAACAATATTGTCTCTCTCTCTCTCTCTCTCTCGCTTGTTCTCGTAGAGAGAGAGGAAAACAAATTTTTCTCCAACCTAGTTGATTGAAATTTGGTTGAGTTTCTTTTTTTTTTTTTTTTTTTTTTTGTTTGCTGTCAAATGTTTGTTCCTTGTGGATTATAATTATTTATATCACAAAACACACTAAGATCATCACTATTATTGCTATCATTAATTAGTGTTATTATACTATCCAATTTTTTTTCTACTTTCCTCAAATGAGTTTTCCTTTTCCCCTCTCTCCGTTTATTTAGTAGAAATTAAACCCTTTCTTTCGCTTTACGATTCGAGGCGAAAAAAATGAGATTTTTTTGATTTCTTTTCCCCCCTTTTTGAAGCACAAAGCATAAATTATGGATTTCAGATTTGGTACATTCAAATTTCTTCTTTGGCGTACCTAGATCTTGTGTATCTGATGATGGACATCATCATCATCATCATCAAGGGAGATGTTATTGGATGATTATCTTAGTCTCTCTCTCTCTCTCTCTCTCTCTCTGTCTTTGTCTTATCTTGTCTCAGTTGGATCGTATTCTAATGGATTCGTTAAGATTAATATGTAATTTTTAATTATTTACTACCTAAAATTGTTTGTTTTTGATGTCATCAAAAAAAAAAAAAAAAATGCAGTGAATGTTTTTCCGAAGTTTTACAAACACAATAGTTTTGTTTTCGAATCATTTCACGAATTCCATTACGGCCCATAATCCAAATGGGCTCGATCAGACACACTTTCTTCTTTGATTCGATAAAGCTCTATAATTTCTGTGAAAGTTTTCTTGGTGAAAGTTATGATGCAAAAATGATCGCAAATATCAAATGGAATGAATTTGACAATGCAGAGATTTTTGTATCATAGATCAGCCCATAAGATCTAGCCATAAGATCATTCAAAGCTTATTTATATGTTTCCTAACCTGTAGTTGGAAAAATTGTAATTTTTTCAAATCGATTTCAATCGTTCTGAAATTTTTTCGTTCCAAAATTTCAATTCTTTAACTGTTTGTTTGTCTTTAAATGAATATTTTTTTTCTCTGCATCAAATCTTTCCAAAATTATTTCATTTTTTTCTTCTCAATCCAATCAATCAAACATAATTGATCAATTTAATGTGTTTGAATGCAATGATCATCGACATCGTCGTGGACATCGTTGTCGAAATCATTTTTCGATAGTTCATTTTTTGATGATCATTCTACTACTTTGTAATCCAAAAAAAACAAACAAAAAAACAAACAAACAAATGACCAAGCATCGATCCATGAAGTTTTTTTCTCTTCGTGGATCAAAACGAACGTGTAATGAATGTTTGATTTAGTTTGCATAGCTTGCAAACAAAACTGATTGAAACTATAATCGATGTAATCAAAGAGAGAGAGAAAGAGAGAGAGAGCGCAAGTGGACTAGCTTGCGATGCAATAATAACAATAGTATATAGCGAGTGATGATGATGATGATTTGGACAACAAGAGATGATTATAATCTCATTTTTTTTACGTTTCGATCGAATCGTTCGGTGATCTATCCATACAATCTATTTTATCTGATCTCTTTGGTTCGATTTTTTTTGTGAGTTTCCAAATCTCATCACTTTTCGTTTCGTTGCATCAAGAGAGCGAGAGAGAGAGAGAGAGAGAGAGAGAGAGAGAGAGAGAGAGAGAGAGAGAGAGAGAGAGAGAGAGAGAGAGAGAGAGAGAGAGAGAGAGAGATCGTTCTCTTTCAATAAAAAAAATTTTTGTTCCATTTGGATCGTTGAAGAAGAAAACAGATTATTCATTTTTTCCCCCATCTTTTTTTTTCCTTTTTTTTTTCTCTCCTAATTCATTGAGATTTTTCTCTCTCTCTCTCTCTCTCTAGATCTTGGCTTTTCGATTCGATTTTGTTTCGTTTCGTTTCGTTTCGATGATGCAATATACTAGTTTGATTTCAATATCGCACAAAAGAAAAAAGATTGCAATTTTTTTCCTCGTTTTGACTCTTAACAGTCAAGAGAGGGGAAAAAGTTTTGATCTTTTTCCAATGCAAACAATTGAAATCAATCGATTCGATTTGATTCCATCTTGAAATCATTCGAGAATCCTATCGAACTTTAATTTCATTATGAATCAAATAGCTACAAAGCTTTTTTAGAACCAAAATTTATCCAAAATTTATTGGCTGAGTTACGATCAAACGGAAGAAAAATTTGAACCATTTGGAATGGATTAAGAAAAAAAAATAATAATCAATGATAATCATCAACAGAGATGATGCAGATGCAGATGCAGATGATGCAGATGATCACTTTCATAATTTTTTTTTTGCAATTAGATTCTAATTGATTAAATCAAATGATTTGCTCGAAGCGATTACGATTGATACCACACACACACACACACATAGGTATTGGATAGAGATACCTGGACAGAGAAAGAGAGAGAGAGAGAGCAGTTGATGATGATTGATTCCAACCAAGATGTGAATGATGTTGATGGCGATGATGAAGATGATTGTGTGATGTAAAATTAAAAGATCAAAAGAAAAAAAAAAAAAAAAAAAAAAGACAGAAAACGATTTTTAACAATAAATGAATTGATTTGCGAAAAAAAAACAAAATCCATTCATGGGGATTTATTTATTTTATTTATTTATTTTTTTTTCTTCAAAAACATTAAACTATGGTTAGTAATTAGTTTCTCTCTCTCTCTCTCTCTCTCTCTCTCTCTCTCTCTCTCTCTCTTCCCAGCTAGAACATAATGAATGCAATTATTTTTCTCCAATCAATCCATAAAAACACACGTTTCGGTTTCCCATCTCTCTCTCTCTCTCTCTCTCTCTCTCTCTCTCTCTCTCTCTCTATGTCCCTTGCTAGTTCTTCAAGTCTAGGACTAGAGACAAAAAACAAAAAACAAAAAAAGACTATGGATCCAATCAAACCACAAACACTTGTAATAACATTGCTAGAGAGAGAGAGAGAGAGAGAGAGAGAGAGTGATTTGAGAATGAGAAAATCTTTAAAACTTTTTGAAATTTTCTCTAATCTAAATCTTCATTGACAGCTAGCAACAGCAGAGCAACAACGGCAACAATCACAGCAGCATTATTTAATCAATAGAGATTCTCAATAATGTTTTCTTATTATTATTATTATTATTATTATTATTGTAAATAAATTTTTTTCTCCATCCTTTTTTTTTGATCATAAATATTTTCACTTAATCAATTAGATGAAAGATGATGATGATGGCGAATAAGAAGAAAAATTCAAATAAATTAATCTTTGTTAAGACCAAAACTCTTCGAAATCTTAATTGTTTCGTAATCATCACAATCAACCGAGCGATAGAGAGAGAGAGAGAGAGAGAGGGATTTGAACACGATTTTGTTCTGTTTTTATCGGTTTCAAGATTATCTTCTCAACGATATACTGATTGAATCGAATCTTCATCAAACATCATCATCAATCCAGAAGGTGAGAGAGAGAGAGAGAGAGAGAAAACGAGCAAGAGCAGAGGAGAAGAGGCAGCAGGGGGGGTGAAGAAATATTAATCTAAATTTACATAATTGATTCAGTTTATAATTGAAAGAATTAAGTGAGGAGAGCTAGAAACGAAGTTTGTTTTTAGATTTCGAGATTTTCTCAAACATTCTTCTAATCCGTTAGGTTTTCAACTCTAATTAATTTTTGCCTTCTTTTTTTTTTCGTTTCGATTTAATTAATCGAAAGTTTGTTTTCACTAAACAAACTTTCGATTAATTACCGGTCCTAACGAATCGGTTGATTTTTTTTTTTTTGTTTTTTATTTTTGCTCTGACTTCGACTATTTTGGCTAGAATGTCGGAGTTTGATAATCTTGAATTGATTTGTCAAAATTGGTTCCAAAAAAAAAAAAAAATCGGATAGATCACCAAGCTTAAGCTATGCGGGTTAGATTGAAACATTTTCGATGTTATTTCGAATCAAAAGCCGATCCAATCGAATCGGATCTATCATAGAGTGTTGGAGCAATTTTTACGCATTTTTTTTTCGTTTGATGTAACTAACATCTAAAATGTTTCTTAATTATTAATTGTTATTCTTTGCAAAAAAAAAACTAACACTAGCTATCTATCAAACTGTTTTCGTTCAACAGGAAGAGAAAAAAAGCAAAAAAAAAAATTATCCAATTTGAAAGAGATAATTTCATTAGAGAGAGAAGGGAGAAGGGGGAAGGGGGAAGTGGGAAAAAAATGTTTTCGAACGAAAACAAAACGGCTTCAATGTACAATTGTTGACCGCTGTCGGAGAAGAAAAATTCGTGATATCCGGTCTGATTAATCTATCCGCGCTTCTCTTATTTCTTCTCGGAACACGTAAAAAAAACCACAACGAGTCAACAATCCAATCAAACGGATATTTTGGTGGCGAAAAAAGAAAAAATTCATTTTGATCACATTGACCACACTGACCGCGCTTGTTGAGTATCGAACATTGACGATTGATCGTGCACGCATTCAAAAAACGATATGAAGCAAATTTTCATTGGTTAAAAATTTCCGAGCCGAAAACGAAAGAAGATCAAATCTGAACGATTCAAGCTGGATGACAATGAAATTGTTTAACGATTTGTTACTAGACAAGTCTTTGGTGCTTAAATTTTTGGATTTTTTTTTTCTCCGAAAATGAAATCCACTTTGTTGTTCGAGATAATTTTGAGAGAACAAAAATGTTTCGATTGATGTTCCAGAGTGATGAATCAATCGGAAGAGAGTAGTATCTCTTAACAGACCAAGAACAGAGATCGACAAGAAAAAAATTTGTTGATGAAACGTAACGGAAGAATGTGATGTTTCACTCAATCTTTCTTATTCTCATCCGAATTCTCATTTTAACATCGAACAAAACATTCATTTCATTCCACATTCACAAACTCATTGCTAGTTGTTCGAATCGAAAAAGAAAGTTACGATGTTTGATTTGATTCGTTTCGTCGGTCCAGATTGGTTTGTCCCTTAGGAAAAAAAACTGAGATAAGGGGGGGAAGAGAGAAAGAAAAATAAAATAAAATGAAGATGATCGAATAAATCCTTCTCCTCCTCATCCTCCTCCTTCTCTTCATCATCATCATCAATTGTGGATAGATTTGTGAAGATGTTGAGAAATAAATTGAGCATTTGTTTCGATGATAACGATGATGGTGGTGGTGGTGGTGGTGGTGGTGATCGTTGTGGTGGTGATGATTGAATCAATCTTTTTTTTTGTTTTCTAAAATCTTTCCCATCTAAAATCATTATCTATTTCTTTTTCTTTTCTATTCGATCTATTTCTAAATGAGATGATAAAATGGATCACTTTTTGATTTCGATCGAATCCATCGAATTCCGTAAGTTTGAAATGTGGATAAAAGAATGAGAAAAAAAAAAAAAGAAAATTTATCGATCACCAATCATCATCGTCTAGATCTGTTTGATTTTTTTGTTTTGTTTTAATAAATTTTATTTTATTTTCCATAGAAATCCAACATAATCTACAAGTATTATCAAAACCAAGATGATTGACCGATGTAAGAGAGCGAGAGAGAGAGAGAGAGAGAGAGAGAGAGAGAGAGAGAGAGAGAGAGAGAGAGAGAGAGAGAAATAAAAGAATAAATAAATCTAAAGACTTTAAAACAAATAGACAATTGGAAATTAGTATTGAAAAACAAATCAGATGCAATCTGAAAGGTAAATGTTTCACGTTTTTTTTATTCTCTTTTTTTTTTTTTTTTTTTTTTTTTGTTCCTCCTAGGATCGCTAGGCCTTCGTTTTTTTTTCCTTTTGAAGTTGAAGAAACAAGGAAAAAAGAAACGAAAAAAATCTCAAGCTAGGAACATTGAGACTAGAGAGAAGAGAGAAATTCAAGAAACAATATTTTGCAAGCGGGGGGGGGAGAGGGAAGAAATTCTTTTCGTAAATAGTCTCGCGCAACGAAATCAATCAATCAATTTTGTTTCTCTTCAAAATCTTCGTTTTTTTTTCTTTCTTTCTTTCTTTTTATCTTTGTTTTATTTATTTCCTTTTTATTTTTTCAATTTTCGATCGAATAGTAAGTATTTTCAATACTATTAGATTTAGTGGATAAAAGAACACTTTGGCCGCCAACAACAACATCGACAACAACATCAACATCAATATCAGCAAGCCATAAGGAAGATGATGTGTTTGCAATATGAAAAGTTCCATAGAGAGAGAGAGAGAGAGAGAGAGAGAGAGAGAGAGAGATGCAGATTGAAAAGAAAAAGGTTAAATTAATTATGGTCAATCGGTTCTCTTCTAACTTGATTGTTGTTGTTGTGTGATGTGTGTGTGTGTGTTCTCGAACATTATCATCTTCATCTTCATCTATTATTTCGCAAAAAAAAAAACAAGAAAAACATTTGGTCTTCATCATCGTCACCATCACCACCACCATCATCATCAATAGATTGACAACAATGGAAAGATGATGTTGAAGAACAAAAGCGAATAAAAATGTTCCTCAATGATCTCTAATGATTGAAATGAAAGAGAACAAAAAAAAAATCGAAATCAAATGAGAACAAAGAAGAGTTTAAGGGGGAAAGAGAAGAGATTCTATCAAAATGGCTCTCGAACACAAAACGGAAACTTTAACACTGATAATAAGATTGATATTGTTGATCCATCTATTTGATCGAAGTGAATTGAGAGGATTAAAACAAAAAAAAAAAAAAAAAGAGAGGCAATCATCCAAAATCATCCAAGTCGAGATCTTTGATCTCGTTAGATCGAAGACCAAGAACGCTAGAGATCAGTGCTATACGGTCCGCTTTTGTGTTTCGTATCACTTCAAATCCAAGGGCATCGCGAAAGTGGAGAGTTAGGAAAATAAAATTCGAAATAGAGTAAAAAAGTAATCAGCTTTTCGAATAGAAGTTAGTTAAATTTGCATCAAATACTCCTTTCAATCACATTTGTTATACTCATTCTCTTCATCATCGTTATTATGGTGTTAAGGTGGTGATAATTATCATCATTGTTGGAATCATGATCTCATTCACTGGTGATATATCTGCGATTGAAAAACATTCAGAACAGAGCTAGAGAAAATTCTCAAAGTTTTTTTTTGTTTCCTTCTTTTTCTCCCCCCTCTCTCTCTCTCTCTCTCTCTCTCTCTCTCTCTCTCTCCATTCTTCATTGCTGTTCCATTCTTTCATAGCATTTAGTTTCAACAAAATGAATCGATTGTTGTTCGATTATTATTATTTTTATTATTATTAGTACTTTTGGTTTTGATTTTAAAACTTCCAAACGATTGTGAAGAATATTTTTGGAATGGATTGCAAGGATACAAAAACGCCCCCACTTTATTCGAACAATAAAGTTTGTGGATCCAGAAAAGAGGAAGAAGAAAAAGAAGAAAATTTGATTTTGAGGAAGAAAAAATTCTACTTAATTTATTTTCAATCTGAAAGATTTGTGTGAAAATAAATAGAGAGAAAAATTTGTTAGATAGATTTAATAGATAAAATTTGTTAGATAATTGTTAGATAAAATTTTCACAACAATATTATTCATTAAAAATAAAAATTATAAAAACATCGAGATCAAATGTCCATCGAATTCGATGTCTGAAACATTTCCGAACAGACCTTGAGCCTTACAATCTTATAGAGCTAGCTAGTTTCATCAATTGATGAGCTTCTAATCATCATTAATGATTAATTAGAATCACGATGATGATGATGAGGATGAGGAGGATGGTGATAGAGATGATCTATTTTCTTCGACAAAAACCGAAACAAAATCTGTTCCATTTGATTATTATCGTGTTTCGCTCCAAGATGAAACAAAATGAATGTCTCGAAAGAAATGAAAAAGGGTTAAGACAATCGAAAAAAAAAATGATTTCTCTACAACGAAATACTATTATCTCAACAGTGTTTGTATGTCTCAACAGTTTCCGTTCGAGAAAAATATTCCCAAAGACAATGTTGAATTTGATGATTGTAAAACTATGGAGGACATCAACCAGATGACCGCTTATTATTTATAATTTTTTTTATGATCTAGATCTAATGATGACCAATCAATGCTTGGTATTGAAGAGAACAACAAACATGAATGCTGAACATACCAAACAAAATGATGGTCTTCTAATTATCATTTCAATTTTTGTTTTCAATTGTTTCGAACATCGTTTTAATGTTCAAAAAAAAAAAAAATAAAAAAAAAATTCCTTCAACTTTCTTCTCCATGATGACATTGACATTTGTTTCAATGTTGGATCAGATCAGATCTCTTCAAACACGCCAGCCATCTCCACATTCACTTCTTTCATTGTTCGTTCGAAAAGATCAGACAGCAATCGGATTCGGTCAATTCAATTTCGATCGAAGATTTTCTCCTACGAATCGATTCGAACAATAACAATCTCGTCGAGAAGACAGACAAAATTAGACCGATAGATAAGAAATGGAAAGACGAAAAAAAAAAAAAAATTCCCAGCAATCTCTTACTCGGATGATGATTCATAATGATGGGCAGATCTTGAATCGAAGATCGTAGATTGAAGATCGAGAAAAATTCGAAATGATCGACAATCATCGTGAAGAATCTTCTCCTTCCCCATCATCTCATTCATCATCTCGCTTGTTTTATGGTTTATGATAAAATTATTATTCGCATTTTTTGATTTCACTCTTTTTAAAACTTGTGTTTGTTTCGAATTCATCGATGGGGGAGCAAAATCGAAGTTTCAAGAGAGCAAACTTTTGAGCAGCCATCATTTTTTTTTTTTTTTTTTGATTCTCATATTCGAAAAACTTGTTGTTCATTTTAGTTTGGAACAATCTGGAAGATTTTCAATCTTCAGATGAGATGATTGTTTCACAATCAAAAATTGATCACAAACATCGAACATCGAAGAACAAATGGAACGATCTACGAACGATTGTATTGTCTCATTTCGATCCAAGATGGAATCGTTGTGTTAGCAATCACATACTTCTTAACAATCCATAACAAACTTCTCACTGATCAATGAAGTAATAATAATAATAGTAATAATAATTATAGTCAAAATAATAATAATAATAATTTTACAAACAACAAGTGTTTCAACAAATTCGCAATTTTTTTTTCTTTTTACTTTTACTTTTGCAAAAAAAAATCGATGATCTTGAATCTTCTTCCCCAATCATCGATTCGGGATTGAAACAACAGCGAAAAAGAAATCGAATGCAATAAAATCATCATCAATCATAATTTTTTTTTTTTTTTTGTTTCTTCTCTTTTTATGTTCGCAAAACTTTGAATTCGAATCTTGAAACTTGATTGGAGCCAAAAAAAAGAAAAAAAGAGACTACTGTTTTTTGAAAGAATGAAAATTGAATCAATCAAAGTGAAGGATTTGTGTTGGAAAAATTTTCTCGAAGATAATAGATCAACATCCGGTCATCTTGATTGGTTATCTTATCGAAAGATCATTGGTAACAACCGAATGAAACAACAAAAACGTTTATAACGAAATTAATTAAATTAAGTAATCGGAAGAATCGATCTCGAATCGATTAGAAGAGTTTCGATCGAAGAAGATCGATAATAGTTGTGATGATGGGTGTGTTTGGAAGCAGATCATTTTGAAACCTAACCAAAACATTCTAAGAAAGCTAAGAAAAGATTTTTGGCTTCAACAGCAATTAATCAATGATCGATGTGAATCGTTACATTTTATTGCTCTACTTTCTCTTAGTTTCTTCTCAATGGATCTTATAATCGATTAGCTTTGTTCTGATAAAAGAAGAATATCAAAAAAAAAAGAAGATCAAATCGATTGATGCTAAATTTATAGAGGAAAAATTTTACCTTTCATTAGAATCTCAATACTGATCACCTGTTGCTTGTTTGGTGTTACAGTTGAAGAAACTAAATCTTATTTCGATGGGGCAAAAAATCATCCAATTTATCTTAGATTTTAGATCTTTTCCGATCTAATTTATTCAAATCGTTGAGAGGAAAAAAATTTTTTTTTTTCGAACAATTTAGAATCGAATCTAATTTTTTCTTTTTTTTTTTTTTTTTTTGGTTAAATTCACAATCCAAAATTAGCAAAAAATAAACAAAATCAAATTTATTTTTTGATTCAACAAATTGTGAAAGCTTTATGCAATTTAAAAAAGAAAAAATGACAATCTTAACCTCTACAACAAACTAAGCAAAAAAAAAATTCAATTAAATTCCAATTAATTTTTGCACTTTCACATTCTTGGTCTCTGACTCTCTCTCTCTCTTACTGTTTCACGATGACCCTAGAGAGATTGTGATGATTATAGTAGTAAGTCCATTGCGTTCTCTTTCAATCTCTTCAGACTGATTAACCATTCGCTATTCGTTGCTGCTCTTAGAAGCGAAAAATAAAATAAAATGAAATAAAAATGATCAAAATGAATCGGTTGAATCGTCTCGCAACAGACCGTTGAAATTCAATTCTTTATACCTCGATTTACTTGTTATGTTTTGTTATGTTTTTGTTGTACTCTTTCACCTAAACCTAACCATCAATCGTTTGAAATTGTTTCATAACAAAAATAAATAAATAAACAAAAATTTCATTTTGGTATAAAAATTTGCCTTCTCTCTCTCTCTCTCTCTCCTCCCCCCTCCCTCGTTTTTGATTTCAAACATTTTGGAATGTGAATGGATAATGATGATGTTGTTGACCTTGTCACATTCAATTTTTTTTTTTTTCGAATGTCTCGCCGATTACGATTGTTGTTGCTTGAAATGCTTTACATTTGAATGGATTAATGAATAAATGGATGGATGGATGGATAGTTTCATTCATACCGAAACAAACACCCCCTTCTTCGAATAACAGAACAAAAAATAATTTGTTTTGTAATAGTTTCGGTTGCTCTTCAATTTGATGATGATTTGATGATGATCATTTTGCTATTATGAAATTGACCACCAATGTAACTGACCACCAGAACTAATCGAATTTAGCGAAGCTAGAATAAACTTTTTTCCTCAAATCTCTCTTCTTTTTTTTTCACTGATGGATTTGATCTTTTTTAAAAAGAAGAAGCTGAAGAAGAGAGAGAGAGAGGAATGTTGAATTGTGGAGGAAAATTTTTTTTTTGAATTTTTTTTTTGTCTGTTTGAAAAAATATTCAAATTTGATCATCATCATCATCAGCAGCAACAGCAACAGCGACAACAGCAGCAACAATCTTGTTCCAAAATCCTTCTCGAAAATGATTGTTTTATTGTTTAGGTTAAATCATCTTCGTTTGTGTCTTTATGAGATACTCTAGAATTATTATTATTATTACTATTACTATTATTTTTAATAGTTTTGAGTAGTAAAATTTTCAATGTCAGCATTGATGATCTTATGGATCGTTTGTTGATGTTGATGTTGTGGTTGCTGTAGCTGCTGTTGCTATTATGATGTTATGGGGCTTGTGGTTGCTAAACTAGCGAAACTAAATCGAAAGAAAATCGAATCCGATTATAATTTTTTTTTTTTACTGCTGTTGTCGAATCACTCTGACCTTACTAAAAATAATAATAATAATAACAATCATAATAATAACGAAAGACAAAACTAGAATGGTGGCGGTTAAGGAAATCAATTATCAAAATTCAAAGAATCTAAAAACACAAAGAAAAAAAAAACAAGCTTGAAACAAGCTTGTTGTTTGGTGCTAAATTGTTAATTGAAATAACTTTTCTCCCGATGGCCCCCCATTTGCATTTGCGTTTTTTTTTTATTTGTACGAAGAATTGTACCTTGAATTAAGGTGAAGGTGTTAAAATTAATTTATCTTCGAAACTTATTTTTGTTCTTTTTTCTCATTTGTTCGTTTGAAAAAAAAAATTCAAAATCCAATTTTTGGAATCGAAATTTTGTTGTTAGAAGAGAACAGTATCATCAAACAACAACAACAACAACAACATCATCAATACTTCACAACTCTTGTACCTTGCTCGAAATGATTGGAGTTCGAGAATTATCGTTTTGAGTGCGCATTCGAATTGCTCTCAGCTTTGATCCGATTTCATTTTTTTCGATTCGATTGAAAGAAAATGCATCAAACAAAGAACCAGATCACTAGCAAACTAGAGATTTATGGATTGAGAGACGTACCACCATACTAAGCTCAGCATAGTGCTGAACAAAACAAAAAACCATTGACCAATTTCGTTTCAATAAAAGCAAATCAACTGACAAAGTGAATCGGTTGTTTCGTAATCCAAACTTTTGGACCACGTTCCACATATTCCACGTTTGGGAGAAGAAAAAAAAACGATCAAAGTTTCATTGGTACAACATTTTGATCAGCTCCGTTTTTTCAGCATCAATCTTATTCAATTCTTAGGAGATCAAACTTAGCCATAGTGAAGAAGAGCCATTGGAAACGAATTTGGAATGGGGATAGAATTCAGAAAAAAAAAAAAAAATAAAAATAAAAGAATCTTTCGTTTTTCTTTTTCATTTAGTTTTCTTCTCATTATACGAAGTGAATGAGATGGCGCGAAAGAGATCAAATCGGTCATCGAGAGAGATTAGGATGAAATCGATTGAAATTTCTTCAAATTTGAAAAGTTTCAATTCTTATAACAATGAAAAGAAAAAAAATAATAATAATTTTCTACTTCGAAATAGCTCAATCTTAATGTTTTTTTTTTTCATTTTTGAAAAGAAAAAAAAAATTTTTTTTCTATTCTCGCTCTCTTTTCATATTGATATGATCTACATTACAATCTTTCGATTGTTCCAAATCGATTAGATTGAAACTCTTTTGTTTCGGTTTTTGTTCCAGAACAAAAAAAAAAAATAAAATTAAAAATAAAAATCTCAACATTATTCTCTCGCATCATCATCATCATCATCATCGTCTCATTTGAAGATTTTAATTTCTTGTTCAAAAAAAAAAAAAAAAAATTCAAATGAAATTAGTCGCTTGAATGTGATTGTTAATAATGTTGTTGCTGCTGCTGCTGTTGTTGTTGTTGCTGTCTGAACATAAAAAAGGCCATAGGGAATCTAGAGAGAGAGAGAGAGAGAGAAAGATGGCGATTTGAATTCATTGTAATTGTTGGCTTTTAATTACTCGATTCGAAACGATTCGGAATCGTTGAAAGGATTTCTTTCTTTTCTCTTTTTGTTCATATTGTTCTGCATAGAGTAGAACAACGAAATTGATTAATTGTCTCACACACACACACACTCAGACCAAGTTTTCTTAGATCCTAGATCTCTCTCTCTCTCTCTCACAAAAAAAGACTTTGCCTTCAGAGAAGTAGAAATGAGAAATCTGTTCATCGAAAAAAAAAACAATTTCCACTTGATTTTGTTTCGAATCAAATTGAATTGATAAATTTCGACTTCGGTCAAATAGTTGAGATTCTCTGATTCTCTCAGATTGTTTCGCTTCTCTCCATAGCGTTCGTTATTGATTCGAACAAAATTTGGACAGTTTTTTTTTTCTTTTCCACTTGATCTTTGGAACAAACAGTGAGAGTGAAGAAAACGTAGAAGAAATCAAAAGAAGCCTGAATCAAAAGATGATCTAGATTCGATTCTTCTCCTAACCTAAGCTTTGAGGAGATTCTATTTCTGAAGAAATCTCAACGAAAACGTGGAAACAGAGAGATTAGAGGGGGAAAAAGTTTTGTTTCATCTCTTTTTCTTTGCTTTACTTTCGATTCGATCCAAAACTAAAACAATACAAAACTAAATGGGAAAATTTCCGACGACGATGATGTTGA
Source organism: Sarcoptes scabiei (assembly GCA_020844145.1). Lineage (NCBI taxonomy): Eukaryota > Metazoa > Arthropoda > Arachnida > Sarcoptiformes > Sarcoptidae > Sarcoptes > Sarcoptes scabiei. The sequence continues at coordinate 988,045 of CP080488.1, forward strand.
TGGTAGATGGTAATGGTGATGGTGGTGATCAGGATCTTCGAAAGACAGAGACCGAAAGAAAATGAAAAAAAAAAATCTCATCTAATATTTTATCGCAAAACAATGAAAATGAAAAGGTAATGAAATGAAGATCGGTCACCATATCTGTATCTATTGTCCATTTTTGAGAGAGAAAATCTTGTTTTGATTCAACGAGAACATTTCGTTTTTGATAGGTCTCTGGTCTCTTTCGGATCAAAAAATTGGCCTGTAGCGCTTCATATCGCTGGAATCAACTCACTCATCAACGATCGAAAGGGTTACAAATTTGAATATCGATTGATTTTTTTTGTCTTTGTTTTCAAAAAAAAAAAAAGAAAAAAAAGAAAAATTGAGGAAGAGAGAAAATTTTGAATTTTTTTTTTTGCAATCAATTTACATCAAAAATTTGTGATAAAAATCTATCCGATCGATGTTTCCTAACAGCTCTATTATCCTCTTATTATCCAAGGTGTTAGTTTTTTGGAGTGGTGAGGGGAAATTAAGAACTTTACGATAAAAATCGATCGAGATTTCAAAAGGCAACAAAATCGTAATCAATTTTTGAATTTCGAATCGAACAAGAATATCAATCAGACGAACGATGTTCGAACAATGTTCGCTTATCTTTTAGATAAATTTTAAATGAAAAATTGATATCTGTGTGATATGATGTTCCGATTAAATCAGTTAGATCTTAGATTTAGGTTTCGCAAAAAAAAACTGGTTTCGAAACAAAAAACACTACACCATAGTTTTTCAAACCAATCAAATCAATAGTTTATTTCTTAGCCCAAATTTTTTTGAGTCCCCTAATTTATGCATTCATTTCATCGAATCGAATCGAATTGTTCTATTTGGATCGATCGAGATTGATCAATCAGATAGACAGATCTAGATGAGAGATCAAGTGAGAAGAAACTTTAATTCTAAATCCCAATTCTAATCTAAATGGATTTGTTTGGATGGGAAGAGTTCACGGAACAGTCCACAGTAATCCAAATCCTAATGATTTTATCTTTATCTGTTGATCTCTTCGATCGAGATCAGCGAAAATGGATATTGTATTGAAGAGGAGAGAAAAATCCACCATTCGGAAGAGACTATAGCCATCATTAATTAAGATTTAAGAAATTGGTTTCACCAATCAAATGAACAAAATTGATTCGATTCGAATGTGTTGGTCCGGTCAAAACCACCGGTCTCATTGTGATCACATTGATTGTATGATTGTAATCTGGTAATCGAGATTGATCGATTCTTTCCAACCCACTCCTCTTTTGGCAAAAAAAAAGTTTGATAAATGTTCAGAAGGGGAATTGTTTTGATTCATATTTTATTTTGGAGAAAATTTCAATATTAGCAAATTCAATTAAGATCAAAATTTGACTGGGGAAAAAGTTTCAAAGTTTTTCTTCGTTGAATTTTGGTCTTTGCAATGAATATTGAAGTTCCATTCCGATCTATTTGGATTTCAAAGATCACCTTAAGCTTTCCGCTCGATAATTAATACAAATTTTCAAATTCAATTATTATAGGCTTAGTAATTGAATTTCTTCTCTATTCTTTCGAACTGAAACAGTTCGGATAAATCACATCGCAATCGAATTCAATCGAGCTATTGACCAAATAAGGTCATCATTAAGACCGAAATAGAGAGGACAAAATTTTTTGCCTAAACTCAACAATACTTAATTAACTGTTGGAATGAGAATAAAAAAAACAGAATTTTAATGAATTTGTTAAGGAATCACTCGAATCAATCACAATCACACCAGAATACTTTTGCTTGGGGGGGGGAAGAGGAGAAACTGCATAAATTTCAACCCAATCTTTTCTTCACTCCCGTTGCTCTAGATGTGTTAGCTTCATTCAATTAGCATATACCTTTGGCGAAAAACAATCAATCAATTAGAAACATCAATCTGGAATCAATCGAGAGAGAGAGAGAGAGAAGTCTAAAAGAAAGTCTAGAAAGTTTCAGCCAAAATAGCCATGAAGCTAATCTTAGCTTAGTCAGCTATTCTAGAATCTTTTCGGATTCTACTAAAAAAAAAAAAGACTACACTAATGAATACTAAACAAGGTTGATGAATAATAATCAACCAACGAAACGAGTGCGAAAAAAAATCCGCCAATTTTAAGACTAAATTAGAATTATTGAGAAAGAAAGAGCGAGAGAGAGAGAGAGAGAAAGAAAAGAAAAAAATTAACTTTATTCTCGGTATTGCTCTTTATTTTGGGATTCAAAACAAAATCAACCAAAAAAAAAAGGAAAAAAGAAACAAAATCATCGAAAAAATTTTGTGGAAATTTATTTTTAACAAAACGGAAAAAAATATAGAAGAAGAAATAAAAAAAAGAAACATCAAATCTAACCTTTCACGGAATAATGAATCAAAACAACAATAATCACAAAAAAAAAACGATGTGAAATTGTAAAATAAAAACAAAACCAAATTTTAGAAACCAAAGCTAAGAGAAATGAGAGAATTTTGAATGAAGCTGAATGAATGAGAGAAAAATTTTTTGCTTCAATCGAAACAAAAAAAAAAATCCATAGACGATTCGATCAAACACACACACACACACACACACATACCATCATCTTGTTGCCAAGATCATCAACCACCTCATCATCATCATCATCATCATCAATATCGTTGTGTTTAATTCCCATTCGAATAGATTCGAGAGCAAATCCGTCGCCATTTTTTATTTTCGCCATTCTTGGTCCTTGTTTTTTTTTCGCTCCCCTTCCTTCTTCCCTCAACCATCACAACGATCATAATTGGTTTTGGAATGAAATGGAAAATATTTATTTTTTTTTATTTTTCACCGCTTCGCTTCGATGATGTTAATTAAATTGGAGAGATTTTTTTTTTTTTTTTTTTTTGGTGATTTTGATTTTGTAGATTCAATGTATCCATTGTTGTGATTGCTATTGTTGTGGTAGTTATTTTGGATTATTTTGATATTTTTTTTTTTGCGGGAGGGGGGGGAGATCATTATGGTTAGGTTTGTGATCATTAGAAATTTTGGTGAGCTGATTTTTGATTTGGATTGGGGGTGGATTAAGAGAGACAAACGAAAACAAAGATTCAAAGAATAGATTCATTATTATTATTATTATTGTTATTAAAATGATTTTTGTCGTCTCATATTATTTTCTCTCTCTCTCTCTCTCACCAAGGATCTAATATTGTTTTTTTTGGAATCTCGATATTTAGAGACAAAAGAGAAAGGATTTCGTAAGAGAAAATCCTATTTTCTACGATTAATTATCATTCTAGTGATGTTTGTTTCGTTGAGCAATTTTTCATTTCCGATAGATACGAGATGAAATGAAGATGAGAGCAAAGCGAAAACTGAAAAGCAGAAAACTTTTTAAATATTTTTTTTTTCGAATTAAAAAGTGAGAAAATTAGCTTTGAAGACAATTGATGATTGAGATCGAGATATATTGGACAATTTTGTTTTGTTTTTTTTTTGGTTTTTTTTGAAACATCAAAATTATTAAATCTAATTAGAATCGAGAGTGATGAAGTAAACTGTCTAGGATTATGGAATGCCATACAAAACATTTGCTATAGCGCTTGATATGATTCAAATAACAGAGAGAGAGAGAGAGAGAGAGCTCTTTTGTTCCAAACCAAAGTGTTGGAATTATTATTATTATTATTTTTTTTTGATTCCATATGAAGATCTAAATTTGAATCCAAGTTTGAAAAGAAAATAAAAAAACCCTAGACAAATACGATTAAGGAATCATCAAGTGTTAATCAACTCGATGATGGCTAGTTTTGATTCGCATTATGATTGAATCACCAAAAAAACACAAACACAAACACAAACAAAAAAGTTAATTAACAAATTCTGTTAATTAAAGGATTTTAATTCATCCATCATCACCAACATCATCATTAACACCTCTAGTAGAGAGAGAGAGAGAGAGAGAGAGAGAGAGGAAAATCTCATTAAAAATTTTCATCATAAAGTTTTAGACAAAAAAAAAAAAAAAAAAGAAAGTTATTTTTGTTCCATTTTCTGTGAAGAAGAAAAACTACGTTTCCGACTCTCCTACGTTACGAATTCTAATGAGCGAAAAACAAATATTTTTTTTTTTGATTGTTTTAGGTGAGGGGGGGAATGAAATCGAAAAAACTTTACTAGAATCTTTGCCTTCAATTGACCCTTTAGATGGATGTTGAAAGAATTGTTTCTTTGATGAATTCGTCCTTCATTCATCGATCAGCAAATATCGAAAGATATTTTATGTTTGATAAGATTTTACGTTTCTATGAAATTTTAATTAATTAATTAATTAATTTTTTTGAAGCTAATTAATCTTTTCGCATTTTCATACAAGAAAATCTTCACACAACAATAATATAACACTGATCAACAGCAACTTTGAAAGCTAATAAAGATTTCGCTAAGAAATTTGCTTTGTTTCAAATGGATTCTATTTACCTCACCTAAAGCAAACTCGTTGATTAATGGACCTTAGTATTCGAATATTGTTTTGAAATTTAATCGACACTAAAAAAAAAAGAAATTCCATCTGTATAGATAAAATTATATCCCAAATTTAGCATTTCTTTTCTATAGTGTTGGTGACAAATCATTTCAGAGAGCTAAATTAAAAATCGAGAAACAAACAATTTTAAATTCAATAACCAAAAACAGTTACAAAAAAAAAACAATTTAAGGTTTAGATTTTAGGTTAAGCTAGTTGTCATCGGAAAAAAGAAAGAAAGAAAAAGAAAAACACAAAACCTAGCGACCTAACCAAAAACACTTGTAGATTGTTCGAAATAGAAGGAGATGGAGAAGGAGATTTATGATTAATCTTAACGAATGAAACATAGAGAGAGAGAGAGAGAAGAAAAGTTTTTTTTTTTTTTGATTCAATTTCTAATTGATGGTCAACAATTATGATCGTTGTGATGATCCATCGTGATCATCTTTCATCTTTCATCTCTCATCCACATATCTTATTGCTTTCTATTTCTCGGTGCTGTTTGAGTTTTTTTAAAAAAAAAAAAAGTGTTTTTGTCTTTTCTCCTTCATCAAACAAAATCTTTCATTCTTCCTGTTTTCATCTATATTCCCATCTTTCTTACTCTTACTCTTCCTCTCTCTCTCTCTTTCTTCGATCTCTTAAGCACGTTTATAGTTTGAATTGTTGCAATCGAATCGTTTTGTCAGAGCAAAAAGGGAGACATAGAACTCTAACACAAAATGAATTGGACAAAATAATTTTGATGATTGTGGCTTTTTTTTTGGTTTGGTGTCACACAAATTAATGTTTTAATTTTCGTTTTGATTTCGTCAACCAAACAGAGATTAAATTTTGATCAAATGTTTGGAATAGGATTTTGAAAAAAAATATTTCATAAATTTAAAAAAAATATAATATTTTAAAAAAAATTTTAAATTTTTTAATAAGTTTTCAAACGTCTCCGATCAGATCCGAGATGTTCATTGATGATCAGAATAATTTTAGAACTTAAAATTTTTCAATTTCCCAAAGTTCTAGACAAGTTCTAATCCTAACCAATCTAATCTAAGTTTTGATGCGAATGAGAATCGAGCAATAATGTGACCGGTAGGAGGATCAAATTTAAATGAGAATACCACAAGCTAGTCGTAGTCCATCAAACATTAAAAGTTTGAGATTGAAATTCAATCAAATCAATCTGTTTGAATGGATTTTTTTTTGTTTTTCAAAAAAAAAATTGTAACCTAAAAGAGAGAGAGAGAGAACAATGAAAATTTTCAAAATGAATAAACAAATCAAACGAAATCAAATTTGCTCTTCTCTCAATCAAAAATTCGAATCATTGAACCATTCGAATCGAATCCCGTATCGAAAAGGATGCATCTGTATGGCACTTTTCTGGTTATTGTTTGAAACATATTTTTTTTAAATCTGTTCCAAGTGATAAAACATTTTGATGATCGATCAATTTTTAATTTCCGTCTCTATTTGTTTTCAATTTTTTCTTCCTCGAGTTTGAAAATCTAAAACAAACAAGAAAAATAAATCAAAATAAAATTTGCCAATTTGAATCGAATCTCGAATCTCGAAAACGAAAACATCTCGCTCGAAAATCAAATCAAACAAATCTTTGTAGCCGATGCAGTTGGTGAAAGAGAGAGAGAGAGAGAGAGAGAGAGGAAATAGAAATTTGGAGGAATTTTTTTTTTTTTGAGACCAAAAAAAATTGATTGTGTAAGCAAAAAATACGAATAAATTTTTCCGCTTTTTCGTTCACCAGATAATTGGGCTATAGTTTGAAGAAATTTGAATGTTTCATCAAAAAAAAAAAAAATGATTCGGATTTACAATCAAATTTGATTTCTCTCTCTCTCTCTCTCTCTCTCTCTCTCTCTGTCTCCACCGCTAACTAATTACGATCATCATTCATCATCATCATCATCGTTTGTTCTCAACGCGTAAAAATTCTCAACGAGAACATTGGAAACGAGATAGATGGGATTAAGAAGAAAGAGTACAAAAATTTGTTCATTTTGATTGATAATTTAATCGATGATTTGTCATCAAAAATTATCTCCATTCTGTTTGCTTTTCCGTTTTGAAGAGAACGAAACAGAGAGAGAGAGAGAGAGAGAGAGAGAGAGAGAGAGAGAGAATCAGAATTAAAAAAACGAGAGTGAAATGACGTTAGTAGAAGACCTAGCGTAGAAAAACGCATTCATCGAGAAAAAATTTCTTCTCAATTTGAATCGAGAATTTCAATTGAGATCCAAATTGAATTCAAACTTTAACCTCGAGATGGACAAGTGAAACATCATTGTCGGTACATCATCATTAATCATCTTGAATCGCGAATCGTTAACGTCGGTCATATGTCGGACCATCACCATCTTAAATATTGTTAATTTTTTTTTCCTCTCCGAAATCATTTTCGATTCGGTTGATTTGATTGCTATTCACATAAGAAAAGAACAAAAATGTTTGTTTGTTCCAAAACAAAAACTTAAAAGATTTTTTCTAATTGATTATAATAGTAGGAAATGATTGGATAGTTTTTTTTTTTTTTTTTGAAACTCAAATTTTGATTTCAAATCAAAGCAACAAGATATTCAATCAAAGATTCAATCTTGGATCTGTGATTCAAATCAAATCCGATCCGATTTCAAAAAGACCTTTGGATGGAATCTTAGTATGGAATGATGAAGAGATTGAAACAAAACTTTGATTAACATTCAAAACTTTTCCAAAGATTATCGATCAAAAATGCTCATCTTTCAATGCTTCACGTTCTATACTCTATGATCGCCGATGATCATTATTTGTTTGGATGGAATTTCCCCCCACCCATTGACTTCGAAGTTTTTTAAGCAGAATTTTTTCCAACTTGAAATTGTTTCTCTTCAAATTTCTCTTCTCAAATTCATCAAACTTTTCAATGAACAAAATTGGAAGAAGAGAACAAAAAAGGAAAAAAAACAAAAATTCATAGATTCGATTCGATTCAGTTTGAGAGCTTTCGGATCTAGGGACTAATAAATCTAGGGATCGAAAAAAAAAAATTAAATAAAATAAATGAAAATTGACCGCTAGCAAGAAATGGAATGTGGTCGCAACAAAACCACACACACACACACACACACAAAACCATTCGATTGATGTTTTTCGATTTGAAAACGGTCCTGCTGATATCGATGTTGATGATGATGATGATGATGATGATGATGATGATGATGAACGATTATCATAATGAAGATTTTGATTTGGATTTTGATCATCATCATTATCATTCGAACACTCGCATCTTTAAATTTTCCTCTTTCCAGATCTAAGGTTTCTTAGGTTTCTCTCTATCTCTTTCTCTTTCCGTTTATCTTCGTGATCTAATCGTAAATTCAGTTTTTTTCCACTGTCCTCTCAATCTGTCCGATGCATTTCGAATGCATTCGGATGTTTTTTTTTCTAATTTTTTTTTAATCCACTCTCTCGTTCTCTTCCTTCCGGTTTTATCGATTTTCATCATTAAGATTGTCTCACCTTCATTTGCTTGCTCTCCTATCGATTTTCTCTATAGCTTTTGGTCTTTCGGTATCCCTTTAATGAAAGAGATAATACAATGTTTACATTAAGTAAAAAGATTCACTTTGATTTGATTCGATTGAAAAACAAACCGATTGAGAATCAAAATCTTTCTGAGACAACAAACAACAACAACTTTCATCATCATCATCATCACCATAGCTATCGTTATCGAGAGAATAAACGAAAGCTTTCGTAATCCAATTGTAGTTCTTCTTCTTAATTAATTCATTTGCAATCTATTCGATTTGATTTGATTGGATTTTTTATTTTTCTATCGTTTCGATTTTGGTTTCGATTTTTTTTTCTTTTCACCTCCTCCCCTTTCAATCAATTCAATTCCGATTGGTTAGTTTTTCTTTGTCTACTATCATCGAGATTCATCAGCTCTTGATTTCGAATGCGTAATGAGAATTTTTTTTTTTTTTTTAATCAAAACTTTCTTCGTTTGAAAAAAAAATCTTTGAAACATTGATTGATTGATTGATTTCTTTGGTCTCCTTCCGTTTCTCTTCCACAATCAATTTAATACTGTTTGAAATGTTTATGCACCATTAGTTCGATGGTTAATCCAACCAATCATTTCGAACACCAGAAATAAAAGATTTTTTGTAATTAGCTAATTGATAATGATCAATGTTGTTTGTACTTAGCCAACTACTAGATTAGCTCGATTATCTGATGATCTAGTTGGTGATGATGATTGGTTTTCTTTTGTATCGAATTGTATCGAATCTCTTTGAATTGTATCGTACGAAATCGAAACCTAGCAATAAAAGCGCAATAAGAAAATAAAGCGAAAAGAGAAAAAATCTAAAAAGAGTAAATAAAAAACAAAGCTTAATTTTTTTTGCAATTCTCATTGAATAAGTTATTCATTGATCATCATCAATATTGAAGCGTTAAATTTTGTAAAAATTAATATCATTTCAAATCACCGTGATGATGTTGATGTTGATGATGTTGATGTCGATGATGATGATGATAGTTTCGATAATAGGATTCTCAAAACGAATGTATCACTTTTTCATCACCATTTCTTCCCCAATCATTGATGGATTTCGATTGAATCCATCATTGAATTGTTTGTACATTGAAGAACATAGAATGAAAATGGAGACTTTCAATGTCTTCTCTCTCGCTCGCTCTCTCTTGAGATTTTGTGATCGACCAAAAAACATTGTCATTGAGAGCTACAATGATTCAATCGTAGAAAATTGTCACACTCAATCTGTTTCGATCTTATCGAATTATAAAAACGTTTTGTTTTTTTTTTTTTTTTTTTTGATCAAAAATATAAAATGTCACAATCGTAATGAGAGAGAGAGAGAGAGAGAGAGAGAGGGGGGGAGTGAAATGATAATTAATCTCAATCAACCTTGATTCTTCATCTCAGCTCTCTCATTTCTCTCTCCCATTTGCTATGGAATGATTTAAATAAAATAAAAAAAAAAATCAACCGGAAAAGATTTGCATTGATTGAATGAATCAATGAAGGCTAATGGTGATGGTTTCGAATTAATTTGGATCAAAATATTCTTGTCACACAAACACTTAAGGAATAATTTTAGTTTTAATTCTATTTGAAATCAAAATCTCCTTCCTCCCCTCCCATCGTTCCATAACAAAATTGAATTCAGATTCCAAACATAAAAATCAAAATTACATCGAATGATGTTTAAGATTGTACCATTATTATTATCATAACTATTATCAAGTTTGATCGGATCGAATTGAATCATTGAAAATATTGAGAAATCGTTGCAATGTTTCGCACCAAAGCGCATTGTTGTTTTTGGCCTATGATTGTATGTGTCAGAGAAAACATCACTGATCTCTTGAAATTTTTTTTTGGAACAAAAATTTTCAGACAGATAATGATGGGTCTATGCATGACTGTGTCGTCTTTTTTTTTTTTTTGATCAAAAAATTTACGTAGAAGAAGAATCTCACAAGGTCATCGAGCATCTCGTGTGTGTGTGTGTGTGTGTGCTTGACCTACTCCGCCTCCCCTCTCAATAAAATCGATGATTATCGATCAGCATCCAAAACTTAACGATCATCATTTGAGCTTTTGAGATTGGAAGCGAACAAAACTCCTCGAAATGTTTCGTATACTACAAGCGTTTTGAAGCTAGCTATGGCTTGAGGCTATCATTTTACAATCATCAACACCATCATCAACACATCTATTAACATCTAATTATCTAAACCATAGCGATAGTATTCTCTTGGAATCAATAAGATTTAGATTAATTACTACCACTACTAACATTATTATTATTATTATCGATCAGTTTCGAACGTGAAGCTATTTAGATATTGAATGATGACCACGTACCAATCAATCATTTGTTTGTTGAGACATATTGAGCCATTGTGTATGCGATCCCATCATCAAAGCATTCCCATTGAATTTGTTCGATCAATCTTGAATCAAATCTTTCGTTTGTTTCATCATTACCATCACATAAAAGCTTTGGGACATTGAGATCAGAACGAAGGAGTAACGAAGAAAAAATCCAAATATTTTCTCATCAAAAAAAAAAAACCATCATTGTTTTGGATCGGAACGATGTGTTTAATCTTCGAAAAGAAAGAGAGAGAGAGAGAGAGAGAGAGAGAGAGAGAGAGAGAGAGAGAGAGAGAGAGAGAGTGAGAGAGTTTCAATGACAACAAAAATGTGACAAAAGCTCTTTCATCGAAATCTTTCGATTCGATAATCTTTCGATACTAATTTCAAAATCTTCTTCTAAATTGAGATTATTTTCTCTCTCTCTCTCTCTCTCTCTCTCTCTCTGTTGGATTCTCTTTCCCAAAGATAACTTGTTCCTAGTTGTGTTCGATTACTTTTCACTCTTTTTTTTTCTTTTCTTTATTCCACAATGATTTCTCTGAGAATAGTTTGCTATCTTTTCTTTTTTTTTTTTTTTTTTTTTTTTGAAAAAAAATTTAAAATTATTTTCTTTCTCCATCTCCATAGATTTGTTGTTGTGTTTTTTTTTGAAGGGGGTGTGGAGCCTCCTTCCATCAGATTTGAAGGTTTTCACTCACTCTCTCTCTCTCTCTCTAGGTCTCTCGAATCATTTCGATTCTCGATTCGATGTTTTTTTTTTCTTGTTTCATTTGTTTGCAAACACAAAAATTACCACGAGAACTTAGAGAGATAATCTTTAACAATCAAAATTGTGGAGATGAAAAAAAAAGTGAAGAATCTCATCGCAGTATGAGAATGATGATGATGATGATACATACGAACATAAACACAATTATCTTTTGATTGATGGCGATAGATATTCTTGTAATCAATCAAACAAAAAAAAAAAAAAATACAAACAGAAAAAAAATACCAATCTTTTTTTTTTTTTTTTTTTGCTCTCTAACTACGTTGAAATGACGTTCGATGATGAAATCATCGCATCCAAACATTACATTTGCATTCTCAATTTGCTCGAGTTTAGTTCTTTTTTTTTTCATTCAGAAAATTTTACTCCAAAGCTAAATCAAAACATTAAACCGATGAGAGAGAGAGAGAGAGAGAGAGTGATCGAAACGATCGTAAAACATCGCTATGATGTAACCCTTTATTATCGCATTTCCTTTGTAGTTTACCTTTTTCTTTCGAAACGATTACGAAACACGTTCACTGGATCATTGTGTGAAAGCGTAAACTTTACAATATAATTTGAAATCAGAGAATCTCGTTTCTAGCTCTAATCGTTTCGTATGGGAATCGTTTCGCTTGGTCTAGTTTCATTCATTGCCATTCTAAATCAAAAGGTGTACGTGTGTGTTGATTTTATTCTCAATTAACTGTCAATTTCGAGACTGAATAAAGCTCAAACAAATCTAGAATCTCGTGCATAAGGTTAATATTTTGTTTCATTCAGAATTGAATCTAGCGATGCTAGATCTATATCGATGACTGAGAAGTGTTATAGAATCGAAAAGGTGATTGATCTATTTATTTGAATGTTTTAAAGCAGCTGGACCAAAAAAACAAAAAAAACAAACAAACAAACAGTATTAAATATTCATCATTCATCCATTGCATGATGACAATAACTCTGATGATTAGGATGATGATTAGGATGATGATTAGGATCATTAATTAGGATCATTAATTAAGATCATAGAATGAAGAAGAGCATAAAACAAACGATAGAATCGTTTCGTATTCAAATTAAATTGATCTCTCTCTCTCTCTCTCTCTCTCAATCTTTTGTTTTGATTTCGAAACGATTAGTATTCGATATCATTCATTGCGAAAAAAATACGATCTAGACCATCTTAATGATTGTAATAATCTTTAATAGATTTAATAGGCAAATTATTTTTATTCTCGAAGGGAGAGAGAGAGAGAGAGAGAGAGAGAGAGAGAGAGAGAATGATCATTATTGAAATGAAATGATTGAGATATGAGAATGAAATGAAATGATTTTGATCTCTTCTGATATCGATTGAATTTGAATTTTGAATTGCTAACAATTTTTTCTTTTTTTTTTTTCATTCTTCATAGATATTATAGATAATTAGAAAATTTAATTGATTTAATCGATTTTCGATCTCGTTTGGGTGAAAAGTATCCAAAAAATTTGAGATTAAATCTCATCTTAGATATTTTTGATTCGATTCGATTTGATTTGATTCAAAAAAAAAAAAAATTATTCATAAAGCGCATTGAAATTCTTGGATCGAGATTGGATTGTTTCTTTTTTTTTTTTGCAAAAAGCAAAGAGTGTAAAATGAACAAAAAAAAAAAAAAACGATTTTGAATTGTGAAAATCTTTTTCTCTCTTAATGTTGGCGATGAAGAAAGATGAAGATGATCTCTAGAGACAATGTTACACAAATAATCAAGCATAAAGTTGTTAATCATCGAATCGATGATGATGATGATGATGATTACGATGGTTATGGACGATGATGAAAGCCTTAATGTTCTAGATCATTGTTGAATGATAATATTTACTTTCGATGATTATTATTATTATTATTATTATTATCATTGAAGATGATCGTCATCATTATGATTCGATACGATTATCATTATGATTCGATGGACTACCATTCCATAATTAGATGCTCGTCTTCGTTCGAAGACCAAGATCGCTTGATGCCACTAAAATTCGAATAATTTTTTTTTCACAGTTGAATCTTTTCTGGATCACATACAGGAAAAGAGGGGTGAAAATATTCAAATAACAATTCTAGATGAATAGAAAAAAAAAATCAAATTAAAAGCTAAGATATTTAAAAAAAAAAAGAAAAAAAAACCAAGCCCTTTTCGAGAGGAAAAAGAGAATAAAGTTTTGTTTTTTTTCTTTTTTTTTTGCATTGACATCGCTCAATTCATTGGATTGGATTGGATTGGATTGGATTGGATTGGATTGGATTGGTGGGATTGAGATTTATCTTAATTAAGGTAATTAATTTTATTCCATCTCTCTCTCTCTCTCTCGCTCCGCTCGAGCATCTTTGTTGTTTGTGTTTTGTTTGTTGCAATATTTCGAACGATCTCAACGATTCGTAAGTGCTCTCCAACAGATGGTTTCGCAACACCTCGGAATCAATCTCAAGAGATAGATGAATTAATTAATTTCTAGATGAATTAAAAAATAAAATATGTTCTAAAAAATAAATTGCAAAAAAAAAAAAAGAAATAAAACCGATGAGAATCTTATTGGAACCAAAAGTCATCAAGATTTGTTTTAGTTTGAAATTTTCTTAGAGAAAATTTCAAAATGAATCTTTCAATGAACAAAAAAATTTCCCTCCCCCCTCTACCTCAAGATTCCTCTTCTCTTCTCTTGATCTCTTCATCAATTGAACAAAGTGAAAATAAAAAAAAATTTTTCAAATTTCAATTGATATTTATTTTGTTCGATTTGGAATTTGAAATATTTTTTTTTTCTTTTTCTTTCAAGCAAAACGTAAATATTTAATTCTAAAAAGATTTACAGATGAAAAAAAGATGCCAATGATGATGAAGATGATGGTGTGATGGTCATCGATGATGATGATCATATTCATATCGATCCACCATCATTCACTGTTATCACTAATCTCTCTCTCTTTTGGAATTTCGTTCACTATCGTTTCGTTTGATGATCCAATGCTATGGATCTTCAATGTCGATTCATCGGTTGTTTTGATGAAAAGAAAAGAAAAAAAAAAGTTTCAGAATGATCTTCTTAACACTAAAACTTAACAGAAAAAAAATAATAATAATAATAATTTTCTCTAATCTCACCACCACCATCATCATCATTTTGATCGTTGAAGGTTAGATTAGATCATGACCGAGAAATCAAAATATTGCCTGTTGTTTCGAAGCTATAGAAGAATCCATCTTCTTCTTCTTTTTTTTTTTGAGTGAAAAATCGAACAATTTTTTAAATGATTGATCAAGATCAAATTGAATACTATTTAATTCATCTTTGTGTGTGTGTGTGTGTGTGTGTGAGAGAGAGAGAGAGAGAGAGAGAGAGATTGAAAAACTTTGTTTATATTCGAATTTGATTTCGTTTCTTCTTCTTCTTCATCGAAAAGAAAGATGATTGTGATGATTGGAATTCGATTAAAAAAAAAATGAAAGAAACAAACGAAAACATTTATGAATCTTTAAAAGCGAACGATCTAAACACCGAACGAACGAACAACGATCTCATCGAAATAATCATCTGAAAATGAGCAAAAAAAAAAATTAAATGAATCAAAAAAAAAAAAAAAAAAATTAATTGCCGAATACAAAAAAAAACAAGAGAGATGAAAAAGAAACGAAACAATAAAATGAAAATTTTTCAAACTCAAATAATAATAATAATAATAATAGTAATAATAATAATAATAGTAATAATAATAATAATAGTAATAATAATAATAATAGTAATAATAATAATAATAGTAATAATAATAATAATCAAATGAAAATTGTAAATCACGAAGAATAGAAAACAAGAAGGAAAAAAAAATTGATTCTTATCTCTCTCTCTCTCTCTCTCTCTCTCTCTCTCTCTCTCTCTCTCTCTCTCTCTCTCTCTTTGTCCCTGGGACCCAAGATTGTTCCAAAATTGTTTTGTTTAGCTGTCTGTTTGTTTGAGCGCCTATGTATGTGATCGATCCCGAGAGAAAGAGAGAGGCCTTATTTTTTTTACTAGTCTACGTATGTTGCTCGAGTCTAAGCTGAAGGAATGCAACAAAACCAAATCGAACCAAACCAAACAAATTATAACCCATTTCAATTTGATTGATTGATTATGAATTTGAAAGAGAAGAGAAAAGTAACGAAAAAAAAAAAAAAAAAGAAAATCTTGAAAAATCTAAATTGAAATCTCTAGCTTGTGGCAGTGTGCACAATGGAAAAACAAGAATCCAAATGTTTAGCAACTCTTAGCAAGCCTCCTATGATGATGATGATGATGATGAGGATTGTAATCAATCGTGATCATAATTATCGTTATCATCTCGTTTTCAATCAAATTCAAATCTTTTGAATCCACGAAACGAATGGAACCAAAAAAAAAAAAAAAAATTAGTTAAACAGAAATAAAAGAAGAGATCAAAATGTGAAACTAACTGATTATTATCATTCAAATATCTTTCACAATTCAATTAGACCTCTCTCTCTCTCTCTCTCTCTCTCTCTCTCTCTCTCTCTCTCTCTCTCTCTCTCTCTCTCTCTCTCTCTCTCTCTCTCTCTCTTATCGTTTTCTAAAGCTTTTATTTTGATTCGAATTTGATTTATTCATTTCGAATCAAAACAAAACATTTCAGAAAAAATTTACACAAAACAAAGCGCTCTCAATCTCATTCCAATTATTGATCATCAAAAATCTTACTAGTTGAATCGATTGTTGTTTTAGCTTCCAAGATAGATACAAATATCTCACCAATTCATCTTTCAAGACAGATGTCTTTTGATCTCAATGATTTCGTAATGAATTCGCTTTTTGAAGATTACTTTTTTAGATGATATCAAAACTGTTTTCAATCATCGAAACAACAACAACAACAACAAACGATGAGATAATGATGATGATTCTTGATTTGTTTTCTTTCTTCTCGTCCCGATCGCGCATAGAGAAAGTGATGTGAATATAATCTCAATCATCATCATCGTTGTTTTTTGATTTCGATCCAAAATGATTCCAGATGAATCGTTTGATTATAGAGAGAGAGAGAGAGAGAGAGAGAGAGAGAGAGAGAGAGAGAGAGAGATGATTGAATTCAATGATATCTCACCAAACAATCTTTTTGTCTGTGTTTATTTAACATCTTTCATTTTGTTTCGAATCTTAAATTCTTCAAACATTTCATCATCATCATCATCATCATTATCATCAACACATCATGATGCTAGTGATGGTGAAGATGATGATGATGATGATCAAGATGGATTCTCTCCAATCGCCTAACCACCACCACCATCATCATCATCATCATCATCAGCCATATCAATATGATCACATTAACACGATCCATCAGATAGTTTAAAATTTTCCATTGATGCTCTGAATTCTATGGAATAGTTAGATCATACAGATGGCTAATAAATCATATCGAAAATGAATGGAGGCAAAACAAAAAAACTAAAACCAAAAAACAAAAAAAAAAAATGATAGCTATAGAAGTGATGAAGATGATGAAGATGACAATGGCATTCAATCATATAGACAATAGTGGTGCATTCATCATCTTCTCTCTAATCTGTTTTCAATCATTTGAAATAGGATTTTTTTTTTATTATTGAAAAGAAAAACAAAAAGAAAAGAAAAAATGCTGTTTTTGTTGTTGTTGTTGTTGGTGGTGGTGGTGGTGGTGGTGGTGTCTTGATGATTGTTGTCTAGATCATCTTCATCATCAACATCGAACCATTTTGGAACAGATTTTTTTAAAGTCTCGATTTTATTATTATTTTTTTTTTTTTGATTCTTTTTCTTTCTCTTTCTATTGTCTTATTGAGAGATCGTATTCTCATTCAAACAAGTTTGGTTGAGGAGGAACGCTTGAAGTCTCGAGAGAAATCCATAATGAAAATGAGACCATAATAATAATAATAATAATAAGACCTAAATGAATCTGATGTTTGGCATAAAAAAAAGGATCCAGCTTCTTGTTCATCTCTTGTTCTTCAACGAACAGAGTCCAAAAGAGAGAATAGGTTCCAAGTGTAAAAATTCAAAACAAAACAAAACAACAGCAACAACAATAATAGCAAGGAATGGAACACGCACTTATCTTAAATTAATCATTGGAATCCTTTTCGATTCCAATAGCTTTTTAGTTAGCGTTTTGTTTCTACGCTTAAAGATGGAGAGAAAAAAAAAAGTTCCAAAGATCTTTTTTTTGTCTTTGTTATGGAAAACCAGAATGAAAACATTTTGTTCCAATAACAATATCGAAATGAATTTCTTTTCGCCATTCAATTCAGAAACTCATTCGCATATCGCGATTCGCTTTCGATTCGGATAAGAATCAGAAAAAATTTTTCCATTTTTTTTTTCTTTTCATTCGGAACATTTCAAAATGTTTGTGTGTGTGTGTGTGTGTGTGTGTGTGTGTGTGGGCGCGATCTTAACCGTATCATCTTTGCCTCAACAAAAACCGTAATCAGAAAAAACACAAAAACACTCGTATGAGAACATTGAATCCGATAGTGGTGATGATGATGATTGAAATAAGAGTAATAATAATCAGAGAATTAGTGTGAATTAGTTCTCTAATGGTGGGAAAGATAGTGATCCAATTAAGGTCTACAATATGTTCGAAATGAATCTATAGCAGCTTATAGTAAATAGCTATAGCCTACAATCAGCTAGAATCAATTGGCGATCGTACGTTTTTTTTTCCTTTCCGCCGGCAATTTTCAATCTTTTTTTTCAAAAACTTTTTTTTTATTATTTCTTTCGATTCGTTTTGTAGGCGTTTTTCAAAGTTATCTGATGCAAAAATTTTCAACGAGAATAGATTTCAAACAAAATAGGAAAGATAAAATAGAAAATAAAATTAAAAAATAAAAATGAAAAAATAGTTTCTTAATTAGTTTATTTTAAATTGAATTGCAAAAAAAAAAACTTTTTCCCAATTATTACAAATATCACAGATAAATATTTTTTTTTTTTTTTTTGATGTCCAATATGAATTGACTACGTCCCATATCTGGAAACTAGATCCTTTGGTCCTTTTAGAATATCTGCAACAATGATGTATTGAATTCCATCCTATTAATTGCTCTATTAATATCGTTTCGATTGTTATTGTTAAGTTCGAGAATCGAATTGAGATGTTGATGAAGACGATTATTATCTTCATTATTATTATTATTATTATTATTCTTATTAGGGTGATTATTTTCAATATTATTATTATTATTATTATTATTATCGATACTAATATTTATGTTAAGAATGGTATTGTTGTTGATGTTGTTACGATTCTCTCGCCAACCGATACTTCTCTTCCAATTCATTTGATGGCAATTTTGATTTCGTAGAAATTTTCGTTTCGTTTTGAACAGATTACGTGCAATGTTTCGAAATTTATTGTTGAAGAAAAAATACAGTATCGGATTGATGCACGAATTCGATGCACCTAACCATTGTGCTAAAGGTGTCAAACAAATAATTAGCTTACCTATTTGAAACTAAAATCAAAGTAAAAGAGAGAGAGAGAGAGAGAGAGAGAGAGAGCAAATAGAAAGATAGAATTATCAAATCATAATCATTTGGATAACGTAGAAACAAAACAAAATTATGTTTTGTTATAATTTTTTTTGTTTTCGTTCTTTAAATAATCCAAACTCTAACCATTGAATGAATCCAGATCAATTTGTGTGAATTTCAAAATGTAGAAAATTATATACAATGGCATCCAGCTTAGAACAAACAATGAAACGATTATAATCAACATTTTCAATACTCGAATTTTTGATTGCTCCATAATTCTATAGTTTGATTTGATCGTAAAAGAATCTATCGAAGATTGCTTTCGTTGTCGTTGATATCGATGCTGATGATGATGATGTTGGTGTTGTTGTTGTTGAGATTTTTTATGATGAAGTGATTGAGTTCGGTTAGGATAATTGAACATCAAACATGGAACACGTCTTCGAGATAGCTCCAAATAGAGAAGAACATAGAATAAAATTATGATCGAAACTGGTAGCAAAAATTGTAGACCAAAATTGACGAAAATAAAGTAAAAATTTTCCATCCATTCTTCAACCGATGCTTCATGACAGATCTGTTTTCGAATTGAGAGAGAGAGAGAGAAAAAATGAGACACTTAATATTCAGAATGAAATCAAAAAAAAAATAATAAAAATAAAATAAGCTCAGCTTAATAGTTTTTTTTTTTTTTAAAGAATCCAAAAATTTTTCGCGCTTGAATATTTGAAAAAAAGAACTACCCAAATCTCTCTGCAACGTCTCGAGTCAGTGACGTCGATATAGCATCATCATCAATCATGTGATTCGATGTAAGCAGTTTGGTGAGTGCGTTCGATAAGATCTTACGATCTAATTTAGAGTTTGAGTTAAATCGAATACGACTCAATCATTCTAAGTGAAATCAAAATAAATTGATTCTTCATGAAGCTCTTGAAAAATCGGGTAAGTTTTGTTTACAATTTGTTTCACAAACACAAATTTTATTCGATTCTTTTAGGTTTTGTGTTCAAATGCTAAACTAAAGCTAAGAAATCAATAAGAAAAATTATGAATAATATCAGATTTTGGCAAATCTTAGCTAATGGAATCGATCACCATCATAAAAAATTGTTTGTGCTATCATCAACAAGATTGTTAAATGAGAAATTTTATCAAAGAAATCAATGGATTTCAATCAAACGGATACGATCACAAAATATTCAAAAATCTTCTACTCAAATAAATGATCTATTCGATCGTAATTCTTCAATAGATAACGATCATTTATTGATTGGACAATCGTCGAGATTTTTCCTTGCAAAAATACCCAAATCACTACAACCTTATATTAAATTGATGAGATTAGATAAACCAACTGGCACATGGCTTTTAATCTTTCCTTGCTGGTGGAGTATCGCAATGAGCACCGCAGCCGGCTCGTTGCCATCATTGACTAATCTTGGCCTTTTCAGTATCGGTGCAATAATGATGCGTTCAGCTGGCTGTATAATCAATGATATATGGGATCGAAAGCTTGATCGAAAAATTACGCGAACAAAAAATCGTCCATTAGCATCAAATCAAATCGATTTGAGCGAAAGTCTTGCTCTTTTATCTGGTCTTCTTGGATCTAGTCTCCTTGTTTTATTGCAATTCGATAAATATAGGTTTGACTTAGAATCTAATTTTTCTCCAATCTTATTTAGTTTTCGTTTTTTTTTCTAGCGTTTTACTTGGCTCGAGCTCTCTAGCATTAGTTTCTACCTATCCGTTGTTTAAAAGATTCACCTATTGGCCTCAACTGATCTTGGGCATGACTTTCAATTGGGGTGCTTTACTCGGTTGGTCCGTCAATTGTCATGGATCCATTAGATTTGCTAGCAGTTTTACCGCTTTACAGCTGCTGGAATATGTTGGACGCTGATTTACGATACAATATATGCTCACCAAGATAAAAAAGATGACATCATGTTGGGCCTGAAATCTACTGCGATAAAATTCGGAGATCAAACATCGACCTTTCTTCAAGGATTCACAGCACTGATGACGATCAGTCTTTTGAGCTGTGGCATCCACACCGAACAAACCTGGCCTTACTATCTATCTTTGTTGATGATTTTTGGAAATCTACAGAGAATAATCTACAAACTCGATATCAATTCAGTAGAGAATTGTGCGGAAAATTTTCGACGAAACACTCAAATCGGTTGGATTCTGTTATTCGGTCTCATAATCGGAACATTATGCAAAAGTGATAGTAAAACTGATCAAAAAATTGTTTCAAAATCAAATCCATCTACTCACCAGTTTTTGATCGACCTCTTCAAGATCGAAAAAAATCAACCAAGGACTAGTTATAGTGATGCTGAATAACCAAATGAACCAGATCACATACCACCGTGCTAATTGGCTAAAACCATTCTGAAACGGTTGATGAATACCATAGAATCTTGAAGAAAAAAATTATCGATGAAAAACAAACGAGATTACAATCGCAACGATTGATCGAATGCATCAAATACCTATCGATTGAAATCGCAACAAGGGTATAGATCGATGCAGATACTGAAACACCTTGAAGATATGTCACTGCTTTGCAAACGAAACGTCCAAGAATCCAATCTATATGAAATGAATTGAATAGAGTTTTCAATACTGTAAATGAAAAAGATCTAGCATCTAAATGGATCCAGATTATCTTGATGATGATTACGATGATGAAGACCTAATCATAAAGCTATGATAATATAGTAAAGACAACGAATAGATTTTATAATTATTTTTTCTCCAATTAATTATAAATTCCGAATCAAATTATTAGAATTTTGTTACATTTGTTACTTGTTTGTTAAGGCTTTTTTTTTCTCTTCTTATTTTGAATTTTATTTGGATTTTGAATTTTTTCTTCCATCTATCTATCACTATCGTTCTAAATGATCTGAAATGAATAAATCAGCCGAAACTTTTTTTTTTTTTTTTAATTCAATCGGAAGTCAAAAAAAAAAAAAAATAATAACTTACTAGTCAGAATACTACCGAGAAGATTCGGAAAGAGACAGAAAATTATCACCAATAGATCAGCGATCGCAAGATTACAGATGAAATAATTGAAAATGTTTGTATTGGAATTGGTCGACATCGATTGAGGTGAATTGTAGCGTAAGGTATACATCACCCAAAGAACAGCACCGTTACCTAGCAATCCGATTATGAAAACGGAAGTGTAAGCGAAACAAAGTGAGATTGTCCACAATGGTGGATATCTCCATTGATTATCGATCAAAAGTGGTGCAAATGTTTCGAAAGAATTGGTTGCGATGATTTCGTTCAATGAACGACGATCAATAGAGAATCGATGAAAGGATTCATTCGAATCGATCGATTTGAGAGAATCGATTTGTAGCAAAGAATTCATCATCGTTGTTTCAATCGTATGGTTATCGATAATATTTTTGTATCCATCTCTCTCTCTCTCTCTTTCTCTCTTTTTTCTAAGAAGAACAAATTTTATTTGATTCGAAAACAAAATCAATAATTAAACAATTTTATATTTGGTGAAAAATTGATTGAAACATTTTCGAAATCGAAAACAAATCTTTCACTTTCCTTTCGACAGTGTAGAATTTGGAAGAGAGCCAAAAAAAAAAAAGCCAAGAGATCTCGATTCTCGAAAGAGAATTCGATCGAGAATCTAATCACATACCTATCAATCAAGGTAGCACACAGATATAAACACACTAAAAAAACTAAAAGAAGCGATGAAATTTGATCCACAACTCATTTTTTTTTTCTTCAACGTTTCCGCTTCAGATTGCAATATAGATGCTTGAGGGAGGGGGTGGGAAAATTTCATTGAAACGAAACAAACATTGAAGTGAAAAAAATCGGTTCAAAAAAAAAAAAAATACTTTGTCTTAATCTCAGATCGTATCAGATTCAGTCCGATGATCGGAAAACTTTATTTGTTGTTTTTGAATCTCTTATTTTGAATATCGAAGATTTTTTCTTTTTTTTTTTCCTCTCTCTCTCTCTCTCTCTCTCTTAACGAAGAAAACTTTAAAAAATCTTGTGATCTTTGGCAGGGAGCAAAAGAAAAAAAAATTTGCAATCTTAAATCTTAAAAAAAAAAAATTCACATACGAATCTATTCGTTATCAGATTGCTAATTTTGAATCTCTAATCAAACAAATCTCTAAATCTGTCGATCAATTAACCTTGAGAGAATTTCTTCTTATTCTTCTTCTTCTTCTTCTTCTTCGTCTTTCTATGCTTCGATTCGATGCAACGATGTTTGTCTTTTTTTGATTTTTTTTTTTTTCGAATCTTCAACTCTGATCGATCTCGAATCGAAGTCAACGAAAACAAACAACGAAAGAGATCAGATCAAATGGAAACAAAAAACTATCAAACAAACATCATTTGATCATCAAACATTGGAAAAGATTGGATCGGATCGGATTGGATCGCGTCTTCACTTTGTTCACCCAATTCTCTCTGTTTTTGGATGCTCGAATAGAAAAGATTGAGAAATTTGAGATCCAAAAAAGACGAAAAAGAATGATGAGGATTGAGAGAATCGAGGCTAGACAGAGGCCATAGAAAAAAAAAATTCCATCAGAATCCTTTCATCAAACATCATCAATGTGATGCGCAAACGATTTTCTTGGGTCGGAGAGTGAAAAAAAAAATGGAAAAAAATCAATATTTTTTTTTTCTCGGCCCTAGTCTGATTCAATCGTAATGATTCTTTTCGTTCTCTATTCTCTCATTTCGAAATTTTTAGATTCTGAAATTCGAGCAATTCCGTAGCCAAACCGATTGACATCGAACGAATAATGGATTGTATTTTGAGAATCGAGCAATCAAAAAGATTGATTCGAAGCATCGAGATTGTCTGGAATTTTCATGAATAATTCCTCTTAGTCCAAAGGTTCTTCTCGAATTCGATTCGATTCTCGAAAAAACCTTCAATCTAAAGAAACTATAATTTGATTTCATCTTTCATCATTCAAAAAAAAACTAATTATTCTCATTGTCAGTGTTTGAAATTAGTTCTAATTTCATTCCAAAAAACTATAGACCCAGTTTTTGTTAGCTCTTTGGATTGATACTCAGCCGAAAGTTTGAATAATTTTGATTCTTGATTTTGCAAACAATGCTGATTCTGATTCTTAAAATTTGAGAAAATCTAGCCGCCATTTCTAACGGAAAAACTTATAGACTGTTTTAATTCTTAGATTTCTTAGATTCTTTCTTTATTATTCTTAGATTCATTTTCGTATTCGTTGCAAAAGTAGCTGTGGAGTATTTTGTTTTGGTTAAATGTTTTCTTTCTGGATCGATTAATCGATAAGATTAGATTATGATCTCGATGACGATGATGATTATTTGTGATATGGATCGATAAAAAATTTGTTCCAAACTTAAATCATGATTTTTTTTCCAAAAAAAAAAAAAAATACAATCAATGATAAAATTCATTAATCAATAGATTAGTGAAGGGAGAAAAATTTTAACTCTCAAAAGCTCCCCCAAATAGCCTTGAAATTCGTTTCAAATCCACTAGCTGCTAGTGAATAGCATTCAATTTCTTCGAGAGACAATTCTATTTTCGAAACAATCATCAGATTCTCAATGAATTCAGACCAGAGTAAAACAGAGAGAGAGAGAGAGAGAGAGAGAGAGAGAAAGAGATCACTGCGATTGATATCCAAACTAAGTAGTTATTAGCGCCGAATTATGATTTCGTTGAAACAAAGAACAATAATTAATTCGATCGATTCTAATTTAATTAGGCTAAGCTTAGAAATGTTTCAAAACGTGATTACGTCATAGCTAGGCCAAAAGAAATAGGATAGGTCCAAACGAAATGATTCGCCATCATTTCGAATTACATTGAAAACTTTTTTTCTTGAAAAATTTGGCCGTTTTTCTCTCTCTCTCTCTCTCTCTCTCTCTCTCTATCATATAGATGAGAACGATGAGATGATTTCAATGGATCAAAACAATCTGTGACTTGATCTAGTAAGACTTGATCTAATGCGAGTCTATTTGATTGATGAAATTAATCTTCTATTTGTTTCTTATCTCATCACTCCATTAGAATCCGAAATCGAATCGATCTGAGATTGATGGAATGATTCTAGGTCAATGGAACAAGAATCCATCATGATGATGATGATGATGATTGAGAATGGTGATTGATGATTCATTGAAGTTTCAAAATCTTCGATTCGAGAATAGAATCCGAGAGCGAAAAAAGAGCATTTGAAGTTTTGAATCAAGTAACCCTTGGTAACATATTGCAAACAAAACAAAATTTTTCCGCTGAAAAAGAGAAAGAGAAAGAGAGAGAGAAAGACAATGAATTTTTTTCGGTGAAAAATGAAAAATTTCCAACTTAGAATGAAATTCATTCTGAACATTTCAAAAAAAAAAAAAAAAAAAATGGATCGATTACCACAAGCAATACAGAATTGCGTTATCCAAACTCTTGATTCACTGGAAATCTTGAATTTTAAGCACAGTAAAAAGTTTTGATCACTTTTTTCGAGCACAATCATAGAGGTGATAGTATCAAAATACTCGCCCTTCGTCAATTATTAAGATTTCCTAAATCATTCAGCTATTTCAATTTTGTTTTTTAAAATCGAAAAAATCAAAAAAAAAAAAAATCAATTGTGGTATAGAATTAAGAAATGACAAACAAGTGAACAAATACATTGCTAATGATTGATTGATTACCTATGTTTCTTCTCAATCTAACCTAAACCAAAACAAAAAGGCTAGGTGAGGCATAGTGAAGAGGCATACTTAAATTTCTTACTTCGGATATTTTCAATCTCTTTTGAATTCTTTAATTTTCTCATTTTTTTTTTGTTCCAAATGATAGAGGTTCAAAATGAATTCCTCATCCAACATTCACCATCATTTGATTAAAATGCTATGCTAATGTTAAGCTTTAATTGGCTTAACGACAGAAAAGTAGCAATCTCATTGAATGATATGTCAATCTCTTCGATCGTTTTCTCTCTCTCTCTCTCTCTCTCTCTCTCTCTCTCTGTTATCTTGAAACAATCAATCTTTAATTTCATCTCAAAACTATTTGGATTGAATAAATTTGAGAAAAAGCAGAAGACGAAGAAGAAGAAGAAGAAGAAAGAAAAAAAAGAGGAGAGAGAGAGAGAGATATGTTCACTTGTTTCATTCACAGATTCTTGGATAAAGTTTTAAATTTTTTAAAATTTTCTTCTCTTTTGATCGCTATTTTTGAATCATTTATTTTTCACTCTTTCATCAGCAATGAATTGATTGAAATTCTAGAAGTGAAGCTGATCGACTCAAATCTCTTTTCAATTTCTTTTTTTTTTTTTCATCAAAATTTCAACATTTCTAGTTGTTTTCATACGCTCAACAGCAATCCAGAATCTAGATGATCGAAATTCGATCTGCTTAGCAAAGAGAGAGAGAGAGAGAGAGAGAGAGAGAGATTCGAGTATCGAAACTATAATTCTTCAATCGAAATCTTGGAATCGAATTGAATCGGGGAAAAAAACGGTGACAAACAAACGAAAAAAAAAATGTTAAATGGTAAAATGTTTCTGAAACGTTTCAGCTTCACGATCGTTCTTCAATTCGTTTTGTTTCTCATTCAATCGATTTCGATCAGCTCGAC
Organism: Sarcoptes scabiei; assembly: GCA_020844145.1. NCBI lineage: Eukaryota > Metazoa > Arthropoda > Arachnida > Sarcoptiformes > Sarcoptidae > Sarcoptes > Sarcoptes scabiei. The sequence goes on from CP080488.1 coordinate 1,014,467, forward strand.
ATCGGCGGCCATAAACAATTTGAGAAACGATAAAAGTATGATTGAACTAAATTCTTGATTTTGTTCAGAATTTCTTTCTACTCTCTTTTTCTTTCTCTAACCTATATTTCAAATCGATTCGAATCTAACCGAAAATTTAAAAAAAAAAACTAATGAAATTAACTAATGAAACTAATGAAAAAAAAAATAAAAAAATAAAAAAGGAAATTATCATTCGAACAATTTATTACAATTGTTTTTAACAAATCTATCCCAAGAAAGCGTCTGTTACGGAGAATATGGTTGCTTCAATAAAACCGAACTATCGAATGAGATCAAAATTGCAAATCTAGCATCGAAGCTACCGGAATCGCCCGAAGAACAAGATGTTCATTTCTATTTCTTCTCGTGTCGAAATCGTTTAAATCCGATCAGAAAACGATTCAATGTGGAGGAGAAGGATTTACGAGATATAGGTTTCGATCCAAACGATCAAACGATTGTAATGGTACACGGCTACACCGATTTCTACAACGAATTCAATTGGATGGGCGATCTAAAAGACTCGATTCTCAATACGCAAAATTGCAAATCGAATCTGATCATTGTGGATTGGTCGTTCGGTGCTAAAGCACCATATAGTCAAGCTGTAGCGAACACTCGTGTTGTCGGTTCAATCATAGCGGTTTTGATTCAAAAATTAAACAATGTCTACAAAACATCCAATAATGATTTCATTATTTTGGGCCATAGTCTTGGCGGCCAAATCGTTGGTTTCGCTGGCAAAAGAATCAATAATCCTAAAGTTCGTTTAATAATCGGATTGGATCCAGCGGGACCAGCTTTCAACAATGTTACCGAATCAAATCATTTGACACCGAACGATGGTCAATTGGTTGTCACCGTTCATACCAATGGCGCAGCTAATATTGTTGATGGTTTAGGCATCGACAAACCATTGGGACATTATAGTTTCTTTCCGAACGGTGGAAGTGTTCAACCAGGCTGTGAACCAGCCAAAGGTGTCGCTTCAGTACTAGCGAAAGGTCTTGGAGAAGGTGTTGCTGATGCATTCGCTTGTTCACATCGGAAAGCTCAAGAATTCGCCATCTACGATGATGAGAAATATGCGCATTATGAAAGTCTTGGATATAATTGCAAAGATTATGATCATTTTCAACGAGGCCATTGTACAAAATGCTCATCAGCGTTGCAATGTAATCGTTGGGGCAGATGGTTCGATTATTGGCCCAATCAATCACGTCCAAAAAATTGGACCAAACCGATCGTTTTGTACATCAACACCGTAGGAAAATATCCATTCTCATTGTTTCATTACGGAATCAAAGTGATAACATCATCAGATGATTTTGCTAGCTTCAAAGGGCAGCTATCGATGAATCTGACCGGAACGATTCGAAAAACATTCCATGTGACGATAAACTTAGAGGATCAATTCGAACCAAACTCTTATTACACACATTTGTTTACGTTGAGAAAATCTCTAGGCAAAATTGTCGAGATCAAAGCAAAACTATTGGATAAGAACTTGAAAGAGTTAAGCACCAAAGATGTTTGGATCGTTGTGGAACGTATCGAAGTGACCTTTATGAATGGCCATCAACAAAGGTAGATCATAGAATTGATTTTAGCAGAATTTCACATAAATTTCTTTATTTAAATTGATATTTTGATCACCAAATCAGTACTCGTCAATCTCTCTCATCGATTATGAGACCAATTACTGAAGGAGGAAAAGTTCGAGGATCTTCAACAGATGTTGCAGTATTCCGTTCTAAATGATTCGATTGTCCAATAATAGGAGAAATTTGTCATTCCTCAAGAAGATTGTGTAGAAATTCAAAGCTTATTAGTTTGATTGAATCAATCGATTTGAAGCTAATCAAATTAGTAGAATAAATGTCCGATGGTACAGATTTCTTGGATGAAATAAAATTTAGTTCGAAACGCGAATCTTTTGCACAAACGTGCCAATCAATTCTAGATGGTCAATTATCTAACAGATTATATTCATTGATTAATAAAATTTCGCTTCGAAATGTTCAATTACAAATCGATCTCAGATTTTTCGATTTTATAATGAAATGATTGATTGCATCATTTCAAGAAGATTTTTTTTTTACATTCTAGACTATGGTCTTAGAGAGATAGAAAAAAAAATGAATCCCTCAATTTTGATCCTACTGATTGTTTTTGGAACATCGATAAGTTTGGCTCACAAAACACCCGAAAAGAATGAAGCAACAAATCCTCTTGATTTGGATCAATCTCGTTTGACATCGAGAAAATTTTTCAAAGACCATAATGAAGAGATTGTTTGTTATTCACCATACGGTTGCTTCACCAAAAACGAGGTGGATAATAAGTTTACAATTGGTAAGATTCTTGCTAGATTCCCAGAGGATCCCAGAAAACTTGGTGTACAATATTACTTTTTTAGCTGCAAAGATTATTTCAATCCTACTGTTCTACCTTGGACATTGAATGAATCGGATCTGATCAGAAATTTGAATTACAATCCAAAATTTCAGACCATAATCTTAGTCCATGGCTATACCGAACGATTCAATCAGCTTGATTGGACCGGTGATCTTAAGGATACTGTTCTCAATCGAGATTCATGTCGATGGAACGTTATCGGTGTTGAATATGGTCGTGCTGTACAATCGCCCTATGCACAAGCGATAGCGAATGCAAAATTAGTTGGAGCGATGATCGCCTATCTGATTCGACAATTGAATTTAGCTTTCAACACAACCAATAATGATTTCGTTCTTGTCGGACATAGTCTTGGCTGTCATACGGCTGGATTTGCTGGTAAGAAATTGACCGATCCAAAACTAAGAATGATTTTGGCATCGGAACCAGCGGGTCCTGCATTCAATCGAGTTTCGAATTCCGAACGTTTATCCCCGACCGATGCTGATTTAGTTCTGACCGTTCAGACAAATCAAGGGTCTAGTTTCTTGCAAGGTTCCGGTGTCAAAGATCCACTAGGACATTATAGCTTCTTGGTGAACGATGCAAGCGCTCAGCCTGGTTGCCAAGTAATTAATCGGATGGGAAATCTTTTCACTGATGGTCTAATAAACGGACTTTATGCGATCGGAGGATGTTCACATGCAAGATCAATCGAATTGATCATTGCCTCTGCGTATGAAGATAGCCGCAATGATTTTCAAGTGATGGCGTATCGTTGTCCTCGATACCAAGACTATGATGAGGGTAGATGTAGTAGATGTGATTCCTCTCTAGATTGTGTCCGATTCGGTCATTGGTTTGAGTATTGGTTGGAACGAAAAAAGCCACCCGTTAATTCGAACGCGACAAGAATTTATCGAATGAACACAAGAAAATCAATGCCTTACTCATTGCACGCTTATGGATTTGAGGTGAATTTCGTTTTTTTTTCTCTTTGCGAAATTGCAAATTCTCGATCAATATTCTCGAATACCCTCCCCCGCCCTCCACTCTAGATTCAAACAGGTAGAAACTTTATACCGTTTCGCGGTAGTCTTCGATTAAGTATGACTGGTAGCTTACGTAACGATCATATTGCACATTTTGATTGGTTTGGAAATTTTAAACCGCGCAAAACCTACACGGCACTGTTTACATATCGGAAAACTTTGGGAAAAATTCTAACAATTAACGCAACCTTGACGAGCGGTGGCAATTTGAAATTGCCAGCGATAGCATCGAAAATTAAAGTGCGAAAAATTATCGTACGCTATATGAATGGATTCGAGAAAAGGTACGTTGTGGATTCAATTACTTAATGACAAAAATCAAAGCTAATCAGTGATTTTTTTTTTGTTTGATTTGATTTGATTCGTTTTCTCTCTAAATCACAGCTTTCGAGAGCAATATTCTTCAATATTGTATCCATTGAAGCATAAATCCACAATCGAAGGAAGGCATAAGCAAACGATGTTCTTATCGGAAGATTCCGATCCAAAATCGCAACCGAATGGACGTGAACCTTTGGAACCATTGTGAGATAATTTTTAGTTTTTTTTCCCAAAAAATTCTAAAAAATTAATGACCTTTTTTTGTTTTTTGTTTTTTTTCCACTGATTTTGATTGCATCTATGCGTTTTCATTTTTCGATGGGGGATTGGATTTCTTCTAATTTGAATTGAAAGTACACAATTTTTGCTTTCGAATTCTAAACCAAACTGATCGATTTCGACGGAAATCTTTTCAGTGTCTGGGCAAACCTGAGGTCTGAGATTATCTAAGATAATAAAATCGACTTATTGCGCAAAAAAAAAAAAAAATAAAAAATAAAGCAAAATTTATGATTCCATACGTATTGTTGTGTTATTTTTGTGACCAATAATAAATAGTAATCTTTTTCTAGAGAATCAGAATTATCAATAAATCTAAATTGAGATCCAAGTTCTCATATTTAAAATGATGTTCTTTTCTTATCTTGAGAACGTAGCCTTCTTTAAGAGATGTTTTCGAAACAAACCTTTGAAAACCGAACTACACTTTTTTATATCTTTTTTTTTTTTTAAATGATTCTATTTGAAAAAAATGTTTCAAAACGAGAGAATTCTAGAAATTTTCTTGGTGATCGCCATCACAACAAGCAACTGTTTGGTCGAGGCCAAAGTTGATCGTAAGTTTTGCTTCGATTTTGTTCTGGTCACTTTCATTATTGTTTTCTTTTCGTAGAGGTATGTTACGAAGGATATGGTTGTTTCAATCAATCCGAAATCAACGAAGATCATCCTTTGGCTTCGGATCTTGTTGCAAGCTTACCAGAATCACCAAATTCCTATGTGCTTCAGTTGTTTTTTTTCACATGCGAGAATCCACTGAATCCAACCATTTTCAATCAAAATGTTACCGTTGATGAATTGAAACGATCGGCTAATTTCAATCCAAATCGTAGAACCGTTTTGATTGTACATGGACGAAACGAACATTACGATGAGTTTCTTTGGACGGGAGATATGAAAGATTTGCTTGTAACAAGAGATGGATGCGAATATAATGTGATTTCGATTGATTACTATCGAATGACAGATCATAGTTATTCATCAGGGGTCGCAAACACTCAAGTTGTCGGAGCGGTTCTAGCGAAATTGATAGAGAAATTATCGCAAGCGTTCAAAGTTGATGCGTTAGATTTTATCTGTGCAGGCCATAGTCTTGGTTCACATGTTTGTGGTTTCACTGGACAACGTTTGAAATCCTCTCAGCTTGGAATGATTCTCGGGATGGATCCTGCTGGTCCTGCTTTTAGCAATGTTCATCCAAGATCTCGTCTCTCTATCGATGATGCTAAGCTAGTGGTCACCATACACACTAATGCCGCTGATAATGTCATCGAAGGATATGGATCTTTCGAACCAATGGGACATTATAATTTCTTCGTTAACGGTGGCTCAACGCAGCCTGGTTGCGATAAAATTACAGCGAAATTTGTTTGCTCACACCAAAAAAGCACTCAATATGCGATTTATAATGAGACGTTGTTTGATAATTACGAAAGTATGGGATATCGATGTCCGAATTATGATGATTTCGAGAAAGGCAAATGTAACCGATGTGAAGAGCCAGAGGATTGTGCCAGATTTGGATACTGGTTCACTTATTGGCCGCATCAAGAAGTGGGTCCAGATTTCACAGAGCCCCTCATCTATTATGTGGACGCTAAAGAAAAGCTTCCCTATTCATTGTACCATTATAGTGTCATCTTATCGATCGATGCCGAATCGCCTACTTTCAATGGTCGACTAGCTTTAAATCTGAGTGGAAGTATTCGAAGTTTCTACATCGAGAAACACGATTTGGAAGCGAAATTCGAAGCGAACCAAACCTATTCCTTTTTGATGAAAGAGAAAAAATCGTTAGGTCGTATCGAGAAAATCTCTGCGACAATTTCTAGCTCTGCTGGACTATCGTTTTTTGATCCACATAGTTCCGTCGATGTGAAACAAATCGAAGTTCGATATATGAATGGATTCGACCAAAGGTTAATCTAATTTGAATGATTTCTAAAAAATTCAAGTTCCTCAACTAAAATTTATTTTTTTTTTTGTTTTCCAACAGTACTCGTGACGATTTGAGTAGTATACTTACACCGGAACAAAGCTCAACGATTCGATCGAATCAAACGACTAGTTTTGTCTACAAATAAGATATGAAAAAATATGAAAAATATGAAAAATCTGATCCAAAATCAGAAGACCAAATGGAAATGAATCTTTGAAACCATTGTTAGATAATCTTTCGTTTTTTTTTGTTCCAAGAAACTCTAATAATTGACCTTGATAATATGAGAAATAATAATATGTTAATGACCCTTTTTTTATAATTTGTTTGTATCAATGGATGCGATGTCATTTTTTGGGGGTTAGATTTCTTCTGATTTGAAAAAAGTTTTCAATTTTTGCTTCCAAATTCAAAACCAAACTGATTGATTCCTACGAGAATTTTTTTTTTTTCGGTGCCTGGCTAAATCCTAGATCTAAGATAATCTAAGATAATAAAATTACAACGAATTATTGCTCAAAAAAATTAAATCTAAATTTATGATTATCTACGGGTTGTTACGTATTGTTTTTTTTGTGATTAATAAAAATCGTTTCTTTTTCTCGAGAATCAAAATTATCAATAAATCAAAAATGAGATCTTAGTTTAGGTATTTAAAATGGGAATCTTCTCTTTTTCGAGATCGTAGTCTTCTTCAAGAGACTATTTAGAAACAAACTCTTGAAAACTTGATTTATTTTTCATTACTTTTTTTAAATGATTCAGTTCGAAAAAATGTTTCAAAACGAAAGAATTCTAGGAATTTTCTTAGTGATCGCTCTCATGAGAAGCAACTGTTTGGTCGAGGCCAAAGTTGATCGTAAGTTTTGCTTCGATTTTGTTCTGGTCACTTTCATTATTGTTTTCTTTTCGTAGAGGTATGTTACGAAGGATATGGTTGTTTCAATCAATCCGAAATCAACGAAGATCATCCTTTGGCTGCGGATCTTGTTGCAAGCTTACCAGAATCACCGAATTCCTATGTGTTTCCGCTGTATTTTTTCACCTGTGAGAATTCACTGAACCCAACCATTTTCAATCAGAATGTTACCGTTGATGAATTGAAACGATCGGCTAATTTCAATCCGAATCGTAGAACCGTTTTGATAGTACATGGACGAAACGAACATTACAATGAGTTCCGTTGGATGGGAGATTTGAAAGATCTGCTTGTTACAAGAGATGGATGCGAATATAATGTGATCACGATTGATTACTATCGTATGACCGATCATAGTTATTCGGCAGCGATTGCAAACACTCAAATTGTTGGAGCGGTTCTAGCGAAATTGATCGAGAAACTATCGCAAGCGTTCAAAGTTGATGCGTTAGATTTTATCTGTGCAGGTTTTAGTCTTGGTTCACATGTTTGTGGTTTCACTGGACAACGTTTGAAATTCTCTCAGCTTGGAATGATTCTCGGGATGGATCCTGCTGGACCTGGTTACAACGATGTCCATCCAAGATCTCGCCTCTCTTACGATGATGCTAAGCTTGTGGTTACGATACATGCGAATGCAGGTGATGATGTCTTCGAAGGATTTGGGTCATTTGAACCAATGGGACATTATAATTTCTTCGTCAACGGTGGCTCTGAACAACCTGGTTGCGAGGAAATTACAGCGGACATAGGCTGCTCACACAGACGAAGCCATCAATATGTGATTTACAATGAGACATTGTTTGCTAATTACGAAAGTATGGGATATCGATGCCCGAATTATGATGATTTCGAGAAAGGCAAATGTAACCGATGTGAAGAGCCAGTGGATTGTGCCAGATTTGGATACTGGTTCACTTATTGGCCGCATCAAGAAGTGGGTCCAGATTTTACAGAGCCTCTCATCTATTATGTGGATACTAGAGAAAAGCTTCCCTATTCATTGTACCATTATAGTGTTGTCTTATCGATCGATGTCGAATCGCCTACCTTCAATGGTCGACTAGCTTTGAATCTGAGTGGAAGTATTCGAAGTTTCTACATCGAGAAACACGATTTGGAAGCGAAATTCGAAGCGAACCAAACCTATTCCTTTTTGATGAAAGAGAAAAAATCGTTAGGTCGTATCGAGAAAATCTCTGCGACAATTTCTAGCTCTGCTGGACTTTCGTTTTTCGATCCACATAGTTCCGTCGATGTGAAACAAATCGAAGTTCGATATATGAATGGATTCGACCAAAGGTTAATCTAAGATAGCATTAAAACTAATTCGAATGATTTCTAAAAAATTCAAGTCCCTCAACTAAAATTTATTTTTTTTTGTTTTCCAACAGTACTCGTGACGATTTGAGTAGTATACTTACACCGGAACAAAGCTCAACGATTCGATCGAATCAAACGACTAGTTTTGTCTACAAATAAGATGTCTACAATGATCAAAATGAAAGCGGTCTATTGTTGCTGAAACTATTAAAACTTTTTAATTTAATTGATTCTTTCGAATAAATTTAAATTATCATTAATTACATGAATAAAATTAAAAAATGATTAGAAAAATCTCAAACATACGTTCAAAGTTGTTTTTCCAAGCACATGATCATCTCTTGATTCTTCTGTTTAAATCGTTCGATTTGAATTCAATTCTTGATTCTTCTATCAATTCGATCGAAAAATTATCTATTTTTGATAGCATTTGAATGATTTTTTTAACGAATGAATGTAAATTCCTAACGAAAATCAATGCCAGAAATTGTTCCAATGAATTCTGAATCAATCATTCGAAAGTTGAAAGAAAATGGTCCAATCTTAGAGGAAAAGGAAATAAAAAAATTCGAATTCGAATCAATGCGATTCGATGAGAGCGTCTTTAATTTATTGGGTGCAACAGCGATCTCTATCGATTTTTTTTGGAATTTTTTTCCTTATCTGATCTTTCACAGTGATAATAATAGGGTTCGCATAGTTTTTCTCTCAAAATCCTTCAGAAAGATCAATAATCTCTTAGAAAGAGATAAACAGTCAAAAATTATGATAGAATTGTTGCGAAAAGAACAAATGCGAGAAAATTGTCTCGTAATTAGATGAAATCTTACAAAAATGTTATCGAATCATTGATTATCTCAATCATTAAGGTAAGGCAACCGATCGAATTGGAAGATGATCCTAAAACATAAGTGTTTATCTTGTTTTGTTATCTCTCTTACCTTTCCAAGACAATGGCCTTCGATCGATATTCGAAGTTGATTAAGAGAAAACCACAGTCCTAGTTCAATTAGAGATAAGATGTTCGCCTCTTATTAATTGCCGAATGCATATTGAAACGAGACAAAAGTTTGAAGCATTACTTGAGCATTTTAATTATGAAATAACCTTATCTTATTTGATACTTATTCTAGGAAAAAGTCCCTAAAATCGAACTTTGGATTATAATAATTTGTGATAGTGTATTTTTGATGCCTATAGCTGATAGAATATCAAATACCAAGTAAAATCAGAATGAATCAATAGATTAAGAATTTATGATTTTTACTCATTTAGCTTGAAAAAATCATTAAATCAGTGCGATTGGATTTAAATTTGAGAAAAATAAACCCAAAAAGAAGTCATTAGAATAAACAAAGTAATAAAATAATCAAATAATGATTAATTTCCGAAACTAATTAAATGTGAGTATTCTTAACCAGTTAGTGGAACGGATGTGCTTTAAGTACAAAAATTATAATAGTGATTTTTAGAAAAGCAGAATCACTTGATTGTGTAAGATTTGATCCTAGTCCGAACAAGAAATTGATACAGATTTCACCGAGTCAATTTATCATTTCGATCGACACTAGAGACGAGTTTCCATAATAATTGTACCATAATGGCATTCGAATCGCCGATCATTTAATGACAAATCAGAATTAAAGTATTCAAAGTTTCAATTTCGAGAGAAAAGATTCAAGAGAAGAAATTCTAAGCGAACAAAAACTATTCCTTGTCAGTAGGCATAAGTTTTTGTTTATCGGAAAAACGAGGAAAAATCTGTTTACTTTTTCTAAAATGAACTCGAGAAAAATTTAGTAGCGTACTGGTACCGAATTCAGATGCAGATGAATTGAAGCAAAATTTGGTGCAAAAATATTCTCTAGATTATTCTCGATGAACTGATATAGCTTTTCTATAGCGTAATGAATCTCTAATTCAATAAATTTGGAAAGAGAATCTCAATCAAAACAACAAACATTTATTCATCTAAATCTCTCGACATAAACATGGATAAAATCGATGACACAGAGAAACAAATTGTGGATTATTGGAGCTGATATACAATCGAAAAACTTGATCAGTAGAGCAGCTTTCCTTTTTTGGTAGATTATACAAAATATTCAGCTGTTTGAAAATGCTTTGCCAAGTTTATAATTCTCCAGAAATTATATGGAATCGAAGCGAAATTCGGTATCGAAAATGATTCCAGTCAGTAACAAAATGGCTACTGAAATTCAAATGCATTTCGATGTGCGATGTCTGTGGTCTTCTAGACATTGAACATCCAACAAGGAAAGATTGACCAATATTTTTGCTCGAATCGTTGCGGAACCCCAGACTGATCTCTTGATCAAACATCTGAGAGAAAAATGGATAGCAGCGGAATGATTCGCTTCTCTATCATTTTGGCTTGTTTAATAATGGAAGTAATGGCTTCTAATAAAAGTGAGAACGAATCTATTTTTTAGTATGGAAATTTTAATCAAATAAATTTCATCGCGATCTATTATGTAAGCGGTTTGCTATGATGGATATGGATGTTTCAATGCTCAAGTGTTTCCAGGTCTCGTCTCAAGACTACCAGTTGCACCGGAATCATTGAAGGTTACGTTTCATTTCTTCACATGCGGATCTCATTACAAATCCAAAATCTTCAATCAATTTGTTACAATAAAAAAATTGAAACAAAACGCAAGGTTTAATCCTAAACTCAAAACGATCTTTGTGATCCATGGCTACAAGGATCATTTCAATGAGACTGAATGGACTGGTCAGCTCAAAAACTTGTTATTATCATCTTGTGAATGTTCATACAACATTATCGGTGTCGATTATCCAAGCACCAAATACCTAAATGATTTTGCGAACGTACAGATTCTCGGAGCGATTGTTGCTAAATTGATTCAAAAATTATCTAGAGCATTCGAAGTTGAAACGAAACGATTCATCTGTGTCGGTCATAGTCTTGGTGCACAAATTTGTGGTTTCACTGGAAAACATCTGAAATCAATCGATAAACTTGAAATGATTTTGGGATTGGATCCAGCTGGACCAGGTTTCACGAACGTTGATCGAAGATCTCGACTCGATTTCTCTGATGCTGATCTTGTGTTGACAATCATGACGAACGCAGCTAAAACTTTGATAAAAGGTTATGGTACGATTGAGCCAATGGGCCATGTCAATTTTCGCGTTAATGGTGGCTCTAAACAACCTGGATGTGAGAAAGCCTTCTCAAAACGCAGTTGTACACATCGAAGAAGTGTAGAATTAGTGGTAGATGATCTAACGTTTCCGAATAAATTTTCGCCTATGGCATATCGTTGCGATAGCTACAAAAATTTCGAGAAAGGTCTTTGCACCACTTGCGATCACTCACTTGATTGTCAACAATTTGGATCATGGTTCACATATTGGCCGAAACAAAAACTTGGCCGAAAATTTCGAGAACCTCTGGTTTATTATGTAGACACTAGAGAGAAGCCTCCATTCTCATTGTTTCATTATGGCGTTGTGCTTGAAATCGATCCTAAATCTCCGACATTCAAAGGAAAACTATTGTTGACTTTTATTGGAGCTGCATCAAGAAGAGAGCGATTCATTTTGAAAGAAAAATTCAAGCCTGATACTAACACTACTTTTTTGTTCAAAACACCACAATTTCTAGGACGAATCAAAAAGATTAGAGCCAAAATTTATAGCCATTCTAAAGTGTTCAAAACACGTCATTATATCGAAGTAGATCGAATCACTGTGAGATTTATGAATCATCAAAAAGAAAGGTTTGATTTTGAAAAATTGATTCGTTGATATTGTTTTTTTAGCTTCATTTATTCTCTCGAATCTTACTAGAAAACCATTCGATAGTGTTTTGCTACCAAAACGAAGTTCAAAAATTCAATCGAAACGATCGACAATTTTTGTGGCGGAAGATTGACAATTTATCGCAAATCAATTATTTATTATCTTATTATCAAATAACTTTCTTCAATAAAATTCCACAAAGAATTACTAAAAAGACTAGTTTTATCTACAAATACGAGAATCAATGATCACAATGAAAAAGATTCGATTTTGCTGGAACTGGAACTATTCGATTCCGCCGAATAGAATCGAATTATTATTAAGAATTTGGTTATGAAAAATCTAAAAAAATCTTAAGTTCTATTGTTGAAATTCGATGAAGTTTGAAATCAATTATTCCAATGTCAAAATAAAATGGTCCAATCTTAATACAATGAATATCTCGATCATTTATTTTAACCTATAGCTGGAAGAAAATTGAGCCAAAAAATTGATGATAAAATATTCTCTCTAGATTGTTTTCCATAAATTCAAACAACTTTGCTGCAATCATTTTTCAGATAAATTTGAAAAGAGAATCAGAATCGCAACGAACAATTTTGTTTCGAACATTTCGATCAAGTACATCTAGTGTATCGAGATCTCTCGATGTTATTGTATCATAATCGATGGAATAGAAAAACAAGCCATGGATTATTTAGATCTAAAATACAATCGAAAAATTCTATCAAAGTAGCTTTCCTTTCAGGTTGATTGCATAAAATATCCAGCTGGATGGAAATGCTTTTCAAAGTATATAATTCTCTTGAAATTATGAAATCGAAGCAAATATTGGCATTGAAAATGATTAAATGTCAGTCAGTAAGTTAAAAAAATGAGCACTGAAGTTTCACATCCATTCAGATGCGCTATGGTTGTGGTTTTTTAGACTTTGATAGAAAAAATTGGCCGATTTTTTTTTTTGATTAAATCCTTTCGATACCTTTGACCGATCTCCGACCGATCGAGTTCTCGAATATCTGAATGGAAAATGTTCACCAACGAATTGATTCGATTCACAATCGTTTGGGCTTGTTTGATCCTAAAAGTGATCGCTTCGGATAAAAGTGAGGTTGCAGTTTATATGGAATATTTCGCTCTAATTTATCATTGTGTTCTATTACGAAAGCGGTTTGCTATGACGAGCATGGATGTTTCAATGCAACAGTATTCGATCGAAAGCTTCCAGTGCTCTCGAAGATCGTCTCAAGACTACCAGATGCACCAGAATCATTGAAGGTTACGTTCCGTTTCTTCACATGCGGATCTCGTTACAAATCCAACTTATTCAATCAATTTGTTACAGTTAAAAAATTGAAACAAAAAGCAAGATTTAATCCGAGACTCAAAACAGTTGTTCTAGTTCATGGTTACACAGATCATTTCAATGAGACTCGATGGACTGGTCAGGTTAAAAACTTATTGCTTTCTTCTTGTGAATGTTCATACAACATTATCGGCGTTGACTATCCGAGCACTAATTACGTTCAAGATGTTGCGAATGCACAGATTATCGGAGCGATGATTGGCGAATTGATCCGAAAAGTATCTAAAGCATTCAAAGTTAAAATCAAACGATTTATCTGTGTTGGTCATAGTCTTGGTGGTCAAATTTGTGGTTTCACTGGAAAGCATTTGAAATCATTCGCTAAGCTTGGAATGATATTAGGATTAGATCCAGCTGGACCAGGTTTCACGAACGTTGAACGAAGATCTCGGCTCGATTACTCTGATGCTGATCTTGTGCTGACAATCATGACGAACGCAGCTAAATCTGTGACGAAAGGTTATGGTACAAGTAAACCAGTAGGTCATTACAATTTTCGCGTTAATGGTGGCTCTAAACAACCTGGATGTGAGAATGCCTCCTCAAAACGCAGCTGTGCACATCGAAGAAGTCCAGAATTAGTGATAGACGATCTAACGTTTCCGAATAAGTTTACGCCTATGGCGTATCGTTGCGAAAGCTACAAAAGTTTCGAAAAAGGTCTATGCACCACTTGCAAACATTCACTTGATTGTCAACGATTTGGATCATGGTTTCAGTATTGGACGAAACAAAAACTTGATCGAAATTTTCGAAAACCTCTCGTTTATTATGTAGACGCTAGAGAGAAGGCTCCATTCTCTTTGTTTCATTATGGCATTGTGCTTGAAATCGATCCTAAATCTCCGACATTCAAAGGAAAACTATCGATGATTTTCTATGGGGCATATTCAAGCAGAGAACGATTCGTTTTGAAGAATAAATTCAAACCGAATACTCGCTCTACTTTTTTGTTCAAAACATCGGAATTTCTAGGCCGAATCAAAAAGATTAAAATCAAAATTTATAGCCGTTCTAAACTTATCACAAAACACCATTACATCAGAGTGAAACAAATCAATGTGAGATTTATGAATCATCAAAAAGAAAGGTTTGATTTTGAAAGATTGATATTTTGATTGATTTGATTTGATTTCTTTATTTCTTTCTTCACCAGAAAACCATTCAATAGTGTTTTGCTACCGGAACGAAGTTCAAAAATCCAATCGAAACGATTCACTACTTTTGTTGCGGAAGATTGAAGACTTACTAATCTTAGTAATTTTTTTTTTTTTTGCAGACCAATTATTTATTATCATCTTCTTCAAAGAATTAAATCCTCCAGAATCTAGATTCTCTCTATATATTCTCTAGTACATGACCACAATTGAGTTGTGGAGTTTTCTCATAGGAAACTAGCCCATTAAATTCATTCGAATTTTTCCATCGCAAGTTTTGTTCCAATGCTAAGTTATTGAATTGAACAGGACAAACCATTGTAGAAATGAATTATTTGATTAAAAACTTTCCAGACTTATTGAATGGATGTTTTCAAGATGAAAATGAAATCTATTGCAATTGTTTAAAACAAAAATTTAGCTACCTTGTTCGATCCAAAAGTCGATCCAGATTCTTCCGAGCCAATCATACACACTAGGTGCGAACAATTTGGTTTCGAACATCGATCGAGTGCATCTATGAATCCCTCTCTCTCTCTCTCTCTCTCTTTTTAATGTGAATGCATCAAAATCGATGGCATAGAGATTGGATTGTTGATGCTGATACGATTGATTGTAGCAGCTTTCTCTTCGATGCATTGCACAAACTGTTCATCTAGGATAAAATGATTAGCTAAGTATATAATCCGGATGAAATTATGAAATCGATGCAAATATCATTTTCGATGATTGCTATCGGAAAAAAAATTTCTGCTAAATTCCCAGTTCATTTCGATATGAGATGTCTTTAGACATTGATAGAGAAGATTGACCGATTTTTTTTTGCTTGAATCATTCCGTAACCTTTGATCGATCACCGAACGACTCAATTCTCAAATATCAGAAGTGAAAAATGGGAACCAACGGAATGATTCGATTCTCGATCGTTTTAACTTGTTTGATCCTAAAAGTGATGGCTTCTAATAAAAGTGAGAGTGAATCTATTCTTTGGTATGGAAAATTTTAATCAAATTTAAATCATTGCGATCTGCCACAAAAGCTGTTTGCTATGAAAAATATGGATGTTTCAATGCTCGAGTATTTCCAGGTTTCGGATCAAAACTACCAGTTGCACCAGAATCATTGAACATTAAGTTTCATTTCTTCACATGCGGATCTCGTTATAAATCTAAAATTTTCAATCAATTTGTATCAATTAAAAAATTGCAACGAAACGCAAGATTCAATCCGAAACTTAGGACAATTGTTTTGGTTCATGGTTTCACCGGTCTTTTCAATGAGATTGAATGGACTGGTTGGTTCAAAAACGCAATATTATCCAGATGTAAATGTTCGTTTAATTTTATCGGTGTGGATTATCCAAGTAAAAAATATCTACAAGATGTTGCAAATGCACAGATTCTTGGTGCATTAATTGCTAAATTGATCCGCAAATTATCGATAGCATTCAAAGTTAAAATCGAACGATTTATCTGTGTTGGTCATAGTCTTGGTGGTCAAATTTGTGGTTTCACCGGGAAAAATCTGAAACCATTTGATAAGCTTGGGATGATATTAGGATTGGATCCAGCTGGACCAGGTTTCATGAACGTTGATCGAAGATCTAGGCTCGATTACTCTGATGCTGATCTTGTGCTGACAATCATGACGAATAGAGCTAAAACTTTATTGCAAGGTTTTGGTACGATTGAGCCAATAGGTCATTACAATTTCTATGTTAATGGCGGTTTTAAACAACCTGGATGTCAAAAAATTAACTCAAATCTTATCTGTTCACATGGCAGATGTGTAGAATTGTTGGTAGATGATCTAATCTTTCCGAATGAATTTCGACCGATGGCGTATCGTTGCGATAGCTATAAGAATTTCGAGAAAGGTCTATGCACCACTTGCAAACATTCACTTGATTGTCAACAATTTGGATCATGGTTTCAATATTGGCCGCAGCAAAAACTTGATCAAAGTTTTCGAAAGCCTTTGATCTATTATGTAGACACAAGAGAGAAGACTCCATTCTCTTTGTTTCATTATGGCGTTGTGCTTGAAATCGATTCTAAATCTCCAAGTTTTCGGGGAAAACTATCGTTGACTTTTATTGGGGCCGCATCGAAAAAAGAAGCATTCGTTTTGAAGGATAAATTCAAACCAAATACTCGCACTACTTTTTTGTTCAAAACATCGGAATTCCTTGGTCGAATCAGAAAGATTAAAATCAAAATTCATAGCTGTCCTGGATTGTCCAAAGCACGCCGTTACATCAAAGTGAAACAAATCACTGTGAGATTTATGAATCATCAAAAAGAAAGGTTTGATTTTGAAACATTAACACTTTGATTGATTTTATTTCATTTTTTCATTCCCTCTTATTTAATATTCACTAGAAAACCATTCGATAGTGTTTTGCTACCAGAACGAAGCTCCAAAATCCGATCGAAACGATCGACTATTTTTGTGGTGGAAGATTGATGATTCATTAATCTAAGTAGTGATTCTTGCACACAAATTATTTATTACTACATTTTTTTGAATATGATTGATTGAAAATCAATAAAATTCACACCCATTTGAGAGGTGAAGATCGGAATCGGATTGAATCCGATCGATTTGATCTAATTGTGGCTGAGCCTTATTTTTTTTCTATATATTTCTACTTCCTCAAGTCTACGATAATGATTGAGTAGTGTTTTGACACCGGAAACTGTCTCATTGAATCCATTCGAGTGTCTCCACAAGTTTTGTTTCCATCTATAGCTATATTGTAAAATGAAAAAATTTGATAAAAACTTGTAAATTTCCTCAATGGATCATTGCAAGGTGAAATCTATTGCAATCATCGAAACAAATGACTATGTTTATTGTTTATGAATTTCCAAATCTCTATGCACTTATACTAATGCTTGAAGCCAATCAGATTGTTCAGGGAGATCAAAAGGGAAGGATTTTTTTTCAAAATTTTTAAAGTTCAGTGAAACAAAATATCAAACGAAGAAATTTCTATTGTCGATACTCAAAACTCTATTGTTAGTATTTTTTTCTATTTTTCGTCAGAGAGAATAGAATGTCCGAATTTGAATGTTCGATGATTTGAATCAGAGGGAGAAAAATTTCGAGATGATTCTAGATGGTCTAGAAATGCTGAACAAGGTTCCATCAATTCCATCGATAATCATTGCATTCTTTTTAGGTCATTTTAGTGGCTTGATTTCGATCGATGAGATTTTGATGGTTAGATCAGGTAAACAATCATATTTTGTTTCACTGACATTTATTTTCAATCTCTTTTTCTCTCCAAGAGGAGATTTGTTTCGATCACTATGGATGCTACAATCGATCATGTTTTGGTCTTGGATCATTGCTAAGATATTTTTGTCTACATCCAGAACCACCCGATGTTATTGATTTGAAATATTTACTCTTCACTTGTGAAAGACCTCTTAATAATCAAGTTCTCTCATTCAATTCTACTGTAGACGAGATAAAAAATTTGATCAATTTCGATCCCAAAAATAAGACCATTTTGATCGTTCACGGATTTCGTTCCAGTTTTGATGAATCAAAATGGCCTGGTGATCTGAAAGATCTTGTGACCACAACCTCTCGATGTAATAAAAATGTAATCGGAATCGATTGGTCGAATGGTGCCGGCAAAGATTATCGACAAGCTGCCGCTGATACCATTTTAGTTGGCTCAATGATTGCGGAATTCTTAAGAAAACTAACCAAAATCTGGTCGATCACTATGGATCGAATTGTTTGCATCGGACATAGTCTTGGTGCACATATCTGTGGCTATGTTGGAGCACATTTCCGAAAATCAAAACTTCGATTGATCATCGGTCTCGATCCAGCTGGTCCTGGTTTCACTGATGCTAACGAAATGAGCCGTTTAGATCCTAACGATGCTGAATTAGTTCTCTCGATCCATACCAACGGTGCTGATCTGGTTCTCCAGGGATTCGGTTCCATATTACCAATGGGACATTATAGTTTCTATGTGAACGGTGGCCAAGCTCAACCTGGTTGCGAGCGTATGAAAGGCGTAGCAACAAACATTTTCACCAACACCGTCTTCACTGCGATAAAGGATGCGATCAGTTGTGCTCATCAACGTGCGAATCAATTGATAATCTACGATGAGAGCCGATTTGATGATTATCAAAGTATGGCTTATCGATGTCAAAATTACACCGCCTATCAATTAGGACGATGTAGCGAATGTCGAGAGACTTTCGATTGTCAAAGATTTGGTGATTGGTTTGATTATTGGCCTCAACAATGGCCACCAAACACTTGGAAAGAGCCGATCAAATATTTTATCGAGACCAGAGATCGAATACCATACTCGTTCTTCTTTTATCGATTTGAGGTAATTAGAAGGCAAAAATTTCGAGAATCTAATACTTGTTTTTGGAATTTTTTCCCCTCAAATCTAACCAAAGATTGTGACCGATGATGGATTTAAAAAATTAAACTCTATATTACACATTCGATTCACCGGAAGCATACGAACATCGTTGTCGAATTGGATCGAAATCAATCGAACTTTTCATCCGAGAACAAGAATCACGTTTTTGGTTCGAGTACGAAAATCTTTAGGACGAATCAAAATGATAGCGGCCAAATTGAACGCTCGTAACACATCAACAAATTTGATTCGAATCAAAAAATTTCGTATCGGCTACATGAATGGTTTCGATCGAAGGTAAAGAACAAAGTTGATTCGAGAACAAAATCAAAAAACTAAATCTTTATTGAATATTCTATGGCGATTCTTCTGGATCAGTTATCGAAGATCGATGAGCAGTCAATTGTTGCCACGAAACTCCACCGAAATCATACCGAATGAATACAGAAATTTCGAACAGAATGATGATGAAAAAGAAGATACGAGAGAGGGTGGTCAAGAGAGCTGGGATCAATTCGGAGTTGCATTCGAAAACGAGAATCAAATGAACGAAATTCGATGATAAAATTCGAAGCAATCGAGAATTTCGATGATGATTAATCATCGTTAGATTCGCTATGCAACGGTACTGATCGATATCGATCTGCATCGAAATCCTTTCCAATGAATTCGATGTTTATTTCGATGTTTTTTTCACATACGCTGAATAAATCTTTTCCAGATGAATCGCTCATCTTTTGCAACTACTCGATCTGAATCCGAAGGTTAGATTGTGATCAACAACCCCTCTGTTTTGTTAATCGAAACAATTGATCGATTTTGATATCAAATCTTGTTCACAAACAACTATCTCAATTCGAATAAATCAGATAGCAAAACAACAATTGATCAAGAGTGATGGATGAGACAAACACATCTGGTTTTTTTTTTCTAGAACCAAATTAAAAAAAAAAGCTTACAAATTTGACGAAACTAAACAGAAGGGTTAGATTGGGGATTAAAATCGGAGGAATCGGAGGAGAAAAAGATGGAAGAGATTTGGATTCGAATCGATGACTGATAGATTATTGATCCGATAACAAGAATTAAAATTCTAATTCTAATTAAACGCGTATCAATTGTAGCATCATTGATTCTGGTCTTTTTTTCTTTTTTTTTTTTTGAATGAAATAGAGAATTCCAATCAATCGATTCGGAATTAGATCTGCTTTATAATTTTTTTTTCTAAGTCTTTTCAATTTTTAATTTTTTGTTTATTAATTATTGAGAAAAAAAAATATGCTCCAATCATCATCGATCTCATCTAGATTGATCGAACTTTTCTCTCTGTTGGCCATAATCGTTTCACGATCCATTGCAACAGAAGAGGGTATGAATATTAGGATTGCATATTTTTTTCTTTTCAGGATTTCTAAAATTTAGAAAAAAATTTTCAATTTTATTTTATTTTAAAATTTTATTTAATTTTAAATTGGTGTGATAGAGCCATGCTACGCTGATCTAGGTTGTTTCGGTGAATCAGAGATCGGAAAAAATGGATCATTTTTCCGTTTCGATCGTAGAGATCCGGATCCTCCTAGCGCGATAGGTATCTCATTCTTTTTTTTCAGTTGCGATCATCCGTTCAATGAAGAGAGCGTTCCGTACTACGTCACTGTACAACAATTACAAAAATTGGAAAATTTCAATCCCAGACTGATGACCGTTATCATCGTGCATGGTTTTCAAGCTAGCTATAATGAAATGAAATGGACCGGTGATATCAAAGATCTACTTGTGGTACCGTCCACCTGTAATAAGAATGTGATAGCAGTAAATTGGCCCAAAGGTTCGCATAAGAGCTATCAGCAAGCGGCAGCTGACACTCTTGTTGTTGGAGCATCGATCGCCAAACTCATCGAGAAGCTTCATTTAGCATTCAAAGTCGAAGCAGATCAATTCATTTGTGCTGGACATAGTCTTGGTGCACATATTTGTGGCTATGCTGGTTATCGACTTATGGAAACAAAGATGCGTTTGATAATCGGTATGGATCCTGCTGGTCCAGGTTTCACCGGAATCGGTCCATTACATCGATTAGATCCAACTGATGCCACTCTCGTGTTGACGATCCATACGAACGGTGCGACAAATTTTGTTTCGGGCTTTGGTACACTTGTTCCGATGGGACATTACAGTTTTTTTGTCAACGGTGGAGAAAAACAGCCAGGATGTTCGAGAGGAAAAAATCTAGCTGGTATATTAGAAAGTGGATTTACGCAAGCAGTGGAAGAAGCAGTGACTTGTTCACATAGCAGAGCTCCCTATCTTGTTGCATACGATGAGCAAAGATTCGATGATTATCAAACAATGGCGTATAGGTGTAGCAGTTATTCTGACTTCGAAATGGGAAGATGTTATCGATGTGATAATGAAGAAGATTGTAAACGTTTTGGATCGTGGTTCGATTATTGGCCCACACAATATCCAGATAAATCATGGGTGCAACCGGTGATCTATTACACTGATACAAGAGATCGTCTACCTTATTCGCTTTTCTTCTACGCTGTACAGGTAAACCAGTGAATAGCTTTGCATAGAAGATCTCATCAAACTTATCTTTCTTTCGATTCCCGAACTTCTAATAGATTGATGTTGGAAGTTCATTCAAATATCTACCAGCTCGGATGACATTGAACATCACTGGAGATATCCGGACAACATATCACGCAAAATTTGATGTGGATCGTGATTGGCAACCTAACTATCGATATTCGTTTCTATTCAAACTGCCTAAATCCATTGGTCGTTTGATGACGATTGGCGCGCAGCTAACGAAAAAATTAGTTCGATTTATTTATCTCAACGAAAACGATGTTGTCAATGTGACCGATTTCTATGGGTTCTATATGAATGGATTAGAAAAAACGTAAGTGCTTCGATTTGTCCTTTCGAATCGATTGATTCACATTGATTGGTTGAATGATTTCATTCGATCGATTTCATTGCAGGACTAGAGAGAAATTTAGCGGTCCATTGCTACCAGTGGATGGAACTTTGGTCAACAAAGACGAAGAGATTTTCTATGAATATTCGGCGAAGAAAATCAGAATGATTGATCGTATCGATCGAACTGGAATTGATGATGTTAGAAGGTTCAATGAAGAAACCAGAAGAAATAAGAATAAAGAGGAAACGACATCATTCGAGAATTTCCCTACATTTTGAAGCGAACAAATTTCATCAATGGACTTTATCGATTGCTCCTTATTCGATTGAGCTAATTGCAATTCGTTCGGACCTTGTTGGATTATTCTTGTCTGGTTGGAACCATCCAATCAATCGATTCATACACGATTCATTGTCAATATTTATTCATTCATATTTCAAGAGGAAAAAAAATCACTTCAAATAAATATTTTGATTGTAAAATTTTAACAACAAAAAAAAAAATCATAGAAAGAACATTCAAAAAAAAAAAAACATTTGAAATAAAAAAACACATTGAAATGATTCATACAGAAATGGATCTAATATTTGTTTTTTGTCCTTATATACAATTTAATATTCAATCAATGATAAAGATGTTGAATTTTTTATTTATGCAAAAAAAAAAAAAAAAAAATGATGATGATGAGGATGAGAATGATGGTGATCACAAAAAAAAATTTTGAGCCCAAAAATAAAATTCCCAAAAATCAGAGTCAAACAATAGCTTCGTATTTTATCGATTCTGGCTCACAAATCGATGTCGACACTATCATTGTCCATTATCATCGAGCCATGGATATCGTTTTGGACATGGTTGACATGTCTTCAAAAATCTTGATGAACCAGAATTAGAACCAACATTGCAGATGTTCGGATGAAGACAAGGGGGCGGTCGATTTGGATCTCTAGAGCATCCAAACAGATTGAATCGATAAAGCTCTTTGAATGGTGTTGGATTACGAATCCATTGGATTAGTTCCCATTTAGTAACAAAATAGACATCTTTGTAGTAGGTGAGTAGATCATCGATGACACGAATGAAACCAGACCGATGATGTTCGGAATTGAACCAAGCGGAATGATAGTACAGACCGAATGGTGCCCGATTTGAATTGTAATGTCGTTTGAAATTTTTCATAATCAACTCATAGACACCTTTAGCATCGGGTGGATTCGAGCAAGCATCGCCCATCGAACAACGTCCACCTTGTAGATCTTGCCACATTACTAGACCAATTTCCCAAAGACCTTCGAAAGAAATCGAATCTATTAAATTTTTTCTTCTCATTCCCTTGCTAAAAATACCTGGAAATGATTTCGTTGGACATGGTGCAATCATACATTCATGATTGATCGAATAATCCAGTGTGTAGGGCCAGAATGGTGGCGAGTTCTCGAACACAGGCATCGATGAATCGTAGGTGAAATTTTCTTCATGCAACATCTCGAACTGTTTATTGCCACCGACCTGAAGAAACGGTGCCCTCATTCCTCGTATATCTGCTTTGTTCACACCACCGTAGAGATGTAGAATATCACGTTGACCAACGATATCTTTATACCATTGAAGCTTATCGTAACTCTCTCCAAAGCTATGACTGAGAGAAAAAAAATTTCGAATTTGGATCACAATTTGGAAATTTGAAAACATCGAATCGAGCTCATACGTGATCGAATGCGAAGCAATCTCATGTCCTCTAGAGTAGAGTGTTTGCACTTGAGAATAATCGGTCCATTCGTGTGAAACATAGAATGTTGCTTTGATTGGACAACCATTCGGATTACTACGGCCCGAATTCAATAGCTCTTCATAGATATGCCAATTGACATCGTTAACAGCATCATCGAAACTGATCAAAACTAATTGTGGAACATCTTTCACAGGTAATCCACCTGCGAGCGAAATAAAAAAAAATTTCATTCTTGATTTTAGATTTCGATTCCGATCGACATACCTGGGATCTCGGTGCCACCACAAAAACAATCCGGAAGCTTACATTGATTCTCATTACATTTGGTTGCAGTCGAAAACGGTAACGGTGTTTGGAACAATGGTGGTGGTCTTGAAACTATTTGTGAGCTATTGATTGGATTCGATCGACCATTCGATGCTGAATCATTCGAATTGATCGTTTTCATATGTATCGAACGATGATGTGAGCCTAGATACCTAGCGTTCGATAATCGTTGATTTGGATTCGATTGTGGCGATTGCTGTTGTTGAGAGGAATTTTTTGATTGATCAAAATTTTTCCCACTAATTACATCATTTTTTCTTCCCTCGGTAAATCTATTCAAAAATCAAATCTATGATTAAAACTAGATTAAATAATCGATTCGAATCGCAAACCTTCTTCGAGGTATTGTTTGATGATCAAATTCAGTTTGATTCTCATTGTTCGATGTGATTCTAATGAAATCATTTCTCATTTTTCCCATTGATGAGTCTGGAATTTTGATCATCATTCGAAATCCATTCTCATCTTTCTCACCCATTCGATCATTATCATCATCGTCGGTTTCATCAACATCATCAACAAATCCATCGTTTCGAAGATCGGTGCTCGTTGTTTTAGGATTAGATTGTTTTCTCAATTGATCGTTATGATGATTCGATCTACTAGATTGATGATTATTGTGGTTGATTATGTTCGGTGAGGATTTTTTCATCTCATCAAATTCATTTCGAATCTTGTTCTTTTGCACATTGAAATCATCTTGCTCATCGATCGATGAGACGATTAGCTAAAAAAGAAGAATGAAAATTACTTAAGTATCGAATCAAATCAAATCCAAACACTAACATTTGGTTCTTTCTCAAGCAAAACATTTGTTTGATTAAATTGTTTCGATGGCATCGGTTGTGATCGATCCAATGGATTCGCATGAGAATAGGATGATTTTGGATTATGCTGTTGATTGAAGAGCTGATGATGATCGAGATTTTTAAGCTCTGGTACTAGCACTACCTGTGTTTTATTATAAACAAGTATTGCACCAGGACTCAAAAAATCCACTTCAGCATCGATCGGTTTCGATGATTGTGATGGTGCGATTTGATGATGCTGAACATGTTGATTCGTTTTTTTGGCTTTCATCAATGAATCCGATTGTGGTAGCGATGCTGAAGCTGATGATGATGATGATGATGATGATGTGTGATGAGTATTAAGATTCCGATGGACCGTATGAAGATAAGGACTAGTTTGATATTTCAATCGATCAGATTGAATAAATTTTTTCTCGGCCTCATCATCGATTTTCGCTAATGAAGATGAAGATGAAGGTGGTGGTGATTGATGCTTAAGATGATTTGGATTATTATCCAAACCAATCGAAGAAATGCTTGATGTATCATAGTATTGTTTATCAAACAATGAGTTTTTGCTATTCGCTGCCGATGATAAGATTTGTAACAATGTTGGTGAACTAGAGCCAGCCAAATGAATTGCACCGTTCTCATCAACGATTGCTGTGATGACATCGTCGAATTTTCCTTCAGAATTATCTTCGTTACCGAACGAATTGGTGAGCTGAAGAATCTCATCGATCAGTAATCGATTATTAGGATTGAACAATTGAGATTGTTCATCGGTTACGACGATAGGCTTTCCATTTGGATCATTTTTTATTTGATTTTTGAGAACAAAATCCAACTCTGGTAAGATCGCTTTTGATGATGTCGATGCAACCACCGACACTGATTGCACCGATGGACTCTCTCCGTTGATACTTCGACCTAAAAATTAATGAGAAAATTTATTTCAGATTTCAATCTCAAATTTCGATCGTATTCACCTATCGTTCCGAGAACATTATCGTTCAAGCTAGGATCGTTACGTAACTCTGGCGACTTATCAATCGTTCCTAGATTCAATCGATTCGATTGTTGCGATTGTTGCGATTGTGTTTGCTGTGGATGATTGAGATGATGATGTTGACGAGATCGTTTCAAATCGACCAAAGTGAAATTATCTTCCAGATCAGATTGATCTTTTTGTTTCATAGTACTGAGATTATTACGATTAGAATCTCTAAGATCATCACTTGAACCATCATGCAATTCGTGTTCGTTTTGATCGAGAAAATTATTTCCATTATGAGTGATCGATATCTTTTTGCTTTGAGGCAAATCAAATTCATCATGCTGATTCCGATGCGATTGTAATGGATTCAATAATGATGATGGTGATTGGTTGTGATGAGCATTACTCACCGCTACTTTATTCGTTTGATGATTAGTTCTACGTTCGTTCGATTTCAATGGATTCGATCTATTCAATGAAGAAGATTTTTGTGGTTTCTTCACCAATTTATCATAGCTCTCCTGTAGAATTGCTTGCTCGTTCGGTGTAGGCTGATCAGACATCGATCGAAACATTTCGTTCGCTTGATGATGTTGATGTTGATGTTGATGATGGTGATGGAACACTGAATTCGGTGGTGATGATAGAGGTCTGTTTGGGCTGTTTGGAATCGAATCCAATTGAAAATCATTCACATTGTTTGTATTAGTCAAAGTATTGGTTGGAATGAATCGATTTCGTTGTGATTGAGGCAACAGTAAGGAATCATTTTGATTAGATTTATGGACAACGACGAATGCTTTGGCATAGTTCAATGGCAAATGTGGATAGCCAATATTCAATGGCACAGAATGAGATAATAATGATGGTGGCTTCGATGTCGTTGTTGTCGTTGTTGATGTGGAGGTGGTGGTGGTGGTTGTGGTCGACGTCGAAGTCGTCGTCGTCAATTTTGTTGAGGTTTCTACAATCATACCGGAACCAAATTGTTTCGGTAATCTTGTATCTGGTGTTGAATTAAATTCATCATCACTTGTATCATCATATTCGGTATCTTTTCAGGAGCAATCAAAAGAGAAGAGATTATATTGAGAATATTTTTAAATTGAGAATAATTCCAAAAGAAAAAAAAAGGGACAAAGGGAGAAGGTTCGAAAAAAATTATAGATTTTAATCTAAATTTGATCCTTGAAGTTGAAATCTAATCTTTTTTATTTTTTTCCCTCTACAAAGCTAACTCTTAATCGCTAAAGTATCAAATTGATTTTCGTGAAGAATTTCTTCTTGGATCGGAATGAAAAAAAACACTAAAAATAGAATCTCAAACATAACAATGAGGATAAAATTAGGAAGAAATTTATGGAGAAAGGTGGTCGGGTAGCGAGAACAAAAAACAATACTAAGAGCTCTCGATTTTGATGTAGATATATGAAACAATTATGATTGTTATCAAATCATTACAAACAATTCCAAGTCTTTTTTGTTTCTACTTGAATTGTTTTCGAAACAATCAAAACAACGTTGACGACGGTAAAAACAACAATAGCGATAAAAAAAAAAAAAAAATAATTCAATTAAAATTAAATTGCAGAGTTGTTGTCACTTGCTATTGGGCCGCAGTCCTCGTCCTCGTACATCACCTCTCTCTCTCTCTCTTTGCTTTGATTTGTTTGCTCTTATCTCAATGTTTAGATCTCTCGATGATGAGATAGGAAAGAATCATCTTCATTGTTTCATTGTTTGCAATGTTCACTCTTGCAAAGAGATTTGGATCTAAGATTCCAAAATTCGATCCCACTCCGATCCGATTGATGGAATAGGCCATTTATTTTTTTGGAATGGTTCACTCGTCTATCAAACTTATAAAAACTTACCCTCGTAAAGACAGACAACGTTTCGAGGCCAATCACAGGTTTGTAGCTCGGAAGAGAACCGTAGACCACCGGTACAAGATTCGTGTAGTGCTTCACCAAAAACGCAGACAAAATATTTCGAACAATTGTATTCGTCTGCATAGTAACCGAACTGTTCTGGGCAACGAAAATTACGCGAAACAGCCAGCGTTTGAGTGGATTGAGAAGAATCGATGGCGAAAATTGTTCCGAACATCAGTGATAGCTGTAGAAACACTATGATTAGAAAAAAAAATGGAAACAAAAGAAAACTTTAGAAATTTGAAAAGATTCTCGATGTAATCAATATTTGAAAATTCTTAATCAATTAAATAAACCCTTTCAAAATTAACTAAGATTCGGTCTCATTGATTCGAGTATCGTTGACCGGATCGTACTAGGGACAACATTGGTGTTCTCTGTGAATCATTTCTAGATCCAAGTGTTTTGATCAATGTCAAATTTAATCTTTATTCTACTCTCTCTCTCTCTCTCTCTCTCTCTCTTATCTCTATTCTTCTGAATCTCTCATAAAAAGCTAAGCTCCTGCTGAAACAAAAACAAAAATCTAATATAATAATGTGGATAATTACCTGGACAGGTAGGAAACAAGCGATAGAGAGAGAGAGAAAGAGTGAATCAATTTCGGTAGAAATCGAGATTTAATATCAAAATAATATAATTAATAAAAAAAAAAGCGCAAACAAATGATAGCAAACAGATGATGGAGAATAAAAATAGAAGATTGAAACAAAAAAAAAAAAAAAAAAAGAGAGGGACGGAGAGAAATGAAACAATCCATTCCATAATCTAATCATCATCGCTGCTGATTTCTTGATTCTTCTTTTTTTTTGGAAATAAAAAGATTTATTAAATCCTATTACATCATCATCTTTGTTTTGGATCGAGAGAAATAGAGAGAAAGTAATGAAAATGATAATCGCAACGGTGGTGGTGGAGGTGGTGGAGGTTGTATGATTGCAAAGCAAAAGGATTAGGATTTTGTTTCTTTATTTTTTTTTTTTTTTTTGCGAACGAGAAAAAAAGAACAAAATTCAAACTAAAATCTGGTAAAATAAGAGGCAATCATGATTGAAATTATAAGCTAAGAATAAGATTGTTTTGTTCACAAGCACATACACACACACACACACACCTGTCTTTTTCTAGGTACAACAGAACAACAACAACAACCTCCATAGTGAATGGATGGATGGATGGAAACACAAAGACTTGTTTAATTTGTTTAATTAATTGGATTAATTAGGATTTTGAAATCGCAACAAAAAAACAAAGCAAAATGATTGTTTCGCTAAAGAGAGAGAGAGAGAGAGAGAAATCGCTCAAAAAAAAACAGAAATATTATAAGTTAGTTAGTTAAGCAAGCTATTTCAATCGAAACTTCACTGCATCGAATGATCTTACTCGATTCACAATTGTATCATCATCAATTTGTTCATATGGAACAAGTAATCGAGGAGCGAGACTAGTGATAAAATAAATCAGTTAATTACTAAATTATTCTCTCTCTCTCTCTCTCTCGCTCACTAACTATTATTAACGAAGACTACGATCAAACGAATGAATATCTTTTTCAAGGTTAGCGATGATTTCATCGTACCGAAAGTGGTAACAAAAAAAAAAGAGCTAAAATCAAAGCTAAAATAGAGGATACAAATAAAGCAGCAGACAAAAAATTAATGAATTTTGAACGAATTTTGTTAACATTCACAAGAAAACAAAACAAAACAAAACGTAAAAACTTTTGGAATAAATTCAAAATGGAAGAAAAAAAAAAAATAAATCTGAGATTAGCGTTACATCTCTCTCTCTCTCTCTCTCTCTCTCTCTCTCACTTTTCGTTGATTTCGCTACAATATTGGTCGCGCAAAAAAAATGGATGCTAATTTCGATGGAAAGATAAATAATAATCCAAA
The DNA here is from genome assembly GCA_020844145.1 of Sarcoptes scabiei. Lineage (NCBI taxonomy): Eukaryota > Metazoa > Arthropoda > Arachnida > Sarcoptiformes > Sarcoptidae > Sarcoptes > Sarcoptes scabiei. The sequence goes on from CP080488.1 coordinate 1,044,040, forward strand.
AAAAAAAAAAAAAAATTCAATCACTCATCACACTTTCCAAGATCATCTTCGTAACTACGTTCATTGCGAAAAACGGAGGTCAACATTTGATGAATGAGAGAGAGAGAGAGCATAAATACCTACAATATCTGGTCGTTTTGTGATATTGAAGCTGATGGGAAGGAAAACAGAACTCTAAACTGAACTAAAACCTAGCCGATACACGTAGAGCTATTAGTGTTTGGTAGACAAGCAGTGAAACAAATCTGGACGAGAAGAAAAAAATTAACAAGCTCAATCTTATCATCTCAATCTTATCATCTTATTGATTATGATAATTTTTTTTTGTTTTGTTTTGTTTTTTTTTTTTTTTTTTGACCAAAGAGTTCTCGATTAGTTCTCTGTTAGGTTTATAATTCCCAAAATTAGAATTTTTAGAAATCGTTCAAAATTGATGCTTATTTTCTTTTTCACTTCAAAAAAAAAACAAGAAAAATTGTCGAGAGAGAGAGAGAGAGAGAGAAAACAAAAAAAGGATTAGATCATTTCAAGAGTGTGCTTGGGATGAAAATCAATCAAAGAAAAAAAAAAGAAGAAGGAGAAGAAGAAGAAAATAATTTTGTTCATGAAATTTTCACATTTCTCTATCTCTCTCTCTCTCTCTCTCTCTCTCTCTCTCTCTCTCTCTCTCTCTCTCTCTCTTTTACCTTCACTTAACGAAACAATCATAACGCGCGATAATTATGAATTCAATCAAGTGGATCCAAAGATTAGCCAAATCGATAAAGAGCGGATAAAGTTAACAGGTGTGTGTGAATGTGTGTGTGTGTGCTTATGTCTGTATATGTGTGTAGGTGTGTGTAGGTGTGTGTGTGTGTGTGTGTGTGTGTGCGATTCGATATTTAATTTCAAGATCGAATCAAGTGATAGAGAAGCTATAAGAGAGAGAGAGAGAGAGAGAGAGAGAGAGAGAGAGAGAGAGAGAAATAGATCACCAACAATGAAAAAAAAAACTAATAATAATAATAATAATAACAGCAGCAATTTAAAATTACAATTCTGATGATGTAAGCTCTCTCTCTGATGGAGAGAGGTAAGTTGGTGTGAGTGAAACAAAGAATCATCATCATCAAGGTTGAATCTTAGATTGAATCGATTTTTTTCTCTCCCTCTCCCCACAGACAATCGTTTCTCTTCTTCTTCTTCACTTACACATCTCATCTAGTGTGCATCTTTCGTTCTTTTCGTTGACTCTTCAAAAAAGCTTTTTGTTTGAATTTGAATTAGAATAGCAGGTGATAGATTTGGATTAAGGTTAAATTGAAAAAAAAATTAAGCTAATCTATCGTTTGAGATTTTTTTTTTCTATTTTGGAATAAATTTTCCCCCCTCCCCCAAGATCGTATATTTCATTTCCAATCGTTCTCTTTTTATTCGTTCTAATTAATCCAACAAGACTGGAAATGCTAAGATGGAATATAACGATGGATTATCGAGAGAAACAGAAAAAAATTTCAATTAATTTAAATGCTATTCCAGATAGGTATTGTTGTTCCATAAAAAATATAGGATTGAATTTTTTTTTTCACAATACGTGTATTGGAATCTCTCGAATACGAAATATTCTAGGAACTTGATTCCATCGAATAATTTGATTGTCAAAAAAAAAAAAAAAAATAAAAAATTCAAAAAATCTTTTTTGATCTTCAAGAAGGGAAACGAAATGAAATCGATTTGAATAAAAATGAAAGAGAGGCGTTCTCTGGGAGTGGCTAAATTCTATCATAAATGTCATCAGAAACATTCTGTTTCGATTTGAATGATGATAATTTCATTCGTTCGGATAGAGGGGGGAGAGAGAGAGGGAGGGGAGAGAAGAAAAAAAAAAGATTTATGATTCTCATTCACTTGAAAGAGATTGGTTTTTTGTTTTTTGTTTTGTTTTGTTTTTTTTTTTCGTCCACTGGTTTTTTCTTTAAGAAGTGATTGAAATTTTTCGGAACAAAATATTGAAATAAAATGTAATAAATAAGAATTTGGAAGCGATTGAATTGTCAATCACTAGACGAATGACTTTGATGAAGGTGGATGTTCAGGTGGATTGATTTCTATTTTATTTTTTAAAATTCTTTTCTTCTTCTATTCTTGTCAGATCGATAAAATCAATATGGATCTAGGCTAGGTTAGGTTAGATCCAAAATATAAAATCTCCAAATAAATTAATTCGAATGGATTCGTTTCAGTATGGAATTTGAATTAATTTCGAACAAAAAAAAGGAAAAATTCGTCAATAAACAAATAAATAAATAAATAAAGTTTCATCTTCGAAATGGGGAGGGAGGCGGAACAAGTTGTTTCAATAAGAGCATTGTGGATGGAATTTGTTGCGGTTCGTTTCGCTTTTCATCACTTCTAAATGGGAATTTCTTTTTTTTTTTTTTTTGGGAAAAATTTATGCGGTGAAAAAAAATCTCCAAAGCAAAAAAAAAAGAAGCTTCTCTATCTGTGTGTTCATCTTGATCCAACAACAATAATACGAATGGCAATAGTAATTGTATGGTGGTGGCTGAACGATAGAGACGAGATGATAAATCATCATAAACAGACTAGAACAATCATGACAAATGATTATGATGATGATGATGATGATGTTGTTGTTTCCCCCCCCCCCTCCATTCAACAAGTGATAAACAAACACAGATCCAATCCAGATCCAAATGAATCGTTTTTTTTTTGTTGTTGTTCCAAATAGATCATGGAGGTGGTGGTGGTGGTGGTGGAGATGATTTTGGATCTTGCAAAAAAAAATAAAAAATTTCAAGTTCATCATCATCATCATCCTCTCTATTCAATCTGTTTGTATTTGGTTCGCTTTATTTCAAAAAAAAAAAAAATATTCAATAATAATAATAATAATAATAATAATAATCCACTTGAAATCAATAGTCAGAGGAGAGAAATGAAGACAAAATTCTCACAAATCAATAAAACAAAAACGAAAAAAAAAAAAAGACAATCGTTACGCCGATCGACAATAGCAAAGAATGTGAATGTGAATCAATCGAAACGAAATAATAAAAACAATAAACAAATCTTTAATCTTTAAAATTGTGTTGGCAAAGTAACGATGAAGAACATCATTGACAAACAAGGTAAAAAAGCTAATTAACCTTGTTTGTCTATGATTATTACAAAAAGGTGGTGGCGGTAACTTAGAGAGAGATGGTTTGGTGATGAGATATTTTGGTGTTGTTGTTGTTGTTGTTGTTGATGATGATGGAGGAGGCGTAACCGCAAGCGAACAAATGAAAAAGAAAGAGTTAAGGATTTAATTTTTTTTTTTTTTGAAATTTTTTTTTTGAATTATTTGGATATTTTTTTTTTAATTCAATATCGTACACATTGTGAAGAAAACAAATAGAAAATTGTTTTGTGTTTTTTTTTTTTTTTTTTTTTTGATTGTTGAAGATTTTCTTGAGATATTTTGAAAACAATTGAAAATTTTAATATTCTCACCCAGAAAAAAAGAAAGAACGGATTCAAAGCGGAACGACAAGGAAAATCGGCTAAAAGTGATCTTATTCTTAGCGAAGAGGATTTTCATTGCTAGAATTTTAAGAATTTTTTTTTTTTCGAATGCAATCGAACAAAAACAATGCCACTGAGTGAACCAAAGAGAGTCAGCCACTCTCTTTTTTTTTTTGATTGATTCACATTGATTTGAAAAACAAAAATCTAGACTATCTTCCGGATAACTAATACTCTGGAAAAATCAATCCACAAAATAATCATCGAAACCCACATTTTTTTTTTTTTTTGATTAGAAACAAAAACTAACCAAAAGGCTATAAATTTTTGTTTTTGTTTTTATTTATCCAAGTTACTATTGTTAGAATTATGACAGTGTTATCATCAAACAGAATGGACAGAGATACAGAGAGAGAGAGAGAGAGATGAATTCGAATGATTGATTCGGACGATGATTGATTTAATGCTCGACAATAAACAAACATCAACATCATCATCAGCATCAAACTAAGAGAGAGAAAGTGGACAAAATTTAAGATCGCACAGACGAGATTGATGATGATTTTGAATCGGGAAAAAGAGAGAGAGAGTCGGAAACAATTTCGAAATTATCCATTACGATAATCACCATCAAACTATCCAAGTAGAATTATAATTGTCGGTGGATCACAACGAAGAGAGAGAGAGAGAGAGAGAGCCCAACAGTAGAAGATGAATGAGACTGGGTTATTTTCGGAAAATTTTTCAAAACACACGCAACATCAATCAGTTTTATGCCATTAGTTATTTTTGAGTGAAAAATAAACAAATAAAATAAATACGAGAGAGATCGATAAATGAGATGTTGCCTTCGGGGCATATAATACATCTCTCTTCTCTCTCTCTCTCTCTCTCTCTCTCTCTCTCTCTCTCTCTCTCTCTCTCTCTCTCTCTCTCTCTCTCTCTCTCTCTCTCTCTCTCTCTTCTACTGTCCCACTCAATCGATCTCGATTGCTCTTTTTTTTCTTGTATGAGCATATGTAAATCAATTGTCTGCGATTGGGATAATTAATCAGATTGATTAGTGAACGGTGAAATCAATAATAATAATAATAATCATTATGATCATATCGGACCGGATGGATTTTGAGATGGATTAGATGGAAAAAAATGAAAATGGATTGCTCAATGTTGTGCAATGAGAATAATTGTACGTTGTGAACATTGGTATCAAAGTGAATGAAAAATGAAAGGATTAAATCAAAATAAAAAGGGAAAAAGGAAAGTTAACATTTGATTTGAATTGAAAAATCAAATAGTTTCTCATTTTCGATTCACTCGTAGATTGAAAGTAACTCTATAGATTGTTTGAATATCAATCAAATCACAATCAATCACTTTCACCATCGAATTGAATTGAATTGAATTGAATTTGATTGATCGAGATTTGAGAGAACAAAAAAAAAAAATTCATTCCTGAGATCAGTTTCAATTCTTTTCCTAGTCGTTTAATTACACAAAAAGACCACCTATTAGAATTTTATTAGATTAGATTGAAATTACCTTGATTTTGTCTGTTTGCATTTTTTTTTGTTTAGTTTTGTTTCTTCCGTCTCTCTCTCTCTCTCTCTTAAAATTTATTCTGATTTCGAAGTGAATTCATCTGGAGTAATAAAATACTGATAATATCTTAATCAGTAGACTTTAAAAAAAAGCAATTCGATTAATTTATCCATTTGGACTATTATGAACAAAATTATGCTGATAATGATTGAATCAGAGTGCTCGAAATGAGTTTTAAACAATCGAGTTTCAAAAAGAAAAAAAAACATGAAATTATTTGCTAATCAAAACATAATAATCAAGATTAATGTGAATTTTATAGAGTTTTTTTTTTTTGTTTAACCATCTCAATTGTTCAATAATAGAATTTTTTTTTTTTTTTTCGATGATAATTAATAATTGTCAATGATTTTCTATATAAACAACAACAACGACAACAATCAGATCATCAGATTATCTCTAATTGTTTTGTTGCTATTGTTGTTGTTATTGTTTTAGACACGCCCGTTCCAATAAAAAAAGGTGGTAACAATTTTGAGTGAGGAGTTATGTAAATCATTTTGATTGGATAGCTCGTTCGAATGATTTTCTAACAAAATTCAATTCTAATTCAATCGAGTGTAAAATTATTGTTGATCAAAATCTTTTTTTTTTTTTTTTTGTTTGTTTGTTTGTTTGTTTGATTGTTTTAATTTGTTCCAAGATCGATTGACAATTGATAAGTAAATTCGAGTGGAAACCAAAATTCGAAATTGATTTGAAACGAATAAGCAAAAAAAAAAAAATAGATTTGCCTATTTATTTGATTTGTTAATTGATTTGGATTCCGAATTAGTTCTATTCGAAAGTTTGAATTTTAGAATCCAATCGATAAATAGAATGGAGATTAGCATTTTTTTCAAGTTATTATGATGCTGTTGTTGATATTTGATGGCTGTTTCTTTATGATTTATCTTCTCCGAAAAAAAAATAAGACACTCTAATTTCTTTTTTTTGTAATTTGCATTTTATGCAAATTTTTTTTTTATTCATCTTCATCAATGAAGATCGAGTGGTAGAAGAAACGAATGGCTGGAAAATGAAGGTGATTGAATGAGTCTTGAGAAAAATAAAAAAAAAACGTTTCGAAGATAATCTAATTTTAAAATGCAGACAACAACCGAAACATAAGCAATCGAAAGTAAACTATCGCTCTTTTTTTTTAATCTATGGCAAAGGTAGCAGAAGTGGAAAAAAAAAGTATTCGATGAGAATGAAAGTGACAGTGAAAGGCTAAAAAGAAAAATGTTTAGCAACAAGTGGAAGGAGAAAAAACCCATTCAAACTCTTCCGGATTAGATTTGGAAAAGAGTTGAGAGAATTAAAACAAAAATTTTTTAAAAATAATTTAAAATTAAAAAATACACTTTAATTTCAAGCCAACAATCGGAAAACCTTAGAATCTATATTAAAAAAAAAAAAAAAATCAAACTATACTACACAAATGGATCAAGTTTTAAAACAATCCGAATCTGAGTGTACAATTGGAAAGCTAATCGAATAAAAAAAAATCGATTTCATTGGATTAGATTCGATGCAAAAAAAAAAAAATTCGATTTTCTTCCTATTTAATTGCGATCGATTGCAATCCAATCATCTAACGAATCAATCATTTCGATTCGTAATTCTTTTCCAAACATATTGTTTTCAATATCATCAAGAAATCAACACCTCAACGAAACACCTTTATTGAATTGATCGTAATTGCTTGTGAAATAAGATCATGATTTTACTATTATTATCCTAATTATAATTATTATTATTATTATTATTATTACAATTATTACTCTTACTATCATTGCTAGGAATCATTAGCTGATGGGAACATTTTCATCGAATTGCTTCGAAACTTGCTACACCTTCCTGTTTCAAATTGATCGTATTCGATCATCTAAGCTTTAGGCTTTGAGTCGATCGAGCTTCACAACATCAGATGCTCTATGATTTGATTAGCATTTTGGATGTCGTGATTCTCGCCCCCTTCTCTCTCTCTCTCGCTCTTTCGATTGGAACGATGTTGTTGTGTATTTTTTTTTTTCTTCAAAAAACTTTCGCAAAAACCAATTAACAGTGGGGGTGTTGTTGTTGTTGTTGTTGCAAACGTTTTGTTATTGATTCGTCAATGATGTTTTTCGATTGAATCTCAAATCACCTCCAGTGACAATTAACAATTGATATTGGAAAAAAAATGCGATGCTATTAAATAGAGGAATTTTGTTTTTTTCTCTAATTTGAAGCCAAAACAAGATATAGAATTGTTAAAACGAATTGATTTGGGTTAGTATTGTTGCAATAATCTTGAAGATTGAGATCAAACAAAATCGAAACAATTTAAAAATGAAACAATTTGAATAAAAATTTCGATAAAGGTCAGCTTTTGATTTCAACCAAACATTCTCTTCTGATGTATCTGGAGCCAGAATACAATCAACAGATTTCAAACAAAGAAAAGAGAGAGAGAGAGAGAGAGAGAGAGAGAGAGAGAGAGAGAGAGAGAGAGAGAGAGAAACAATAACCTTCGAATAAATTGAAAGAAAAATTTAGAATTAAAAAAAAATTGGAAAAAAACGAATTGAATAAATTGAAACTTTGCAATAGCTAGCTATTGAAATTAAAAATATTTCATTTCAATTTTTGGATCGAAAAAAAAAATTTGAATCATTGAATTTCATTCAAAATGGATCAATATTGTTTGATATGGGGAAATTTATAAATCTCATCAAATTATTAGATTGATTTCATTTCACTATTCGCTACAAACGAAAGTAAAACGAAAAAAAAAAAAAAAACAATCCGATTGAGATTTCTTTCTTTTAAACTTTCTATCTGCTAAGAGCTGTTGGAAATCAATTTGAAAAAATTTAGAATTCAAATCTATTCAGACCTAGCTATTGGACCTAGCTTAGTTCAATTGATTTCTACAAGGCAATTTCATCCTCGAAACGAAATATTACGATAGTGTTGCGAACCTTAATCTATCTTTCGATTGAATACCATCGAATTCGAATCATATCGGAGAGGGTTAAGCGCGGCGAACATTTCCTCCCCCAAACCCCGAAAACATAAGTAACACTAATGATGGCTAGAAGCTAGAAAGTTTTTTTTTCCTTCTATTCATTTCAGTAGTTTGATGAATCAATCAAAAGCTTAAGATTTTTGGCGATAGACAAGATTCAATCATTTCGTTTTTCTTTTTTTCATCTTACGAATAACAAAGACATCACATTGTTTGGATAAGCAATTTCCGCTTGATCTCACTAAACCGCATCATCAACATCGTCTCTGGTTTGAAAAGGTAAATTTTTTTCCCCATTATTTTATTGTTTAAATGAATATTTATTCAATCATACACACACATATCGAAACATATGTAACACACAGACACATAAAGACTAGATCATTATCATTCAGGTGTGTCATCTTGTTCTCTCTTCTCGATTGTTGTTAGCTGTGGATAGAAACCACAAACACCATTATCTTAATATGATCAGAGGTTCGAAAACTTGGATAGAGTTGTGGATCTCGAGAGGTGAGTTTAAAACTATCTTCAATGAACACACGGAACATTGAGACAAGGGTCATAAAGGCGTCACGTTTCGTGTGGAAACTAAAATGCTCAAATTTCAACAGTTATTATCTAGATGAAACAGAACAAAAGCAAAGATAATTAGATTGGAGAGAAAAAAAATTGAATCGCATATTTATGAATCATTGAAACGGAATACAAAATCGACAGCGGAACACAAAAAAAAATAAAAAGATGGCTTAAGATTTGATTGATCTAATTTCTTCCGTTTCGAAAGTGAGAGAAGAACAAAAAAAAACAAAAAAAAAAGAAATTCGGAAATTCAATCAAAAATTCTAATTGTATTCGACACACACACACACACACACACACACCAAACCGAACCGAACCGAAATGGATTGAATTGAACTGAACAAACAAACCAACAAACAAAAAAGTGTGTGTAGAGTTTGGTGAAATAAATTAAACACTTGTTGTTTGATAATCTAATCAAAATCAATAGGATCGGAGAAAAAAAATCTTTCAATTTTGAACAAAAAAAAAAAAAAAAAAACAAGAAAATAATTAATACAAAGTTGTTTGACTTCCAAAACGGATTAGATGAAAGAGTGTTTGGTGAATCAAAACATTTCAAGAAAATCGTATTCGGTATTTTAGTGAAACAAAATTTGTTTGTTTGTTTTTTTTTTCGTTTCTAAATTTTTTTTTCTCCTCTCGCTCAAGATTTTGGATATGGTTCAAATTGATGGTGGTCGCTTGTCGTCGTTGTCGTCGTCGTCCAAAATGATGATGTAATTCTAGCTTACTTTCTTCTTCTTCTTTTTCTATTGCTTCTTATTTAACATCGTAATCTTTCTAATCATCTCTTGATGTATGTTCACATTTTTGCTTCTTCTTCTCTCAATCAACTCTTGTAATCGTTTTCCGTTTCGAAAGGATTAATTTGTGAATTTCATTCATTTCATTTCATTGATAAGTCAATCATCAACAATCTACACAAACACATACACACACACGCACACGGAGAGAGAGAGAGAGAGAGAGAGTAAGAGGAGCATCGAAATTTGAAGCGAAAAAAAAAACCAAGCCAGATAGATCAAGTTTACTTTTGATGATGATTTCAAAAACTTTGGCTTCGAGATAGACGGGAGGGCGGGAGAAGAGAGATTGAACATGGAACAAAATGATCACGAATTGAATGGTTCGAAATGATTTCATTCTCTATTTCGAATGATATCACAAGGTTGTTACGAATTTGTCAAACGAAAAATAAAAAATACCTAAAATAAACCCTTAGATTATTTAGGTCGCGTGTTTCGAATGATTTTCATTTCACGCTTCTCTTTTGCGGTGAATGTTGAAATGCTTTTCTTCACCATTTTCGTAATCTCATCATCAGAATCTAGACTCATCGATCCATTCGAGAGGCTCTAGCGAACCAAAAACAATTTGATTTTTTTTTTAGCAAATTCCATTTAAAAATTTTAAATGATTTGGAATTTTATTTTCTTTTTGCGATCGAAAATCGATCAAACAATGACCAAATAAAGTATTGTTTGTTTCGAGATTATCAAATCAAACTAGAGGAAGCTTAGCGAGCTATCGCTTGCAATTATCTTCAATCTTAATCAATTCGGATGCGCTAGATTATATCGCTATTTTTTTTTCCTTACTTTCCGTCTGTCTTCTCGATTGCACGTGTTCATATCGGTGATGATCTTCAGCAGGGGGGGAAGGAGAATGAACTTTCTTAGAATTTAGTTTACTTTTTTTTTTTGCTTGGAATTTAATCAAAAATCTACGATCTCTCAACGCCTTGATCGTTTTTTTTTTTGCTGAATGAATATTTTTCTCTCTGTCCTGAAATTCTTCGACTAGTTTATTAAAAAAAATACGAGAAAAAAAACCGACACAAAATTCATTGATTCTAGCATCAAAGAAGAGAGGAAAAATAGTTTCTTCCTTTTGGAAAAAACAAAGAAAATACACCGCTGTTTGCAAGCGATATAGACACACAAAATACACCGGCTCCAGAGAAGCAGAGAGCAGAGAGTTTATCTTCAACCTGCAAGATAATACAAGAGATCGATATCGGATTTCAAAAATGATAGAGAGAGCGAGAGAGAGAGAGAGAGAGAGATGGGAAAAACCGATGAAAAAGAGAGTAGGAGAAAAACTTTCAATCCTAGCATCCGGCAATGTGTAATTTGGAACATTGAAATATCGTAAACGGACAATATCCACCGAACACGTTTCAAAAGCATCGATCAGAGGCTAATTTTTACGAAAACGATGATGGAGAAGATAAATAATTCTCAATTTTGATCGTTTTTTTATCGTTTCATTTCACTTTTTCGATCGTGTCGATCTACGAATCGATGATTTTCAACAAGAACAGAAAGAATGAGATAATGATAGATATGGAATCAATCATTCCGTGATCTCATTCTTTTCTCTCTCTCTCTCTCTCTCTCTCTCTCTCTCTCTCTCTCTCTGTTTCTCTTTTGTTGTTGAAATGTTCTGTTGCAATCTCTAAGGAACCGGAAGAGAAATTTGATACTTGAACACTTACTTGTAACGATTATCATCATCATTATGGTTGTCTTTTCGGAGATTTTCGAAGATTTTTTTACAAAATTCAATGCAACAATTTTCAATGATGCTGATAGAAATAATAATAACAAAGATGATGATGATGATGATGATGATGATGAATTAGATGAATTGATTGATGAAACAATATCACAAAAACAATTTTCTTGTTTGATGAAAAATTTTCTCCGATCTCTAAAACAATCGATTCGATTTTGATTCGATTTGTGATGCAAGATTCTTCTCCGATTATTACGGAACGAAGCAACGATCGACGACGGTCGATTCCGTATCGATCGATTGTTTACGTTCTCAATAGTCTCATCTAAATGTTTTGTATTTGTCATTTTCGTTCGCTTAGATGGCTATCGATTGTAACATAGTTTCAAGATGATTAATTTTTATTTTGTTGATTGCAGAGACAAAATTAAGAGCTTAGAGAACAAAATTGTTGCCAATTTGGATCGATCAAACGATAACGATCCGGTGATTGATTGATTGATTGATTGTGTGCATTCAAAATTGATTTTCATCCAATCCGACAATCATCATCACCTTTTTGGTTCAAGATTGATCATTTTCGTTCTGAAGAAATTCGATCACAAAAAAAAACATCGACAACAACAAAGAAGACGATGTTGATGATGACATCGATAGGAAATTAAAAGCAAACCAAAAAATAAAACCAAAAAATAAAAACGAAAAAAAAAGAGGAAAACGGTTTGTTAGAAACAAAATTTCAATTTGATAATTACAAATTACTTTCACTTTTCATTCCAAATACACATTGGTACCAAATGGTGGTTTGGAAATGAAAACTAAACTATCAAACAGAGTACAAAATAGAAAAAAAAACTAGGTTCGATGATGATGGCGATGATGGGGACGATAACGATCGATGATGATGATGTTGATGATGATGACGATCGATAACGAGAAGATGGTAAAGATGATGTATACCTTTTCCCTCTCTCTCTCTCTCTCTCTCTTTGACGCAGGCAGACACACTCACACACAGTAGGTATTTAGAGAAAGATGGTGAAACTATTTTTAGAGAGAGAGAGAGAGAGAGAGGTTCAAAGTTTTCTACCTGTCTCGAGTGTTTAAGTTTAGTTTTTTGAATGTTTTGATGAGATATCAATTTCACCTATGATCTTTCTTCTTCGTTCTTTTTTTCTTTACTCTTTATTTATTTGTTTCTTCGTCGTCGTCTTCGTCGTTTTTTTTATCGATGTCAATTCACAAACAAACACAGACACCACAGAAGAGAGAGTGAGAGAGAGAGAGACCAAGCAATGATTGATGAATATCAATTGTCTCCAATTAATCATTCAACAAATTTTCGTTATCGGTTTGTTTTCTCTGTGGTCGATGATCATTTCATTGATGATGGAGATGGCGATGATGATCGCAACTATTTAACTCTTTGATCTCTCTCTCTCTCTCTCTCTCTCTCTCTCTCATGAATGAAATATTTAGATTAGAAAATAAAAATTAAAGAGATACATCGATCGGTGACAAGATTTTGGATTAAAAGAGTTTCGAAAAATTTGAATACAAGAACAGGACAATTTCACTTTTTTTTCAATTCCAATTTGAAACCAAATACAAAATCAAACTGTTTTGAGAAATTTTTCAGCAAAGCTATGAAACAAAACAAGGATTAGATTAAATTACGATGATGTTGATCAGTGATTAACTTTGATTCATTCATCAACAAAGAGAAGGTTAAAGTCCAGACAGGTAAGAGATAGAGAGAGGGGGAGAGAAAGTGAAACAAAAATAAACACAATTTTTTCGCTCGAAACAAAAAAACATTCGGAATTATTTATGGAGTGAATTTTTTTTTAAATTTCCAAACAAACAACAACAAAAGCAAAGGGTTAGATTGATTCGATTAGAACAAAATTGAGACTGGGAGACACTTTGGATCCACTTTTCATTTTTTGTTTTCAAATATTCAACTGCTTTTGGAGTCGAAAATATTCGATTTGCATCGAATTCGCTGCAATAATTGAGAAGTGATTACTTGGATTAAGATTTGAAAAAAAAATTTTTTGATCTGATTTAAATCAATTCGAATCGGTTCAATTAATCGAGATGAAAATCGAGATTTTTTTTTTTAGACTCAATGAGAAAATTTTTACAAGCATAATGATTTTTTTCCGTTTCCGTTCGATGATGTTTTGTTTTGCAATTCTTCTTTGAACAAAAATTAATTCAATCCGTAAATCTTTGTCCATCGAAAGAGAAAATGTCTTGTCAATTTTTTTTTTCTTTTTCTTAAATCTTAATTTGGATAGCGATGTTGATGGTGTCTCCGAAAGAGAGAGAGAGAGAGAGATTTATGGAGCGATATGGTGAATGAAGTGGATAAAGATGACGAATCTTCACTAGGATTTTTATGGAGAACACTAATAAGAAAGAATAAGCAATACGACGAAGCAATAAAAAAAAAAAAAAAGTTCAAGAGATTTAAGTTTTTGTTTCGTTCGGAAATTTTTAGAGATCTATGATGATGATTCGAGATTCGGTGAACAAAAACGTAAAGTAGATTCTAATGGTAACTGATACAGTGGAGAGGAAAGAATCTTCAAATGGAATGATTTTTTTTTTTGAATCACCGGAAAGAAGATCACATCATCACCTTTGATTACCCTTATAATTTTAGGGTTCCAAATTAAACTACAAAGGAACTATAAGGAAAATGGATTAGAATTCAATCGATAAAGATCGAAATGATTATGAAATGTCAGTGAAATGAATGAAGTATCAGACGGCGGAAACAAAATTCGATTCGAAGGCAAAAAAAAACATTTCAAACATCTTCTTCTTCTTCTGATGATGATGTTGATGATTACGAAGATAATGATGATGATGGTGGTGGTGTTGGTCGTCTGCAATCTTTTTTTCTTCTTCTTCAAGCAAACTAAGTTCAAAAAAGAAGAAACGAAAAAGAAGCTGAAGAATGGATGAAATCATTCACCGCGCTCACTGATTACAAATGAATCTCCGTCTACGAATCAAAACGTCTCTACTGCATCAATGCATCACAACATCAGAAGGTTTTTTTTTTTGCAAAAAAATAGTAATAATAATAATAATAATTTTCACTCTTCTATAGAATCAAGAGAGAGCGGAGAGAGAAAGTTATTCTAGGTAATAGAAATAATAATAATAATAATAATTGCAGTTAGAATTAATAATAATAATAATGAAAAGAGAGCTAGAGAGCGGAGAGAGAGAGAGAGAGAGAGAGAGAGAGAGAGAGAGAGAGGAAGATACAATTATAAAATGGAATGAAATAGAAATGATTTACAACAACACACAAGAGACACTAGTAAACAAGTTGTCTTACAACTTAAGCTCTCTTATGATGAGAAAGAGTTAAAGATGGATCAAAAGGAGCGAGAGAGAGAGAGAGAGAGAGAGAGAGAGAAAGAGAGAAAGTGAGCTAAAGAGAACCGGAGTGAAAAAGAAAAAAAGAAAATACAAAAAATGAACAAGAGAAAATCCATAAGCTTTAGCTTCAATGGAAAAAACACACTTTCATCAATTCGATTTCGAATTGATGAAAAAAAAAAAAATGATGTGAATTACTTGGATGGAAAAAAAAATGGCCATCGATGATGAGGATGAGGATGATGGTGATTATGATTATGATTATGATTTTGATTAGAACTCTATCTAAGTCGGCAAAATGAAGACCAAAGCAAAAAAAAGCAAACCAAAGCTAAATCGATAGAGATTTGATTTGATAGGTAATGTGGAAAAAAATTTTCACTTTTTTTCAGACTAGGTAAAAAAACCAATAAAGAGAACCCTTAAGGATTGAAATTTCGGCCTTCGAAGGGGAAAAACATTAGAAGGAGATAAGAAGTTTTGATTGAATTGAATTGAAAAAAAAAAAATCCATTTTTCTTCTTTTTTTTTTTCTCTCTACTAACCACCACTCCAATCAATCGCTACCATTCGCTATTGTTCGATTCGAATTTTGTATCTTGTCGATGAAAGCCTATCTTGTTGTCTCGATGCAATGCAATGAAAACAAATTGATCTGAATCAATTTTTAAACATCATTGAGATAGATAGATGATGATGATGATGTTCACGACATCAAACAAGAAGTGATAGGAAAAAAATAGAGCTTGCGGAATAGAATCCATTTCACAACAAAAAAACCTACGGATAATGATCAATTGATTGTCATCTTCAATTGAAGAAAAAGAGAGAGAGTGAGAGAGAGAGAGTGAGAGAGAGAGAGAGAGAGAGAGAGAGAGAGAGAGAGAGAGAGAGAGAGAGAGAGAGAGAGATGATAATGGCAATGATTGTGACAATTGTAATCGAATTCAATTCGAAATGATAAAACATCGAGAAATCTCGAGAAGCTATCAAGGTGAGAGAGCAACAGGTAGATATGGAGCATTTTTTTTCAGAATTGAAACCAAATTGAAATTGTCGTTTTGAATAGATAGGAGAAAAAAAAACATCGAACGTATCAAAACGAACGATAAGATTCACACCGATATACTTCCATTTTGGAAGTATTGGAATAGTGGGGAAAAAAAAAATTTTCCCAAACTTCTCATTCTATTTTGTTCAAGGATCGTCGTTGATGATGGTGACAAGAAAAAAAAAAAAGACAAAATTTTTATCGAT
The DNA here is from genome assembly GCA_020844145.1 of Sarcoptes scabiei. Taxonomy (NCBI): domain Eukaryota; kingdom Metazoa; phylum Arthropoda; class Arachnida; order Sarcoptiformes; family Sarcoptidae; genus Sarcoptes; species Sarcoptes scabiei. The sequence goes on from CP080488.1 coordinate 1,059,905, forward strand.
TTTCTTCTCTCGAACAAAATGGTCATCGAAATCATCAAAAAAAACCTATCTTTTCAAATGAATTTGAATAACAAAGTGAAAAGGCGAAACAATTCCATTTTCTATTCAATTTCTCTTCGCCAATTTATTGAGATTCCACTTGAAAGTTCCATCGAATGACATCGATTGAAATTGGTGACAATCATCACTGCTGCTATTATTATTATTATTATAACTATTATTATTACTATTACCTGTCATTCACATCATCAGATCAAATTGGTGGCGATTTGTTCTCTCTCTCTCTCTCTCTTTGGCTCACAATGAAGAAATCCATCAAAAATTTTTTCGCTCAAACAAATCATCATTCGGTAAGCATTTAAATGTGGTCATTTTTGATCTTTTTAGGATCAAACTAAATTATAGAAATAGAAAGCCGATCATCACAAACTTATTATGTTTTCATTGTTTTTCACACGTTTATTTTTTTATTTTTACTTTTTTTTTTTTTTTTTTTTTTTTTGAATCTCATCGAATTGCATAATCAACTAATTGATCATCATTATCGTTTCTTTGATTCTCTTTCGCACAAAGATTATTCTCTGTTCAGCTATTAGGTTACGTTCATATTGGAAAAAAAGTTTAAACTTTTTCTTCAGTTTCTTCAATTTTAGAAGCTCGGGGGGGGGGAACAAAAACTTTTTTTTTTGTTCGTAGAGAAAAAAAAAATCGTAGAAAACAAACAAATTAAGATTTAGTTTAATATAATTTTAGTAATAATCGAAAGCAAAAAAAAAAAAAAAATTCAAAGTTAGACCTAATACCAGTATTCAAATGTCGAATATGCGATAATGGCGATGATTTATTCATTCCTGAATTCGATCAATTCTCTTCATTCGCTCTCTCTCTCTCTCTCTCTCTCTTTCTCTTCTCATCACCGCATCATATCAATCAATGTATGTCATCGAAACGATTATTGAATTTTGCGATCACAAGTGACAGAGACGAGAGAGAGAGAGAGAGAGAGAGAAAACAATGGAACAATTACGATGATGTTTGATGTGAATTATATCCCTCAAACGTAGATGATGATGATGGCGATCGATGCGGATGATGATGATTGCCATTATTAGCACATCATCATCATCGATCGCAAACATCACAATGTCCACCACCACCACCATCATAAATACAATTATCGCAATTATTTCAATCTCTCTCTCGATTATTGATGATGTTTTTACTTTGGAATAGATTTCATAAATTATTCTCAACGCAAACAAATTACGTATTTCGATGGATTCGATGATTCGAAAAAAAAAGAAGAATCTCTCCGCTATTTGATGGCTATTCTTGATCTCTATTGCTTGGATAGTTTTTTTTAGTTTAGTCGGTAGATGAAGTTTAATTATCTACAGGTGTAGGTTTACGAAATTGTTTCACAAGCTAACTTGCAATTCTTTCGTTGTCGGTAATAAGATCTACAATTCAATCGCCAGTTTTCTTTATCAATCTACAATTGAATTCTTCTTAACATTTTTCTTAAAATTTCGAAATTTATGATCACCAAAGTAGTCAAGATATCAACAAGAATAATTCAAACCATACAAGATAGAGATTTATTGAGGAAAATCATCGATGTTTTCTATCTTCGAATCAATCATTCTACTTTTTATTTTTTTTTTAAATTTAATCCACAACAAATTCTAACTAATAAAATCGATTAAGTTTATCTGAGACAATGTTTCAATCTATCTTTTTGGTATCTGTTCAGTATTATTATTGATATTATTATTATTATTCTAACCACTTTAATCTTTTCAGCCTAGAAGATTTTGAGATTTTTTTACCTTCTCTTTTTTTTTGCTTTCAAATTTGTTGATTTATTTCGTTTGATTCGATGCGAAAAAAAATACTAAGACTGAAAATAGCCATCGAATAATCTCATTGATAGACTAATAAATAAATTTCTCTTCTCTCTCTCTCTCTCTCTCTCTCTCTCTCTCTCTCTCTCTTCTCTCTCTCTCTCTCTCTCTCTCTCTATCTTTCTGTGTGAAAATTTTGATCCAAAAGCCGGTTATTGAATCGCATCGTACCGCAGAGATGAGATGATCCGAAGCAATAGAATAAGATGATTCGAAGATTTCTGGTCTAACTATTTAATCTCAAAATCATCTAAATCAATTAATCGAAGATGAAATGATTCGTACTGAAGCGAAAAAGAATTTCAATATCAAAACTCTTCTCGCTGCTGTTCGTAGAGTTTTCATAGAAAATAGAGAGAGAGAGAGAGAGAGAGAGAGAGAAACATTTTGATGGATTTTGAATTCGTTCTTTTTGCAATTAGTCATCGAAAAGTTGAGGATTTTGATCAGTTTTAGATCTCTAATCCATCTCTCTCTCTCTCTCTCTCTCTCTCTCTCTCTCTCTCTCTCTCTCTCTCTCTCTCTCTCTTTTCTCTTCGAAAATCACTCTCTAATTAAATTTAACTAAAATCTTCAATATAATCAAAAAAAGTTTCTTGGCCATCTCGATGAATCCGAATGAAATGTCTGGTGGATGGATTCAATCGATTTCGGTTGCCCTTTTTCTGATTGTTATCTCTGATAATCTAATCTAATAGAAATTAAATTAAATTTTGATGCGATCATATAGAAAAAAAAAAACAATCTCGAATAATTATATTAAAAGTGTCGATCGAAGCTTTCTTGATAATTCGATCCATATTGGACAACACCTAAAAATTCTTTCGATTTAATTGTTGATCTTAGTAATTAACAAAAATAACAATCGACCAAAATTTAATCAGCGAAAAATTAGAACGATCCACCAGTGAAAGGAACGATCGAAAAGAACAACAGGAGAAACACAAACGCTAAGCTCTTCGTATTCAAAGCGAAATATCGGGAAAAAAAATCCAATTTAATTAGATCCAAATCCGATCGTTGAAGAGAGTAGAGATTTAGAGATCTATTAATTTAAAACATTGGATTCTTTTTTTTTTTTTTGAAAACTTTTCAAACAATTAACAAAAAGCTGTACATCGCCACCGAATAGATACAATCGATAAATGAAAAAATTTCAAGATAGACACTAAAAAAAAAAAATAACTAACAATAATAATAATAATAATAATCTCACTAGAGAATAGAAATCAAAATAATAATAATAATAATAATAATAATAATAATAATAATCATAATCATAACAATAATAATAATAATAGCTAAAAAATTTAATTGCAAAAATTGTTTTCTTCTATTCCATTTCGCTTCGATTATTATTATTTTGTACTGAAAAAAAATAAAAGATAATAATAATAATAATAATAATAATTATAATAATGAATAATAGATTATGGGGGAAAAGAATTTGATTTTGGAGTACTTCACGTACTCGATTCGAGAAGAATCGATCAGAGAACGAGACAAAAAGAGAGAGAGAGAGAGAGCAATCATATTTTATGATTTGATAAATGAGAATAGGATAGATTAAGTCTATTTTAATTTAGATTAATCTCTCTCTCTCTCTCTCTCTCTCTCTCTCTCTCTCTCTCTCTCTCTCTCTCTCTCTCTCTCTCTCTCTCTCTCTCTCTCTCTCTCTGTTAAGATTAATTCGAATAATATTTAAGATTTCAATGAGGAATTCTATCAAAACATAGAGAGAAACAAAGAGAGAGAGAGAGAGAGAGAGAGAGAGAGAGAGAGAAATAAAATTATTTTAATTACTCATCGAACACCTTTATGGCCTTGATTTTTTTTTCTGTTGTGGCCGTTGTCCTTTTGGATTCAGTTAGATTTCATTCTTCCAACTACTAAGCTTTAATAATTGTTTTCGCTCGTTTTTTTTTCCATTAAATTTCACTCACTCACTCTCACTCTCTCTTTACTCTCTCTCTCTCTCTCTCTATCTCGTTCGAACTTTAGAGATTTGTTTGTTTCAGAGATTATCCAATCTAACTTTTTTCAGCCTACTAAAATTAAATGGTGAAATTTTTTCAACCATAACCCTTTTTAAAATTGCCCTACACTACATTGAAGTTTATTTGTTTGTAATTGCCATTTTTTTTTTTTAAATATTCCATACTAAATCTAAGAAACGAAACATCGAAATTGTTTGATGTGAAGGTTTGAGGAAATTTTTTTCATTTTTTTTTTTTGTTTTCAAACACATAAAACTCAAGATAAAATCAAAAATCAAAATCGATACACTATTGAATTTTTATTAAAATTTTGAAAACTATGGAAAAAAAATAATAATTCAAAGAAAAAAAATAAATCGAAATTCGTAGCTATACACACACACACACATCAAATATTTGTGAACGAAAATATTAGCAACACACCCACCTATCATTTATGAATCGAATGCAATCAGATTGATAAAATTAGGAATATTTTTTTCTTAATCTCCGATGATGTTGATTATTATTATTATGATGATGATGATGATGATGATGATGACGATGGTGATTATTATTGCAATTATTTACTATTATTATTATTATTAATATTAAAATCAATTTTTTTTTTTAATAATAATAATAATTCAATGCACGATTATCGTCACGATTTTCTTCCTCTCATAGCAGATGATTATCTCTCTCTCTCTCTCTCTCCCCGACCCTAGCAAATCTGATACTTCAAATAGATTAGATAAATAAGTAAGGAGAGTGAGGAGAGAGAGAGAGAGAGAGAGGAGGTGGATTCGAAAATTAATCGAAAACAGATTTTACGATATCGAAGACAAGAAGAAGAAAATGGTAAATGGAAGAAAGAAAAAAAAAAGAATAAAATGGAATTTTCACTTTTTCTCTCTGTCTCGAATCAAACTCACAAACACCATCGGACATCCTCGTTGAGAGAGTGAGTAAAGAGAGAGGGAAAAAAACGAACCGACGGAAAACAGCTAAACTAGCGAGTTCAAAATGTCCCCAAAAAAAAAAAAAAAAGGTTTAAAAAATTTCCAAGCGATCTGTGATGGTGGCGGTGTCCGAGCGGTGTGTGATGATGATCGATCGATCGATCAATGGTCGTCGAGAAAAAAAATGGCCATTTATATTTTTCGTTCTCTAGAAACGAATAGATAGAGAAAATAATAAAAAAAAAAAAACAATCTTGAAAATTTCGAAACAAATCAAGATCTTTCGATTTAGCCTCTCTTGTCTTCATCTCAACATCGACATCGATCTTCTTGGTAGAAAAAAAAAACTTCACTTTCATTCCAAAAAAAAATAAAAAAAATTGCAACCAAACTAAGGGAGGGGGGAAATTTTTCATATTTGAATGATCGACCATCCAAAGGGACAAAGATCAAGAGAAAAAGAAAGAAAGAGAGAGAGAGAGAGAGAGAGAGAGAGAGAGAGTGAAAGAAAGGGGTGGAGACAAAGGAGAAGAAGAAGATGGATCGTATCGAAAAACGGTACCAAAAAAAAAAAAAAAAAATGAGAATGAAAATTTTTTCTTTCGTTTCGTTTTTATTCTTCGAGAGAAAGAAAGAGAAAGAAAAAAAAATCTCTGCAAACAAAAACAAACATAAAGATAAATTTCTCGATAGTTTTTCATTTCATTTCAATTGAAGAACGTGGATGAAAAAAAAAAAAAAATAAAAATAAAAATAATCACATAATTATGGGTGTATGCTTGATTGATGATCTCGATGATCTCGATGATGATGGTGATGATGATGATGATCGAAATGGAGAATTTCAATCAAATTCATTCCAATATAACAGTTCCAGCATTTGGCTGATCCAACACACACACACACACCACTATCGTTCCAGATTGATTGAGTAATTTTCTACTAAGATTTCAATTTTTGAAGCAGTTTTTTTCTTTCGCTCTCAATCAAATCGTAGTGTTCTAGAAAGAGAGAGAGAGAGAATCAAAAAAAAAAAAAAAAAAAAAAAGAATTGAAATCGAATCTAGAGACGAATTAATTGATTAATTAGCTTGCAAAATTTTATCGAACAATACGAATCTAGAGTTAATTGTGTGAATTTCTCTCTCTCTCTCTCTCTCTTTTTTTTTTGTTTCTTGATTACATTCACATTCGATTTGATGAGAATTTGTTTTTGAATTATTTCGATTTTCTCGTTTCAAAAAATCCATTCCATTTGGAATCTATTGGTTTGGAAAAAAAAGAAGGCGATCCAATTCGAATCTCTATGAGATTGGGATTGGCAAGTAAATTACATCATCAAAAGCAATGATTATTATTATTATTATTATTATTATTGATAATATTGTTGCTATTATCACTATTGTAATCATAATCAATCTAATTATTTCCGTACGGGGTTAGAAAGTGAAAAAAAAAGAAAGCGATAAAGAGCTAAGCTAAATAACTTTATCCAAATCCGATCCAATTAAATTTTTTTTTTGATCAAAATGGAACAATTTATATCGAATCTTTCTTGATGATGTCTTCGATGATGTCGATGATTATAACAATCGAATCGTAAAGAGAGGTTTGATCCGAAGCAGAGATTAATTTGATTATTAGATTTGTTATTATTGAAATTATATTTTTTTTCACTCAAAAATTAAACAGTTAAACAATCTTAATTTTGATTTGAAATATTTTATATATTTTTTTTTCTATCGAGAACAAAACTAAATTACACGATTCGAAAAAACATTTTTCTTATTTTTTTTGTGTTTTTTTTTTTTGAAGAAGAAGAAATTCTTCATTAAAATATTTCGTTATGGAGAGTAATGAATTTTTCATCGATGAAATTTCTTCCTATTTCTAATCACTTGGAACAATTTTTTTTTATTGCTATACGAAATCAAACAATCTATATATGAATCTCATTAATGGTTAATTAGCTCATTTCAAAATCAAAATGTTATCAATTTATTTCACCACATTGCTACTATCATTCTTTGGTAAATTTTGGAAAAAAAAAATAATTTGGTCCATCAGCACATATACACGCACACACACACACCCATACACACTCATACACTAACCGATTGAAGCGATGGAAAGTGAAATAGAATTGAATCCATCTAGATAATTGAGAAGAAAAAGAAAAAATAGATTCATCCAGAAGCATCAATCTAATCGAATCGGTTGCAGTGGTTGGTTAATCGAAAATTTACAAAAAAAAAAAAAAAAAAAAAATTTATCCCAAAATTATTGAAGATCATCATCATCTTCTTGATCATCATCATCATCATCTTCGTCTTCAGCTATCTTATTGATTAGAAAGATGGGAGAGAAAAGAGAGACGAAAAAAAAAAAAAATAACAAAAAAATTTACGTGTGATGAAAAAGATGAGATGAAATTGAGATCGAGATAAGAGAGAGAGAGAGAGAGAGAGAGAGAGAGAAAAAACTGTAACATAAATCTAAACCACAGAAGTTTGTTGTCGATGCTGATGATGATGATGAGGATGATGATTTCATCTCGGACTCTGGCACTCGGCACTTGCTGTTCAGCTATTTAGTTTTGTCTTTTTTTTTCTTTTTTTGAATTCAATCATTTGCTTAGCTAAGCTATTTTTTTTTACTTCGAAAGAGATGAGAGGAAAAAAAACGATTTATAATATCCGGTCACGATTACAGCAGTCTAATAGTTGTGTGTGTGTGTGTGTGTCCGAAGCCAGAGAGCCAGAGCTATGAGAGCTATGAGAGAGAGAGAGAGACCGTAGAAGAGAAATTAATGACCAAACAAAATGATTTCTTTCTCTTCATCGCACTCCCTTCGAGTGATGAATGTGATCGATTGAAACACACACACACACATTGGAATGGATTCGAGTTCTCAATTCCATAATAGCAGCAGGAACCGATATGAAATGAGACATTTAATAATAATAATAATAATAATAATGCAGATGATGATGATGCTATTGGAAAATGAATCCAGAAAAAAATGGATCCAGATCATTAAGAGATCATTATTGTCGAAAAGTGATGCTGTCGTCGATGTTCAGTTGCCATTCGAGATGACGAATCATGCCAAGCTAGCTAGATAGCAAGCAAGCTGATTGATTGATTGATTGATTGATTGATCGATCGATTAATAATCGATATAAGTGGACTAGATCCTAGCAATTGGGAAGCATTTTACTAAAAGAAACAGAATAGAATCCTAGGCTACCGGGACAATTTTATTTTGATTGTGATTGAAATCATTTAATTTTAGAATTTTTTTTTTTTTGACTAGAAAATTACTTCAAAACCAATCATTGTCGATTTGGAACTTGTTAATATTGCGCAAATATTGCGATGTAGAGATAGCAGTTTGAAAAAAAATTCTATTCCTATCCATATTTCTTCAACTTGCAAAGAAGACAATCACTATGGCTACAAACACCTAGATCAAATAATCTATCTATCTGTTTATTCTCTAAAGTTTTGTGCACTAGGTTTTTTTTCATTTATTTCTCATCAAGATTAATGATGCAATGGAAAGGAATTGAGAGATGGGGAAGAGGGGGGAGAGAGAGAGTGAGAGAGAGCGAGTTTTTTTTTTCCTTTTCTCATTGTCATTCTACTCAATCAAAGAAGTGAATGAAAGTGATGAGGGGAGTGAAAGAAGCGAAAGAAAGAAGATGCTCTCACTTAAATGATCGAGATATGTTTGAAAATATTTTCACGTAATCTTAATGAATTTGAGATGAAAAATTGTTGAAGGGATAAAAAAAAAATTTTTTTTTTTTTCAAATTTCAACTTGAAAGAATCATTTCGATTGATTCGATTTGTCAACAACAATCATCAATTATCATCAATGAGTATCATTAACATCTATCTACTTTGATTGGAGGATGAGGATAGGAGGAGAAATGGGAGGTGAATAATAACCAATGAAAATGATTGATTGTTGGCATAGTTTTATCGAATGAATTTTTAAAAGAATAATTTTTAATAATTTTTTTTTTAGTTTTTAGTTTTTCAACTGATAAAAAAACAAATACAATGAATGTTAACAAATGGAACATATGGGACATTGATACATTGATGACAGTGTGTGTGTGTGTGTACGTATGAGTAAAACAAGCATTTCAAACGATTAATGAATAAGATCATCATCGTAATGAGATCATCTTCATCTTTCGAATTCGATTCGATTTCGATATTGAAAATTTACCTTAAGTTTAGTTCATGATTCAATACTATTTAAATCGCATAAAAATATAAAATCAAATTGAAAAAGAAGAAAGAGAAAGATAGAGGGGGGAAAGGGAGGAAAAATTATGCAACTAAAATGAAGCACAGAATTCATCTCAAATTCTTACAATAGATACGCTAACGCCTTCAATCTAAATTTGCGACCTTTTGCGAGAAAACTGTGCTGTGCTTTATGTCAATGCAAGTGTGTGAGTGTTAATATGTGTGTGTGTGTGTATATCTTCATTCCAAACAGATAGCCCTTTCGATGATCCATCTTTCCAACGATGGTTTGTTAGTCTTTTTTTTTCCAACTGTTGCTGTTTGAGAATGATAACCAACCACCATAACAATAAGAATGAATCGGATTTGTTAGTAATCTTTATCCTTGATAATTATTATCACACAAAAACTATCCTAAACATCAGCAGCAGCAGCAGCAGCAGCAGCATCATCAAAGATTGAAATTGTTTTGAAGTGTTTTCAAAAGTACCGCGCGCTAGGATTCAATGATTCAATGTCGCTTTTCGATCACTACGATCACTTAATTCATCAATCAATCGAGATTTTTTGACTCTCTCTCTCTCTCTCTCTCTCTCTCTCTCTCTCTATCTCTCTCTTTTGGCTTTGGCATTCAATATAACTTTTTTGTTTGGCTTTTTTTTTTCAAGCCTATTGATAATTTACATAATCCGTTTGATTCATTGAGGTTTTTATTTTTCGGTTTTTTCTTTCTATTTCATCACCGTCTACTTTTTTTTGATCATCATTGAAATTGTGTGAAAGGATTTGTTCGTAATCGTAGCATTTGTTTTCGCCATTGTTATCTCTGTTCTTTTTGTTTTGTTTTTTCTCTCTCTCTCTCTCTCTCTCCACTCTAATAAAGATCGGCGTTATTAGCGGTCAATTTGTTATTGTTTCTTCTCTACTCTTTTTTTTCAAAGTTTAATGCGATTAAATTCTTTCAGTTTTCTCTCTCTCTCTCTCTCTCTCTCTCGATTCGCGTTCTGACCTCTGACGAGTACAGACCTACGACCTTCGAATTCACTCAACACAATTTCACCACATCAAACTCAACTTTCTCGCAAATTTAACCCAGTGTTCAGTTTGTGATCATCTTCTCATTCCAATTTTCTTCATCTCATCCTTATCATTATTCATCTCATCTTCTCATCATCAAATTCATCACATTCACATCATCTTCACACAATCATCATCGATCACATCTCAACACTATAAAACCTCAAAGAACTTGTTATAATGGTCAACACAAGAAACTCAAAACAATCACCAAAAATGACAGAGCCTGATTACTCAGATCTCGCAAACTTAGAGTTTGAAAAGATCGCCGAATTTGTCGAAAAAGCTCATTTTCAAGGTAACTCCGAAGCCTTCAAAATGGGAATGGCATGTCTCATATTGAAACATAAGGAATCTATCAATAAAAGCGATACTCAATCCGTCAAAGCTGATCTCAAAGTGATGCAAGAAGGATTAATAAAAATGGACGATAAAATCAACAACATATCGAACAAATTGGAATTGCCACCGACCGCAGAAGCTCAGACTTATGCCAACGTGACAAAATCAACACCAAAAAACAAGCCGAAATTTTCACCATTTCCACGTGTACTAAAGGCTAACGAGCAGCTCAACACTATCATAGTCAAGCAATCAAAAACTCAACAAGTGCCAATAAAAATCATCGAATCCGAAATCAAAAAATCAATCATCAATTCTAAGCTCAACATCAAAATCAACAGCATCATCCCTAAGAAAACGGCAGTCATCATTAAAACCAGAGAAAACATTCAAAAAGTGCAATCTCTTATCGAAATCATCAACAAGAACACTACCTTCCAAAACAAATTCAAGGCATACATGCCTAAAAAATCTGATCCTACAGTAGTGCTAAAAAATGTTTCTTCAGACAATGATATAACAACCATAGTCCAGCAAATCACAAACAAGAACGACGAGCTAAAAGACCTCGACAACGAGATTAAATTTTTATTTCAAAAAAAAAAAGCTAACACTCAGCGAACCATGGACTTAGTGTTTCGTATATCGCCAAGAGTTTTTCAAATTATACACGACCGATTGCAAGACCAACTTTTCATCGATTTCCAACGCTGCTCCATAAAAACCGAATCTTTTGTTCAACAATGCCAAAACTGCTTCAAATTCCACCACAAAACCGGAGAATGCAGGAATCCTAAAATATGCAGACAATGCGGAGAAATCAAAAGCTCAAATCACACATGCTCAACTCAACAACAATGCTGTGTCAACTGTAAAAACTCTTCCAACCAAGAACACGGAACGGACCACATGCCGAACAACGACAAATGTCCAATCTACATGGCTCAAAAAATCAGACTTCACAACAGCACACAATTCTATCCAGGTAACCAACAATTTTAAATTTCTTTAGACTTTCCAATCCTTTCCTTCGCTAGCCTATTACTTTACTTATCTTAACTATGGCCTTATCCCCTTACTCGACCCCCACACCAACACAAACAATACCCTACACACATACACTTTCCATTGCTCAACAGAACACTAGGAAAAGTCTAACAGCGACCAAAGAGCTACTGAGACACCTAGAAAACACCAACATTGATATTGTTCTGATCCAAGAGCCTCATACACAAAACACACATCAAATTCTTGGCTTTCCAACCAACTCTTTGATCCACCAAGCGAACTGTCTCGACTTACCGAAGACAGGAATCTACATTCGCAACAAAAACCTTTACACACAAACGATTCACTCTTTCACCAGCACCTGGATGACTAGCATTCAAGTGCAACTAGAAACTACCTCTCTTATTCTAGCTACAATATACATCGAACCTAACAAAATCACATCACAACACATAGACACAATCAAAAACCTTCTTCAAACCTATGAGCGTCATCCGATCATTCTGTCTGGAGACCTCAATGCTAGACATACCCTCTGGTATGACCGTATTGTTAACAAGCACGGTGAACTGTTTTGTGAGCTTGTCAACGAGCAAGCATTGCACATACACAATAACAAGAATCCAACTTGTATAACCCTAAACGGTACTAGCATAATAGATTTAACCCTCACAAACACACATGCCACACCACACATATCTTACTGGAAAAGCGCTCTCATCGACGGAATGTTTGATCACAAACTGCTGGAATTCAAATTCTCTGCTGCAGGAAAAATCCCCACGAAGACCTGGACATCCACGAAGAAATTTAACGAGAAGAAAGCTAACTGGGCAACTTTCCGTAAGCATATTCGCACACAATCGCTTCGAGACATCGAACACAACATAGAACACGCAATCTGCGCCGAAGGGATAGACACACAACTAGAAAGACTTACCAAAATGATCCAAAAAGCTGCATACAAATCGATGCCTACCATTAAGAGACCTACATACCAGATGCGCTCGATATGGTGGGACGACGAATTGAAATGCATGCAAATTGTGGTCAAAAATATGAGAAATCGCTTTTCTCACGAACACGACCCCGAAGTACGACAGTATTTTTACGAGGACTTCAAAGCCAGTCGGAATAGATTCATTCGTATGATACGAGCGAAGAAATTCCGAAAATGGAAAGAGTTTCTCGAAGAAATACATAGCCGCGACACTTGGGGAAACACATACCGCATGATCAAACACAAACTCAACCCAAAACAATACAGTCTTCCCATCTTAGAAGACCATCCGCCACAAAGCCACCAACACATCCTAAAAAACATCGTAGATCAGATCTTTCCTTCTAGAGAACTTTCCCACCATAGGATACACACCAACACCTCCTCAGACACCTCCTTACTATATCCTCTCATAACTAAAGATTATATCGAACTCTTGATCTCCAAGAGCAACAGCAAAAAAGCGCCCGGTCTTGACCATATCACTTATGGTATGCTTAAACCTGTTAGGGATAAAATTAGCAAAATTTTAGCTTCCTTATTTAATAAATGCTTAGAAATCGGCTACTTTCCGAGACAGTGGAAAGAGGGAACGCTCACTATCTTCCCTAAGCCAAACAAAGATGATTACTATAACCCAAAAAATTATAGACCAATCACTCTTCTTTCTAGCATAGGGAAACTCTTTGAAAAAATTATTCAGTCTAGGATCCAAAACTTCCTAACCGAAAACAATAGTCTAAATTCTAGTCAACATGGGTTTGTTCCTAACAAATCCACAACCACAGCCCTCTTTAACATTAAAAAAGAAATTCTAGATCACAAAATTGATAATTTAGTTTCACTAATAGCCATAGATTTCTCCGGCGCTTTCGACAACGCTGACTGGGATATAATCCTTAAAAACATGACTAGTCTTCAAATTCCACATTATCTAGTTAGAATCATAGACAGCTATTTCCAGAATAGGATAGTATCAATGCGATTCAATAATAACCAATATTCCAAAACAATGACTCAGGGATGTCCCCAAGGCAGCCCACTGTCCCCTCTGTTATGGAACATTTTATTGAACAGCTTACTAGATTCTTTTAGCTTCGGAAATGCCACAATACATGCTTACGCAGATGATATCACAATCATCTGTCATGGCAAAAATATTACGACATTGCATAGATTAACACAGGAAATCCTAACGTTTGTGAACATATGGTCCAAACACAACAACCTAACGATAAACGCCCAAAAAACACAGATTCTAAATTTCCATACACACGCATTTCCCAGACCTATTATGTTAGGCTCTAACACCATTCAAATAGTCAGACAATTAAAAATTTTAGGACTAACTTTTGAGAACCACAAACTCAAAAGGAAACTTAACTTTACTCCCCATGTAAATAGCATTGTAAATAGAACCATTAAAATCAAAAACATCCTCCACTGTTTCTGTAAAAACACCCTCGGTGTAGATACGCGGAAACGTCAAAATCTTTACAAAGGTTTGATCAGACCAGTGATGACCTACGGGTCAGAGATCTGGGCAGATCAAATCAATAAAAAACAATTTAGCAAGTTAGAATCATTACAACACCAGATACTTAGAAATTCAATAATGGCCTTCAGGACAGTGTCCAAACCCTGCGTAACATCACTTACAAAGGTAGAAACACTCCAGACCAACATCAAAATTAAAAACACTAAATTTTTGCATAGGAACAGAATAGCTACACTAGACACGATAGATATTAGCCAATTTGCAAAACAGACTAGGAAATCAGAATTAGATTCAATTTTTCAATCCACTAATCCAAATTTTAGATTATTTTTCAGTCAAGATATTCCAAAATTTATACACACTAATTTCTACACAACACAATTCTTCACCGGTCACGGGCCCTTTAGAGAATACCTAAGTAGACTTCACATAACTGACAATTCCGACTGCTCCTGCAGCAACGGAATACTACAAAACCCACAACACCTCCTACTAGATTGTCCTAACTATATCAATATCAAACACGAACTACACCTACACAACATCACTGAGTTAGCTTCCTTTGTTAAGGATAGGGAAACATTTAAACAATTCAAAAAACTTTGTAAACATATCCACGACCACCTCAGACAGGAACTAGCACAGCACAACACCAACACACCTCACAACCCTAACTGAAATTTCACCATTTCACTACTACTACCATACTCATCTCTTCTCTCTCTCATTCATCTAATCATCTCACTGTAAATACCATCCTCTTCATCTAATCATCTCACTGTAAATACCATCCTCTTATATCAAAAAAAAAAAAAAAAAAAAATAATAATAATAATAATAAAATAAAAAAAAATAAAAAAAAAATCATAAAAGTTTAAAAAGAAAAAAAAAAAATCATCATCCCACTTTATCTCTTCCTCTACATCCTCTCAATTTATTCTCATATTTTCCTTTATATTTTATTTAACTTTAATTTTCTTTATATTTTATATTACTTTAATATTTTTTATTGGTAAGCACAGCTAGATTCGTACACTACGAATGATCTAGATAACTTATCAAACTTGAAGTAACCCCGCAAAAGTATCGAAGTTGAAACGGAATTGGATTTTAAAAGTTTATTGATGATGAGAAACGGAATTGATGAAATGTAACAATAAAATAAAACAAAGATTTTTGCAGTTATGGATGATCTGGAAACAGGTAGATAAGAGAATGGCAATAAGATCCCAAAAGGATGGCACAAACTCAATATCGAAAATGACGTTGAAATTCGTCAAGAGCAAGTGACATGATTTGGTCAAATTAACCAGGCCTTAAATACAAAATCATCAGGTCTTGATGACTAACCTGTTTACTAGACCATCGTTATCCTTTGTGATAATAAGTCAAAGGTTAACAAAGGATTAATTTAGATATCCATTGTCCACATGTGAATGATAATCCTTCAGGCTCCGGACTGTCGTGAGGTTTGAATAGAAAGGTCAGACCAGCCGGTGACCTGGGTAAAGAGCGACGTCGCTCTGAAGATTCACATGTGGTGGATAGTTGGAAAGAACGAATATGAATTGATAATTAAACAAAGAAATGATACTAAAAGCTACAATAATAAAGAAATTAAAAAATTAAAATAGTAGAGCACAAAGAAAAAGATACAAAAAGGAAAGATACAAATGATAAATAAAAAATAAAAAATAAAAAAAGATTATGGTGGCGACAGGCCCTGGGGTTCAACTTATTGCTTGCAATAACATCCCCCTTCTTTAGATGAGTCCTCGGGCCGTAGGTTTCTCCTTCTCGAACTTAGCGACGTTTGATAACCGCGAGGATCTCGGCTTGACAATTGAGTTTCAGTTTTGAAGCTTCGTGAATAGAACTTGAAAAAAATGAATACTGAAACTAGGGCTGCCGTGATGATGATGATTAAAATGATCCATAAGGTATGATTTCCATGATTTTCGATAAAGTAGACCGGAATCTCGGTCGCTTGTAGCAACTTATCCAACTCTTTTAGCTCTACATCATAGTTGGTTTGATTCTGAAATAGATGGTGATTGATCTTACTTGAATTCGATGAGTAGCTTTGATGAATTTTCTCGATAATTCGTTCTTTCAAACTAAGCTCGGTATTCGATCCATTGATCGTGAAAGAAGTATTTCTTGGAATCCGGTAGACAGAATTTTCACACGTGATGTTAAAGTATGGGAATTCCAAATTAGAGCCAAGGCAGTAAGCGTAGGCGTATTTCTCATCATATTTGATTTGCGCTTTAGGCTTATCATAATCGCATCGTTCTAGGTCCCACATTCCATCAGTGGTGATTTTTAGACATTCGCCATCGACATCGTTGAGGAAGATTTGTTGCTCTGAGCTACCAGTGTCGATGTTTCTTAGACAATTCATTTCGATATCTTGACATACCCATTTCGGTCCACGATACTTGTAACGACAAAACTTATTTTTGTTAAGCTTGTAAATATCGAATGGTACAGCTTTCCACACAATTAGATTCTTCGATATCTGGGGAGTGACAATTTCCATTTCAAGCTGAGCATATGATTTGGACATTTCTTCGAATTTGCATCTAATAAACTCCCATTGATCGGTTTTACCATCGGTTTCGTTCAAAAGATTCGGAAATAGAAATTGAAAATCAGAGTTGACTTTACCATAACGAGATTCTTGAAAGAAGCGTTCCATAGCTCTTCCCTTAACGACTAATTCAGCTATGAATTTTTCACCAGTAATAGCTTCTTCAAATCGTTTTTCTACGAAATTTTTCATTCTCTCTTCATTACGAACCAGATCTGATAGTATTGAACGTGTTTTCCAATCAAATTCTTGAATTCGTTTTTCGAATCGCATTTGTTCGGTTTTTAAGGATTCGAATTTTTCATCAGAACTTTGTTTGTGAAATATTAGGTTCGTCATTCCAATGACTGATTGAGCAATAATGATGGTTGTTAAAGTTCCGAGAAATCCAAGCGCACGTTGCTTCCGAATTCGTTTATCACAAAGTTCTTTACCAGTTTTGATCTCATTAGAATATTCTTCTTCACACATTTCGATGAAAGTCTTGGTTCGGTTTTGCTGTTTGAGAATTTCACAAGGAGACACTAACAATAATCGAATGATATTATAATTTTTATGCTCGACAACATGATAAGGTGTTTGCTTCCATAAGATCGGTTCATTTTTATGGATGGAGATCTTTTCGGACATTATAGTTGCCAATGAAAATATGAGCATCATTGAATAAAGATTGACCTTTGATACTTGCAAAGGAGTAGATTGATTTCGCTTTCGAACTTTCACAATATCACTTGATAGTTTTTGATTCATTTTGACATCACTGTTTGGAAATGATCGGTGAGGTGAAGATTCTTTCTTTGATGCTAGTTGAGGTTTAGGTTTATTCGAAAGATTTTTCAGATGATTTTTCTTCTTAAGATCGATAATAGCTTTTGATTCACTTGAAGCTTGTTGTTGTGAACACAAAATTTTCACTACACACACATCAGATTTCGGTAATTCGATTGTTGGTTGACACAATTCACTTCGTTGGTATACTCGGTCATCTTCTAGCACAAGACGAAATAGTTTGATATTTGTTTCTGCGAGTATTGTTCGGTCATAGTTCGGTAAAATGAAAAATCGTAGCATTATTGTAATCTGACCGATTCTGGTATTCCAATCGCCATACATGAAAGTCGAATGATGGACGCCCCCTGCACCACATCTAAAGGGTTGTTCCATAGTCGATATAGGCAAATTTTCTCGCTCGGCAACTGCTAATGGCATCAAGTTTACCTTTGACCCAGTATCCAGCAGAAAATCGATCTTCTTCCCTTCTACGTAAGCACTTGTTCCATAGGTAAATGGTTCTGCTAATTCACATTGAACACAGTGTATTCTTGTTCCAACTTCTATGTATTTCGACTGACATGGTCGATTTTCGATTATTTTTGAAGTGGAAGGACATGATTGAACATCGTCACATCTCGAAGTTGACGGAAATGATTGAGGTCCCACTGACCTTGGAATGGAAGGATATGGTTGAGTCTGAGAAATATCTCGAGAGGTAGAAGGTTTTGGTTCGATTGGATGGCACTGTTCGCGTTGAGTGAGTTGAGTGTTGACATTGGATGTTTCTACCACATTCGCAGCAATCGTTGCTCTGCACTGTTCTCTGAAATGACCATTCTCGCCACATTTAAAACACTTATTTTCTCTTGGTGGTCGAGGTTGATTAAAAGTTGGATTTCCATTATTATTCTTTCGAGCCAGAATTCGACAATCTTTGGCTAGATGTCCAACTTTCTTGCAGTAGTTACAGATTGGTCGTCGTTTTTCACCATGATTAGCACTATTATTATTAGTTTCTTGGTTCAAATTATTATTTGGAACTGGATGATTCACTTTATCATTGCTATTCTTATTAGATAAATTTCGAGCTCTCATCTCTCGAATCTCGATGTGTTCGATCTGGGAACAAAGTTCTTTGATCAATGAAGAAATAAAGGTTTCGTCGTCGGGCATTCTCGTTGTCATCCAATTTGGTAATTTTGTTCTGATCGCTTCCAAAATATGAAATTTGAAGGTTACTGAATCTCTGGCATTATCTGAAGCGATTTCAACTGTGTTGAGAACGTCGACAAATTTTAGCATCACATCTTTATTTGACATATCCAGATCGTCACCAAAGTCATCGATTCGTTGGATAATTTCTCTTTGTAAACGATTTTCGTTGAGATAAAATGACATCAATCGTTCTTTGGCTTGACCATAATTTCTCGCACTGTAGCCAATAAGTTTCGCTTTGGTTTGTTCATCAACTTTATCTAGGAGACATTGAAATTTCCGCACATCGGAAATTCTAGTTTGGTCGACATAGGCACAAAACATTGACCAAAACTGAGGAAAGGCCAAAAATTCTCCCGAAAATGGACGCATACTTGCATAAAGTTGAGAATCGAATCTTTCGGGATCATAATCAGAATCACCTTCTGAGCCATTGTACGAAGAGCTTCCTTCGCCGTTACCTTTTCCATCTTCCTGTCGTTTTAATTTGTTGATCTTCTCATTTAACATCGATAATTTTCGCAATAATTCATCGGTACCCAAAGAGATTTCTGGCATCAGTTCTCTTTTATCCGCTCTCGAAAGGCTTGACCTTTTTAACTCTGCTACGGCCTCGGTTGATGTGTCAATAATTTCTTTCAACCTTCTCTTGGCCTCTTCGGCACTCACAATCGCAGCAGTAACATCTCGATCCAATCCGGTCAACGAACTTGACATATCGTCGCAAATTTCGTCGAAATATTCTAGATCGTTTGACATTTTCTCTTTATTTTTCTTCAGGAACGATCTCGTCAACATCCGTAAAAAGCACAAATTTAAAAATTAAGTACGGAAAAATAAATCGAACGATTTGAATTGATAACTTCAGCCACCAAGGTCTCCACGGTCAGTACTTTATCCTACTGACTTTTTATTGGTAAGCACAGCTAGATTCGTACACTACGAATGATCTAGATAACTTATCAAACTTGAAGTAACCCCGCAAAAGTATCGAAGTTGAAACGGAATTGGATTTTAAAAGTTTATTGATGATGAGAAACGGAATTGATGAAATGTAACAATAAAATAAAACAAAGATTTTTGCAGTTATGGATGATCTGGAAACAGGTAGATAAGAGAATGGCAATAAGATCCCAAAAGGATGGCACAAACTCAATATCGAAAATGACGTTGAAATTCGTCAAGAGCAAGTGACATGATTTGGTCAAATTAACCAGGCCTTAAATACAAAATCATCAGGTCTTGATGACTAACCTGTTTACTAGACCATCGTTATCCTTTGTGATAATAAGTCAAAGGTTAACAAAGGATTAATTTAGATATCCATTGTCCACATGTGAATGATAATCCTTCAGGCTCCGGACTGTCGTGAGGTTTGAATAGAAAGGTCAGACCAGCCGGTGACCTGGGTAAAGAGCGACGTCGCTCTGAAGATTCACATGTGGTGGATAGTTGGAAAGAACGAATATGAATTGATAATTAAACAAAGAAATGATACTAAAAGCTACAATAATAAAGAAATTAAAAAATTAAAATAGTAGAGCTGAAAGAAAAAGATACAAAAAGGAAAGATACAAATGATAAATAAAAAATAAAAAATAAAAAAAGATTATGGTGGCGACAGGCCCTGGGGTTCAACTTATTGCTTGCAATAACATATTTTTCAATTTTTACTTTGACTAATTAAAAAAAAAAAAAAAAAAAAAAAAATAAAAAAAAAAATAAAAAAAAAAAAAAAAAAAATAAAAAAAAAAAAATAATAAAAAAAAAATATGATCCTATATTTGATATTTATTATTTACTTAAATTACTCTAGTTCTATTTTTATTTTAGTTGAATAAATAAATAAATAAATAAAGAATCGTCATTTTCTTTGATAATTTTATCTTATCTTTTTTTTTCTCAATAATTTTAAATTTTTATTTGACATTAATATTTTTTTTTTTAATAAATATCATATCGCTCAATATTGTAAATATTTTTAGTCTCTAAAAAATTGTATTATTTTTTGAATCTTATAAACCATTGCTATTTATTTCTCTCTTTTTTATCATTGTAATTATTTTTTTTTTCTTTTTAACTCTCAAAAACTGTAAATGAACGCGAACAAAACACAAACAACAATATAGACACAAAAAAAAAACATACACTGAATGTAACACAAAAATACACCCATAAAATACTATTACTGCGCTAATAGTGAAATATTGTGATTTTTCTCCCTACCTCGCTATAGGGAGTTTTTTCAATCACACACACACTTATCAATCACATTTTTTGATTCACATTTGTAACACAAAACACACCTAGCGATCCAATTTTTTTTTTTTTTTTTTTCTCTCAAAAGAGAGTTTTTTACATATCAAAAATTTGAAGCACAAAAGAAAAACAAATATAATTTGCGCAAATATCGCGATTGGCAGATAAGCGCTCAATAAAATTTTCTTATTCTTCTTATTCTCTCTCTCTCTCTCTCTCTCTCTTTCTCTCTGTTTCCCTTACAACTTGTTGCTCTTGATGGTCACACCAGCCGTATAATAATAATAATAATGAAACATCTTGGATTATTGTGGTTTTCTTTGCCTTTTCTCAATCTCGATTCGATAATTGAGAATTTTGGAACGATAAAAAGTGGGCATTTAATATGATTGAATTCCTAAATGATTGTGAAGATATTCTCTTCGATAGTAGAATTCTTTAAAACTAAAAGAAAAAAAAATCGAAAACTTCAAACGAAACTCCAGATAATTTTATTAACATTATCGTTACGAGATTGTTGTCAATCGAAATTCTTCAACAAATCGAAATTCAAAATTATCGAAAAGAATCTGATTGTTTTAATCCAAAAATCTATCAATCCACAATACAAACAATTTTCGAATTTTCGAACTCAATCTTGTTTCATTCCTTCATTCATACATTCCTTCATATATTTATTAATTTATTCAATCTTACATTCATTCATTCTCTTTGAACGTTTACCTCGAAATTGAAAATAGAAAAAAAAAAAAAAAGAAAAAAGATGGGATCGGCATTTTGTTGTTGTGGTTTATGATTAGATTTTACAATGTTAACAAACTTTTTACACAATTCCGTTTCGATAGACCTTGATAAGAGAAACGTAACAAAAAGAAGAAGAAGAAACATTGAAAACAAAAACAAAAAACAAAAATTTTTTGAAAGGCGTTTTGGAATCTCATTCATTGTGTATTGACCGATCATTTGATTTGATTTGATTTGACTTGTTTTTGTTTTTGTTTTTGTTTTTGTTTTTTTTTGGTCCAAAACAGATGGATCACATGCAGATTCGAATGAATAGAATGAATTCTCTTTGTTTTTTTTTCTTTTTTTTTTAAATAAAGAATATTTCTTTCACTTCGGTTCGCTTTGATTCTCGATGTTCTGTGTGTTTGGAAGAAAAAATAAAACATCAAATCAGATTTGATCTCAAAACAAAATTGATCGACAAACATTTGACCTAATTAAAAAAGAAAAAAAAAATTTGAATTTAGAATGGCCCAAATTTTTTTCTTCTATATTTTCTCTCTCTCTCTCTCTCTCTCTCTCTCTCTCTCTCTCAAATATTAGGTTTGAGTTTTGAGGTTTGAGGTTTAAAAGAAAGATTTAAAAATAAAAATTCAAAATCAAATTTGAATGGGATTGATTGATTTTTTTTTTTTTTTTTTTTTGATAGATTTGATTCGATGATTTGATTTCTTACATCAATCAATCGATTTCGATCTCAAAAAGCAAATGTTCGATGATTTGATCGAAAAAAAGCGGCGTCTATTCTTTGAAACCCATCGAAACCTAAATTTCAATTGCTTAAATTGAATCCATTTCGATTTCCGATTTTGAACTAAATTTTTTTTTTTGGTCAGCATCTTTTCACTAAAGATTGATTCGTCACAATCAATCTTTCGAATTTTTTTTCTTTTTTTTCGTTTTCATTCAGAAATGGAAAAAAGAAATTCACTCATCGAATGCAATATATTTTTTTTTTCATATAGCAAATCGATCAAATCTCAATGATCGAATTGAAGAGAGAGAATTTTAAGAAAACCGATGTTCTCGAAATTTGAAAAGAATAAAAACAACGAACAAATTCTATCATAGTCGATTAGTCGAGTCGAAAATTTTCGAAGAAAAAAAAAATTTGTCTAAAAATTAGATTTGAATATCAAAGTGATACAGGGGGTAGAGGGCGTGATTAAAGGGGAATATCTTTAAAAATTAATAATTTTCATTCATTTTAAATTTTTTAAAATTTTTAAAATTTTTTTTTTTTTGAAAAAAATACAAATCTTTAAATAAATCTTACTGTTTGTTTCGAAAAAGAGAGAGAGAGAGAGAGAGAGAAAGGAAAAGATAATTTTGAATTCCGAATTTCATCATCACCATCATCATCATCATCATCATCATTGAATCATTTTTGACAAACATTCGATAATGAAACAAACTGATCATCATTTTAGTTTTGTTTTTGGGGGAGAGGGGGAGGGATCTTAGATATAGATGATGTGAATTACAATACAAAATTTTTTTGTAAGATAGTAGTCTGGCAACTAAATTAAACTTAATGAAAATCATTGAAAAACGTTTCGTTTTTTTTTTTTTTTTTTTTTTTTGATATTTTAGGATTCAACTTTGATCCATTTGATGATCCATGAATTTTTTTTTTTTTTGAATAAACAAGCGACCATAGCTGATGTTGGAATTTTTTTTTTAAATATAAAATTCCCATCAATAATAATCTCGATCTCTTCTCGATAACCTCCGCTCTCAAATCTCTCTCTCTCTCTCTCTCTCTCTCTCCACTAAAAGTGAATCGATTTTTGAAAATTTTCAAAAAGATTAGAATTGAATTTCGAAAACGAAAAATGCTTCTCGAACAAAGAGAGAGAGAGAGAGAGAGAGAGAGAGAGAGAGAAAATTTCTAATTAATTAATCAAATCAGATTAGAGATTTATGGACGAAATAAAATTGTTTCAAAGAAAAACAAAAACATCCAATGAATAGATCCAGCTAGTAGAGAGAGAGAGAGCGAGGGATAGTGGGGAGGAAATTTGAAAAATAAAAATAAAAATACAAAGAAATAAGAAAAACATTTCCATTGGAATTTCATTTAAAAAAAAATAGCTTTATTTGAGATTAGTCGAACTAAACAAAACATTTCTTTAGTTTAATATTTTTTTTTTTTTTTTTTGCAAACTCCAAGGTCAAAGGATTGTTGGATTTTCGAAAAAAAGAAACAAATCCAAAATGGATCGATTCGATTCGATCCGTTCCACTCATCATTATCGTTGCATTGTTTAGCTTCTAAATTCTTTCGGTTTCATTTCGATCCAGAAACAAATTCCTTTTGGATATTCTTATCTATTTTGATAAAGTTCAAGGTCCCCCCCTCTCTCTCTCTCTCTCTCTCAATCTCTTTTGTTGGGTTAGAAATTTGAAACTTGGAATGAGAAAAAAAAATCAACTAATTTATGAGAGATTTAGAAAAATAAAATTCGAAATCAAAATTGGAAAAGGAATTAAAGGAATTTAATCCTTTTTGGATTCGAATAATATTTGAAAACAAAATTAGCTCTTCGAAGGGATTGTTTTTTTTTGAAATTTTGTCTTCTATATCGCCTCTCTCTCACTCTTTCGCTTCCTCGAATTAATTACCATCATTATTATTTTTAATTACAATAATAACGAGAGAAAAAAAAAGTTTCGATCTTGATCTTTATGATTATAATTTTTATTTTAGCTTAAAATTTATTCCCCAATCGAAATCATAAATTTCTTGTTCAAATCTCTTCTTCTCGATCGAAGCGAACCGAAAAAAAAATGTTTGATAATAATCAAATCTTGATCGTAAAATAAAGAATTGAATTAGAAATGGATTGATTTCATTCAAACAAATAGGTTCTAAATAAACGGATTTAGAGTAAATTTGACAGAATTAGTTCAACGATCTCTTCTAGAACGAGAACAATACTTGGAGATGATCGACAAACGAAAGTCATTTTTACCAAAACGGAGACAAAATCTTTCGAAAAGAAATCATACATCAATGTTCCAGAGAGAGAGAAAGAGAGAGAGAGAGAGAGAGAGAGAGAGAGAGAGAGAGAGAGAGAGAGAGAGAGAGAAAGAGAAAGAGAGATTGAGAGAGAGTAGGGCAGAGAGAGACTCAATCCTTTTGGAACATAAATCTATTTTCAAAATCAATCGATTATTGTTTTCTTGATAACCTCTCTCTCTCTCTCTCTCTCTCTCTAGGAGATAATCAAACAAAATTATCATCTCGAAACGGTAATGATGAAATCTAACGGAAAAAAATTTCGTTCAAAAAAAAAAAAAAACGAAACGAAACATTGAGAGATTAATCAATCGATAATTCACTAGGTCTGTTGATGATTTTCAGCTAATTTTTTTTTTCTATCGATCGAATTCAATCGAATTCATCGATCAATAGCGATTGATTAATGATGTTTTCCGTCCGCCATTCTCTTCGAAGAAGGGGGAAATTTTTGATCCATTGACATTCAATTAGATTTGCTTTTAGAACAATTTGTTTTTGATTAAGATTCCACACATCTCACAAGGTAATTGAACGTTTTTTATTTTTTAACGGTTTGCCACAAACTCATTCCGAATGAAATCATAGCGAATCTTTTCGAGTCTTTAGCTCTCGAATCAAAAAAAAAAAAAAAAAACAAATTAAGAAAATTATTAAACATCGAGAGATCTCAATGAATCTATGCTTAGGTTTCGCTCGTAATTTTTTTTTTTTTTACAAGAAATCACAAATTCTTGTTGAAACCTAGCGCAAACATCGACATCGATGTTTCAATCATAAAAAAAAATGATAATATTAAACAATTAAACAATGAGAGATATAGAACAAAAAAAAAAAAAAAAAAAAAAAAAAGATTACACAAAATCAATCAATTTCTTTGCTGAGAAAAAAAAAAGAATTCTTATAGTCGATTGGAACCGATTTATTTGATTGTCTGCAAATAAATGAGATGAATAAAAAAAAAAAAAATTCACAAGGAGTGGAGCAAGATTGTAAAAAATCTAGAAATCAAATCGAGAAAAAAGAAAAGCAAGCATTTTGATAAAGATTACTTTGCGAATGCGAAGGAGAAACAAAAAAAAAAAAAAATAATTTGGAACCAAAATAAATTATCAAAGATTTGCTTCATGGGAGTGTGGGTGTAGCAATCGTAAAACGATCGAGTTTCGTGAATTGAAAAAAATCATTTTCGATTCAAATTTTATTCGAAATTCTTAAAGTTTCATTTGTTTCTCTCTCTCTCTCTCTCTCTCTCTCTCTCTCTCTCTCTCTTTCTTGTTACATCTTAACATCCATCTAGATCCATCTAGATCTAAGGGGAGACAAGGAGGAAGAGAGAGAGAGAGAGCTCAGAGAGATTGATTTTAGTTCGCTCATTTCGTTCGATGATTTTATCGCATATCGCAAAAAAAAAAAAAAAATTTGTCCGATTATAATCGATCGGATAAAAAAAAACATCAATGATTTTGTTTCCATTATTCTAACAAGAAGAGAGAGAGAGAGAGAGAGAGATTCAAAAGAAATCAAGAAACTTCAAAAGAAATATTGAATCGATTTGATTGAAATAAAAATGAAATAAAATTCTCAAACAAATTGCGATCGAAGATAATATATTAGTGCGGTGCAAAAGTTTTGAGGGGAAGTAGAATTTTTAGAGCAAAAAGTAATGCTCGTAAACTACGTCATGAACACCCACAAACACAGGCGCACTACTTTTTGCTCTAAAAATTCTACTTCCCCTCAAAACTTTTGCACCGCACTAATAAATGATTTCGAATCTAAGATGAAGTGTTCTTTCCGTAAAACCTACACAAAGAATATCGAGCGATAAAAGTTTTTAAAGTAAATAATATTATCCAAATCTTCTAGTGAATTCAATCAATCGATTTTTTTTTTTTTTTTGTTCAAACATTTGATTAATTTTTATTTCCTTTTGTTTCGGGAAATCTTCTCCACCCCTGTTGAACATTTTCATCATCATCATCATCATCATAATGTCTCAATTGTTTTCCTCTTCTCTTCTCTCTTCTCTTCTTTCTTCGTTTAATATTAATAATTAATATTAATAAAATTTAGAGATTCTCTCTTTGTTCTAAATTTTCGTAATTAGATTTTCTTTCCTGTTTTAATTCTATCATTTTTTTTCTTCTTCTTATAATTGTGTGAGAGAAAGAATTGATTAATTTCTCGATCAATAATGAAATCAATGACCATCATCCTAATCATTCCATTGCCGAGAGAGAGAATTCATTGACAAGCCCATTCGATAATTTTTCACACAAGATTCATCTCGAAAATAAAAGCGAGAAAAAAAAATAAAACTGATACGAATGAATTGATTTGATGAAAATTTTCACACCTATAAGAGATGAGATGATAATGGCGATGATCGATCATCTAATTTTCTCACCTTCTATCAAATTAGTGAGTGATAGAGAAGGAATCAAAAAAAAAATTTTCCCCACACAAAATATTCAAAAATTCTTACGAAAAACAAAAAAAACGATAATTGATTAGGTTCGAAAAGTGAAAGATGATGATGATGATAATGATGAGGATGAGGATGATGAAGGCTGGTATAATATCAATGTCATCGTTATATTCTTGATCGATGCAATTAATCAACGAAATAGAGGTGGAAAAAAAAACGACCGCTTTCTATCAAACTCATTCCAAATGGAAGATTATCGAAATTTTGTTAAACAATTTTTTTTTATTTTTATTATCGAAAAAAGCATTCGTTCATATAAAAGCGTATTACTCCTACAAGATTTCATTTATTTCAGAGAATTTTCTCAAAGATCATTTTTCAATAATCTAGCGGCTGAACAATATTTACATGGAAATATAACGACTTCGATATTCGATTGGAGAATTAAATATCAGCATTAATTGTCAGCGATTGAATTGGTGGATCGTTTTTTTTTTTTTTTTTTTTTTTTGGATAAATATCTAAGAAGATCTAAGATTTTTTTTGCTGTAGAATCACAAATTATTAATTGCTTGCTCGATATCCCAGTTGGTTTGTGACAATGCACATATTGCTGATTCTTCATCAATCTGATTGATCTCTTGTAGCATTTTAATTTTGGCTATGAATTTTAAATTTAATCAAATAAATTATTATTATTATTATTATCATCATAATCTATCTAACCGTCATAAGCTTCGAATTGTTTTCTCTTATCAGGCGATCGCTCTGAGGCATAATAATAGGTCCAAAATCTTGCCGTCTGCCGATAGGATTCGAGAGAAACTTTAAATTGTCTCGCAACAACAGCGTCTTGTGGATCATCAGGTTCTGGAGCTGTTCGAAATAAAAAATTAATCTATGTCTTCGCTTGACTTTCTCGCAAAAAAATACACACATGCCAATAACGATTGTATACTCAATAGAACTGTACGTAAGGTCATTGCAGCAGCCCATTGATCTTTGAGAATATCTAAACAGATCGCGCCTGTCACGGAAGCTTTAGATTTGATAAAAATTGTTTAGTTTTTCTGGGTATACGAATTAATTTCCATCAACTCACAAATATTAGGATGCCATATTCTGGTTGTAAAACGAACTTTTGGAGGATTGAATGGATAGCTCTCTGGAACTAATACAAAAATGATCAAGTTTTGTTGTGAAATTACCAAAAAAACAAAATTTACTTTTGATCTCCACATTAAATGTTCCACCCTCGAACGGTGTATCAATTGGTCCAACGATGTATCCTTTTAGATTGAGAAGATTATCATTTACTGGTTTGATATGAAACAATTTATCTGATTCGCCATCGTTTTCGGGCATCTCCAAGAATTCTCTTTTGATTCGTTTGAAAGCTATTAGAGACATAACTGAAATTTGGCTCGATTCTTGTTCACCGCCACTAATCCGATCAAATTTTCGAACTCAAACGAATTCAAATGTAGTATAAATGTGATTGAAGTTTTATTCTCGTTGGGATAATAAAAATACAATTATTGGTGCTGTTCAAATGCAGGAAGTGAAGTTGGTAGACGTTTGTTAGGCCGACTTTTACAATCGAATCAAATTGAATTCATAAATAAAATTTAAGACTAACAAAATTATTTAGCTAAAAACAAATAGGAGACAATCATAGATTGATTGAATATTTTCTACAGAGAATAATTGAAAGAGATAACAACAATTCTAGGCTCTCAAAATTTGAAACAATAATAATAATAAATTAATTTTTAATTTAGATTTTAAACACCATCATCATAATCGGAATGATTGTTTTTCATCTTATGGCGTTTAGAGTTTTTTAAGAAGAGAACAAACAATCGTTTCTGGAGCGAATCCGATCAGATCACAAATAGGATAATATGGCAGACGTGCTGAAACTTGTGGAAATAGCCAACGCACTTATGCCTCCCTAAATTTTTTTCTTATGTTACGTCATATATTAAACTTTCCAATTTATTTGAATCACTTCCGAATGATAAATTGTGATTTAATGATTTGGAGTAAACGGTATATCTAAAATAAATTTCAATATTGAATTTAAAAAGAAATAAAATTGATTGATGAATTATATAAAGCAGTGTGGAAAATAATCACTCGGAAAATTTTAAAATTTGAGCTTCACAGTCTACTTCAACTTTTGATTTTTTTAGGCATAGAACTTATGAGTGAAAACAAAAATTTCAATCATTAAAATTTAGTGATTTACATTTAGAACAGTGAGTTTCAAGTGATTTAGCGATTAAACCTTTTCAAAAATTAATTTTAGTTTCACAAGACCAATTCGTAGATCTATTTTTCAGTAGAGTTTCAGAGCCTCTAACTCAAATCCTCTTTCTAGTTGTTACAAACACTTGGACGATAAAAATTATAGTTCAGGAATCGAAGATTTAAAATTGAAGTATAAATGTCTTAAGATCATGTTGTCTCCGAGATCATCAATCTGCACGAAAGATTTTTTAGCAGAATTCATCAATGGACCTAGCAAAATTATCTCTTTTAATATCATAGAACTATTCGAAATTATGATGACGATTAACAAACTCAGAGATGAAAGAAGAATATCGCAATACATTGATGTGTACAAGAAAACAATGACACCAAATATTGGGTGTTTAATAAATTCTGTAGATCGATTCATTGAATTTTTTCCTGATTGGAGCAACAAGCTTCGGAAGTTTTGCTGAATATTCGATTTTTTTTTCGTACTTACTTATAAGAACTGAACAACACATAGAAGTTCGCCAAACTCACGCTGGGAGTCGCGCGACTCAAAAAAACTCAAATGAGCAGAGTTTCAGCACGACTGTAATATGGAATGAAAAAAAAAAGTCTTGAGGAATTTCAACGATAAATGATTTTAATTAAAATTTTGAAATATTCAAAACTTTATGATTTAAAAACTTCAACGATATCATTAGAGTTTGTTTGTTTATTTATTTATTTTTTATTTTTTTTTTTCCATAAATTTTCATCGATCAAAACATGCGAGATCAATAGGCGCACATACACTCATACACACATGCGGATTCTTTGTATTTTTTAGATGAAGAGTAGTAGCATTGATTACAGAAAATATTGAGAAAATTTTGGATTCCATTTCACACCGAACAATGGTAATAGCATAGCCGCAATGTTTCGATTCGAATTCAAGCTTTCCGCAAGTAGCTTGTGTGCTGCCTAAGTGATCTTCAAATGATCAAAATGTGCATAAGGCCTCTGCCTCTGAGATGGGGGAGAAAAATTAGCGCCGGATATTCCGCTCCTAAGGCAAAGAATTTCTTGCTAGGTTAACTATCCGATCAAAACCAATCTGGTTTGTGGTTCCTAATATTTTCTAAACAAAAAAATTTATTATTTTAAATAAAATTAAATTTATAAAAAATTTAATACGATATCAATTCAATTCAATTAATTATTAGATTTAGTAAGAAGTACTCAATAAATTACCGTTCGATAGATATTCAAAGTGAATCTTTTACCATTACGCGTAAGCGAACCATATCGAATGTGATCGAAAAAAAAAAAAGCGAAAAAGCCAAAGATGGGGACCGTAAAAGAAACAAAGCGCAAAAGAAGAGAAAAAAAGAAAATGCTTTTGTTAAACACGAAAAGACTAGTGATGTAAATTGTAATCACAAGGCCGAAAATTTTTGTCTCAATCTAATCTGCAAGCAACGAAATTATAATTATAATTAGATTAGATAGGATTTTTTTTTATTATTATTCTATTTTCCGATAATAAGAAAGTTAGAGTTAGAGTTAGAGTTATCTAATCTATTCTTTTGATTTTCGAATTCGAATTCGAATTTTAGAAAAAAAAAACAAATATATTTCATTCTCTCGGATCACTTTGATGAAAACTTATTATTTCAATTCGTGGTCTCATAATCGAGAGCAAAGCATTCATCGAAGAAAGTTTTGTATTTTGTTGTCAAATCATCGATGAAAGCTACCGATAAATTTATGTTTGAAATTTTGAGATTGTCAAAATCAGATTAACTTCAACATACAAATTAGGACCGATGCTTGTTTTTTTTCTAATTGATGCGAGAGCTGAAAAGCTACTCTGATGTCTAATTTGATGTCTGAAACACAATGAATACTCTTAGAGCTCAAATTCGCTCAAATTCGGATATTTTTTTCCGCATCGATAGCCCAAAATCGACAAGGTTCATGGTATCGAATTGATGTTACGTCGATGAATTGAAGTTGAATCGATCATAGAAGCCAAACTGGTCGTAGATTCATCTTTTCGATAATCAGATTGATTCATTCCTTCCTTGAGAATCGCCTCAAATCAATCAATTTCGTTGATCGTTTTGTGGAAAATATTTTTCAAAATTCGCCTGGAGTCATTAAAGTTGGTTCACACAAAGACAGATTTCATGCAATTGGACAGCTTTTGGTGGTAGCAGATCAATTTCCGATTCAACAAAGAAAAATGTCCTTTCAAATTCCTGATCTTTCATCGCCGTCTGATACGAATGAAGCACACGTCGAAGAGATCGAATCTGATCATTCTGGATAATTTTGTTTTTAAGAAGACAAACAGAAATGGGTCGGATTTGAGCCAAATTTCATCAGCAAACGTGCTCCAAATTTCGATCTCTTCTCTCATCACATCGTTTCTTATCAAAATTCTTTATTTGAAAATTCAAATTTTGAAATCTCAGTAGTTATCGATTTTCTTTAAATTTTTAAATTTCGTTCATTATTGTAACGTTCTCGATTATTTCTATTGTTTTAAATTATTATTTTGTATTCGTTCTTTTTAACTATCCACCACTTGTGAACCTTCTTGAAATAATAGAGCGTCGACCTCACGACATTCCGAAGCCTGAAAGATTATCTTTTACTTGTGAGGATAATGGATATCTAAATTAGTCCTTAATTAATAATCTATAGTCCACAAAAGATTCTGGTGGATCAAAGGGCAAGTTCATCATCATCAAGATCTAATAATTTTGTATTTAAGATCTTGTTAATTTGACCAAATTCTATCACTTGCTCTTGACGATTTTCAACGTTACTTCCGATTTTGAGTTTGTGTCATCCATTCTCTTGTCTACCTGTTTCCTCTTTTTTCATGACTGCCATCTTTAAATTGTTTCATTTTATTGTCACATTTCATCATTTCCGTTACTCATCATTAATAAAATATTCAAAATTCCAATTCCGTTTCAACTTCGATACTTTTGCGGGATTACTTCAAATCTGATAATTTATCTAAATCCGTATCTTCGTAGAGAACGAACCTAACTGAGCTTGCAATCAAAACTGGTAATCAAATTATTGTTTATATTATTAAAAAAATTTATGAGAATTAGCGCTCATTTTTTTCCACCAAATTTTCGTAGATTATTATGATGATAAGATTCTGATGGGAAAAACATTAGGAAACGAAATCAATGGAATTTTGAACATAATCGTACTGACTTTTGTCGAAACATTGAATTCAGTCGTCGCTATCGCTAGCTTTTACAATGAATTCAACCAGATCCCAGAATCTAGCGCACCGGCTACGTTATTCGACTCACCAAAAGCTCAATTGAACTCGTATTTAAGAACCTCTGGACTAGATCTATCTCTTCGAAGGAGAGAAAAAATTCTCTAGGGAATCGAGAGAGAAAGAGAGAGAGAGAGAGATTCAATGAAACGAAAACAAAAATTCATCAAGTGTTGATAAATTATGAAATTTCTTTCTTTCTCTCTCACCACAAACACATTGACACAAGAAGGATATAGAGGGTACGATGGGGAAGAAAATAGGGGCTTTTCTAGGGGAAAAACTAGCAAGAAAAAGCAAATTTTCTCTTCCAAATGCCTATAAATGCGATTCTGATTACTTTCGATTCACTTCAGATTTGAAGCAATCTTCTTCTCTGGCCATCTTTCTCTCTCTCTCTTACACACACACACACACACACACACACACACACACACACACACACACACACACACAGTCGTTTGTTCATTCGTTAAGGTTTGAGCTTAGCTTACCTGGCTCAAATAGCATAAGAAAAAAGGTGTACAATTTACAATCACAAAACCATTGTGTAATTGTTGCTGAACTTCTTCATTGCTGTGCTTGTTGTTGTCCTTGTTGCCGTTGCCGTTGTCGTTGTTGTTGTTGTTGTTGTTGTTGTGATTTGCTTCATTCTTGTTTTAACCAAATTAGAAAATCTGAAAAAAGAAATTAAATACTATTAGTCATCATCATCATCATCGATTGCATTACTACCTTAGCTTGATGATCTAATCATCATTCTTTTTTTCCTCTTCATCATCTTCTTGTTCACTTGAAAAAAAAGAGATCAAACAGTCTCTATGATTTTTCACATACTAAAATTAGTCGAACCTCGAAACAATGTCGCCACAATCATTGTTATCCACATCATCGTCTAGATTCGATGTTTGAGATCATTTTTTCAAGCCAAAAAGATTTTCAAAAATTTCTTTTTGTTCCAAAAAGAAAAAAAAAATAGCCCAGATTGAATCCCTTCGAATCGAAATTATTAACTCTTAGAGTGTTTGAATGTTTCAAATCTTTGAGTTAATTTCGATATTCGAAATTTTTCCATAAAAAATTAGATTGAAGATTCCGATTCGAATCTAAAATCTTTCCGTTTCGTTTCCCTACGATCTCATTATTTCGAACGAGACAAAACGATCTAGTTTCTTAGTTAAAATTTCATTCAAATCTAATTTGATCTCTCTCTCTCTCTCTCTCTCTCTCAAAGTGAAAATCAAATTCCAAAACGTAATTTGTTCCAAATGTTGGTTTGTGAGCGCACTCACATACACACACACACACACACACACACAATGCAAAATGTGTTCCAAAACGAACTAATCAACGATGTAACAAACGAAATGATCAAAGTCCATCGAAGAAACTCTTCTTTTAAGAGCTATTTGTACAAAAAACTATGTTGAACTAGTGAAACAAAATGTAAAAGTTTTTTTTTTTCTTTTCTGTGTTTGTGTATGAGAGAATCAAACAAAACTAGCTTGACTACTCTTCATAATCGGACTGTTTTACTCTAAGATAATTCATTCATTCAATCGAAAAGAGATCCAAAAGTCCATTCGATACAAAATCACCATCACCGCGATCACTAGCGCAATAGCAACACAATCGTTTGGATTTGTTTCATCATCAAAAAGCCTTTCTTTCTTCTTCGTTTTTTTTTTGTTCCGTAACAAAACGAACGAACGAACGTGAAAAAAAAACAATGGATTCATTTTGAGAACGAAGTAAATCTAGCGAGTAAGTTTCGATGATAATCATCGAAAAGATATTCTAAGCTTAAAATTTTTTTTTTTTTTTAGAATCCATTCCGTCTAAAAGTGTGGGGAGATGAAATCTAATCAAACTATCCTTCGTTTTGACCATCGCTATCGTTGCTTTCTAGATTGTGTTTGAAAAAAAAAAAACGAATCCCAGAACGTCTCAATTCACTGATCACTGAAAGATGTTCGAATCGGTAGACAAATCGAAATCGATCCAATTTTCAAAGTCAATCCATAGTAAATCTTTCTCTGTTTTGTTTAATCAATCTAATTAATTTGATCGTTTTCTTCTCACTATCTATACTATTTTAGCTATGTAAACTCTATTCTCTTCGATCAATTTAATATCTGATCTATTTCTTATCGAAAACTCAAACTCCGAATGAATCATCAATGATGTCGGTGCGGATCATCATCAAAATTTTTCTCTCCATCCAATTGTTATTGTTAATTTTTAGACAAATAATCGATTTCGCTGGTATTCAATGGTTGATGATCATTGTGAATGCGATCGCCATCATCATTACGATCACAGCATTTTTTGGCTATCTATTACTCTACGCAAGCTTTCAAGTTTTGTTGATTCTTTACAACATCTTTGTGATTTTGATCTATGCTCGTTTCATTACGATCGAAACGTTCTATTCGCAGCCACTAAGCGATTACGATGATGTCGATCATCATCAAAATCATCATCATCTTGTAGATGGTCTCGATAATGACCATGACCATCATCATCATCTTCAAACACAACATCATCAACGTAATTCTCTTTTGCCATCACTTCATTTGCTTTCGTTCGATTCGAATTCGCGATCCTTTTGGTATATGATCGTCTCGAATCATATGTCGAATCTACAAGCACATCTAAGCTACTATCAACCATCAAGCGTTCAACAGCGATCATCAAAATCGACAACACCATCGTTGATGGTATCGTCTTCGTCGTCGTCATTGTCGACGCACACCAATCCAGATTACATCGATCGTGTTCGACTTCCGTTAGATGATTCATTGGTCGATATCTGTGTTCAATATATTGAAATCTCCATCGCTTCATTACATATTCTCTTCTCATTACTTGCCATAGGTTTGATATTGCTCAAACAAAAACTTGAACGAGACAAATTGTTTCGAAACAATGATAAAAGTAAGCTGGAAAAATTTGTCCCGAAAAAATCTTCCGATTAGGTTTTTTATGTTTCTATTGCTAACGCTTCTTTTTCTTTCTTGTTTCGATTCAGCTACTCCTCCTCTGCCTCCTTATACCATCAAGTAAGTGATCATTTTTCTCGTCAATCAATCTAAAGAATTCTAATTTGTTCAAATTTCTCTTTCAAATGAATCTAGCCCTCATATGAATCATTATATGAGCTATACGCCAAATTTACAGACAAATTCTAATACTTCGAAAAGTTCGAAATATAGCAAAAATGGATCGATGAGACGTTCGACACGAAAACGTCGTAGCACAAGAAGTCTTTACTCGCAGAAATCCAAATCAAACTCGATGGGAGCATTGAATATTCGAAGCAGCAGTGGATCTTTAAAATCTATTTCGAAACAAAACCATCGTAAAAGTGCCACATCGTTATTAATGATGAACAACAATGATACTTCATTCAGCAACAATACGATTGGATCAAGATCTAACGGTAGAGAATCCAATCTAAACTATCCGAATCAAAGTTTGGCCGAGAATTATTATGGAACAATAATCAGTCCACCAAAATCGTTGATGAACGCTGGAACATCGCGGCAAACGTTCAACAGCCAACAACCACCGCCAGCCTACAGCAATAATTCTAATCCACAATCACAACGCCATTCAGTTCATTTGATGAATGGGAAAAGTTCTGCAGCACAGCATGCTGCGAAATTTTTAAATTCCGATTCCGAAACCGATTATTATCATACTTTCACACCGGCCTATCTAAACAATGGACTAGCGAATCCGTTATATGGGAAAAGAAATTCCTATCTCGATTCATCGGAAACTGCCATCTGATTCTCAAGATTCTAGAATCTTATTAGAAAAAAACCTAAGATCAAACAACACAAATTGTACCATAATTGTTACATTTGATCTCATAGAATTTTGACCCAACAAATTCTCGTTCGATTGAATTTGTAAATAGAGAGTGAATTTTTTAAGATGCAAACTTCAAATTTTGTAGCTAATTATTTATTTTTTTTAATTTTTTATCGACAATTTTTTTTCAATGAACAAAAAATAAAATCTAATTCTTTTCAAGTAGATTGATTACGAAGAGAGACGTAGAATTGATTCTATTCACGTTTGATTGGTATCTCTCGATTTTCCGGTTGTTGTTCAAGCTGTGGCAACGGTGCTTCGATTACCAATCGGCCATCAGTTTTCAGTAACGAACGAACTTTATCAAGATCCACTTCATCAGGCAATGAATAACAATAATTAACCTGTTTCGATTGTTTACTCGATCCTTCGGTGATTTCCAATTTGGCATCGATAATAACTTCACCTTTTTTCACTGTAACATTGATATTTTCTGGTTTGAAATACGGTAAATCGATTTCGATCTTGAAAATTCTTTGGCCATTCTCGATCGTTTCCATCGGTATCGAGCGAGACAGAGGTGAGAGCGGTGATAGCTGATAGAACGATGGAAATGTTCGTTCTAGATCTCGAAAAAATGAATCAAATGATCGTTGAATATCTATGGGAGCGAATCGAAATTCAGTAAAGATTTGAATCAAAACACAAGCTTACCTTGGATAGGATCGAAACCTCTTCGTGATGGAAGAAAATGACGTTTCGATGTAATTTGATTGACCAAACCAATGTTCGGCATACGAGCCAATCTTTTACAAACCATCGGCATCAAAGTCAATAATTTTTGCGATGACATCTTTATAAATTAAGATGTGTTTCAGAGAGAGAGAAAAAAAAGGATACTTAGAAATTAGAGAAGAATTGAAGAAGAAACAAATTAGAATTTCTGTTTTCAAAATCGAATGATGCAATATTACGAAATAATCTAAAAAAAAAAAAATGATGGAGATTCAAAATTATTCGAAATGAGCAGCTGTCATCGAATCGCTTTCAAGCTTTTATATGGGAAAATTTCAAAAGGGGGTTGAATCAGTAAAGATTCACTTTTGGGGATAGGTAAAAAAAAATTTGGAGAATAAACTGGAATTTTCTAGAATACTCTAGAGATGGCGATATAATTGAGAGCAAAATGGGGAAGACAAGATCGTTACGAAAGTTCCAGAATCTCGCCTTCGAAGATAATTTAAATATAATAATTTTTTTTACTTTTTTGATTTGAATATAATAATTTAATAAAATTAATTATTTTCCCCATTAACATTGAATCATACACAATATGAAGAGAGAATAGAGAATCGATTCGATTCAATGATTTTTTAAGATCAATCGAATAAGATCGATTGCATTCGAAGCGGATTTACGGATGAGATGTGAGTTATGTTGAGTGTGTGTATGTCTCACTTTGTTTTCAAATTTGAAAATTAAATTACGATTCAAGGATGAAATAAAATTTGCAAAAAAAAGACTTCGTACAATGAAAAAAAAAAATTTATATCTTGGATGAACAAGATGAGATGGAGTTAATCTGAATGAGATGAATAAATCGAATTCTGTTTGGAATAATAAGCTTCGAATGATTGAATTACCAATTCTTTCCGGTGAATTTGTTTTTGTTTGATTTTTTTGAAAAAAAAAATTGAATCTGGTATCACTAGGAAAAGTTGACGAGAAACCACACAAAAGAATTGGATCGATAAATGGTGATTTGACTATGAATCAAATAGGATTGCTTTGAGAAGATTTAGAGTCCAGATTTTTAAAATTTGATCCTTCATTATTTTCTCCCCATTGAACAAAACAATGTCTAAAGATGATCAGAGATTATCGAAATGATCGGATCGAATTGGGATTGATTGGAATTTCTCTTTACAAAAAATAGATCTCGAAGATAAAATTGATTTGAATCAGCATTAAAAAAACGATTCCCCAATCTCTCAACAACGACAATCAGAACGATTAACTGCACCGTTAGCTTGTCTACCATTTTGAGAAGCTAACAATGGATTCGGTTTGTGCTGTACACCGGATTCCGCAGCATTCAAATCCAATGAGCCATCTTGAATGTTGGAGAAAATTCTTCGTGATGTCTCCAGAAAAGCTTCCTCAACGCCTTCACCACTTTTTGCTGATGTTTCCATAAACATCAAACCATTTTCATCGGCAAATTTTTTCGCCTCCTCATAAGTTACATCTCGTTGTGAATCAAGATCAGATTTGTTTCCGATCAAAAAAATCACCGTATTCGGATTGGTTAGATTCCTAGCATCGGTTAGCCAAGAACTGAGATGATTATACGTGGAACGTCTCCTATTCGATAGAATTTTTATTGAACAATTTTCAAACAAAAAATTCTACAAGATTACGTTATATCATAGACCATAATAGCGCCAGCAGCACCTCGATAGTAGCTTCTGGTGACAGCTCGAAATCTTTCCTATAGGAGAAAGAAAACGGAGAAAAGAGTAAAAAAAAAAAAATGCAATGAAATTCGAAGACTAATCATCAACTAACCTGACCAGCGGTATCCCAAATTTGCAATTTGATTTTTTGTCCATTAACCTCGATGATTCTTGTACCGAATTCCACTCCGATTCTATCGGAAAAGATTAAATCAAATCGATCGAAAAACATCACAAAAAAAAATAGAAATGAATAGACACTTACGTATGTGGACAATCGGCCATGACTGGATAGATCAAAAAAAATAAATAAATAAATAAAAGTTTAAAGCATTAATAAATCACAAGTTTTTTCGAGACATAGATTTTAACATACATTTTTTATCAGTGAATTGATGAAGAAGACAAGATTTACCAACACCCATATCTCCAATGATGATATATTTGAAAATGTAAGAATAATTGTATGGGCCTGATGTCGACATGATTATGTTCGATTTGATTTATTAGATGCGAATCTAGACGAACAATCAACGATGCAATGTGAGGATTAGGTTGATTAAAATTTAAATCTCTTTCTCTTTCTCTATCTAGCTCAACAATATTGAATCATAACAATTTAAAACAAGTGAAGATTAACAATAACAATCTGGCTGAATGAATCTGAACAGAGAATCAATCAAGTAGATTTGAAGTCTTCTCAATCATTGAATCCAGGGACAATCGTACAGAATAATCTATGAGAAAAAAAAAAACAAAAAAAAAAGATAGATTTAGGATTGAATTTTGAAAAAAAAAACAAATCTCTTAAAACATTTCGATAACGTTTAGATTGTTTGAAGTTTCGCCAAATACTGTTGCGAAGATTGTGAACAAAATCATTGAAAACTTTACTTTGAATGCGAATCGATTAAACTAAGAAAATTTTGGATCAGATTTAGTTGCCAAATATTCTTAAAGATTATATTGGAGAAATTTTTTTTTCGATAAAAATCAAAGCTGAACACAG
This sequence comes from Sarcoptes scabiei, assembly GCA_020844145.1. Taxonomy (NCBI): domain Eukaryota; kingdom Metazoa; phylum Arthropoda; class Arachnida; order Sarcoptiformes; family Sarcoptidae; genus Sarcoptes; species Sarcoptes scabiei. Next base: position 1,099,854 of record CP080488.1, read on the forward strand.
AATTCGATTCGATTCTTCTTGATCTTGATCATCATCATCATCATCATCATCATCGATATGAATTAAAAAAAATGGATTAAAACATCATCAACATATTGATTGCGAAGAGGAGTGAAGATTTCGAGAATCAAATCGAGAGAGAAGAGATCTTCTTCCACACCAGACAAACAGTGTTGTTTGTTTCGTTGCGCGAATCGTTCAAACTCAACAATTATTATGCGATCGAGAATGGGAAGAATTTTATTCCATTTTCTATTTCGAGGAAAAAAAAATAATTTATTATTATTATTATTTTTATGTATTTTATTTTTCTCGCTCACAACGCTTTGTTGTTGGCCTTCGTACTGATAAATTTCGATCGAATCAATAAATCTATCTGTTAATCTGGTACGATGTAAACACCACCAATGCGTTTAGAAGTTTTAATCGAAATGTTTAAGTAAAAAATTATTGCCACTCTGCATGGGTATCGAACTTCATAAAGCTTTGCTTAATTATTTTTACTAATACTTTCATCAAAATTTAACTTATTTATGTTTCACGCTAATCTAAACAATCGCTCTCTCTCTCTCTCTCTCACTCAATCTGCTTTTTTTTTTAAACTCTGTTTGTATGATTTCAAATTACTCCCCTTCTTTTTTTCGTCTCTCTCTCTCTCCTCTTCCTTCATATATATATAAAATATAGAGTCTCGCTATATACAAGATAGAATAGAGTACGGCGTCATAATTGTTGAGTTTGCAGAGAGAAAGAAAGAAATAGAGTGAGAGAGAGACGACACATAATCAGCAACATTATCAATGCGATAAATCGATTACGATTTTCATTACCTATTCGCAAAGTTTAACAACAATGATCGAAAGATGGCGATAAAACATGAAAATTTAAAATATTTTTTTCGAACAGGAAACGTAGGAATATTTTTGATGTTTTTTTTCTCCAATTTTATTTCAATAAATAATCAATAATTTCATAACGATTTATAGTTTCGAAATAATGATGGATGACAGAAAAAAACACAAAAAAACCGAAAACATTTCAATTGGAACGATTTTGATCGTTTGATGAATGTGATGGAGGATTTAATCTTGAATAATTACAGCGTTTTGAAAGACAGTGATGAGACTCTTAGACTCTAGAAACTTGTTTATGACTAGTATCTTTTGGTGAAGAGGAAGTTTAATGTTGAGATTTTAATATCGATATAGCTTCAACTAACAAAATTTGGGAAAAGAAGCTTAAAAAAAGAGACAACCGAACGATTCAAAATGGTCCGAATGGTAAAAACAATCATCGCGATGAAAAGTATATTGGGTTCCTAACAGTTTGTTTGAGTTATATTCCATTCACCTATAATCTATTATTTTTTTACCTAGACGATACTTTCGGAACGTTTCGATCCACATTCATAACAAAATTTGGCCAAAATATTTGGATATTTAGTTCCACATTGATGGCAGAATCTAGGCTTGGTTTCCGTCATTTCATTGCTCTTACCGATACCGAATTCGTTACCGAGATTGGCATTATTCATCATCAAACCAATCTCTATCGGTTCAGATCGATCGAAAAGCTCGATGTCGTTCAACGAACCATTACGTAATAGAAGACGATTGTTGGTTTCAATATCGGACATTGTTGGTGAGATGACATCGGCACGGAACGTTCTGGAGCTATGTTTGCTCCCATTACGTTCTAATGATTTTCCTCGTACCATTGTTCGATCTGTTGCACGTTCAACAATCGATTGGTTACCGTTGCCACCATTGAAGATAACTCCAAGACCGGAATCGGTAGAATCCGATGTCGACATTCTAGCATCATCACTTTGAGCCGATGATGAATGACGAAATTGTCCAGATTTGATCATCGAGATCTTATTGGCAGTGTTCGTTGCCATCATCATCGTTGATCGGTCATTGCCCAAAAAACCGTTCGGCCATAATTCGTTGTCATAGAGACGAGTAATGTATTGGTCTATACGTTTCTTGATATCGTTACCAAATTTTTGTAGACCATTCGTTCGGAATTTCTCATCATCACCAACATCATCGTCGGCGGTCCGAAGGCTTTTCGAATCGAATTCGAAGAGAGAGAGAGAGAGAGAGAGAGAGAGAGCAAAACGAGACAAAGAAAAATAGAGCGGAAAAAAAGGGCAAAATCAGCACAAGATTAACATTGTCAACCATAATCAATCAAATGAATTGAAATTAATCAATTCATAACAAATCAAATAATCAATCATCGAACAAAGAGAAAAAAATTCAAATAGAATTCCAAATTGAACTGACCTAAGATTTTTGTTTACATTCTTCATCGATCGATTCTCTTCCAAAACGTTTCGTTTTTTAACATAGACATTGTTCACCGATGAGCTATTTTTCATCGGCGAGATTCCACCGGTCCGTACACCCGGAACTGTTTTCGGTGAATCATCATAGATTGCGGTTGAATTTCGACGTAAAATATGCTCAATATCTTGATATTGATCGATAATTGATCGAACATTTTCACGTTGTAAATGATTCGGAAATTTCTCCTTGAATTTCATCACCGGAGCTGAACGTTCCGTTTGTCTTTGTTTGTTATGGCTAGAGCTTCGATCCAGATTCAAACCGGTATCAATCTTGCTGGCGACGTTACGATGATGGCTGTTGTTGTTGGTAGTGTAATGAACAACATTCTCGCTATCGTTCGTTCGTTGGTTTGCTCTCGATTTGTTTCGATCCGAATTGATTGTGCGTTGTTGTTGTCTACAAGGGGAACGATCTTGGATCGGTCTCGATTTTGAAACAATCGATACGTTTCTCGGTTGATGATTGGCACCCGCTAATTTCGTTGTCAAATTCTCGGAACTTTTCGATATCTTTTTATGTAAATTGTTATTCTTATTGTTCGATGTTGTTGTTGTCGATGCTTTATTTCTCACCGCTTTTGTTTCAGCTATGTTTGGATCGGTTTTTATTGAATTCGTATCTAATGTCGATATGGATCGAGATCGTTTCATTGAAGATGATGTTGTTTTCGATTCTTTCGAATTCGATTGTAGCATAGGTTTGTACTGTATAAACAACAAAATTATCAATTAATTTAGGTTCTAAGAGAAGAAAAAATAATGGAAAAAGATATTAGAAGAAAAAAAAAACGCAATTAAACAATCTAATGGAATGTTGAAAAAATGCTATTTCTGCTCTCTCTACGGTCCCTTTTTTTGCCCACACTTTGGCCCTCTATTTTTGTCTTTTTTTTTTTGGTTAGTTTCGAAACTCCTATACAATTTTCTAAAATTATACTTTATCATTTTTGAGATTTTATAACCGGAATCAAATTGACAACAACTCTAGACCAAATTATTTATTACCGCTGTCAGAGCTAACCAAATTTCTTGTTAAATTTGAAGATCATTTGAAGTGGAAATATAAATTTCGATTTTTGTTCTTCATTCCAATTGGTTGAAATGAAACTTTCAAATTTATTTCTTAAGCTCTCTTCCGAATCGATAGTCTTCATAGCTCTCTTCCAATTCTTCCAGCTCCGATCGATTTGAATCTTTCGCTTTCTGATAAAAGTTAAAATAAATAAGTTGGTCGATTTCTTCTCTGCTCAGTGTAGCAGAAGAGTTTCTTCTCTTCTTTATTTCAAATCTATTCCACTGAAAACATTAAAAATTTCATAAGCCTAATTTATGAATGTCAATGTTATGACACCATTTCGGTTTGTTAGCTCTCTCTCTCTCTCTCTCTCAACGAATCATAAAGACGATCTGTGGTGGTCTTGAAAATGGAAAGCAAAAAAAAATAACAATAATAATCGTCACCAAAAAAAAAAATTTCAAGTTCATTTTCCAAAAAAGACCATAGTTTAGATTCAAATTATTCTCCCGAAGATCTAGGCCCTATTTTATTTTCAATAAAGAATCATAATAAAAACACCCAAACCTTTGTTCTGGCACGCATCCGTTCAAGGGCTTCCTGATTTTTTAGATCATTTTGTTGACGATCTTTTTGTTTTTGTTGATTCTCGGCACACCATTTGAGATGCCGATCGGCAGCTTTGATCGAGAATCTACGATTACATGTTGGACATTCGATCACGTTCGATGGTAACGGTTTTGTTTTGTTTCGATCACCATCTTTACCATTACCATCATAATCTCGATTGTAATTATTATTATCATCGTCGTCTTCGTCGATGATTGGAGCACCTCGAGCAGCACGAATCGTTCGAATAAATTCTTGATGCTGTTGGCGCCAATTCGATTGCTTCTTTGATGATGATGATGATGATGGTGGTGGTGGTTCTTTTGATTTGTTTGTTGAACGATCATTATTGTTTTGTTCATTGATCTTTCGTTTCGGTTGAGCTATTTGTTTCGTAAGCGATGGATCGACATCACAATGATTGATTTTATCTAGATTCTCAGCTCGTTGCTTGGCAGCATCGAATAGTTGACGTTTTTTCTCTTTGATCTTCTTACAGATGATCAAGTGTTTCTCCTGAATCGAAATTGTCGAGAACGAAAAAAAAACAAAAAAAAAATATTATTCAGAGAAAAAAATCTATTCAATTGGGGAAGAATTTCGAGCAGAATTCTATCCGATCGCGATCGATTCAGAATCGAATCAGGATTAATCCTACAAAGACTGAATCTTCGAGATTGAAACAAACAGAACAAAGATAATCTTATTGTCAATTGAGAGAAAAGAAAATTTGTCACGAGGCCAACGAAATAAAAAAAGAAATAGATTAATTAACATTTTCTCAGAAAAAAATCGTTTGTCTCGAATAACAAATCAATCGATGAGTTTTATCGATCAATTAATTAGTTTGCTTTAGGTTTACCTCAATGAAATCGACTAAAAGAATGCAAAATTGGAATCCAAAATTGTCTTGCGACATAATAGACTACCAAAGAAATGGGAAAAATTCTGGGGTCCCAACAAAAAAAACATAAAACTCTTAAAACTTACAAGACGATTTTGTAGAAATTTTCTACCACATAGATGACAAGGAACAAGTTCTTGTAAGGAACCAGAGCTTGATGAATGATTTTGAAGAATCTCATCACTTTGATGACCTACAGGAGCATCGAATTCAGAATCTGATTGGCCTCTAGGGAAGTGTTTCGTTGAAATTATTTCTTCATCAAAATTCATTCTGTACTCATTCGAAATCTGTCCATTCAGATCGCCAACTGCTGTTGTTGTTGCGCTCTCGTTCTCATTCAATGTCATTGTTCGGTATTTGAAATCAAATCAAAAAAAATACGGAAAATAAAACAAGATTTACGATCACAATTCTTGTTTATCACAGAGAATTTTGAAATTGATTTGAAATTTTCTACAAAATTTCTTCGCGAATCGAAACTTTTCTGGTCGGAGAGAAAAATTTTCAAACAAAATCATAGCATTCGCATTAAAGCATCGAATGAATCGCTGTTCTAGTCCAAGAATCAAACCAAATAAGAATTGAGAATGAATCGTTGAGAGATAGAAGAAAATGAAAACTTTTTTTTATTTCATTTTCGATTTTCGGAAAAAAAAATAATTTCTCACTGAAAGAAAATTATGGCTTCTGCTGTTGCTATTTTTTTTTTGTTCTTACTTCTTCGTTATTGATTCGCTTCGCCAAAAAGAAACAATCTCATTGAATAGATTAAACGATAGAGAGAATTCTAGCAAAATAAGAATTTTTTTTTCGAAAGTGAAACAGAAAGAGATTGAAAAAAAAAAACAATTTCATTTGCTATATGAAATTTTCATTTTGATTGCAAAGCAAACGGTTACCTAGGCATTCACATTCGGTCCCTTTTCTCTTCTTTTTCTTTTCAGTCCTCTTTCAAGTTTTCTCTCTCTCTCTCTTTCTCTAGGTTTTCGATCACATGCAACCTTGTTTGGATCGTACTTATGCTCTTGTTTGTTTCCCCTTAGATAATCTACTCAATATTCGAAACCTTGGGGCAGAGAATCGCTTGATTTTTTATCCGCATTTATTATCCACGATTTTCTTTTACCGTTCTCTTTTTAAGAGAGAGAGAGAGAGAGAGAGAGAACAAGAGATTCCTCAAGAGATTTAGGTTTCGAATTGAATAGAGACAATAAATTGTAGACTTGAATTTGGATTTCGATCAAAGTCTAGGAGGGAATCAATATCGGATTATAATTAATTGCAATAATTATCGCAATAGAAATAATAATAATAATAATAATGATGATAGAAATAATGGACCTAATTTTTGAGAATAGTCTGTTGTTTTCTTCCCTATCGTTTTTTTTTTTTTTTTGGTCAACTTTTTTTTTCCCCACCATCATGGTGTCATATTGTGATCATTTTGGATCTCATTTACAGTTCTCTCATTAACTTCTGGAATGTAAACCCACTGTCCAAAGAATCTAGACTGTCGACGCTAGATTATGTATGTGGAAAATGATTTCGATTGCAATCCGAAAATTTATTATGCTAAAAAAATGAAATCCACAATGAAGAAAAAATTTGGAACAATTCTGGATCGTTTTCGGGAGCATTCCACAAAAAAATAAGGTCAATCCGGATTGTTTTCGTACGATCGCTTTGGTGAAATCAGTTATCAACATTACTCTTACGAATTGAATAATCAATGCAACGAAATATTAATCAAAGAATTAGTTATCATTATTATGTGATCCAATCTAGGACCTAGACTACCTAGGCTGGAAGGTAATCCATAGCAATGTGTCACTCGCTTCATTGATATCGTTGAATTTCAGTTTGTTTTTCTTTGTTTTTTTCCCCCGCGTTAAGCTGAAATGAAATTAATCCAAGTGGATCATTTTGATTGATGTGAATTGAATCGTTTCATATCGAGAAAAACTCACTGATAGAATCAAACAGCAATAATTAGTTGGATTAAGTGGAGGCAGAAAAAAAAATTCGATCACATAGAGTTTGGGTTGAAGAAAATTTTTCTCGCCCATTATCTTCTTCGGTCTCGGATTGTTTCTTTTGTTGTTGGATTAGAATTAGATTTTTGTTTTTACGTTTTTCGTTTCTATTATGATTTATTGTTATTTATTTCCTCTTGATTGTTTATCAAAATTTGTTCCCATTTTTTCTTTTGGTCAATTTTCGAACACACACACACACACAAACACATACGGATTTATCTCGAATACATTCGCTTTGGTTGAACAAACCAAATGGACAACGTAATAATGGCAAACGGTGGTCTACCATGAAGATAATTATTGAACGTAGAGCGGGGGAAAAAAATTTCCATTTTTAATCTCCGTTTACACAGAATAAATACTGTTCTCTCTCTCTCTCTCTCTCTCTCTCTCCCTCTCTTTCATAGCCCATATCTTCGATTGATGTGGTCAAACGGTCAACGATCACAAAGTTCATCGAAGATGAGAGATTGAGAAGATGAACCTAGAAGAGTGGAGAGAGAGAGAGAGAGAGAGAGAGAGAGATGATATTTGTTTGTTTATTTATTTTATTTTTTTTTTTTTTATTCGATTATTTCCTTTTTTTTTACACTATGAGTTTGGAGAATTAATTTGTCCTGGTGGTTATCGTTAGCAATTGTTGCTTTTTTGTTTCCAAGAGATGAAGATTGTGAAGATGATTCAAGCGAAAAAGTGAAGATTAAGTTTTGAATGAAAACAATTCAACGATTTGTTTTTTTTTTTTTTGGCTAATCTTCTCAAAGAGCTCTTCTCAAAGATCTAGATCTAGGGTTCGAGATTATTTTAATTTCTTTGAATGCCAGAGAATGATTTCGGATCGAAATGGACTCTTATTACGAAAGATCAGTTATTTCTAACTGAATATCTCAAGTGTTCATCCCTTGAACAAAGATTTTCGTTTTGAAATGATTCTTCCATTTGAATGATTATTATTATGATTATTATTATTTCAATTTTAAAGCAAAATTATTGTTTTGATTTTTTTTTTTTTTGGTTTTTAATTCTTTTTTTCCCACTTTTAGAAATTCATCGAACCATAAAGACATAACGATTAGGGATCTTAATCTTAATCGTTCATTGTTTTTTTTTTTGCGCGCCAAATCTTTTATTTCTCTTCAAGCTAGTCTAGCTAAGATCATCATCATCATTCTTCATTATGATTACGATCACCATCAACATCTTTTGTTGATCATAAAGAATTATGATTCGATTACGATCAAGAAGTTTAGAGAGAGAGAGAGAGAATGAATGGAGAAGGGAGAGGAAAATTCACAGCAAAATCATCTTTCTCTGGCTGCAGGTGCGAATGTGAAATTTTCAAAAACAATTTTTAAAATGACAAACAAAACAACAACAAAAAAAAACGCATCTAAGATTATCTTCGTCTTCTTCTTCTTCTTCTTTTTTGAATATACCAAACACAAATCTTTTTCTTTTTTTTTTAATTTTTAAAATGTTCTTTTCTTAATGAACATTGAAACGTTAATGAACGTTTGAAAATGAAAAAAAAAATTTTCTAAACGCCATTAATTTCGATGGTTACGAGAGGAGAGAGATTTTCAAAGTTTGATTAATTAATTTCACTTCTTCCATTTTATTTGATGATTTTTTTGTTGTTGTTGAAGTTGTAAGAATAAAAAAAAAATAGAGAAAAAATCCAAAACCCTACATCATTATCAAATTAGAGGATTGAATCGGTAACACAATTCCAAACGATTGTTGAATTAATCTAAGCTTTCCGCAAGTCAACCCGTTCTTAACACTTTCTTTTTTTCTCTATTTCATTTTGATTTCGATTAAAATTGTTTAATTGAAAAGTTTCACAGCTCACACTGACCACTTGGTTAGCAATTAACTTAATCAATTAAGCACAAAAAAAAACTCGACTACCTATTGCAAGATGTCTCGATGTCTCTGTCTAGAAAGGGGGAAAAAATAAAGAATAATTCGGTGCCTTCCGATCACATCAGTTAAAACGATCAACGCTATAGAAATCCAATTATCCAATCAGTTTTTAATTAGATTAGAATCAAAAGTATAGTTCGATAACATTCTGAAAATTTTTACTTTGAAGAGCAAAAAAAAAAAATTTCAAGATTACACAATGGATGGAAAAGAGATCGGAAGTGAGAATGCGATCACAAACGAAACGATAGCAGATAGTGAGAGAGCAATTAGTGATGCAATTTTGATTGAAAAAACAGCAAAAGAATTGAAAAAATCGAAAAAAATTGCATTGAAAAAAGTTTCAATCCCTCTATTTCTAACCATTTTGATTACATTGATCTTTTTCTACTGGATTAATCCACCCGTATCGAATGAATCGGAATCAAAATACTCTCCACTAAATCGCTCTCAAAGTGAGAACAAATCGAATGTTCTCGCTTCGATCGCAAAACCTCTTTGGCCTAGTGTATCGAAAAATTTCATTCTATTCTATGATATTAATGAAGAATTTAATTCAACAAATCTTGATCGAGAATAAAAACGATTCGGAGATTTTTTGATTAAAATTTAAAATCTTCAAGCTCTTAAATTAATACTAGTTTGACAATTAATTTATCGTTAGTGAAACAAAATGAAGACAATTGTGGTGATGATGATTTTTGGCATCATTTTGGCATACGCCTCAATTATTGCATCGAGCGAAATTTTGGAAACATTCTCGCTTGAACTCGAAACACTTTCGTCGTTAAACTCGAAACAAATTCTTCGAAAACTAATCCAATGGTCTGAACGAATCGATCCACAAAATCTTGCAACATTAATGGATACGTTCTCGATGCTAAAAGTTTCCGATGAATGAACCCAGAGAAAAAAAAATCACTTCGTTCAAAGATCATAGGTCTCTCTCTCTCTCTCTCTCTCTCTCTTGCTAGATTTGTTGATCTTCATCAAGCCACAACGTTAAGATTTGCATTATCTTCTCAATATTCGCTCGATGCTCCTCAATCAATCGATGATATCTCTCTTTTCGTTCCGCAATCATCTTCTCTCTCTCCATCATATGATAATGTTTTCGCTCGAATTCAACCATTTTTCCTCGAAGATCGTAAAGTTTTTGTTGCTTCTCGTGATGTGCTCGATCCATTCGCTGTAGCTCTTCGGTTGTTGATCGTAAACATTTCTGTTTCGAGAATCGAAAGAGAGAAAAATTGTCAATTATAAGACAGAAAACAAATAAAATAAAAATAAAGAACAAGTTTTTTTTTTTACTTTAATTTTTATAAAGTTTGCTTTCCATTCGCATAGAATTCTCAACAATTTCATCATCGAACCTTTCACACTGGTTACGTTGAATAGTAAGGAACACCAATCAATAGATTCCAGGGGCAATTGTTTCTGAGCCATTTGACCAGGTCCAACAATCAAAGATCGATTGAAAAGAACCGATTGATTGCCAACTGATTTGATCACTTGGAATGGTAGCAGTGAATTGAGAAGATTCAATATGGATTGAAATTGTTTTTGATTGTTTGCATTCGATGTGGATTCGTTCCAATTGATTGGGATACGATCACAATGAAACGAACTGACCATCTGATCTAATAGCTGTAGACAACGTTTTTGTTCGGGATTGCGAAGATCTTTACTAGTTAGATCGTTGATCTCGGGAAAGAATCTACGTAGATCTTTGACCAGTTCGAATTCATCGTTTTTTGCAGGCATCGATCCTTGACCATAATAGCTGCTATTGGTTGCGACAATATTCATAGAGCTATTGAGAGCATAGCTATCACTCGTTGATGGTCTTATTGGAGTTTTTCGGGTCTTGTTTACAACCACAGGTGTAGTTGTTCGTATCTGTCTCTGATGGTGGTGATACATTTTTGGCAATCTGATCTCTGTTGATGAAATTCTTGCTCTTAATTTTGAATTCTATGAAAAATTCTGGAATGGGAATAAAATTGAAATGAAGCACGATTGCTTGATGATTCATTGCTACCATCAGATAAGCGATTTAAGCGATTGAACTTTAACTCTAGATAGATTAGATTAGATTATTTTCAATTCATTGCGAACCGGAAACTAAAGATTCAAATTGTTCATAACATTTATTCACAAAAAAATTCATTAGTTTATATCACAAATGTTATATAATCGAGAGAATGCAATTGTTTTTTTTTTTTTGGTGTTCAATATGGACGCCAAAGTGTTCCAGTTTCTTGAGTGGAATTTTTTGTTTGAAAATTTTTTCCTTCATTGAAGATTCCAAATTTTTGAGAATTAAATAGATCCAAGAGATAATTTTTCGAAGAAATTCGTTGTAGATTAAGTAATGATCGATCATCGATAGAGTCATTGGAGATATTTTTCATCTCTATCGGATCATTTCTATGATCCAGCGTTGACATCAACATCAACATCAGCATCGAATCGATTGAATTCTTATCCATTGAAAGACTAGAAAATGATCGATCATTTTTTCGATCGAATGATTTATTCGATGTTGTTTCGAGACAAGATGATTGATTGAGATGATTGTTATTTTCTCTGAATGTTTCCGTAGAAGACCATTGCTGTTTGGGCTGTTGCTGTTCAGGCAATTTAGAGCTCGATTTCAAATTCGTGAGGAATTTCGACCAAAATTCTTTTGGAGCAAATAAGTTTGGAGGTATTGATGATGGAGATGAAGTTGAAGATAGTTTAATCGAATGGATTCCATTTGAATTCAATTTTTTTGTTTCGTCAACATGGATCAAAGAATTAATCGATTCAGAGATTCTCGGTTCATCCTTTTCTGCTAGGAGACTCTTCAAAACTCGTTCTCTGGTGTCGTTTCGTTTCATTATATTATCGCCTGTATCGTGATCTGTGAAAAATTTGAAGAGAGAAAATTAAATCACTAAATTGAATCATCAAACTTCTTAAAGACCAACGATGTTACTGATATAGGTAAATTTAACATTCTACCTTCGAAACTTCATAAGAAAAGTTTTTTTTATTTGATTGTTTTTGACACTTCTGTAGGCATTAATGCAGCGATTAACATAGTAATAATCATCACTTCATTTAACATCGATCATATAAATAAGGTTTAGATCTTTGCTTGGAAAAAGTTTAAAAAAATAAACTCTGCTCGAAGGAAATAATCGTCTCAATGATTGAAAGTGAGACTACTTTCAAAATGATTCAATGTGAACAGTGATTCTCAAAAAGATATGGCACAATTATTCAGATGACGAGAAAAGGATTCCGTTTCCTGTCGAAAAATGTATGCGCTATTAACGTTGAATCGAGATGAAGATCCATTCTTGGCTGAGCTAGTTTTTAAAGCTAACAACGCTGAAACAAGTTGGTTGAATGGTTGACCGCATTCATTATGAACCAACCAATATCCTCATCATCATCATTATGAATATCATAAAAAATAGAATGGAATCGATGTGAATCATCATTATTTTTGTTGTCGTGGACACACAGATATTATTCGCTCCAATGATAATGATAATGTCGGTTTAGAGTTTGAGAATTTTTTTTTTTGATCTTTCAAACAAGAAAAAAAGATCAATTTCTTACAAAAAATTTAAATAAATTGCACCAAACTTCGAAGCTACCTAGAGAGAAGTGAATGATGAAAAAATTGACAACAAGAGAAACGAAAGCAGTGGGAATAATTAATTCACAATTTAATAATCGGTTTCAATCTAATTGAAACCGAAATCTGAAGAATGCGAATGATTTTCAGTTTGATGATGAATAACAATGATGGGATTGGATAGAAGAGAAGCTCATCGAATCATAATGAAATCGAATCAAATTCAGAGGTTTTTTCCGCTGATGGAAGTTCCTATCTATTGAAAATCTGATCTATCTATCTAGCGAATTCAGATCAAATTCAAAAATTTTGATGAGAAAACAAAGAACAAATCTCTACAAAAATAGATTGTTCCAATTGCAATCAAATTAATTAATGAAGTGTGAGTTGAGAGGGGGGAAATTTCGATCAATTTCACGGTTCGATTCTTTTCGATCGAGAACGATTCTTCCGAGAATCGAATTAAAATTTTCATAAAATTGTGAAAATTTAAATAGTTTAAAGATTGTTTTAAAAAATTAAAAAAACAATTAATGATGAAGATCTATCGACGATAATGTTGGAAGGGTTAAATGCAAACATAACGAAAGAGATAGAGTAAAAGAGATTCTTGTCTGGTTTTGATCTCGAAGATCTAGAGAAGAAAGTAGAAGGAAGATAAATTATCGTCGTCTGTCTTATTTTCGAGAACATAATCTTTATGTAGAAATGATTAATCATATTTGCAAAGACTTAGAACGCAAGTAAACAAGAGGGGGGAAAAAAGTTGAAACTATCAAGATTATCCTAGATTGAGTGGATTCAAACATTGGCCAATTTTTTTTTTTCAATTTCGGAAACACCGAATCGAAATGTCAGTGTTTTGAAATGAAAATTTTCGGCTATTATTGATTGGATCTTCTTGATGTTTACAGACGAAAATTTTTTATCATTCGAAAGAATTATAGCGTGTGACAACAAGTGAGAGAGAGGTTAAAACTCCTTAAGTATGAAGAATTGGATTCGGTTCGGAATCGCACACTGACAACAATAAGCTTTAATAATAGTTTAGTAAGAGAAAGAAGTGAAGCTCGAACTCTTGTAATGAGATCTAATTTAGATTCAGGTCTAATGAGAATGAGATCCATTCATTCATAAAGAAACAAGACGATAGATAGGAAAAAGGAGAAAGAGAGAGAACAAAAAAAAAAAAAGATGACATCTAAAGACTGAAAAACTTGAACGAAAACAAACTAGACCGAATCCGAAGAGAGAGATAGAGAGTCTAAGAGCTCATCTTCAATTCGAATTGGATTTTCAAAGTTAATCAGATAAAAAAACAAATGAATTATAATCAATTCATCATCATTATCTTCATCCAAAATTCAAACATTATTTAAATACCGGCAGAACTGTATTTTCTCTTTCTTTTTTTCTCTCTCTCTCTCTCTTTCTCCGCGAAAAATCATATCATTATTATCGCAATCGTTGTCGTAATGATAATGATATGATTTTCGAATATTTGCTCAAGTCGAACCAAAAAGAGACAGAGAAGAGAAGAATTAATGAAGGTATAGAAAGGGTCGAATTGAAATGGACTAGAAACGGAGTAGAAAATGATCTATCTTTCGACCAAAAAGATCAAGTGATCTATGTGAAAAGATAATCGAAAAATGAAAACGAAAAATCCTCTTTTGTGTCCCCTCTTCCCTCTTCTTTTTTTTCCGGTAGTGTAATTTTTATCAAATTTTCAGATCAAAAAATCATCATTATTAATCACCTAAAACAATCTTATTATTTCAACTCCATCAGATGCCTTAGGGTATATACTTGGAGAGTAGAACAAAATGCTATAATTTGTTTCAGAGTATAAATTATTGTAATAAGTTTTTTTTGCGATGACAAGCCGAAAAAAAAGACAATGTTCATCAGCATTTGTTACATCATCGGGAAATTATCATTTTTTCTTCGCTCAAATAAATTTCCAACAAAAGTAATCGGAGAAAAACAATTAACTCTTTCGAGAGAAACATTTTTTTAGCCCAACAATGAATGATATTTCATTTGAGAAAAAAAAGCGATAAATTCTCTTACCGGATCGTTTGAATTGATGATCATCTTGATGCTGCTGCTCTTGCTCAATTTTGTCTACCAACTGTTGCTCCCTTCGATTGTGATGGAATTTTCTTCGCTTAGAATCATTTTCGAACGATAGTCGACGATCTAGATCTTCATCATAATCATTCAGAACCGATTCGTGCTTCGAACTTGATTGCTGATCATCTTTCGATGATGATGATGATGATGATCTCTTCGATTTAGATTCGTGATTCAAATACGAAATCGATGGTCCCATAATTGGTGAGCATCGAGAAGATGAAGACGATGGCGATGATAAGAGATCAGTCGGAATCATAGACGATGATTCTTCTTCTTCTTTAATAAATCCATCTGGAAATCTAATGCTTCTGTTCGTTTGGTTTGCTTGATTTTTTAATTTTCTAAGAATCTGAGGTTGAGGTAAAACACCAAAAACATTTGGTTTTGAATTTTCAGAATAATAATTTTGATGATGAAGATAATCAGAATGATGATTAAGAGGATCAACATAAGGATGCTGGTAGTTTAATTGATTGAATGCTTTCATTGTTTTCTTCATTCTCATCAAACGATTATGATTATTTTGTACACTGTGGTTAGTGTTGGCAGGGGCCATTTCGGTGCTGGTAGAAGAGATCGAATCGAATTTAAAATGGCCAAAATGATCGACTTCACCGCCACCACCACCATCATCATCATTATTTGCATCATCATCATCGTTTTCGTTAGAATTTTTCTGAATATTAATCCTCAGTGTTGGTGGTTGCAATTGTTGCAACTTTTTCCACTTTTGATTTTGATGTTCATCTCGTTTCTCTGGATCGCGATGATGATGATGATCATAACTTTCCGAAAATCTTGTGGCTGCTATAGCACAAGAAAAAAACAAGATATAATTAGAACAAGAAAGAAACAAAAGATGATTTTAGAATCATAGAAAATCGGATAGAATAGAGAAAGTGTACGGAATAATAATTGATTAATTGTTGTGAATCTATTCGATAGATAGATTGATAGAGAGAGAGAGAGAGAGAGAAGAAATTCTCTTGATTCCTCCTAGCTCCTTTTTTTTTTTTTTTTTTTTGTTTTTCTTTCTTCGTTTAATTTTTTAATTATACACCTTTGAGTTGTTGTTATTTGGCCGCTGAAATATAATTCGATCGAAAAATTAGCTCTAATTTTATGATCATCATGATTCTCTCTTGTTTTCACGTAGAACTCGAGCGATGGCAAAGAAAAATATTGCTCTTTTGGACAACTATTGAACGTATTGACTCTTTTTGTTTTTTTTTTGAATTTTTTTTTTTTTTTTTGGTCCCAAAATAATAAACATATTTAGTCGTGTATTTTGTGTTGCAGTTGTGTCAGATCAATTAAAAAAAATCAAAAAGTATCGATCATTTAATTTCACTAGCATAGCTAAGAATGCAATATGTGTTTGATCATCACGTATGGCCTTAGGGGCATTTTTTGGGTTCAACTCACCTCAAAACTAATTCAATTCACTAGCTTCACTATTGCTAATTGATCGAATGAAATGGTGTAACTCGTGAAAACTGTTCGAGAAAAAAAAAAACGGAAAATTGAGGTCCATAGAGAGAATTTGATCCTAAGGTGTGGCTCTCTTTTGAACATTCTTTAGGCCTATTGTTTTCTTTTTCTAAGTTTCGCTCTTCAATTGACCAGCTTATTGCTCTCTTGGGTCTCGTGTTGTATCTGTTCTCGATCTATTTTTTCCAGTTGCTCAATCAACCTGAATTCGATACTTTTGAAGAAAAATTACAATATTTAACAGCTAAATACCCAATCATTTGATTGACCGTTCTCTTAGATACAAACTTATAATTAAATCAATAAAAATATTGACCGTTTTGGAAAAAAAGTTAAGCCCTTTTTGTAAGATTCACAACAAAAAGCATCGAATGAATAGTATCAATTTGTCCTGTTTGTTTGTTCTGTTCGACCAATTCATTCATCATTCTCTAACACTAATGATTCGATTAAGCTAACTTACCTTATTATTATCTTATTTACATCTAACTGATTCTATAGGATATTTGTGGAATTTAAGATGTATTCATTTAATTTAAAATCAAAATTTGCAAATCAAATTGAAATTGTTGAAAAAATTATATATGCCTTGAAGAAATGAATTCTTGGAATTGTAACGTTAGATCATTTGGATCATTTAACGGAACTATTTCACTCATCAAGTTTTTGATTATTTATTAAAAACAAAACCCCACTAACCTGTTGCGAATAAGCTCGATTGATGCAATTTATTTCGTGGCTCTCTTGGGCCATCCACAGTGACTTTGATCGCTTGACGATAGAGTGCAATAACGATAGGTTTGGTGTGTATGACGATCGTCAAAGTGAACCATTTGCCGCGGCCAGAACGACCAACAAATCGTAGATCTTGAAATTTTGCAATACCATTTTTGGTATACGCTGTACCGTTACGAAGATCACCGTTGATGTTCTCTTCGTTGCCTGCTCGCAGATCGATTCTGGTACCATCATTGATTTGTTGCCCATTACAATCACCCAAAACAATCACTTTGAATGTATCCGGTAGTGATTTATTGAGACGCCAATGAGTTGGCAAACGAGTGCAGAGAACATTCGGGGCGCCTGTTCGAATCAAAGGCGCCAATTGTATTGAGCCACCAAAATAATTGAAATGTTTCAAAATCAAATCTAAAGGTTGATCGAATGTTGACGAATCCATCGTCGAACAATCACAACGATGCACAAGAAGAAAAACAATAGAAGATTTTTTTTTTATCGTGTCTTTATCGAAACTTTCAATCGATCAATCACAAACCGAATCAAGTTCGGTTTTCGAAATTCAAATAAGAAGTAAAACAACAACGAAAAATGATTTCGATGAATGATGATTCGAACGAGATTCAGAATACCAATTAAACCGATATGACCGAACAACATCAGGACCAAAGTATGATCTACGATCATCTCATCTTCTTTCAAGATCTTTGTAGCTTCTTCAAATCAGCATAAGTTGGTCAATATGTTTCTTCAAGCTCATCTTGTGGATCTTGATCATTCTCTCGTATTCTCTCATCAAATTTCGGTTTATGTTTTCTTCCATTCGTTTCACAAACACATACACACAAACTCAATTCTATTACAGTTTTTTGTTTCTATGCTTTCTTTCCACACTAATTACATGCATGAATTGTGTTTGCCAAATGTTTGGTGTTGGTGGATGATAGTGTGGTAGTTGGTTACCTCTTGCCATAGAACAGTACACATAAACACACACATAGGCACACAAACTTTGGACTGGTCTTTTTCGGACTTTCTCAGTTTCTGGTCTTCTTCATTCTTCTATCTATTTGTATTCGTTTTTAATTGCTAATTGTAGACACCATGTATAGTCCTATCCTATTGGTCACGGCGGTGTTGGTTGATGGTTTGGTTTGGTTTGTTTCATTTGATTCATTTGGTGTCGGTGTTTTTTTCCATTGGATAAAATTTTCATAGGCTTACTTGCGCTGCTTTCTTGTTTTATTTTCGAGATTCATTTTTATTGGATTCATGGCTCATTTTTTTTTATGACCAATCTAAACCTGTGATCCGTTTAAAACATTAAAACATTTCTTTGGACTCATTTCTATCGGTGACTTTGATATCGGTTCAGCTTAGATCGTTGTTGTTTGTCTACTCAGGTTAGGATATTATGCAAGGTTATATTCTAGAGAGAAAATTGAATTAATTTATAACATAAAAGAATGAAGATTTTCGTACCATTTATTTCAAGACCACAGAATTTTGGAATCGCATACATCCTTCTATACAACAAGACTTCGCATAAAAGAAATCAATTCTACAACAAAAAATCTATTTTAAACAGAGAGAATGAATTAGCTAATGAAACAAACCATTGTAGCACCATTTCTTGATGATGATTTTGAATTAGAGTTAAAACTTTGTTGCCCAACTATTGGTCGAGTCATAAATTTTTTTTTGAATATGAGACCGAAACTCTTTGCGCATAGAATCAGATTAAAATCTAATGAATTGAAAACAAAATGGATAATAAAATCTTCGTCAATCCTATTAGACGATTCGAAGTTGAAAGCTTTCTTTGTGAGTGGCGGAATCGCCGCTTCGTTATGCTCGCTGATGACCTAACAATCTCAACAAAACGATTGAATATAAATCTGAATCGAAAGAGAAAGTTTTAAAAACAAATGTGAAACATAAAAAACAAAATCGTCTCGCCGAATTTAATCGCAGTTCAGAGTTTGGTATCAGAGGACCTAGAACTTAAAAAAAGACCTTGGTGAAGATTTAATGGAAAGAATCAATTACGGATTAGAAAACAAAAAGAAATCAGCCATTGCTTGATTGTTTGACTTCTGAGACTTTAAATTGACAAATATTCTGATTTTAGCCATTAAAATCGCTGATGATTGTTGAAGTTCCGGAATACTTTAAAATATTCCGCAATTTTTTTTTTAAAGTCTAAAAAGTATCTCCTAATGCCATCTTACGTTTTGCCGAAAACATTTTGGGGACTAAGTTTACATCGTCTTGTAAATTATAGGTGAAAGTTTTGTTGTAAAGAGATTCTCGAATGGAAATTATCATACCGAAATGATTATTATTCTTTCTCTCATTTAGATAAATAATTCTTCAAGAGTCTTTGGAAACTAAATTATCAAACGATGTCATTGAAAACAACATTGATTGAAAAATGCGACGAGCTTGAGCTAGAAAGTGTCGATATGTCCAATTGGCCCGAATACAAACGAAAAGTGAAAGGTCTCGTCTACTTGGACGAATTCGATGGTGTTCTACGAGAAGATAATGAAGATGAAAATGGTCTCGAGAATAGAATCAAGATACCTAAATGTGATGAATTTATTGTCGATCTAGCGAAAGCACAGCAACCTCAATATCAATGCATCAAATGTGGTCTAATTCAAACGATGGCGAACGAAATTCATCGAATGAAATGTAATCGTTGCTTCAACAAAGCATTCAACAAGATGCGACCAACTAGATGGACAAAGTTTAAAGGATAATTTTGAGGCGACATTTGGATCGCCGAAAGAAATCGAATATTTTGGTCCGAAAATTAATAAAACATTCGAATTTTTTTTCTTAATGCAATCTTTAATCGATATGCTTCTGTGTGGCCATCTTTTTTCCGAAATCTGAAGCAAACACTCTAAATCACGTGTGCAGGTGGTTCGATGATGATAAACTTGGTGATTGGTTTTGGAACTTTTGGAATAGTTTGATCTTTTAGAGATTGAACAATCTATTTATTGAAATAGATGACAATCAATTACGAAGTTTTGTTTTTTGTTGAATGCTGAATAAAATTATGACTCGGATGAATCCGAGATTGATTATCGATACCGAAACCGGTTCGATTCCATTCATAAGCTGGAATTTTATCAAACATAATACCGGGATTTTATTTCGATCGGAATCGAATGAGATTAATGGTGCGGTCAGATACGATTGTGGAAGCGATTATCTAATCAAAGTGAATGTTGGCGATTTTCTCGATCTAAACGAAGTGAGCGAAATCGATGTTCCTTCATTGAACGAGATGAAATTGATGGAAGATAAATCTCTTTTGCTTTCATTCAATGATTCGACGAAAAACTTTTCTCTTTACAAAAATTCCAGAGATGAGATCGCTATCCCAACGATCCATGGCCGGAAACTAGTCTCAGCAAAGACCATGTTGAATGTTGCCTCAAAAATTGGCTCCGAAAGAGTTCAAGTCATTGCCGATATTTGTACACCAAAGATAGCGAAAGCTAAATGGACCAATCGTGCTGTGATACGATCAATGAATCGATTAGAGGAGACATTCGATTTAATGGATTCAAATCAATCTGATTTGAAAATTAATCAAAAAAATCCAATCAAAATATGGGCCAGCTTGACCGGAGGTTACATCGAAGAAAGTCGTATAAAATCCTGTGAACATTTGACTCAATATTCGGATAGAATCGAAGCGATTGTGATCGAAGGCTTTCCTGGCATCAATCTTGCCGCTGATGATAATGATGACGAAAATGGATCGAATCGAAAAAGTTTAGATGATTGTTTGAGACTTTTAAACAAGATCATCATTCCGAATTCGCCCGGATATTTACCCAAATCAATGTTTGGAGTTTTCTTTCCAAACGATATGCTACGATTGATTGATTCCGGAATCGATATGCTTGATAGCTCTCTTTGTACAATGTTGACTCGAAAAGGTCAAGCGCTTCCATCACCATTGATCGATACGAAAGCAATGATTTTACGTTTCCATTTGATAAGCGATAGCAATCGAAACGAATCATCGCCAAATGATTCTAATGATGATGAGCTCGAAGATCCAAATCCAACGACAATAATTGATCTTTACGATGCTAAATTTAACAAAAGTGAAAAGAAACTATCCGATCAATGTTGTTGTCATACATGTTCGAATCGTTATACAAGAGCCTACATTCATCATCTCTTGAAACGTCATGAGATGAATGGTAATATGTTGTTGCAGATACACAATCATTATAGTTTGACCCTCTTCTTCGATCAGATTCGTTCGATGAACCGTGAACAATTCGAGAAGATTCTAATCAATAGTAATCTTAGAAATTATTGAATTTGATAATTGTGTAGGAGTAACAAAAGTTCTTATTATTCGAACCGACATCATCATCATCATCAGTCTATTAATATCAATCGATATCCAAAGTAAAGAAAATTTCATTGTTCATTTTGATTCATTTAAACATTCTTTGTTCATTTTGAAAATTGAAGAAAAACGAAGAGAAAACAAACGATATTCTAAATTCGATTCTCATCAAAATTGCATCGATAGAAATTCTAAAAAGAAAGAAATTGCAATGAAGATTTAAAAGATCAAATAAATCGATTATTTGAAATTTAGAATTCGAATTCTAATTGCTTGAATCGATTCGAATAATTGCTTAGACATCGGATCCGAATCCGGAAACGATCAGATTGGAGAGAGTCACATTTCAAAACAATTCGATGAGAAAAATTTCGATATTTTTATTAGCTTGTAAGCTATTAATTCGAAACTACGAGTTAAAGACAAAAGAGAATTAAAATCCAAACAAGAGAGAGAGAGCGAGAGAGAGAGAGAAAGATAGAGATGTGAAATGAAAAAAAAAAAAATTTCTGATGTTCCATTTTGTTATCTCTCTTGAGAGATCTAAAGAGCGAACGCAAAGAGAAGAAAATCGACAGAATCAATCATGACCAGAAACGGATCCAAAAAAAACGAATCCAGTTGAGAATTCGAACGAATCAAAATCCATTCCGATACAATACAATTTTGCTGAGATGTCTCGATTCTAATGGCAAGTGTACGATGAGTTTGTTTCAATTGACTAGCCAGTCGAAAAGAAAAAGCTACGAAAAACATTTCATCCTAGACACAGAGAGAGAGAGAGAGAGAGAGAGAGAGAATAATTGAAGAAGAAAAAAAGGATCCGAAAAAAAACGGAAGAGAGAAAGAGAGAAGACAGAGCAAAAAAAAAAAAAAAGATTTTTAATCTAATCTCTTTTCGATATTTCCAATCGATGCAATTGTAAGAAAGATTCTCTCTTCGATTCTTCGACTCATTTTCCGCTGACACCATTTTTCGAACGAAACAAAAAAAGGCCTCGAAGGAAAAAAATGAATTGGTGAATTATGAGCGATATCGAAACGAAGAGAAAAAAAAAATACTGGTCCCTTTTTTTGACGCAAGATGATGATGAACTGATTAATTTATTAGACATTCTAAGATCCAAGAGACCTATGCGAAAAGAAAAGGTGGCGGAAAAAAAAATTTCTCGGCATTAAAGAATACCGAAACGATACCGAGAAAGAGGGTGATGGTGTAGGGTCTTTGGCCTAGTCGATGGAAATAGAATGATTTATTCCAATGTGGAAGATACGATGATGGTGATGGAGAAATATTCAATCAAATTTATTCCGAATTCAACGTTGTGGTGTGTGGAAATTCGATTGACATTAATGAGATGTCCGACGGAACAAGAAATGATAGAAACGGGAAACGAGATAGAGAGAGAGAGAGAGAGAGAGATGTTCCAAATTTGTTCCAAAAAAAAAATAATCCATAAAAAAAGAACCTCGAGTATTATTTTGGTTCTTTTTCCTCTCTCAATCAATCTATTTCGAAATTCATTTTGATTTTGATTCGATTTGAACGAAATCGAACAATGTAATGGAAAGTAATTTCATTCTCGGCTACGTTTTTATTCTTAGATTTATTCTCGTTTTTTTTTTGGATTCTTTGCTATGCCATTAAGTGTACATAATCAGTACTAATTGCAATTGATTGACATCGAACATTATTTGGTGACGATATGCTCGAGCGATCGATGCGATCGATTTGGACCATATTGTTAGGATTGTTTGAAACGATTGTTTCATCATCAAATAGCTCATCATCTTTCGAAACATTATCATTTAGATTTACTTTGATTGAATCCGGCAAAAAAATCCGAATGGGAAAAGATTGAAGCGGAAAAGGAAAGATGAATTTGAGATTTATTTGATTTTTTTGGATTCAAAATAATTATTCATTTCACTGAAAAAATCCTCTCCAATCATATCATTGTATCACAGTGACCAAATTTTATGATTATTAGTATTTGATTAAGATTCAAGTCAATAATATCGAAATCAAAATCGAATCGAGGATTACTTTCACAAAGTTTTGTTGAAGCAAACAAATCAATCTAATCATCATCATCATCGACATCGACATCGACATCGACATCGAAATCGCTATCAAGAGTTGGAATAATACTGATTATTAAATCTCGATATTGATCTCTCTCTCTCTCTCCCTCACGATGGTAATGATTTCAATCAGATTCGCAACGAAATCCATCGAAATGAATCCGATAAGAAAATGAATCGTACCAAAAAAAAAAAAATGAACAAATAGCTTTTTACGAGATCGAAAACAAAAAAAAATAAAAAATGGAGAGATTTTCCATCTCTTGATGGAGAAGATAAATGTCATCACAAGAGTGAATCCTATAAATAAATTATGTTAGTAATAATGATAATAATAACACTGAAATTAATGATAATTATTGACCACTTCAAACTAGTATTTTTCCATTTCCTCTCTCTCTCTCTCTCTCTCTCTCTCTCTCCAACTACGTCAATCTTTCAAAATCAAAACAAAAGCTATTCTAATCGTCAAAAACATTCGAGAACCCATCGAAATCTTCTCTCAATCTCATCAAAAAATTATTCGAAATTTTATTGCAAAAAAAAAAAAAATTCCAATCTAATCAGATCTTTTTCTGATGTCTTCTCGATCTTTGTAATTCGATTTGAAATTTCTCCATCTCTCTCATCTTCATTAGAACGTTGAATAAACTTTGAAGATAATTCAATGTTTGGCTTCGATTAGTTTCGATCGATCTCGATCGATTAGGTCATCGATACACATGTGATGATTGATAGGTCGAAGATTGTTTCGCTACCCAAATAATTTTTGGGATCAATTTTTGTATTCACTAGCTAGAAAAGGAACTTTTCCTTTCAATCAAATAGAGACCTTCTGATATGCCAGAGAGAGAGAGAGAGAGAGAGAGAAGAAAGCTAATAAATCTCTTTACCTAATCTCTCTCTCTCTCTCTCTCTCTATCTCTGTCTAGTTTCCTATAGCTCTCGATTATGATCTCGAAGCTCATTGATGAGATATTGAAAAAAAAGAATAGATTCTAATATAAAAATGATTGAATTTTTGTGTTGAAAGTTTTGTATTGATTTTTTTTGCTCTTCTTCTATCTGCTTTCTTTTTCTTGGAAAATCAGATCGAAGAAGTTGGATTCAAATTTGAATCGGATCATCGAAGAATCGAATCAATTCGAATCTTCTCTCTCTCTCTCTCTCTCTCTCTCTCACACATAAACAAAATCTAAGTCAACTGAATCCTGTTCGATCGAAGATCTTCAATTTTTTTTTTTTTTTGACATTTTGATCTCGATACAAGAGAAGATAAAATCGTTGTTTTTTTTTTGGAATATTTCACCCATTCGAAGTGAAAGCACCGGGTGAAGACCTCGAAGAAAATGCAATTCTCAATCTGTTTTTTGATTGTTTCGAGCAGCTGGTTAGTTTGTTTTATTGAAATTCTCAATGCTCTTCCTTCTTCTTCTTCGAAACCGGAAGTTCTGAAATGTTCCGCTAAAAGCATCGAAGCCTACGATAACGATATCGCTAAATTGATGACCATAGGGCATCGATATTGGCCGGAAACGTTCCAACAGAGCAAAGAGTTTTGTGTGTAAGTTTTTGTAGCAAAAAAAAAATCAAACTATAACACCGACTTCGGTGATTGAAATGAAAAAAAAACAATGAAATTTGAAGCAATAAAATTAATTTCCTTTTCTCTTCGTTTCTTTATGAACGACAACAACAACAAACAACGAAAACTATGTAGCGAAACAAAACGCCTAAATGATCGAGCGAATAGTTTCAAATCAAAATGTCCGACTGGAAGTGCAAAAGAATTCACCTCGGTGATTCTCTACAGTCTTCAAAGAACTTTACGAAATTATTGCCCACAGAAGGTGACGAAAAAGGTGGCGCATTTCATACGCCAACAATCATGTAGCAATAAAGTTTTCAATCAAACATCAAAATGTTACGAGAATTTTATCGATCAACTTCAAGGTATCGCAAAAGCACCGGTTAAGAAACAGATTCCATTTACTTGTTGGTTAGTATTTCAATCTCATTGAAAACTATTTCATTTTGTACCAGAGAGAGAGAGAGAGAGAGAGAGAGTGAGAGATAAAAAAAAAAATCAGTTCGATTTACCAAGCTCTAGCTAGATTTGGTTTAGGTTTCTTATTCTCTCTCTCTCTCTCTCTCTCTATCTCTCTAGATTTCATCATTCGCAAGCTTACCTCTAATTTATTTGTTTTTTTTTTTTCTCTTCTCATTGCTGTATTTATTTTGTCACACTTGAATGTCACCACGATTGATTGATTGTCGATCTGTTTCGATTGGAAATTCTTATCTCGATTTGAAATCCTCTTGAAAACTTTACGCTTCGAATTTCATTGATCGATGATGGAACACGCTCCACTAACACTTTTTGGCCGTCTTTTTTTTTTTTTTTTGATCCTCAAACTCTAAAACTCGAACGGAACATCAAACAAATTAATGTAGTAAATATTTTGATCTTTTGCAATGTTTCGAGGCTGCCTATCAAACCCGACAGGACTGTTCGAATGCTGGAGAGATATTCAATAATTTTGTTAGACAAATATTTGATGATATTATTAATCTCACTTGCCAAGATTATACCGAACATAGTGATCGTTGTGAAACGATCGGTGAGCCACCGATCAAAGATAGCACTTTGAAACGAACGAAATCATTTCTAATACCATTGATCAATATTTGGAGCCAATTAGATGAGAATAAAAGTGCTTGAAATTCTTCTCTTCTCATTCGGATTCCTGTTTCGATGATTGAACGACAACGATGATACTGATGGTCTAGATGAAGTAAATTATCCAAATGATAATAAAAACGATGAAGGAAACGGAAATCTATTTTTTGTTTTCGAAGTTTTGATTGTATTTATTGTTTCTTTCGCTCGATCGATTCAATCTCATCGCTGTGTATTTATTATGATTTCTGTGTTTTGAATTTTTGTGTTTTTTTTTTTTTTGGAGAATAAATTTTTTTTTTTTTGTAATCTGATCTCTTTTTGATCTCTAATATTGTGTTATCGATGCATTCACCTGCATACGCACCTACTAATAGAATATGTTGTGAATTGTTTCCCCCGAAGGAAGAGATTGTGAATGGAGAGATCATTGATGGTGGATAGAATGGGATTCAATGGGAAAGAATCGTCGTGGAAATAAATCATCAATGATTAATGATGATGATGATGATGGTTGCATAGATCAGAGATCCTCGATCATCTTGAAAAATTCCACTCCTTTCTTTCTTCTCATCTTTTTGCCTTTTAGCTATATTGTTTCATCAATCGATGGCGTAGATGAAAAAATTCAAATGAGCAGATCATTTTTTTTTTCTCTTTCGATCCTTTGGATAATAGATGATTATCTTTGCACACCCTCTCTCTCTCTCTCTCTCTCAACAAAACTCTTCATCTTTTTCTTCCCATCGATTTTATTCTATTGTCTTTTCGAAGTGATTGTCTATTCTCTCTCTCTTTCTCTCTCTCTCTCACTCACTCCTTCTTTTGCTCTATTGTTTATTGGGTGCTTTTTCAACAAAGAAGCCAATAATAATAGTTTTGAGCCAAAAATGAAAGAATTTAGAAAGGAATAAATTATTTGCATCGATGAGTTGTTTCGAAAGAAACGATATCAAATGGTACATAATAATCGTTACGATCTAAGTAAGATCTAGATTCAAAAAGATCTTAAGAAAATATGAATCGATAAGATAATCGAAACAATTTCGGAAACAAATCGATAATCATTGATCATTGCTTTTTTTTTTTTTTTTGTTCCCAATCTTCGTCCGTGTATGTGTGTGTGTGTGTGTGTGTGTGAGTTTGTGTCAGAATCTAAGTCCCTAGGACTAGGTTCCAAGCTTTTTTTTCTCGTAAACTAACGATCTGAGAGAAAAAAAAATGATAAATATCATCGGACCTAGATTCTTGATCTCGATCACACCTTGATCAAGCGAAAAACAAAAAAAATCGAAATTCGATTAGAAAGCAGAATATGAACAAAAAAGATATGAAAAAAAAAGATCCGATTTTTTGGTCCATCGTTTTCTCGATCCAATTACGATTGTTTTGCTATGATCTAGATCCTAATCATCGCCATTCGCAAAGACTTTTTCATTTACTTAAGTGAATTTATCTTTTTTCAAATACTCTTTATCTTTGAAGAAGAAAACTGAAGAAGATTTATTGTTTTCAGTTTCGTTCAAATGTTTCAATTAAATGAAATGAAGTGAAACAGCTACTGTGTTTGGATTGGAGCTCATTGAACTAGGACCAAAGATTGAGCGTAGGAGAAAAACGAATCCAAATAATTAGATCAAAAATATTCATTCGAATGTGGAAAAAATACTTTTTTTTTTTTTGACTGTTAATTTCTCCATTGCCATACTGAAATTGAATTCGAAAAACAAAATTTTATTTACTGAGAGAGAGAGAGAGAGAGAAGAAGAAGAAGAAGAAGAAATTAAAATTATAGAATTCAAATGATTTTAACTCTTTCTGCCACTTTTCTTTCAGTTTTTTTCTGCTTCTTTTAGCTAAGAAGAGCGAAAAAAAAATTGAGATAAGAGTTGATTAAACTTTAAATATCATCAAACAAAATTTATTTGAATTGAATCTAACGAAAGATAGAATTGAATCATTCTAGACCTAGCTAGATCTAAGACAAGACAAAAAAAAGAACGAGAAAGAAAGAGAGAGAGAGAGAGAGAGAGAGAGAGAGAGAGAATAAAATAGATTTGATTGATTAAAACCAAAATCTGAATGCATTTTTTTTTTTTAATGTGAACGAGAGATGAATTTCAACGAACCAGAGAGAGAGAGAGAGAGAGAGAGAGAGAGAACTAGAGCTAGATAGCTAGAGGAACAAAAAAAATGATCTCGATTCTTTTCTCCGAAAACAATCTGAATCAAATGGAATATATATATATATATCACTCATAATTGAATCAGAATCGCATCACTAAATAATTTATAAACTTACGATGATGATGTTGGTGCTTCAAAAAAAAAAAAAAATAAAATAATAATAATAACAATAATAAAATAATAAAATTTCCTTTCTAATTGAATTGTTTTTTTTCGTTTTTTTTTTTTTTTTTTTGATACCAGAAATCTAATCGAGACCGAAAAGATAGTGAGGGAGGGGGAGAGAAGAGAAGAGAGAGAGAAGAGAAAATTTTTGTTTTCTTTTTTGTTCTAAATTTTTCAATTTCTTAAAACTGTATCGAACCAGAAGCTTCTCTTTAGCTTTGCTGTTCCAGGAAAATGGGACGGGTGGAGAGACATCTTTAGAAGACAAAGAGTTTGGTGTTGTTGTTGTTGTTGAGTTTTTTGTTTTCGTTTGCCAGAAAAAATTCCCAAAAAAAAAAAACCAAAAACAGAGAGAGAGAGAGAGAGAGAGAGAGAGAGAGAGAGAAAAAAAACGAAAGCAACTGTGTGATATGATCGAAACTGATTGTGTCTGCAATGCCAATATAGAATCGAAAAAGAATCGTAAAGAATCGAAGGAAAAGAAATAAAAGAATTACGAAATATTGGTTTGTGAAAGGCAGAGAGAGAGAGAGAGAGAGAGAGAGAGAGAGAGAGAGAGAACGAAAATGAAGATTGCAAACAAACAATGCAAGAATGAAATGATAATTCAAAGGAATGGAATCGAATGAAACGATCCAAGAATGAGCGATGAAGAAATCAACAGTCATTTTTCGATTCAATTCGTTGATGTTGGTTGATTGGTGTGTGTGTGTGTTCGCATGTGGATGGGTGTAGAAACTTGAAAAAAAAATCCAAATTAAAATTAAAATTTTAATCGAAGAAAAAAAATGAACGGATCATTTTTTCCCTTCTTCTTCTTCTCCCTTTCTCTTCGCTCGTCATTCCATCGCTGAACTTCATTGCTCTTTCGCTTGTCATCTTCATTATCGAGATTCTTAAGTTTTGAATTTAAAATTCGTTTGGAAAATAATCAAAACGAGAGCGAAACGGTACGCTGAAGAGAGAGAGAGAGAGAGAGAGAGAGAGAGAGAGAGAAATTCTACACCCAAAAAGCCAAGGTCGTTTGAAAGTGTAAGTTTTTAGAAATGTTTTTTTTTTTTTTTTTTTTGAAATGATTGAAATCAGTCTCTCAATTCCGGTTTTTTCAAGCGTTTTGTTTTTGATTCGATTTTTTTTTGCTCTCTCAAATTTTTGCTCTACTTTTTTTTCGAAAACAGTAGGGTTACTAATCAAACATAAAAATTCCATAGAGTTGGCATTACGAAATCTCTCTCTCTCTCTCTCTCTCTCTCTCATCGGAACATCTTAGAAAAAAAAAATAAACAAATCTTTCAACGTTCAAATATGTGAACGTACAAATCGAATAGAAAACTAGTAAGATGGGGTATAGAAATTTTTCCGCTAAACAAAAATTTCCATTTTGTCAGCTTCCAAGTTTTGAAGGAAAAGAAAAGAAAAGAAAAAAAAAGATGTTTTATTAAAAGCGTTTCCATTTCAAATCGAAAAACAAAAAATTTCCCTCCCTCTCGTTTTTGGCCCATCTGTTTCGGTGTTGTCGGATTCACCGAACCAATGAAATCAGATTAGAATCAATTTGATATTCTCTCTCTCTCTCTCTCTCTCTCTGTCTCTGTCTCATTTTTTTTTTTTTTTTTTTGAACTCTCTTCCTCTTTCGGTATCTCTTTTGAGCATCGTAAAACATCGAGATTAATCAAAAACAGATTAGATGAGATTGTTGTTGGCGTTTTTCATCTTTGTCTCCCCTCCCCTCTCAGTTATTTATTTATCGTTTGTTTATTTGTTGTTTACGAAACGAGATCCGAAAATTATCTCTCAGAACATTTTTTTTTTTTCGAGACAGTATTAACAAACGAATCGAGACACACCTCTTGTTTTATTGCATTATGAATTACGATTACACTATGAGATAGATTATGGTGAACAGAGGGCTGACATTCCATTTTTTCGAGAGACGAATGGATTCACTTTTGCATCCACTTCACTCTCTAAATCAGCTTCAAGCAAGGATCCGGAAATATTTCGAAATGAATTGAAGCGTTCCAAGAGGTGTGAAAAAAAAGAGACCGACAAATATCACCAGAATAAATCTGAATTTGACATTTTCGATGAGAAAAAATAGAAGAGAATGAGAACGAAAATGCATTTTAAAAATCTAAGGATTGATTTTTTTTTTCGAACACCTTTTCGAAGTTCGAAGTTTTTCGAATATCCAATCCATTCGAATTCATTCTCGAATTTTTTTTGCGAGAATCTAATCTAACAACAATCTTATGAAGTTTTATTTCGCTTTTGATCTCAAATAATCAAAAGAATTTCGTTTCTTTTTTCAAAGGTAAAACGTGAAACGTTGAGAAAGATTCCGAATATATTCCATATCCGATCCGAACGATTAAAATTTTCAGACCCGATTCACCCCCGTTTTGACAGCATCCATTTGTGAGCTATAATTGGAATGAATTTATTCACTTGAATGAATTACTTCAAAATCATTCTTTAATCGAATAAGTGGTTGGTGTTTGATGATTTTGGCACTTCGTTCGTCTCATTCAGATCCGATGATGGTGGTGACCAGACCAGACAGTACAGTCCAGTTGCGGATAATTCTTTAAGAAATTCTCTCTATTTTTAGCTAGTTGAACTAGTTTTGATAGGAAAAACATTTGATTAAATCAACAAAATTGATGGAAGATTTCTCTCTCTCTCTTTTTCACCAGACCCCAAAAAAAAAAGCTTTCACAAACTCAATCAACAAAATATGATCGGTCCAGATGCACGCATCAAATGAATGGTCTCTCAACAGACAAGACTAGTTTGAAGTTGAATCAAAAATTCATAAATTCTTTTCAATTCTAAACGATATTCTTTGCAATGCGAAACGAAACGAATCGATCCAATTTGATGAATTTTTTGATTCGCAGAAACGAAACAGAATCGCAGTAGAACAAAAAAGATTCAGATCGAATAAAAAAAAAATCGCCCTCATTTTGAAACGAATTTAAATTCGATTTATCAATATTTAATATGATGAAATTTATCCAATCTTCAATTACATTCATAATTTTTCTCTCAACGTAAAAACTCAATAAATCATTTTTTGTTGAGTTTCAAATTCTCTCTTCTCTCTTCTCAATGTTGCTGTCAAAGGCAAAATTCAATTTTGAGCCCTAAATCGAATTAGTATGAATTATTGAGCATTGAGATTGAATAGGAAAGAAATCATCCAGAAATACTATCCATCGTTTTTATTCTATCGGTCAGTTTGAATCGATCGGATCCATTAAGCAAACAAATTGAATTGGGAACAAGATTGAGCTAGACTGAAATGTTGCCTCTGTGTGTGTTTTGTTCCAAAATTAATCAAACAAACGAAAAACTTCACCAAACATTAAAATATCATCGAAGAAAATCTGAACAAAGATTAGTGGAGAAGAGGGAGAGAGAGAGAGAGAGAGAGAGAGAGAGAGAGATTTGCTAATCTCCTTTACACAATCGATACCTTACGTGGGCGTTCGGTAGACGAAAATAAAATTCTAATCAATTTAGAGATAAATTTAGAAAACTTCCACTTTTTGGTATTGTTCCAACCAGAGTCTTTGCGATTTTAATGATGATGTATGATATCAATGTATTTTCGATGATATAAAGGTTATATTATTGTATAAAATAGGTAGGTTAGGTATCGAACATATAAGTTAGGCATTTAAGTTGAAATCTTCAAAAAAAAAAAAAATTGACTGAATTTAATTCCTTTTTTTTTTTTTTTTTTTTTTTTTTTTGAAAGTACTGTACTTCAAAATGATTGAAACAATCGAGGTAGCAAAATTAGCTCTCATACAGAAAAAAAAAACAAAGGATTTTTTTCAGTCTCTAAAAATCAATAGGCAGATATAAATTATGTTGTGAAGAGAAACAAGAATTTTAGTTTCAAAATAAAAAAAAAAAATAAAATAAAATAAAAAAAAACTACGATAGTTTTGCTACACATTTTCCCACTATTCTCTTCTACCCCAGACTAAAGATTTGCTCCTCTTCACTGCAATCTACGCTTCAAAATGTGACGAAAAGAAATAATAATAAAAAAATAACAACAAAAATAAAAGTAACAATAATAATAATAATAATAATAATAATAATTTAATGATGTTTGTTGATGACGATGATAATAATGATTGCGCAACGCCCATCTTTGTTATGGAGAGACCGACGCCCACTATTGCATACACTCACATTCTTCTAGAGTATAGAGTAAATCTAGATTCTCATAAAAATTTAGGAGATTTTTTTTTTTTTTTTGCTATGAACAAAATGAATCAAAAAAAAAAAAAAAAAAAAAGAATATAAATAAAACGGGAAGCAATAAATCGCTCGAGGAGAGAAGAATATTCTCTTAGAAATGTGAAATTAACAGCGAACACAAACACAAAATAGAAGAACAACAATGGAGAGGATAAACAAAATGTTTTCTTTTTGAGAAATTCCAACAAACAATCCGAAAAACAAAATCGAAGAGTTTGAATCTAGAAAGAAAGAAAGAAATGGGAAGGGGGCGAAAGAAGAAGAGAATTTTTTTTTTTTTTTTTTTTTGATAGAAAATTTTCATTCGTTTGTTTCATTTTCGAGAATTGTAATTGAAACATTTAGCCGATATTATGCAACCAGAGCTCTAATGTTTCGAAATAACAAATAACAAATGAAAAGCAGAAAAATTTTTTTTTTTTATTTTCCTACGATGAAGAAATTTGCAAAAAAAAAAGTTTGCAAAATATTCGAAATCGATTGCAATGAGATTCGATTCGAGATTTGCATTGAATACCGGGATTGAGATCGATAAACAACAAAAGAATTGTTTATTTTGAATTGTTTTCTTCTCTCTATTTTCTCTGCAATTCGATATTCTAAGAATAATAATAATAATTTTTTTTTTTTTTGCAATAAAATATTCTAATGATTGAGAGAAATCGAATTGTTTCGTCGTACCGTTTTCGGATCATAGATCGATGATCGAATGGAATCTAAATCAAATTTCATTCCAATTCCACTTTTGATGTTTACAAATCAAAACTGCAACAATCAAAATCATTGATTTAAGAAAAGAGCTAGAAAACAAAGAGAGAGAGAGAGAGAGAAAAAAAATTGTCCAAACATATAAATTTCGACCCCTCTTCAATACCTAAATAGATTTTCAGAGACGGAATCGAATGAAAACAGATGAAGAGATTAACAACAAAGATGTGTAAGAGCTTTGGATATAAGCTCTTCTTCGTTTTTTTTCCTCCCCATTCTTCTTCTTCTTCAAAAATTACAGATTTCAAATGCAAAAAAAAAGATAATTTCAAAAATCAGATGGATTGAATTCGAATTGAATTGAAGCCAAATTATACCAATCATAATAATAATAATAATAATAATAATAGCAGACGATAATCCTTTCTTCGATCATAATGATAATGATGATGATGATCATTGAGGTGGGTGTGTCATATAAGAATCAAATTCTAATGATGATGATGATGATGCTGCTACTTTTGCTTCTAATGCAATTTAATGTAATAATGGCAAATAAGAAATGATAAAAAAATATTCTTATTGTTTAGATTATTCGATGAAATCGAAGAAGATTTGATTGAATTTTGTTTCGATTCTGAATTGTTTTTTTTTCTAAAAAAAAAAAAAGTTAGCGGTGCCTAGTATTATTGTTTTTTTTTTTGTCAGAATAGAATCCCAATGTATCGAGTGAAATATGGCATATTAAAATCTAGAGAATATTATCAGTGAGAAAAATATTAATTCTAATGTAATATATCGATGATTTTCGAAACAATCAGATAATTCTTTAGATTCCAGGAGCCTTTCCATGGGACCAAAAGAAGACTTCAAAAAGCTCTCTCTCTCTCTTCTAATTCATTCTATTTTGTTCTACCGGAAATGCTACTAGCTTGCTATTCTCTTTCTCTTTTCAATTTATTTGATTTTGTTTTTCATTCTTTCTTCATTGCTTGATCCAATGCTTTTCTCGCTCTCTCTCTCTCTCTCTCTCTCTGTCGAACACGGAGTTATGAGATGAGAGGAAAAGAATTAAGAACCAAGTCCTAGCTTTTCTCAATTGTTCGATATCTCTTTCTCTCTCTCCCTTTCTCTTACAGCCATAGTGATATAAAAAAAACTGACATTTTGATAGTTCGATTAGTTAGTCTTTGTTGTCCGGGTGTGTTTAGTTCCATTCAAAACTATGTGCTTGTCTTTAGAAAATGAAGACAAAGTGTTTTTCATTCTTCTTGTGTTCCTAGCATATTTTTTTCTATGTGAAAATTTTTCTGTGTTGGATTTTCTAATCTAAACCTAACCAAAAATCTACAAATTAATTTATTAGAAGTCAAAACTTCTCTCTTCTCAATTTCTTGTCACCAATTTGATTTATAAAATAGCAATCTAATCTTATCGAAATCTTCGATTCAATAATCTAGGTGCTTGTTTCAATCCATTTTTTTTTATGCTAATCTATTTTGGTGCCAAAATAATCCAAAACACAGTGCATTGTGTATGTGTGTGTGTGTGTGTGTTGTAATGTGTTTAATGTGTTTTTGGATTTACGAAAATTTTCAAATTCTACATCGGTGGGGAAGAAATTTTTGATGAATGTTCACCAGGAACCAAATGATCCTAATCCGCAACACTATATCTCATATGCTTATCAGCTTGTTCGATTCGGTGGAATTCGTCTATCTATCTAAAGCGTTTGTGGTCAGTTTGGTTTGTTTTTATTTTCTAGGACCCGATATTTTTTTTTTACTTCACTCTTATCGATCTTTTTTTTCACTGGCCATAATTTGATGAGAAAATACAATCACATTGATGATTGTATCCGTTTCTCTCTCTCTCTCTCTTTGAGATTATGAGATCAATTCGGTTTCTTTTCAATGTGGTTTTTGTCTCTCCTCAAATGCCAATCATATGCGATCAAATCAAAAGAGTGATGAATAGAAAAGGATAGAGAGAGAGAGAGAGAGAGAGAGAGGATGAGAAAGAGATGATGAATGAGAGATTAGAATTGTCACGAAACGAAACTTCTCTGTCTAAATTTTTTTTTTTTGCTTTGAATTTTTTTTGAAGAATGTTTGAATTCGGTTTGAATCAAAATTAAATCAATATCTTGGATTGAAATTCATTTCTCTCTTTTAAAATTCGGTTCAAACTTCTAGATCAATCTTAATTCATTGTCATTTTTTTTTCGATCGAAATCATTCCGTAATTCTTTTAAAAAATTCCACAAAAACATTTAAATGATTGGATTGAATCTATTGGATTGGTTGGTAAGTTTTTCATTCTCATTCATTGATCCAAGAATCAAATCGAAGAATTTGAATTCAAAATCAACATCGAGGTTCTCTCTAGAGTTTGATTGCGCGATTTTCGGTACTTGGTGAAGCAACGAAGCGAAGACCATCATGAATAGGGGCTATAAGCTTTTTTTCTAAGCTTTTTAAATTTTTTTTTTTCAAATTTGATTTTTTTTTTTTTGATGCCAAATTCTTTCTCACCAGTTAAACACTGTCCTCATATTATTATCTATTGCTAGCTATTTAGCTCATAATTGCTCATTAAACAGTGAGAGAGGAAAAAAAAGTGAAGCACTTAGAATCGTGCAAAGGAAAAGGAAAAACAAAAATAGCAAAAATAATAATAAATAAAGAAAAAAAAAAAACCAAAATCCATTCATCCATATGACAAATAAGTTTTGTTGTTGTCTCCCTCTGTCTCCAGTCTCTCTCTCTCTCTCTCTCTCTCTCTCTCTCTTCTATCCGATGATGATGTTGACTAGAAGTGAGAGTAATGAAATCTCTTCTAGACCCTATCCTATTCTCTTTCATTTTCGATAATGAAGATAATGGCGACGATGATGAATATGATGAATGAATGAATGAACGAGAAGAGAGAGAGAGAGAGAGAGAGAGAGAGAGGGAATGGATGGATGGATGGATGAATTTTCTGTGTGACACGGTAAATTGGAAAACAAGAATTGATAGAGGAGAGAAAAAAAATTCAAATTCCATCCATCCCCTTTTCCCCTTTTCGATTTTGTTTTTTTTTTTCGTCTCGATTTCATTAGCTACGATCCGAGAACAAAAACTCCACAATATATTAGACGAATGTGTAGTGATGGTGAAAAAAAATTGTTAAAGTTTAAAAAATATCCTAAATGAATAAATTTTGTGCCACTTAGACTTTTTGTTTGTGCTCTGGTCTGGTAGATTGGATTGTTTAGCTAGGATATTTTTTTTTTGTTTTCTCCCCCCCTCATATTAAATTTTATATTTGTGAAATTTATTTAATTTTGAAGTTTCAAATTGAACAAGTTCTCAATGAGACGATGATTGAAAGTTTTAGATAGGTGTGTAACAGATTTGAAACCAAAATCTAGGTCTCCGATAAACTTCAAAAAAAAAAAAAATTTTTTGTATCTTTTCACATTCAAGCTATGCGCGTTTTTTTTCTGCTTGGATCCGAATTTTTCCGGTTTATTCCGAGACTGATTCGTAGCCCTCTTGATATCAAAGAATCCGAGAGGATTAAACCAAGGTGTGATACGAACACCGCTCTATCTTTCAATCGAACACGTCTCAGTGATTAATGCAATCATCGATTGTTTTATGGAGAGAAAATTTTGGTTCGAAATCAAATCAAAAGTTTGTCAAAGATCTCGATATGATTAGTGGATGATCATTCCCACCATCCACATCGATGATCATCAATCATTAATACAGTGAATAAAATATTGATTGATTTTATACGTTAATGTGGGTGTGGCGAGAGAATTATATTAAAACTTTTTTTGTCTTCTTTTTATCTTTGATAATAATTTCACAGGGAAATCAGTGAATCAAAATTTGCAATCATAGAATCCAAGATCGAGTTCGCTCCTATACTGCTATAGATTGGTTACTTTTAACGCTCTATCAATGATCGAAATGAAACCAACAAAAATCTTTGAGAATAATTCACTTCGAGAATAACCATAAGAGACCCGAGAGAAAAAAAAAGAGCAAAAAAAACTTTGATCTTTGGGATTGATTTCAAATCAACTCTCTCTCTCTCTCTCTCTTCTTAAGCCTTTCTAGTTTGGATCGATCTAGACCGAGAGAAGAAAAAATTTCGGATCAATTGGTCAAAAACAATCGAAACGTTGAGAGAGAGAGAGAGAGAGAGAGAGAGAGAGTTGAGAAAAAAAACTTTAAATTGGATCAATAAGGGATCGAACGTGGATCTAAGCCACAAAACATCAAAGCTAAATTTGATCAAACAATTCTAATTTTTTTCTTTCTCGTTCGAGACAAACACAGAAAATAATCTTCAGAGTTTAGAGCTGTTTTCCTATCTTATGCAACAAAAACAAAAAAATTTTTTCTTCTCTCTTTTCAAGATGATCAAGAAGAGAGAAGAAAAAAAAATGAAGACCACTCGAAAATAGACTCGATTCTCTTCGACTAGAAGAGACCAGAATGGCTTTGGAGTGTGTTTCGATGAGAATGAAAAAAAAAAGTGATGAGATCAATGAAGCCAAAATGTACAAACCAAAAAGAATCGATGTTTTGTGATGCTTTCGATTGAACAACAATGGAATCGAGAGAAGAAAAGTTCGATTTTGTTTAGAAGAGAGAGAAAAAAAAATTTTTTTGCAATTTCAAAAGCAATGTTTTAGCTCGGGACCCGAAACTACAGCTCGA
This sequence comes from Sarcoptes scabiei, assembly GCA_020844145.1. Taxonomy (NCBI): domain Eukaryota; kingdom Metazoa; phylum Arthropoda; class Arachnida; order Sarcoptiformes; family Sarcoptidae; genus Sarcoptes; species Sarcoptes scabiei. The sequence goes on from CP080488.1 coordinate 1,137,914, forward strand.
AAATAAAAAATTTCGTTCTTCTCAATGCTTTTCCCCTCGCCTTTTTAGCTCAAAACAAAATGAACTCTGAGAATAAAAAAGATTAAGTAATGAGAAATTTTGCGATTTTTGTTTTTTGTTCAACAAAAAAAAAAAAAAAAAAAAACGATCCATTTCATTTTGTTGATCAGAGTGGATCAATAAATCTTACACAGCCAGAGAAGAAGTTTGCTCTCAATGAAGATGATGATTCAACGAAGCTCTTAATCAATGTAGGAATTCTTAATCAGAGTTTTTTTGCTTCGAATCAAATCGTTCTTGAAGAAACTAATCAGTCTATATTTTCATTCCTAGTGTTTGATTTTGAGTATTTCGAATCGATACATTTGAAACCTGATCTTAGTTTAGTTAAGGTAACGCCTTTATTATTCAATCAATTCGATCCATTGAGATACTTAGTATGTCTCTATCGTTGAGTAGAGATCCAGGTGATATACAAGTTAAATTGAGATCTTTGATTTTCTCTCTTAGTGGTCAATTTTTTTCTTTTTGAATAAATTAACAGAACAAAGCTAGATCTTTGGGTTGTTTTGTTCAATTGTTCAATCTTAATTCATTCTTTTGTTTGGATTTGTTTAGAACTTCGATTTTTTTTCTTAGTTCTAGACCCTTGTTCGAATGAATGAGAGAAACCTCTCTGGTGGAGAGAGGAGACATTCTCGAGGTAATTAATCTTGTTCCCTCTCTCTCTCTCTCTCTCTAGGTCTTTGAGTATATCGTTTTCGAAGTGGTTTTTTTAGGTTTTTTCTCCTCAGCAATACTTTCATGTTTGATTGCTCGAGTGTTCTGGATTTTGGTCATTTTTTTTCATTGATTGAAGCATTTTATGATATCGACAAACCTAAACAGCAGCAGCAGCAGTAGCAACAACTCTAGATAAATCTAATTGATCTTTGATCTTTCATTTTTTGAACATCTCAGTCAGTCAGTGTGAGTCAATGTGTTTATGTATGTCTAAAATTAATTCTTTGTGATGAAAGATGACTATCTAAATCTATTGTGAGGGGAAGAACCATAGGCGAGAGATTTTATAGCAAAGAGTGACCGAAGTGTGTTCCAAGAGAATATTTTCATTTTTTTTCTTCTCTGGCTCCGATTTTCTGGGAGAAAAATTTGCTCATTTGCTTCACGAATATTCCATGATGTGGCAATTTTTTGTTTTGTGGCTAATTACTCTCTTTCTCTTTTCTCGAGAGAGAGAGAGAGAGAGAGAGAGAGAGAGAGAGAGAGAGAGAGAGAGAGAGAGAGAGAGAGAGAGAGAGAGAATAAGAATCTGAATCGATCGAATCTCTTTGAATCGATCGCATCCTCTTAATCTTTCAAAGTTTTTCCAATAAATTTTGTATGTATACCAGTGTAGTTTGAAGTAAGATTCAATGATTATCTTACGCTCTAAATACTTCAATTCTATGAGGATTAATTAGCTTAGATAATTAGTAATAAAATTCGAACAAATTAAATGAATCTCGATAGAATTCAAGTAAAAATTCTGTTCTTCGAATGCATCCATTAATGATGCTATTGGATCAATAACTGCCTTTTGCCCCCCCTCTCTCTCTCTCTCTTGCTCTAACTAGGATCATCAAAGTGTGGTTTCACAATCATTTGATTAACTTATTTTTCTCGCTCGAAAAGATAATACTGAACAATCATATTTTGTTCGATGATGTTGAAGATGAAGATGGAAAATCTTTTTCGAACCAAAAAAAAAAACTACCTAACCATAAAAAAGGACCATATTGTAGACTATGGAATTTCTTCGCATCTCGATTCCATTCCCATAATTTTTCTCATCTTCATTCTAGAGGATTATGTGAAGCTATCGATGCTTATTGTTTCTCTTTGTTTTTGGTTCGAATCGAGCGAAAAAATAAATGAATGCTTAGCTAGCTAGATAGATAAAAAAAAATGATTAACAATCGTAAGCTGTTTTTAGCTTATTCCATTCACGATTCTCTCTCTCTCTCTCTCTCTCTCTCTCTCTCTCTCTCTTTTCCACAAACGACCATCTTAATCGTATTGTGAGGTTTTATGAACCTCGAAAAATAAAAAAATGAGAAATGAAAGAAAACGTATGATGAAAGCAATATTTATAAAAATTAATATCTAATCAAGCAGATAATGAATGGAAGAAAGGTAAAGAATGATGATACTCGGAAGAAATTCGTTCATACATCGGATATTAAGACATTAACGACAACCACTAGATTGTTGAAGAAAAATTCTTCTGAAAAAAAAAGAAGAGCTGAAAAAGATTTATTGCTTCAAATTTCAACATTGCGAAACAAATGCAAACAAATGGATCGATTCAAGATCCCAAATGAGAAGAATTCACACAAGATAGGTAGTGTATCACTGGAGAAAAAATTGAAAAATTTCAATAAAGGTCTAGAATGATCAAAACGAAGAAAAAAAAATCAAAACTCCATAAAATTGGAACGAAAAAAAAAACTTGATTTCAATCTTAAATTAAATTTTCCACCAAACTCTCAAAGATTCGAGAAAGGCTGTGATTAGAATCGTTAAAAAATTGAATTATAAAGTCATTGTTATTTAAACTACTTAGAATTATTATTTTGGTTTTTTTTTATTTTAGTACCATAAAAGGGAATGATTCTCTCTTCTCTCTGATTCTATCTGAATTTAGAAAGGAGATATAGAGCAAAAAATCAAAAATAAAAAAATAAACAAAAAAAAAAAAAAAGCTCTATCTAAAAATGGTTCGATTTTTTTTTCTCAAATTTTTTCTCCATTTTTTTTATTTTGCTTTTGATTCAACTAAAAAATCTGAGAGGAGCAAAAAAAAAAAAAGCTACGCTTCAATCCAAGCTTAAAAGAAGAGGAAAATTTTTGGAGAGAAAAAAAAAAACTACCAAAAAATAAATTCACTAATTGAATTAGTGATGATTCAAAGTTGCGAGAGAGAGAGAGAGAGAGAGAGAGAGAGAGAGAGAGAGAGAGCTAGGTGGTTGAGAAGGAAATTGAACCAAATTTTAAAATTCTCAGTTTTCTAGCGGATGCGGAAAATAAAAATTCCAAGCTTTAAGTGTTGAGTTTTATCTCTCACAGATATTCCAAATCGTAATGCTACTTTAAAATGCTTGAAAGAGCGAGAGAGAGAAAGAGATAGAAATTATTACGATATGGGATCATTTTTCTCCATCGTTTCCGTAATATCACTGCATCACCAGACATCGTTTTGGAACAGAACGAAAAAATTTGGTACATAGAATATCATTCTCGATCCATCACAATCACATCTCGTCATAATTCTAAGCTGAGAATGAAAGATATGAAATTAATAAATATGAAATTTCACGACTCCCACCACAAAGATGCATCCAAACTTTACAAAAAGGAACAGGAAATGAGAAAAATCAATTCTAATGAAATAATTTCTGTCTAAAATAGAACAAAATAAAAAAAAAAAAAAATAAAAATAAAAAATAAAGAAAGAACAAAAGAATGAAGATACTAAGTGGTGTGAAGAGTGAAAAAATATTAAAACAATAGAGAAGAGATAGAGTCATTTGATGGATCTAAGGGAAGAGAAAAGAATTAAATCAAACAATGAACTACCTAGATAGCTAAAGAGAATCAAATAGATAATCAAAGTGGAAAGAGAACCCCTCAAAGACCTTCCCATCTTTCTTTTTATGGCACAATTTTCCTTTTTTTCCCTCGATTCTCTCACTTCCCATTAATTCAATTCTTTCGATTCATTTTCCTAAGAAATATTCAGCCCAAAATTTTATTTGTTTATCTCTTATCTCTTCTGAAACATTTGCCGATGGACAAAGATGTTTTTCATCTAAGAAGAATCGAATAGAATAAGGCGCATTTCTTCGCTGATTTTTCAAAAATTTTGGCACCTACTTTTCGATAGAAGCGAAATCGATCCTTAGTTTCGACATCATCGTACGCCTTTCGTTAAATTTCGTTGAGAATCGCATAAATCAAAATGTCTTCACTTTCTCTCGAGCACTTTTGTTTCTGTTCATAGCTATTGTCTAGAATGTTCAATATTTGTGACTATTTCAAAGTGGGTGTGTTTTTGTATTTAAATGCACTCTTCTTTCTCGTTTTGTTTTCATCTGATTCATTTGATTCATTGATTTTGTCTTGAAAAATCTCATATGCATCGAATTTGGCTTTTTGATTGTTTGTTCGCCATCGATTCTGGACCCTATTAGAATCGATTCGTTTCACAATGATCGAAGCTTTTCGAATCTCTCTTTTTTTTGATTGTTTTTGTTTGGATCACAGAATCGAGAGGATTGAATTTTTATTTTTTTTTTTTTTTGACTATTTGGACTGGAATATTTGAAAGTTTTTTTGTTTCTTTTGTTTTTCCCTATCCAGCTTGTTGAAAGGATCGCATCGAAACAGTATTGTTTTAGTTTTTCTCTCAAATATTTGTTCAGTTTCATTCTCCTATCGTCAGTGTAAACGACTTATTCAGCGTTCTAGATCCGAAAACAAAACGAAAAAAAAAATATATTCGACCGTTATGGGTCTTCTCGAATGAGATTGTTTTAATCTATTCAACTTCGATTGTCAAATTTTTTGTTTTTTTTTCTTTGTTTTCGTTTGTTGAATCAAGTAGATTTTCAAAAACCAAATCCAGAGCCTAGACACTAGGATTGAATTTGGTTTTTTTGAATAAAGAAAAAACAATTCCAAAGAGTTTGAGAGAAAGAGAAGCAATCAAACAAAGATAAAAAAAAAAAAAGAAAACTAGTCCGATTCAAATAGCTTCTTCAATGAGCAAAGAGATATCAAAGCTAATAAAGTAGCTTTTAGAGAATAAAAAGCAAGTAATATACTTCTAAGGACCTAGGGGGTAAAGGTATCTTGGGATATTTCAAAATTTTATTTCTAAATTTTCATCATCTTCCAATCAATGAAAGAGAAAAGAAGACGAATCTTGGACACTTTTGAAACGTCACTATGCAATGGCTTATTGTAGTTAGGCTAACAAAAAAAATAGTTCCCATTTTTTTTGTTTGTTTAAAATCCTCTCACCTATATGGAACTCTCTAAGATATTCGCGATCTTCATAAGTTTGAAGATAATTACTAGAGAGGATTTTTTTTTTTTTTAGATCATAGGTAGATCCATTCTCGAAGACTACAATGATGATGATGGTTAATGTTATCATTAAACCGATCTATGATTTTGAAAACACCTCATCTAGAAACTAGATCATAAAGCAAAATGAATCTTTCAAAGCTATGATTCTTAGATGTGTTCTTTCATTAGAGAATCTAGAATGAGCTAGAATAATCTGATCTTAGAGGATAGCTCGATGGCTGAGCTCAACATTTGATGTCACCTATCAGATCTGTCAATGTTGAGGAGAATGCAAAAAAATAACAATAACAACAACAACAACAAGTGAAAAAAAAATATTTTCTTAATCGCTAGATAGTTTGTGAATAAAATCACTAACCAAAACTAAGTTTATCCTATTGAGAACAATTCTCAAGAGAGCTAAACTGTTTTGTTTCACTTAAGATATTTTATTAAATATTTTATGATGGCAATGATGTTGTCTTCGAATCCGATCCCATCGCATAACGATATAAATTCATTTTGAACAAAGAAAAAAGTGGATCAAAATGAATGAATCTCCCCCCCCCGAATTTTGATGATGATATTTTGAAACTAAATTGATTTTCATTCATTCTAGTCCAAACACAGCAGGTCTAGTTGATTGTTGTTGATAGAGTAGGTTTATTGCCATTATTTTTTTTGTTACCAATCCGAAACGAATCTCCCAAATCGATGTCAATATTCTAGACCAATGTGAATAGATTGGAAGCAAAAGTGTAGAAATTTCAAAAGGTAAGAGAGTGAAAATTTCATAACAGATAACAGTGAGGAAAAAAATCTGTTCCAGATTTATTTGTTTGATAATAATAATAAGCATAGGAACAATAATGACAAAAACAGATCTTAGATGTTGATTTATCAGCACCGGAAACTATTAACTTTCGCTATTATTTTCCTCGGTCTTCTCTCTCTCTTTCTCTATCTCTCTCTCTCTCTCTCTCTCTCTCTCTCTCTCTCTCTCTCTCTCTCTCTCTCTCTCTCTCTCTCTCTCTCTCTCTCTTCCTATCTGATGTTTTTGTTAGCGAAAAGCTTTACCGAAAAAAAAGAAAATAAAAAAAAGAAATAAATAAGAAAGAAAAAAAGAATGGCAATAACATCGAGAGTGAATGCCATCACCATCATCGGGTTATTGAGCTCAACATAAGTACCTTAAAAATGCCCTTAGCATTGAAAATTATTGCCATAATGGCAAGTGTTATGGTTTTAATTTTTTCATTTTGCCACTATTATTCTACTCTCTAGCGTTCAGCTCAAAAAAACTAAGACTGTTGTAGAGAAACTAGAATGAAAAGCACAAAAATATGAAGATTGAAAAGCTAGATAGAAACTTCACTGCTTTGAATAATAATAAAAATATCGAAAGCAGTGAAGTTATCATAGAAGCCTTGAAACTATTGCTCTTTCTCAAGGTCTATGAATTTTTGGTTGATATTTTATAGCAAAATTCTGATTTCGTAGAGAAAAAAATTCTAACAAAAAAAAGCTAGAAGACAATAGAAATTGATCTATCTGAAGAACTAGTGTTTGGAAAAAAAAACAGGCCTCATACAAACAACTAAAACATGTAACACATTGTTTGGTATAGAGTGTGAGTGAAAATCAACTCGATTCTATCAGAATCTAGAAGAAGAATAAAACGAAACTGGCAGAAGAAAATGGGCCAAAGCAAAATCATTAGACAGGAAAACCAATATTGAAGTCTAAGTCAAATGGCTGGAACAAAACAAAATGAAAGAATGGAATAGACTTAAGATTGAAAGCTTATGAGACCACAAATAAAGATACCCCCTCCCTTCAGTTTGATTTAGAAAAGAAATTTTTTCCCTTCTAGACTTTGAATCATGTTCATCAAGCAATCCCTTTGGTGTGTCAGCTACAAATCAAACGTCGGAAGGCGAGAATGAAATAGAAGAAAAAATTCTTAGGAAAAAAAAGCGATGGACCTTAGAAATGGAATGAGATCAAAAAATCCTATTTTTTTCCTCTTGTTTTCAATCTTCTTTCTCTTCTCGCTTTTATTTGGTACAAATTTCCTCTTCTTTATTTCATTCAGACAGATTCCAATGATTATTGTCAATCTATCAAATCTAATAACTAATAAATCAAGTGAGATTGGCTTTAAAATTTGTTTCAATTGGAACAGTACGGTTTTTTTTTGAAATTTTCGTTTCAGTTTCTTTACATTCAGATTTTTTTCTTTTAAGGAAAATTTTCCTGCATTTCAGTTTAGATTTCTAATCAAAGCAATAGCTTTGTAGATGTTGCTACAAAAAATTTTCAAAAGAATCAAAGAAGCAAAATTTTGAAGACAAAAGAATCAAATTCTCATTATAATAGAAGGCTTAGAAAAATTTCATCAATCAAAAATGTTTCGAGAGTTTTCTACCCCTCCCTCCAAATCCTCAAATTACCCAAATTCTTCCCTTGATACTAATTTAGAAATTCTAAATTTTCGACTCATTTAAGCTTATGCAAGTCGCTTGGATCTCAATGATCTCCAATGAATGAACAGCGCATAATTAAAACAAAATCATATTTCACAATTAAACATTTTGATTTTAAGTTTGATTTTTTTCCCGACATGAATCAAGAAAGAGAGAGAGAGAGAGAGAGAGAGAGAGAGAGATTTCAGATTCCTTAAGTTTTCAAAATTTCAAATAACAAGAGTAAGAGGATTTTGTTTCTGAGAAAAAAAAAAATTTATTTTGATTCGAAATTTTCTTCTATGAAAGCGAATAATATTGTCAAAACAAATACCAAATGGATAGCGTTTACGATTGTGAAAAAAAAAAATCATTGCTCAGAGTTTCCGAGTCTTCTCGAAAGATCAAACGCTCTTCTAAGCTTCTCTCTCTCTCTTTACGTTCCCTTTGTGTAGAGATAAAGATGAGTTCTTTAGCCTCATCTCATCATCATCATCATCATTAGTATTGTTACTATTTCTATGATTTAGTCATTAGTGAATAGTGATGGCGATGGTTTAAATTAAAAACAAAAGGCATAACAAATCAATTGTTTTCGATTTGTTACACAAACGTTTTCGGTTCACGAAAACGATTAAAAAGTAATCTGTTTTCAATCAATTCGATTTCAAAGCAGACAAGAACATTTTCAAACTCTTCATTTTTGATGATTCTGATTAGATGATTTTCTGATGAAATCAAAACATTGATTTGTTTTGTTTACCAAAACCGATAAATTCAATCCGATGTCGGATAGAATCTAGTATAATTTTGTTCTATTTTGATTATTTTTTGTTTTTTTTCTCTCCTCCGACTTTTTTTCAATCTAAACAATCGATTTTTCTGAATTGAATTTCAAATGAAGAATTTTTTTGTTTTTTTCTATCTGATTGATTTCTTTTTCAAATTGGTTTTCTCGAAGAATTTCGAAATTCATTAATCTACATTTCATCAACAATTTTTTTTATTTTTTTTCCTGTCTGACCACGCCCACTTTCTTTTCTCCCCATTTCTAAATCCAGCCAATCATAATCGACACACACATCTACACACACACACACACACACACACACACACACACTGATCTTTGCAATCAATGCAATCAATCAAATACGCCTTTTTTTATTTTGGAATCTAAACAAACAAAATCATTGTGAATTAATCGATTTCATTGATCGCGAATTCTCTTCTTCTAGTGTTTCGAAGTCTTCATTCAACAACTAAATTGTTTTGGATTCTTTTTTCTATCTATCTTTTTCATCTATCTATCTTTGAAATGGAATCCTATCTCGATTCAATTCCGTTTCAAATTGATTCCAATTGAAAACAATAATGGATTGCTCTTATTTTTTTTTCTTCCACAATTTTCCTCCCCATTTGAAATAAGAAGAAAGAAAAATCTATCTTACTATTATTCTTTTTGCTGTTTGTTTTCGAAGAGAAGAAAACAAGCGAGAGAGAAAAGAAAAAATTTTAAAATTTATATATATTTTTCGTTTAAAATTTGAGAAATTTCAAGAAATTTTAGTTTTTTTTATAATTAATTTTTGTTAGTTTTTTTTTGCAATGAGAAAATTCTTCTGAATTTGATTCAATCAATTTCTTTCTTCTATGAATCGCATTGTCTTTTTTCTCTTCCAAAACTATCTATATGAAATAATTTTTTCTTAATATTTAACCATTAAGAATTTCTCAGGTAGATTCTTGAGAAAACAATACTAGTCGACACGAGAAAATTGAAATTTAATGATCTTTTTTCTTTCCCTTTCCTATCAAAAAACGTTTTTTTTTTGTTGATGAGAAGAAAAAAACAATAATAAAATCAAATTGTTTTCACTTTCGAGCAATAAATTTTTTTGAACGTAAACGGAAATAAAGAAGCACTTCGATGTAGTGCGTGTCTTTATTCCTTCTACGCCTCAAAAATTTCTACCTATTAGTGTTTCACTGTTGAAATAGACAACTTTTTTTTCTAGATTTTTGTCAAAAAAAAAAAAAAAAGTTAGAATTAATTAAAGTCAAATACAATTTGGATGGTTATTTTTTTTTTCATATCTCATTTCATCTCTCTATCATCGATGTTCTGATTGAAAGTTTTATTCTTCACACTCCCCTCTTCTCTTTCCTAAAACTTGACTTTTTATGTATTATCGAAAGCTAATTGAATCAAAAAAAAAAAAAAAAAATGGCGATCGTTTGCGTAATTAGATTATGATTTTTTTGATAAAATTTCTACAGAATATTTGATCTGAACATAATTATTTATTACGTGATTCATTCTACACTACATGGATTCGCATCGAAAATTTCGAATCAAAATAGCTATCTATGATTGATAGAGAGAGAGAGAGTGAGAAAAATTAATTTAAAAATACTGTGAATCACAGATGTGCCGATAGAATTCACTAGAGAAAATGAGAATCATTTTGAGATGAGCGCAAAAAAGTGATGAAGAAGGAAATGAAGACGATTCGATGTCTTCGTCATCCATCTTATCGCTTTCAATAAGAAATCTAACCTTTTGATTTTTTTTACAGTATGGCGATTGAATATTCTATTTGTATTTTCATTTCCGTCTATCTTCACTCTTAGAAAGCATTCAAATCGGGTGCAATTTTTTTTTGATTTGTAACAAAAAAAAAGCAAACTGAGACAACGAATTGATAAGCTTTCTAATTATGGAATCAGAATTACATTTGTGGATTTCCGTGAAAAGAGATTCAAGTTGAGACCCAATTAGAAACAACACCGAAAAAAAACTAACAAACTCGAATTCTAGCTAAAATATCGCGAACAAAACTTCTTGATCATAGAGGAGAAAAATTGAGAAAAATAATTCCTCACTATTTGAAAGAGATCGAGGTACAAATTCAGATTGATTATGATCGTTGAAGAGAATTAGACAATGCTGTTGAATTGATGCTAGATATTAGTGAAGACAAAAAAAATGAAATTTATTCGATATAATCAATTCATTAGATAGAATCAGTTGAAAATATTCCCTAAATGGCAACAATAAGGAGGAATAGAGTAAGGGGTGATCGATTGTTAATGTAAATATTCTAGGACCTAGAATCTAAATATTTTTCATTCAGAATGATATCTGCTCTTCAAAAATTAAAATTACGTTAAAACAATGAAACAAAGTTCCTTTAGAAACTTTAGAACTTCTCCGCAATCTTTTCGTAAAGATTTTGATAATTTTGAGAAATTCAGAATATTCTGTTACAGAACTAGCTTCAGAATCTCTCTCTCTCTCTCTCTCTCACTCTCACTCTCTCACTCTCACTCACTCATTCTTGTTCATTGATTTCGAGATTCTATCACAGTAATAACAAGAAGTTAGGGTTTGTTTAAAAACTTGATAAATTCGGCTAAAATTTTTCTTTTTCTCTCGCTCTCTTTTTCTCAAACTAGAATTCCAGAATTCTAGCCTGTATTTTTGTTTGCATTTTTGTCCTTCTTTTCAATACACTTCATCACCAAAAAAAAAAAAAAAAAAAAACAGTATGATTTTTTTCTTCTTCTTTGTCTCAAAAAAATTCCTTCCTATTTGTAATTCTCTAGAGAAAACTATTAGTTTCCGTAATTTTTTTTCCTTCTCTCTCTCTCTTCCTCTCTCTCAAGCTCCTATTGTTATTCATTTCGTATGATTATGTTCATCATCATCATCATCATCATCAGCATCATCAAAATCGATGGCATTGTTTTTTTTTTTTCACGAGAAGAATTTTTTCCGACCCTAAATGCCTTTTAGCCTCTCTCTTTCTTCATATTACGCCAAGATCAAAGCTTGATTGCATGGAAGTTGGATTAAACAAGAATAGTTTAGAATGATTTTCATCATCATTATCATTGTTATTCAATGATAAACATTGAAATTCGTCTTCATTTAGCAAATTTCTTAGCGAATCTTTCAGAGCTGAATCTTTAGAAGAAAGAAGAATTATTACTCCCTGGGGCCTAGGGCAGAGGTTCCTGAATTTCTCGAAATAGCCCACTGAATTTTTTTGCCTTTTCAATTCCATTTTCAATCATTATCGTAGCTTCAATCAATGATTCGAGTGAAACACTACGAAAAAATAGCTCGAATGAGATAGAGTTCAAAAATTTCTGGTTTTTAGATATTTGAAAACATTGCTGAATGACCTCAAAAAATTGAAGCGAAAGGTAGAGAAAGTATAGAAAGGATTAAATTTTTGAGAAAAAAAATCAAACATTGGATTGAAGAAATAAGAAATTAACAATTATTGAAGCAATTTTTTATTTTGAAAGTCGTCATCATCATCATCAACAACAACATTATCTCTGTTATCGATTCTATTTGTTCCAAAAAAGAAAATCCCATAGATCAAATTTGATATTCGAGAAAATTTGTACCCCAAAAAAAAGAGAGGGAAAAGAAAAACCAGAATCGAATCCATCAAATTGTCATTCGATCATTTGTTCTCGCTTAGAAAAATTTCATTCATTTTGATCTACTAGAATCCAGTGATTAGAACCTAGTGAATTGAATAATCGTTTGAGGTCTTTTAGATCCGCACACCTTATAATATTATGCGATTCGAAGATTTTCTCTGAAATCGCTATCAAGATTTTGAATCTTTTCGACAAATTTTTCATTAGCGGAAAACAGAGAATGATCGGAGAAAAATGACCCAAATTTTTCTTTTTCTCCTTCTTAACATTTTTCAATTTTGCTCTGCACTCAAACTCTTACTCTTTGACGAAGTTCTTTCAGAAGCATTGAAATAAACAAGAAACAAAAAAAAACACTCTGTGAGTGTGGTAAAAGTAAGAATAGAAGAGTCGATTCCATTTGAAATGTTTGGAATATAAATTGTCTTTCTTTATTTTATGAGAATAATAAAATTGTTCTTACACTTTTATTTGGGTTATTTTTCTCCTAGTCCATTTTCTTTTGATGACCAAAATGAGTTAGATAAGAATGAATTCTTAAACAATTCTTTCGAGAAGATTGCATCAATTTGAAGTGAACTTTTTTTTTTAATCCTTTTGTTATAGTCCCAAAAAAAAAGAACAACAATAAAAGAAGATTTTTCAAAACTTATGTGTCTCTAAGCAAGAGAGAGAGAGAGAGAGAGAGCATTAGAGAAATACATTAGAATTACTATTACATTTGTGAAAGAGTTAAGTTTCTAATGTTGGAACGCTAGAAGCGAATGGAAAAGAAAAAAAAGAGTATAGAAATCAAAGATAAGCAAACACAAATGTTTCATCTAAGGTAATAGAAATTCATAATTAATCTCATCATCGTCTTCTAATTCTGATTCGCAATTCTTGTTGAAATTGAAACATAGAATAATTCATTAGGGTGGAACATAAATAATTTGACATCTTTGGGGCGTACGAATATTGTGTGAAATACATACATCTTGTTAGCAAAGTTCTGCTTGAAAATAAACAGATGTTTGTGCCTATAATCTAGCGATTGATTTCTGCAATCAAGTTGCTACGATTCTTGGCACTTCCGAGACGATTACTTTCATCGCATAGCAAAATAAAGTCCAACATCAACAATGAATCAGAATAATTATTGAATCGATAGGTTATTTTAAATAATAACCCTTTAGTGTTAGAGGAAATAACGATAAAAATAATTACTTTATTTCTTCCGATTATTATTATTCGCCTACATAAACAAATTATTGCTGATTTTATGTTCGATAAAATCTAAATAATTTGAAATTCAGATTGAGAATTAAGTTATTAAAGCATACAGAAATTTGAAATGAAAAAATAATCTGAATATAAATTTCAGAATATAATTTTTATCAAAGATCTAGATTTAGTCCATTTAGCCTAGAATCTAGGCCATAGATTTTTGAAACAATTTTAGATGAATTTCCTGTTCTTTCTCTCACAATGAATCAATTAATATTTGTTTCGCTTTGAATCGTTTGTTTTGATATTAATTCATTCAGTATTTCATTGATTTTAATGTATTAATCTGGTGATTGTTATGGGAATTTTTTTTTTACAATTCTCTGTTTATTATTATCAATTTTGAATGTCAATGGGTCAGGTGAGAATCTGAAGATTGAAACGAGTCAATAGAATCAGTCCAAAATTGTTAGAAACACCATCCAAAGCAATGATAGCTACTAAGAATAGGAAAAAAAATTTGCTATGATTCGATAATCTTTTTGATTGTTTTTTTTTTTTTTTTTTTGTTATTTATTGGATTGAATTTTTTTTCGAGTTTTTGGTTTCAGAAACAAATCGAACAAAAGATCCAAAAAACAAAAAAAAGTATGAAACTTTATTGTATGTTGTGGAGATTATTCTTCACATCTATAAATCTAATGGAATTGAAGTTTTTTTTTTCTCTAGAACCGGAAGATCTATTACACTACATTTCCGTTCGATTTTTTGATGCTATGAAATTTGAGACCGAACGTAAAAAGCTTTGTTAAGCTATATTCTGTTTGAAACAGATACGATTGGCAAAATGATTTAGAATCCATTGTGCCACGAAGATTTTCGATCCAAGCATCGCTAACCAAGCATCATTAATCGTAACTAAAGTGAAGAACAGAAGAGAAAAAAAACTAAACAAATTCTACAGCAAATCTGGAGGGGAGGGGAGGAAATGTTAAAAGGTCTTTGTCAATCAAAATCCAAAAAATCATGAAACAAATATGTACACACACACACACACACACATGCAGATCTAGAGCTAGAAACTAAGAGACCAAAGATTATCGCTCGGAATAGATTATTTTTTCATCCGATCATTTATTACTTCACCAAAAAAAGAGAGAGAGAGAGAGAGAGAGAGAAATTCTCAAATATCTTAATATCTTTGTTTGAATCCGGTTTGTAATTCAAAATCTATCGATGTGTTCTACAATCTGTTCGTTACAATCTACAGGAAGAAAGAGGAAGAAAAGTTGTGTGTGTGTGAGAGAAAGAGAGAGAGAGAAAACCGAAAAATCATTAAAAAAACAAATGATTTATGCTCCTTTCATTGCTTTTCGATCGAGAATAAAAAAGATCAAATGATCAAATGTCATCATCTCGCTTTGTTTCCTATTCATCTATTTCTGTGTTCGATAAGTAACCTAGAATAATGTGGATGTTGTTGGAGAATTTTTTTTTTTTCAATCGAAATCGTATCCTACTAAATCACAAATTCTATCAAAAACAAACAAATAAAAACCAAAAAAAAAAAAACGATTCCAAGTAAAAATAATAATTTTGATTTCGATTCCGTCCCGAAAGTGAAGAACAGACCAAAGAAATTGATTTCAAATTGCCTCAATCTCATTCTCTATTTAACCTCTCTTTCTTCTACAATATTGTCAATCTTATTTCGATCTTAATCTGGTGAGAAATCAATTATCAATTCAAATTGGTCAATTGAAATCTCATTTTGAATACAAATTTTTTTATAGAAGTAGGAGAAAAAAAAGTAGAATTCTGAAGAATTAAATCAAACATTGATGTTTGGTTTTGTGATTGAGCTTAGAGAAGTTGAAAAAAAAGGAATTCAAATTTTTAAATGTCAAGTCTCACTACTACCCCCACTACTACTATTACTATTCTAGCTGTTTTCGATACTGAGTTGAAAAACAAAACTTTGATCGAAAGGTAAAGATTTCAATAAATTTACATTGAATACTTGTCAGTTTGAATAGAAACTATAATTCTGTTTTCTATTGTTTTTTTTTCGATAACCAAAGTCAAAATCTTGGTTCTAGAGTCTGAAAATAAAAAATCGTCAATAAAAAAAGCAACAATCAACAATGAAGAAGAAGCTTTTAAGATTAATTTCTCGTTTCCACATTCAGAGAAAAACTTTTTGTTTTGATGAGGTTTCAGCGTTTGGTTTTCTCACTCCAGTTTTCTTCAATCAAATCAAAGCTTTCTTTTTTTTTTTTTTTTTTGCATCTGCTCTCCGCTAATCAAAATAAAACGAAAATAGCCGTTTAAAAATTTGCTAAAAAAGAAGATTATTTTTTTTTTCGTTTGTTCTTCTCACTGAATAGAGGAAAAAAAATGAACCGACAAAGATTGACGTTTAATTTTCTTCTCCGGTCTGAATTCTCCGATTTTACCCTTTTTCTCTCTCTCTCTCTCTCTCTCTCTCTCTCTCTCTCTCTCTCTTGCTTTCACTATTTTGCGCAAATATCGCGATTTGCAGATAAGCTCTCAATAACATTTTCTTATTCTTATTCTTGCTTTCACTATCTGCTTGAAACAAAACAAAATTGATGTTCTCAAAGGCCTAGATAGAGAGAGAGAGAGAGAGAGAGTGAGAGTATGAATTTTTATTATGAAAATCAATAAAAAAAAGAGTTCAGAATCTATCGAATTGATCAGAGAAAACATTTGGTGAAATGAGAGAGAGGGAGAGCGAGAGACCTAGGAATCTGAATTGATCGGATTCAGTAAAATTATTCAGAGCTGATGGAGAAAAATTGAACAAAAGCCATGGAAAAAAAATTTCAAATTTCAAAACTAGAATGCTAAAAAAAAAGAAGAAGAAGAAAAAAATCAATAAAGAGAAATAGAATTGAAGCAAAAAAAAAAGAACTCAGCTTTCAATAAATATCTAAATCGAATAGGTTTAAGATTGAAAACAGAAATTGGAATCTGAAAAGATGGGAAAAAAACTGCAACAAGAAAAAATTGAAAAACTTAACCCTATCATTGAGATATAGAGAGTAGAAAGTGTTCAATTCAAGATCTTTGAAAAAGCTTTGAATCTTTTTTTCTTCCCAAAACCTATTGTTTTTTTTCTCGCAGAAAAAAAAAGATAGTGAAAATTGGCTTCTTTCAAAACTAGATCCTTTGTTTCGGTCTCATTATCGAATCGAATAGCAATTTTCTTTTTGATTCTTTATATTTTTTTTTGTCCCTACAAGAAAGGAGAGTTTGATTTTGGATTCTTCTCTCTCATTTAACTTCAAATCAATTGGATCTATTCCATAATCTGCTAAAATTAATGTCTTTGCTCGAGCAAAAGTTGAGGGGAAAAAAATGAAATGATCTATCATTATACAGCAGTAAAAAAGTAATCATTAAATAATCAAATGGTTTTAAATTGTTTTTTTTTTTTCATTTTAGAAATTTTTCGTTCGTTTCCAAGGTAACAACAATTTCTTTCGCTTAATTTGACATCAATTTTTTACTGAAAGAAAAAATTGCCTAAGGTTCTGGTCTGGAAAAGAAAAACAAACAATTAGCGAATGAGTTTGTTACAATAGACTAGAACTAATTTAAGCAGTGAAGTTAACATCTAATCAATGAGTAGATTTTCTATGATTTTTTAATTTTTTTATTAGCAAAATATCTCAGAATGATTTCAGAGATTTTTGAAGCGTTTTTTATTTTGGTCTGATTTAATTAGTCTTTCAAATTGTTGAATCGATTATTCGTTAAATCGAAACTGATTAACTATGAGTTTCTTGTCTGAAAGATAGCACTTCCGTTTGATATTGTCCGATAGAGTATAGACCTCAGAGAAATATTGTCTTCTCTGCAGCGAATGATTTGAATTCAATCAATGACAATTTTTTTTTTCTTCTGCCGGAAGAAAAGAAATCTTATCACTTCGAATGATCTCTCTCTCTCTCTAAATTGTTTCGTCATAGCAAAAAAAATCTATTAATTTTTGTCGATCATAATGACTGAAATTTTTCCTTCTGTATTTGCTTGTTTTCTTTCTTCTTAGCTGATGAAATCAAATGCAGACGGCAAAAAAAAATTCAAATGATCTGGAACGCGAAAATAAATGTCTTCGATTGTAAATTGAGTTTGACAATGGCAAACTACGAAAGATAATTTTTGTCAATAATTTTTTCTATCTAGCAGATGGCAAAGAATTGGATGGAAACTAGCGAGGGCAAAAAAAAACTTCATCAAACTTCATCAAAATTGAATCTAAATTGGGAAAATTTTGATTGAATTCATATGGAGCAGTGAAAGAATGGGAAAAATATGAAATCTATCAAATTTGGACCATCATCGAACAATCGAAATCGATGAGAAGTGAAACAGACCAAAGTAGAGTCCATCACCAACGATCATCTTGGCGAGAGAAAATTATCCGATTGTGTTCAATCTAAACAATCAGAATGCGATAGAGCGAAAGATTTGAGAAAACCATCAGAAATAAGAATTCCGAACAACAAAGAAAATCTCCGATCCTTTGAGCTAAGAGTTTGAGATAGAGCCAGTTCAAACTGAAAGAAATCATCGAACAAAGTGAAATCAAATGAAATGTTTATTGTTCATCAAGAACTTCTCTTTCAATCAATCTCTTGATGGTTTCGATCTGAATGAAAAGATATTTCACAGATAATCAATCAAAAACACCACAACAAAATAAGAGAGAGAGAGAGAGAGAGAGAGAGAGAAAAAAAATCCAAATAATTTTATCCACTCTCGTTTTTGATGAATAGAATCTCTATGGACGCAAATAGAGAAAGAGAGAGAGGAAGAAGAAGCAATAAAGAAACAATGATTCCATGAAAGAGACAAAACGATAACCATAGGACTAAGAAAATCAACAAAGAGAGAGAGAGAGAGAGAGAGAGAGAGAGAGAGATAAACGAAAGAATCGCAAGAATAAAACCAAAAAAAAAAAAAAAAGGATAAAAATTCGATTTGATAGACAGAGATTGAAGATGAAGAAAAAGATTCTATTATTTTTGATGTTTACTACGAAGATGGAACCGATTACGATAGCAACGATAGCGATGATGGATACATCGTTCACTGGTTCAGCATTTGGAACAAAAAGAATTGCCCCGATTTCTTTCGATTCTTGCTGATTTTTGACAAAACAAAATTCTTATCAATCGAAACAATTTTCTCTCCTCTTATCTCTCTCTCTCTCTCTCTCGTTTCTCTCACTCTCTTTCGATCAATTTTTGTTCGATTTGTTTTGTGTTGGAATCAATCTAATCAGCATAAATATTTATCTGGAATTTTGTATTAATGTAACCGATCATCATCATCATCGAAATCGACATCATCATCTTCATCGTTGTCGTCGTCTTAGTCGTCTTCGTTGGTTTCGTCGTTTTGTGCTGTTGTTGTAACAGATTGTCAAACAGAAGATTGTCTGTTCATTTTCAATCTTGATCATTTCAACTTCGTTGCTTACTATATCAGTTCTTGTTTTTATTTTCTTCGATGAGAAGATTGAACACAACAACAACAACAACGACAACGACAACACCGTCAACGGCTACGACAACAGCATCAACAACGACTGTCTACTAAATATGACATCGATTTTGTTCTTGTTGTTGGATCAATCAAATAAAAACTATTGTAATCATTGTGATAATAGCAATAATAATAATACAGAGCATTGTAATCATCATCATCATCATCGAGATCATCAGCATTCAAACCATCACCATCACAATCACCATCGATGCCAGCATCAAAATCAATCCAACATTGCTCAAACAAAATTGATTCGAATCCATTGGTCAATTCTTACATTGATTTCGATGATGATGATGATGGTCACAATTGTTGTGCTTAGAAATTGTGGCTGCTACTGTCTCACGGAATTCGATGATGATGATGATGATGACAATCATCGTTTCGAAAGAAATAATCCGCCTCCTCTTTTCGTCTACGATCGAGAACGAATCGAGATGACGAATGAAGAGCAAATGATTATGGACATTGCAATGACCACAACGAATCCGATGATTCGTAGAACAATTATCGATGCTGTTGTGATGAAACTTCTTTATCACAACAACAATCAATGGCGCTCGATAGATTCTTTTGATTCGATGAAGAGGAACGAATCAGAATCGATGAACAATAACTACGATGATTTCAATACGACAGTGATGTTTAAGGAATTCATTTCCAACAATGAACAAGATAATGATCGAAACGATATCGATAGTGATGTTGACAATAATAGAAATGATAATCATAATGAAAATAATAAGAATAATAACAATCAAAATTATAATGAAAATCATAATTCTCGTAGAGAAGATTCTTTCGAAAAAATCCATCATCAAAATTGCTTTGATGGCTATTTTCAAACGAATAGACAACGACAGCAACAAAAGCAGCAGCAACAGCAGCAGCAGCAAAATTATTCCGCTTTTCTACAACGCCTTCCATCTAAAATTTTTTCAATGAAAAAGACAAGAGAAGTTTCAAATCTGTTTGAAGAGTCGGGCCAACAAACGGATCAGTTCGATCTTTTCGAACAAATCGATTCAAATTTGAGCCCTAATCGATCGAATCAAATTCGGACGATGAAGAACGAAAGAAATGAATCCAAATTGATCAATTCGAATTCGACATCATTCTCGAATATTATGGATGAAAATGATGATGTCGGTGTTGAAAATTCCTTACTCGACAATTTTTTCCAAAATCTCTCTCGGATACGATCGAATTCGAATGATGTTGAGATTCTCGAAAGAAATGGTCCAGATATTGCATTCATAAAATTTCGGTAAGTTCTGTAGTTGAACGATTATTTTCCGACTTTTTTCCCCCCTCTCATAATTGTCCATCGAATCAATTTATCATAATCAATCATTTTCGTTTTGTTTTGTTTTTTTTTTTGATCTGTTCTCTGTCCTCTGTTCTGTCCTTTGCCCTTTGTTTCGCACACACACACACACACACTTCACCGAAGTGATAATTCTCGTTTCTGGGTCCAAAGAGTTTTGGTGCCAATCATAATGATAATCGGTATCATTGGCAATACGATCACAATCATCATTATGACCAGACGACGAATGCGTTCCAGTACCAATTGGTATCTGGCTGCGTTGGCCATTTTCGATATGATCTATTTGAAATTCACTTTCATTCTATCGCTTAAACATTATCCAAATGCTCATTCATTAGATTTCTACTATTATTGGTATCTCTTTCCATTGTTCACGATGATCACTGATGCATCCTCGAACACTTCGGTCTGGTTGACGGTGACGTTCACAATCGAAAGGTTTGTTGCTCTGAACACTGTCTCGCAATCCACAAGCGAGTTTTTCTCCATTGACATTTCAATTCCATTTTTTTTCATTCTATTCTCTCGCTCTCTCTCTCTCGAAGATATATTGCTGTCTGTCATCCGATAAAGGGCAAAGTTATTTGTACAGAATCCAGAGCTAAACGAGTAATTTTTTGCGTCTTCATTGTTTGCCTTTCGATCACACTGCCAACTCCATTCGAATGGGTCGTAATCGAACGAATCGATAACGAAACCCAAACAACCGTTCTCGAGGCTGTCTTCTCTGATCTTGGAAACAATGAAACTTATCGTAACATTTACTATCACTTGACAGTGTTTCTTTTCGTTCTCTTCCCATTGATTCTTTTGGTGATTTTTAATTCGTTTCTGATCCGTTCGGTTCATATCTCAAACAAACAACGTTCTCGTATGGTTATGGGAAAAGGTTAGTCGAAAACAAAAAAAATAATTAGATTAGACTTTGAGAATTAATTCGATTTAATTAATTGAATTGTGGGAAAACATATTGGGGAAAAACAAAACAGATAGATACAATCGTCGAACATCGCGATCGTTATCGATTGGACAACAAACGCAACAAAAACAAGTGCCTACGATTGATGAAAAACAATTGGATACGATCAATGTTTCGGATTCTCAATCGATCAAAACGAATGCCAGAAACAATCTCTTGCGCCATCATCATTTTCATCTTCATCATCATCAACAACAACAACAACAACAACAGAAAAATTTGAACGAAAAAATCTTCTCATCATCATCGCCACCATCATCGTCTTTGTTGATTGCAGCTAGTAATAATCCATCGGAAAGTTTCGTTGCAACTGAATCATCATCATTGGCTTCTACAACCGTAACACCATCCTCGAATCCAGTTTCCGTTTCCGCACTTTCATCCACATCAGCAGCAGCAGCAGCAGCTGCATCAACAACATCATCATTATCATCATCGACATCACGTCAAGAGATAAGAATCACGGTGATGTTGATTGCAGTGGTGATTCTTTTCATCATGTGCCAAACACCTACCGCATGCATTCTGGTCTATACGGCATTTCATCAATACGATCCACAATCGAACGAAGGCTGTCTTTTGGTCGGTTTAAGTAACATCTTCAATCTATTGATGTCGATCAATTCGGCAGGAAATTTTGTTCTCTATTGTTTGCTGTCGCAAAAATATCGTCGAACATTCTCTCAGATGTTCTGTCCATGTCTTGCACGTAAGTATTGCAATTTACAAACTCGTAGCTTCTCGAAGCTCATTTTTTTTTTTCGTCTATGGATTTCATAAGTCAAAAGTTTTAGGGTCTGAGTTATTTTTGTCCTAATTTCTTCTTAGTTCAACGAAGTATTTTGAGTCGCTTGTTTTTTTTTTCTTCCCAAATTTAATCAGATTAGTGAGTGAGGAGGGATGGACCAGAGGTGTGGTGGAGAAACAATCTCTCATTTCCATTCTGTGATCGATTTTGATGGGGGCGTTATTTAAATTTCTTAGGATATGATAATTTATCATCGATGCTCCTCTCTCTCTCTCTCTCTTTCTCTGTTTCACAATCCATCATTATCAAGTTATAGCGTTCGAAGTTTTTTTTTCCAAATTTTTTTCCATCCAGTCTATTGTTCCGGAAAGTTAGATTCCGTTCGAATAGTAAACCAAGGAATAGGGGGAGAATTTTTATTGTTTGATAATTTTTCATCATAAACTACGGAGAATTTTTTTTTCCTGTTAGCTTTGATGTGAATGGTTGTTGGTATCGGAAACATTGTCGAAAGCTCAATTTTGTTAAATTTGCTCGCTGCTACAATCTAGATCCGCGCAAAAGTCTCAAGACAGAGTCTAAGACACAGCGAACAATTTTCGTAATGATTGAATTAAACATCATCAAATATTATTCGATCATTTAATCTTTAAACTTCGAACAAAATGATGGCCATTTTTATTAGTTATTCTCTCTCTCTCTCTCTCTCTCTCTTTCTTTCTATCTTTTGAAACGCTTGATAAGAAAAGCTTACACACTTACGATCTAATCTAGAATTGTTTTTCTTATCTCTTCGAATTGATGTAACCGAATAAGGTTTTGTTTGAATAATTGATCAATTTTTTTTTCTGTCTAAACAACGATAAATTTTTATGATCTTTTTTTTTTTTTTTTACTTCCTTCCGAAGTGTTCTGTACTAGACTCATTCAATGATATCTCAATGATCATTCAATGATGAATTTCAACCGAAACGAATGCGATCATTTATTTGATCGGATCGAATCTTAAGGAAAAATTCGAATTCAATCCAATCTATGATGAAATCAAAACTCTCAACTGTTCATAGAGACCAAAGAATTTGAGAGAGAGAAAAAAAAAATTCTTCAACTCTTTTCTTTCTCGAAAGCTTTTCATCAAAGTGCACTTTGAATCTTTTTTTTTAAATTTTCTCATCATCGATTTTGAGAGAGAGAGAGAGAGAACTAATCAATTGAAATTATTAATTATTTCGACTTTTCATCAAAACTAATCAAATGAACATTGAAAAATTCCAAATGAATTAGCGTTTTGGAATTCTAAAAGAATCAAAAACCCTTCTTCTCTCTCTCTCTCTCTTTCCGTCCGTTTCGAGAACGAGAATTCTTTTTGATTTTGTTAATGACTCTTGAAATCGAACGATGAAATTTGATGATGATCGTTAAGTATTATGTTGTTGTTGTTTGTTGTTGCTGCTGCTGCTGCTACTGCTGTTCTTCTCGTCTACTTCTCGATGCAATTGCATTTGCATTCGTTTCATTAACGCTTGATGGAGAGAACTTAGAGAACTTGGGATTTTTTGCTCAAAGTTCTAAATACCGAAATTGATATATGCAACGAATGAATGATTAATTGTTTCGACTAGAAATTAGACTATAAAAACAATCAAAGGGTAAAAAAAAGATTACAGTTGATCAAACTTCCATAGCTATATAGCTACTATGGCAAACTTGTATCAGATTATCAAATTAGGGATTGAGAGCAAAAAGCAAAAAACGAAGGAAGAAATTTAAGATGCAGTAGAGAGAGAGAGAGAGAGAGAGAGAGAACAGAATGCAAAATAACCAACAACAACAGAAAAAAAACAACTGTTTCACGGTTCCGATCAAAGTTTATAACAAAGTTAGTGCGAAAAAAAAAACTAGAAAGGAAAAGAACGGAAACTATCGATAAAACAGGGAAAGCAAAAAAAAAAAAAAAATATATTCGAAACAAGGAACAATATATGAAAACTTCACTGCGGACCAGAAGAAAAAAATTCTTCAGACCAGATTCTGAGTACCTAATTTTAGTTTTTTTCACTTTCTTAGATTTAGAATTCGAATCCTCTGAAAGTGTACCGAAACAAACAAGGAAAAAATTTGAATCAACGACGGAGTAGAACAGTGGTGGAGAGAAAGAGATCAATCAATTTTTTTTTTTTTGTTTAATAATTTTCATTTTTTTTCAATGTTTTTTATTTCACTTTAGATATTCCAACATATTCCACAAATAGATGGATTTGATGCGAAAAAAAAAATATTGGGCAGAGAAATGAATTGAAAAATGATTCTATTCGGTAGGATTCGAAGAAAACCATAGTTCATTCAACAAACAAGAGAGCCCAGGACGAGTCGAAGTTGAATTAGACGTGGAATTCTCTCTATTCTCTTTATGTTAGAGTTTGAACTTCTTTGTTTCTCTCAAGTTTTAGGATGACAATATAAGAATCAGATTTGTTTTCGATAACGCTATTATTAATCTTTGATTAACGATTGAGTTCAAATCAATCCAACTGGAAGCTTCACAGCTTGGAACATTTCTCGGATTGATAAAGAAATTAGTCCTTCTCTCAACCACATCTCTTCTCATCACTTCCTCTACATTCTTTCTCTCTTGCCTTACAAGCTTATTGCTTTAAACATCTAGAAAATAAAGAGAGAGAGAGAGAGAGAGAGAGAGAGACAAAAAAAAATTCTCACAAATTGAGTCCGATCACCGAATCGAAGTGGACAAATGAAGAATGACCAAAATAAATTGCGATAGATTTTTGTTTCTCTTTCTTAGACCATTTCTTGGTCCCAAGCGCAAACATCAACACCGGACAGAGACAAGACAGAGAAGAGAAGAGAAAAGAGAGAGAAATGGATGGAAAAAAAATATGAAAAAAAGGCAGCTTGGTAGTTAATAATAATAATAATAATAATAATAGCAATAATAATCGAGTAGAATATTTTCGATTCTTTTTCTTTTTATCTCTTGAATATGTTCGCGTCCTTAATCGAATCAACGTTACAATACGATTGTAGTTTGAAGCGATTCCATACAGAGAAGTTAATTTCTATCCATATTTCTCTCCCTCGCAATCGTTTTGTTAGTATTTTTTTCTTTTTTTTCTTCTTCTTCTTCTTCTTCTTCTTCTTCTTTGCTCCATCCTTCAGTGATTAGAATGTGTACGTGATTCAATCATTGATCTAGAATTCTTTGTCTCCATCTTTTTTCCATCGTTCGGTCTGGTCCTATCATTTTCTTCCTCTCTCTCTCTCTCTCTCTCTCTCTCTCTCTCTCTTTCTCGATATGAGTTTCTAGGAAGAAGAGAAGAAAAAAAAAGCAAGAGAGCATAGATCAATTAAGATACTTTATCGAAGAGAGAGAGAGAGAGAGAGAGAGAGAGAGAGAATAGACAAAAAAAAATTGGAACATAAAAAAATAAAACTATTCTACTAGAGTGGGTGGTTAGGTTTTGTTTTTTTTTTATTTTCTTTTCTTTCTTTTTTGAAATGAATGCTTTGTTACTTCACTCTTCCCCTTTGTATACAAGAGGGTGTGATCAGCAGGATCATTGTGAGGTGGAAAAAAAACAACGAAAAAAAAAAGATCGATCGTTTCGAATTCAGATTCCATTCGGATTCTCTTCCTTCATTCTTCCTCTCTACTCTCTCTTTTCTTCTACAGAGCATTTAGATTACTTTAATATCTATAAATTATTAATAAATTCATCTTGTTTTCTTTTTTGCACTCTCTCTCTCTCTCACTCACCGATTATCGAATCGAATACGCAACCAAGAGACCAAGATAGATTGAAGGGAAAATTCCTTAACTAATTCTAAACTATAATCTTGTTCTATCTTTCGGTGTGTGTGTGTGTGTGTGTGTGTATGTGTGTGTGAAAGGAATCGATTTCGGAATTCCATCGAATTCTATTGTTTCGAAAAAAAAAACTACCGAAACGAATCGTTTCTAAATGATAATAATAATAATAATAATGTCAAATATTGAAAAAAATAATGAGATAAGATTTTCTTTTTTTTCCCCCTCGTGTTACCTAAATGATTTCGAGATTGAAATAAAAATTCTCTTCCTTTCACACCCACAGCCATATAGATTATAGACATATAGAGAGATTATGATTATGGAATATAATCAAGTAAATTATGATCAAATTATTATTAAATCTTCGAAAGTATTCGTAATCGATAGAGTTCATCTATCACAAGATCATATCTTTGTATCGAAATTTGATAAACTAAGAAGGACTTACGCTTACGCAAAAACTTTTCGATGTCAACACTTTCGTTCAAATGTTGATTGTTGTAATTAATCGATTTGTATCAATCGCTCTCATCACATCGAGCCGATCGAGTTCATATTCATCACAAAAAAAAAGTTTTCTAGATAATTACAAAGATATTTTAGTTTGCGATAATAATTTTTGAAATATCAAAAAAGGAAAAAAAATAATAATTATGATGATGATGATGATGTTGATGATGGTAATCGAAAAGAAATTAATCAGTTTGCTTACCTTTCTATTTGTGTTTGATTACTAATTAGCAGAGAAAACTCTTTCTCTCTCCTCCTCCTCCTTCTTCTTCTCCTTATGGAATTTCTCTTCTGTTTTATTCGCAATCATTTTAATTATGGGTTCTCTTCGATGAATCGAGATCATAATCATAACTCTATCGAAGACTAATATCTATCTAGTTTGAAATCATAGATTCTTCAATGATTTCCACTAGAATAACATTCTCAGATCAGATTGGATTGAAGTTGAATGAATTATTTAGAAGATTTTGTTGTCCTCTAAAGCTGGGTGGTTTTCGCTTGGATCTAAAAAGAAATTAGATCGAATCTAGTTCATTCAGACTACTCAAGTGAGAAAATGATGATGATAGAGTTCAGAGGGAAGAAAGAAAGGAAGGCGAATGAAATTATGAATTAAACGAATAGCTCTTAAATAATTAATCGAGATTCTGAGATTGAATTCGAATTTAATTTTTCTCCCATCTTGACCATTCGATTTGACTTGGCAAAATGATTGGATTTTGATATTTTATTTCAAAATTTTCCATCTCAATAATGCATTTCTTTCTTCTCTTTGGTCTAGGCAAATTTCATCTTCACCGTCATCGTCACCACCACCATCATCCTCATCATCCACAACATGATCGAAAGAATTCCTATAGCGATTTTCATCCCTCACCATCGCGATCACCAACGACACAATCGAGCAAAGATGTTCTACGATTAGGTAGAAAGTTTGTGAAGCGAACTAATTTCGAAACAAATGATCCCAACAATCAATGTTCATTGTGTGATCGTTTGGAACATTCAGCCACGACCAACAACACAGCGACAACGACAACTACGACCACCACAACGATGGCATCGGCTATCACGAATGATCATCATGAGGAGAAAAATCATCATCATCATCATAATCAAGAGCTAGGGCCAAATTATCTCGATCCACAACATCCGGATCGTAACACCTCATCAATCATCAACGATGATGATAAAAGTGATGAAAAACATCGTCAACTTGAAGAAGAGCATCATTCTATAGAGGCGATGTCAGTGAAAGAATGAAGAATAATAAGATTAATGATTATCATCCGATCGGAAAAAAGAATCATTCATCTGATAATGGCGCCGATAAGAATCAAATTGAATTAACTCTTCGATCTCGACTCGAGATTCTCGAGTGATAGGAGAGATTTGAATGAGTTTGTTACAAAAAATTAAATCGTTGCGAGATTTATCTTTTTTTTTCTCTCGTCTTTGATTTTTGCTTTAAATTGTTAATCAAAAAAAAGTCCGAAGAATTTTTTCTCTCCTACTCTCCAGAGAACGATTGTATTACAAAATGAATTTTTTTTTTTTGAGATTAAAATTTTAAAATTTTTAATTTTTTTTCTTTCAATTCGGTATGTAAACACCATCTATATGTTGGAATCAAAACTAGTGATAGAGATTTTGAACAATAGGTGGCTGGTATGTAGCATTTCAGATCCTAGCTAACCCTTATCTGGCGGATGGGAGATGATCGGCATCAAGAGTGCATTCAAAGATTTTAAATTCTCGGTTATCGAGCGGAACATGAAATTAGAATAAATCAAGCGAAAAAGTCTAATCGATTTGGAAAAAAAATAGGAATGACTCAAAAAAATAATGAAGGGTCCAAAATTATTTCTAGAGATGACCAGAGTCAAAATGATTCTGTCCAAATTTTAAAATTTTGATGCCACAAACATAGAAAGTTTCTGAATAGAAATTCGAAAAAAATTATAATCAAAGAAAACATCTATAGTTCGATTACGAATCAATACATTTACCATCTGCTTGGTTTAATTCCGTATTCTACATGAAGAATTCGATCGCTACGCTTCTGTGTTCCAATCATTCAATAATCCTAAGCGATTGGTCACGATTAGAGATCAGAACAACAACCAGAACAACAATTTCTTCTGGTCGTGCGTTCACCAATCTTATCCACGATGGTAACATCAATTCTCTGAAAATCTGGATGCTCTGAACATTCACCTGAATTTCGCACCATCAAAAATGGAAATGGTTGATGATTAGATGGAGAGAGAGAGAGAGAGACCCTAAGACCATCAGACCATTAGTTTTTGTTTCAAGAGATCTATTTAAACAATCAAAAACATGACTTGTTAATGAATTAGAATGAAATGTGCTATATTTTTGATTGAAGAATTTCTTTTCCAAGATAGTTGTTTGTGATGAAAATGAAACGATAGAATAAGCCTACGGGCGGTTAGCTTTATTACGCATTTTTTTTTGTTTTCTTAACAAACATCAAAAAACACGAACGATCGAATATAAAAAAAAATCAAGACCAACCATATGGTTTGTGATCCAAACATCGATCCAGGTGCATTTTTAGATTATTGAATTTTGTTAGATTTCAGATGAAGATGAAATCATATCAGCAAGATTCTAGCACGTGAAATATTAGCGAAGAAAAAAAAAAGAGAGAAAAACAGTCTGCAATATTGATTCGAATATTTAAATATCGAATGATTGGAATATTGAATCCAACCGCTAACAGCGCAAGGTAAGAGAATGAAATCAGCAAAGATGTGTCACGCGTCGTCGAGGGACCCTCGAGGCAATCGATCGGATCAATTCTGATCTCATAATATGATCGAACGAATCTCTCTCTCTCTCTCTCTCTCTCTCTCTCTCTCTCTCTCTCTCTCTCGATGTAAGGTTCTAGCAACATCATCATCGTTAATCATAGCGAACATTAACGTTAACCATTCGACAATTTAATTTTGTCATTTATTTTGTCTTCTGATCAACTTTTCTCTCTCTCTCTCTCTCTCTCTCTCTCTCTCTCTCTCTCTCTCTCTATCCAAGCTTTTTTCGCATAAAAGATGGTGTTTTATGATTCCATAAATAATCATCAAAGAGAGAGAGAGAGAGAGAGAGGTGAAAAGAAGAAATTTAAAAAATAATCATAAAGTCTTCATCTCATTATCGATTGTCAAGATGCCGAGGGAAGAAAAGTGACCAGATGTCAAAACTCAAAACGAGAGCACAATGTTTGTCCATTTTTTTTTTGCTTATTCTCTCTCTCTCTCTCTCTCTGGCGGTTGAAAGAATTTCAAGTCTGTCGGTACTCTAGGTTTGTCGATGTTGTTGTTTTTTTTTGCATAATTCAACCGAGCAAACAAGAGAAGCAGACCAATAAATTAGACCGATGTCCAGCCAATATCACTGTTGTTGTTGTTGTTGTTGTATCCAGTGATTGTCGTCGCCATTTTTTTTCGATCTTCTCTCAATGATGAAAAAATTGTTCGAAGACTTCGGGGTTTTTTCTTCTATCCAATAAAGATTTTATTAGTTTCAAGATTCGTAGAAAGAGAGAGAGAGAGAGAGAGAGAGAGAGAGAGAGAGAGAGAGAGAGAGAGAATCTAGGATTTTTTTTAAACTTTTTTTTTCTGTTTTTCAGAGAAAAAAAAAATGGTCAAATTTTCAACGTTTTTGCTTCATTCTTCCGATGGTGATTTGTTGTTTTTGAATTGAAATTAAAAATTTTTTTTTCTCCATCTCTCTCTCTCTCTTTCTCTTTTACCTCTTCAAACTTTGGATTCGGTTTGAGTTTGTCGCCAAATTTAGAACCAAAACAATTATTCAAATGAAAATCGAGCGACAAAAAAAACTCCAGCCGATCGAATCCGAACGCTTGATGCTGAATTCGAAACATCAAAAATTCAATACCACACAGCGAATAATAATTATAATAATAATAATAATAATCAAATTAGATTGAATAAAATTGTCAAAATTTTTCTCGATCTCAATCAATTATCTCAATTTCAGTATGATCTCTCTTGGCGATGATTTCTTTTTCAATTATTTGGTCAAAATTTTTAAACCAGCCTGCAAAAAAAAAAAAAAAAAAAAAAAAAAAAGAATCTAATTTCTATTACGTTCATTAAGACCCACACATTCATTGTGGTGGAGCGGAGAGAGACGAAAAATCGAGAATCTAGATGATCATCAGAAGGTTAATGAGATCTTGATGAATGGACAATAAAAAAAAAATGATTGTGTCTCTAATTATTGATTGACTGCTTGGACAGCAACATCAACACCAACACCAACAACAACAACTGGGTCTACGATCTCATCTAGCTCAAAACTTTTAAATTCATCTAGAATTTTCATCAACGAAAATTATCGAGAGAAAAACAAAATCAAATTCTATTCAAAATCATCAATCAAAGATTTTGGAGAGGGAAAAATTTTTTACTCTTCTATCGAATTGATTTGAATCTTCTCCTCTTCTCTCTCTTCTTTCATCTTAATTTACTTTTCGAGAGCAAAGATTGACCTTTTTTTTTCACTCGCTTGCTCTCTCTCTCTCTCTCTCTCCAACACACACACACACACACACACACACACACACACAAAAAAAATTATAACTGTATTTTTTTTTCTTTTTCCCTCTGCTTCTCTTCTGTTGCTCTGTGTGATCTCCAAATGACATTTACAATTTCAATGTGTTTGTTTATCTCCAATGGAATTCCATGGTTTAGTAGTGTTCCATAGATTTTATACAGTTTTTTTTTATTCTAAATTTTACTGTTTTAAAGTTTTGCATCCAAACATTTCGAACATCTTCTCTACAAGTCCAGTTTGGTGATGATGGTGAACAGATCGATTTTTGTTTTGTTTAATTCTGTTTTATTTTATTTTATTATTATTATTTTTTTTTTTTTTTGATCTCCAACTTCTCAAACTGACATAAGACACCTGCAGTGAGGATATTTTTGTTTCGTTCTACAAGAATGATGATGATAGACATTGAGAAAGAGAGACGATTATGATTGTGTTGTTGTGTTTGTTTGTTCGATTTTTATTTTTTTTTTTTTTTTTTTTTTTGATCTCAATAATCCTAAGTTCTAGATCTAGAAAAATTTTCCTCGATCCTAGACAGGTCTAGATTGGAAGCTGAAATTTAAACTTCATTCCCCTAATTCGATGGATCCATTCTGTGAAGGATGACACCGAAAAGAAAAAGAAGAAGAAGAAGAAGAAGATGGCCATCGATCAAAAAATGAAGGGAAAAAATCGAATTCATTGGAATATTTCGTGATCGATAGCTGGCTGATTTGCGATTACATCATATTGTTCTTGAGTATCAATGGCTCTGTTTCAAAGTCATTCCACCATCAATATTGATCAGCATATCATCAAAAATTATTCCCCCTCCTCTACAAAATGATCTATTGATTGATCATTACAGACGATTTCGAGAAAATCTTTATTCAATGTTTAATGTTTGATTTCATTGATCTCATCTTAGGTATTTATTCATAATCCGGATCTGATTTGATCCTCAAGGATTCCTAGCTTCAGTTCTAGATTTTCTCTTCTTTCCCTTCATCTCTCTCTCTCTCACTCTTAATTTACGCTTGCTGCGCGTAAGGCATCAATAAATGAACTAAATGTTACAAAAAAACGATATGGGCGGCGGCCTTAGCACACTGACAAATGCGTAACATCGGTTGGTATCGGACCTTTTCAGGGTGGAGCATGAATTCGGTTTCGATTCTTTGATTTTTTAGTCGAATCGAGTCTAGATCTCTTATTCGATAGCTCGCTACTGTCTGTGAACATTTTCGGCTTCGAAGCAAAGCAAAGCTATAGCTTCCAAACAGCAGCTTCATACTTTTGTCATTATCCTCATCATCATCATCATCAAAGCTAGCACCAAAGAGCTCGTGCATTCACTGAAGACAGAGAGAGAGAGAGAGAGAGAGAAAGAAAGAGATTATTGCATTTGAATGGTGATCTTGAAGCGGGACCACTGCCGCAATAAAGAGAAAGAAGCATTCGATCTAGAGGGTACAAAGACCACAACCCTACTTGAGAGAAAAATAACTACGTATTCTGATTCCATCATTATCATTTTGAATAAAGTCAGCAAGTGAACAAGAGAGAGAGAGAGAGAGAGAGTAAGAAAGAGAGAATATAAAACCTCGCAAGTTGATCCCATCGAGTCTTCAGTAGCGATCTAAATTTCAGACCTGTTGTTTCGATACGAAAAAAAAAAGAAAGAAAAAGATAGAGACGAATTGAAATCTATTTTCTCTTTTTTGTTTCTATTTTAATTTCAATTTTGTTCTGAAATAATTCAACTACTTTTGTACTACAAAAATCATTGTTTAAGAGAGAACGAGAGAAAAGAAAAAAAAGAAATGCTCGATAATTTTCAATCTCATTTGAAATTTGATTCTCAAACATTAACATCATCATCATCATCGTTTAGCAAAATGAATCCATTTCAATCGAATTCGATCTCTTTATCGGATAATTCTTCGAATTTAATTCAATCCCATTCTCAACTAATCAATCCATTTGATTATTACGATTGTCTTACGAAACGATTACTTCAAAATTATATGAATTCAAATGAAATTCATTCGAATTCATTCGTATCGCAACCGAATCATCATTTTCATCATCAACCATATCTTACATCACAACAACAATCATTGTTCGCTGATCGAATTGTGCAAACGAATCGAAACAAAGAGTCACAAAGTTTGCAAAGTTTTCTAGATCCCAACATAATGACATTGAATCCGATTTTTCTCAAACAAATGCTTTTGATGATGAATGAGAATAATCATCGAGATCCAACGAATCTCATCGATCGAAATTTTCTTGTAGAACAATTAATTTCTTCAACATCATCAAGAACATCCGCCAATATTCATTCGAATGGTAAGTTTAGTTTTTGTTTCATTATTCAATCAAAAAAAAAAAAGTTCAACAGGATCCGGATCCATTCAATCACATACACCCCTCTTCTTTTCTTTTCCTCTGACTAACCCACTTAAAACGATTTTTTTTTTTTTGATAGTATTCATTCAAGGTGTGGGAGAGAGAAAGATGGTGATGGTGATGAAGATAATTGATAATTGTTAATTGAGTGGTGATCCAAAAAGTGAGAATTTTTGTTCCGCTAAAAAAAAAAAATTTCTCCAGTAAAACTAGACCCTTATAATCTCTACACTTATTTTGATTCTAGATGGAATTTAAAATACTTTTTTTTTTTTTTTGATTCGATGTTTGATTGTTTAACTAGAAAAT
The DNA here is from genome assembly GCA_020844145.1 of Sarcoptes scabiei. Taxonomy (NCBI): domain Eukaryota; kingdom Metazoa; phylum Arthropoda; class Arachnida; order Sarcoptiformes; family Sarcoptidae; genus Sarcoptes; species Sarcoptes scabiei. Next base: position 1,171,439 of record CP080488.1, read on the forward strand.
AGTTGAGACAAGTAACAGCATTGAGTGGAGAAAAATAAACAAACAGATAGTTCACTGAGAGAAGGTAAATTGCTTCCACCCCCCATTCATTCATAGGTGCGGTCAACATAGATCTAGTACGTAGTATCGTTCTTTTTTTTGTTTTGATTCAGTTGTGCAATTAAACTTGAACTTTTGATGATAATGATGATGATGATCCTCAGTGGGATATATCTGTATCTGTATACAATGAAATCAATTGAAATTGAAATGAAAATTTTGACACATCCGCATTTGTAGAGCAACAAGGAAAAAACAAAGAATTTTTTTGTTTTTTTTTTCTTTTTGAATTTTTTTTTTTTGCTACTACTAACTTTGTTTCTACTGTTTCGATTTACGATGATCGATCGTAATCGTAGCGATTAAAACAATAGCATTTTATATCGTGTATCTCTTCGTGTGGCCAGTATTGTTCATTCATTCATTTCTCTTTGGGTTTTTTTTTCTTTGCTCTCTGCTTTGCATAGATTCGCAACGATCATTGGAACAATCGAAATCGAAATCTTTGGCAGCGTTAGCTTCGAAACAACAATCGATTGTTGGCGATCATTCTCCAAGAACAACATCATCGAGTGTGATGAAATCATGGTTTCCTTCTTCGATTGATTCCTCTCCGATTGGATTCAATTATACATTGCCAACGCCTCCGAACACTCCTGGTGCGTCATCGATCGATAGTGGGGTTTGCTGCTCTTCATCATCATCATCTTCATCATCGATCTCATCACCGACACCACCGTTGAATTTGAAAACATCACAGCCAATTGTCGGAATAAAACGTCGATTTGATTTCGCTAATCTAGCTCGATCAGCAACCGAACCGGATGTAATTTGGGAGAATGAAAATTATTCCAAATCAATTGCGCTTATCGATAAAGAGAATCTAGAATCTTCACAATCATCAAGACCGAAATATGTAAAACAATTCACAATGAAATCGATCGATGATGAGCAATGTGATGAAGATATGGCTAAATCGAAACAATCTGGTCGTCGAAGAAAGAAGAAATTTATTTGTCGATTTTGTCAACGACAATTTACTAAATCATACAATTTGCTCATACACGAACGAACCCATACGGATGAGAGGCCATTCAATTGCGATATCTGTGGCAAAGCGTTCCGAAGACAAGATCATCTTCGTGATCATAGGTAAGAAACGAATTTATCTTCAAATGGACTAACTTTCGTTTTCGAAATATCAAAATCAAAGTGGAGACTAATCGATTCTTTTGTTTTTATTTTTTGTCTTTTCTCTCTTTTTGCCTCATAGATTCATACACTCGAAAGAGAAACCATTCAAATGTACCGAATGTGGAAAAGGTTTCTGTCAATCTCGAACGTTGGCAGTTCATCGAATTCTACATCAAGAGAATTCTCCACACAAATGTCATCTATGTGGACGTGGATTTAATCAACGATCGAATCTTAAAACCCATCTTCTCACCCATACCGATATCAAACCATTCAATTGTGATGAATGTGGGAAAGAGTTTCGAAGAAATTGTGATCTCCGCCGACATTTACTGATACATTCGATGCATTCGAACAGTGCTGTCGATGATTCAAATCGAAACAAAACGTTTGATTTGGGAAAATTTCATTCCACACCAAAATCATCGACGATAAAATTATCGAACGAAAAAAGTGAACAAAATGGCATCCATCGTCGTTTAGAACCGATTCGAACCTATTATAATTCAATTGAATCACTAATCTCTTGTTGATTGTATGCTCCCCTCTTCCCTAAACGATCGATAAAATCTCAATCTTTTTCACACCTCTTCACTCTTCGATTGTTTTAATTTTGGATTTCGTTCTCTTTTTTTTTTCATTTTTTGCTCTTTTGTTTATTATTATTATTATTATTATTTTTCTTGAATAAGTTTAAATCTAATTCTATCGAAAACTTATCTCTCGATTTTATTGTACTGTTATTGTCTGTATCGCATTGAATAATCTTCAAATAAATAGTCACTACTTTTCGCTCTTACATAATTCTTGCAATAGTTTGATTCGATCCGTATCGAATAACGTATCCGTATCCATTTTGAATTTTTCATGAAGATTTTTTTCTTTCAAATTAATCTCATCGAAATAAATCAAACTGATCACTAGAGCAATCTAAATCTCAATTGGTTAGATTCGAAACATAGATGGCAAGATGACAGAGAGATAACAGTTACAAATTTTTCAAATCTCAAATCAAAAACTTTCGTTGATTTCACTCAAACAGCTCAGCTAGCTTGGCCCATTTACTTCTTATCTAGTTGGATGGAAAAAAAGTTCGTATATCAAACACCAATCTTATCTTATCAATTTTGTTGGTGAATTTTTTTCCACCTCAACACCTCGACAAATTCCTCGGCTAATCATCAAAAGAATTTCGGTTATTTCTCTCTTTTTTTGTCATTTAAGATTGCCAGCGTTTCTGATCATAATCTGATTGCAATAAAATAAAAAAGAACAAGTAAAAAGTCAAGAAGCCGAACCGGAAGCTATCTATTGATGATCTTTGATTAAGAAATTGTGATACCATTCATTTTTTTCCCCTATTCAAACGATGATGATCAATGATGATAATGATAGTGTTGAAGATTGTTTTCAACGTTGATGCTTATTAATGATGATGTTCGAGACGAATCGAAACAAAATTCAATGCGAATAGACAATCAAACTATTGTGACGATTAAGAAGCATTCGAATTGAGTGAAAGTGAACATCAATCAATGTTCGAAATCGAAATCGTAAAATCTTGATAAATTTGTCTTCATCAGATTTTTTTTTTTTTGATTCTTTCTTTCTCTCGAAAAGATTTAACAAAAGAATAGAGAAGAAAATTTTTTTTTCACCTAGAATTATCTCAATATCTCTACACGAAAGGTGCGGTCTAGAATTTTGATTTAGAAAAGATTTGAGAATACCATTTTTTTTCATGCGAAAAAAATTCCGATCCACATATCATTTTCGTCATGGAACGCTATTAGAAATTTTGTTTTTCGATTTCATTTAAAGAATTCATTCAGATTTTCTCTTAGAATACGATGAAATTGAAGATTTCATTAGACGATAATGATGATGATGATGATGCTCTTTTTCTTATTCTTCTTCTATTTCCTTGTTCATTTTTTTCGTCGCTTCAAACAATTGAAACGAATAATTGATATCGGAAACTATTATTATCATTTCAAAAACTAGCTTATGATCTAGTGTGGGTGGTTTGGTTTCGATTCTTTTATTTACCATCGAATTCATTCAAATTTTCTCTGGTTGTTTTTGTTCTGTTTTAGTCTTCGACAGTGGCTTCTTCGATAATGATTCTTGATGATAGTTGAATGAGAATGGAGATCAAACAATATAAAAGATCAAACAAAACGAATCAAAAAATAATAAAAAGTGAGCGAAAAGAATCGAAAAATGTGAATCACAAATAGACATCCATAATAATCGATCTTCGACCTTTGAACTTTCTACTTTATTTCGCTATTTTATCTCCACTATTAAATTCTATGGAGCATATTATGGATTCTGTTCACTTTTGGGACAGTTCTTGACAAAAAAAAGGTGTCGATAATTGAGCGCGATCAATGAAAGATGAAAAGCATAAAATTTGCCATAATTTTCCGCTTTGACGAAAACCAAAATGAGATCCAGATCTAGAGAAGAGAGAGAGAGAGAGCGAGAAACAAAACAAAATCACCTGGATTTATACGCTGTGTGTGTGTGAGAGAGAGTGTGTGATCAATCTAGAAGTATTTCATTATCATTAGGTGTGGCCATTGATCGTAAACATTGAAAAACAAAAAAAAAAAAAAAAAAAGATATTATCAGGATAGAAAGTGAGAAAAAAATGGTAATCATTTAGGTATTCCTATGATCCATAATTCAATAAAAGCGATCAAAATAGCACAGCAAAAAACAATGATTGTAATTAGAATCAAGAGAGTAGTGATTTCGGAACGGAAACAATAGTCTTGATGGATTTGATGCAATCTCATTGGTTGCAATCTCTACATCGATCGATTTGAAGCGGAACGCGTTACTGTTTCTCGGTCATAATTTTTTTATTCTCTTTTTCTCATTCATTACTTCTGTTGTGAGATTTTGATTCGCAAAGAAGCTACGGAAAAAAAAAGATCAAGATGATCATCATCTACGAGTTGGTTGATTTCTTGATTGCGAAAAAAATTATCACTAAGATGGGGGGAAAAATTAGATAATTTGAGACCATTCTCTATGATATCGAAGATAATTTACTTCGATTTCGTTCGCAATGACAAGAATGGATCAAAGTATCGAATCTGAGCCAATGCGTAAAAGATGACCGCTTTGAAATTCGAAACGATTGAATCATAGTAACCATATGTGGATCGAAATTGATCGCGTCGTGTTTGATCCATTAAATTTACATTAGCGTAAGAAAATAATTTTAGATCTCTCCAAAACGTACCGCCATCAATAGTCTTTTGGTAGCTAATTCAAATCGAAAAGATTTCATGATTCTCTTAGCTCTATGAGTTTGACTAATTCAATTAGTAAAAGTGTCTGATCGAGCACTGTCAAACAAAACCCAGAAAAAATCTACGACAGTCTAATCGGAATCTAAAAGGAGAAAAAAAAACTTTGAATGAAATTATACCGCTTGAATTGAAATTAAAAAAACTAACAAAACAGAAAAAGGCTAACCTATGGCAATTAGACTACGGTGGCAATTTTGCATCGAGAGAGTTTACTTTTGAAATAGATCATTTCCTGTTTCATTTCATTGATTGATACCTTTCGGTGTTTCGATCATCATCATCATCATCATTATCAATCGGCAAACGAGAACATTGAAGAGAGACCGAAATCATTGAAATTGACGAAACCACACAGATTTACAGTGTAAAGAAAGTGTTAATTGAATAAAATCATTTCATTTCGATCGGATCGTTTTTGGACTCAAAGAGACCGAGGAGATCAAATTGAAAAGAATTAGATTGAACGACATTTTAGCTCGGTTCGGTTCGGTTTACATTTAGACCCCACTTTATTTTATTTTAGTTTTAGTTTTTTTTTCTCTCAATGAATCCCACCACGATCACTATGATCTCTATGCAAACAATTTGGATCATAATCTAGTCAATCATCACTGTATCTCGAAAGTATCATTATCATCGAGCTTAACGATGAGAATGATGAGGATAATTACTAGAGTGTGATTGTCTATCATCATCGAAGTTTTCGGAACAATTTTCGATCGATAATCGATTCAGTCCAGACTGAAGAGTAGCTTATTAGATATATTTTGTCATCACCAAAACCTCCAACTAGTAAACTTTACGAATATTATTATTCGAATTCAATTAGGAATCCCTATCGTTTCAATCGAAAACTTTCGTAGAAAAAGTTGTAGAAAAAAAGAACGAAGAGATTGTGAATTGCGATCGATTGCGTCAAACTTATCGAATGACAAAGAGAGACCGAAGTGATTACGGTCAATCGTTTGTCTAATAATCTAGTGAGAGAAGAGATTGAGAAAAAATGAGACCATAGAAGAATAGGGAACAAGTGACGATTGAATGGGGAAAACTTTCGCGAGAGTCGCAAAAAAAAACCTTTGAACTTGAAAATGACCACGTAACAATAATTACGAAAACGACTGCGATGATGATAATGATGACCGAGATCTTTGATTGAATGTTTACGATACGATAGTGACGGAATTTCAAAAAAAAAAAAACCAAATCCATTGATAAATATTCGAATTTAGATTAATTAAATCTTTGCAAAGTATTGTAATGGTTCATTTGAATTGTAAATTCATTGAGTATTGTAAAATATAAATTCTATTTGATATAATAAAAACTTTCCGCTAGGATTGCCTCATCAAACCTTGGTGATCCGATAATTATCTTCGATAATCGATCAATAATAATCGAAGATTATAAGAAAATGATATATATGCGAAAAGTTCACATCGAAATTGATCGCTTTCTCTCCACGATTATCAAGCGTTGTCTTCAAGGTCCTAATTTTTCCTCTCTATCTCTTTCTCTTTCTTCACTGCACTAAACTTAGATAGTAGTTCTCATTTCACACCCATTCACCTTCCACGATAATAATCAACAAATGAATGAGATAACTATTGTTTGATCTTCATTATTTGCTTTGTATATTTTTAGAAACATAAATTCAATTGACACCATCGAGAGAACATTTAAACATTTTGATTGTGTTTCGATTAACTTCACTTCTAACTTTTTCACTCTTTGTCCCCTCGAAAAATTGAAAGAGAGAGACAGAGAAAAGTGAATCAATGTTTCATTGAATTCAACAACAAAGTCTCTTCTATATTATAACCTCAAAAAGAGGGGGGTGGTAAAAGAAAGCTGTTGTGAGAAAAAGAAAAAAAAAGACCGACCAGTTTTACCACCATGATTTTGGGTCTAAGTCAAACAAAAAAAAAAAAAAACTTTAGATCGTTTGCGGTCTCATATCGAACCCTAGTGAATGAATGAGCAAAAGTAATGTCGCCGCGCTGTTCACAATCTTAATTAGCTTTTCGGCGCCGTCTGACATTCGCTTCAACACAATGATCTTGGTTGGAGATTTGAAAGAAAAGAGCGAATAAAAAAATAGCAGAAGAAGTTTGAAATGAAAATCAAAAAGCAAAAAGTAATCACAAAAACGTATAGATTTTTTTTTTTTTTGATTTCATTTAGCTTATTTGATTCGATTATGGAAGAGAATCCAAGATTCTTCTCCGAAATTCGCCTTCAACATCCTCATTTAAATGGACTTTTGATGATTAGATTATCTCATTTCTCGTTCTCAAAAAAAAAGAACGATTGATTCAATCAAGTGCTCGACACTAATTCTAATCTCTTTTTTCTCTTCAGCGATCGAATTCGATAAACACTTCTATGTGAAAAACGAAACGTAAAAAATGCGAAAATATTTGAGTGTACAAAACGATTTAGCTGATGAAAAAAAAAGTGAAAAAAGGATTGAAACAACAAAAATCTTCAAATTTTTATCTCTATTCTATTCGAATTCGATTGTTTCGAAGTCAATTGGATTCCAACCACTTTAGTCTAGTTCAGTTTAGTTTAGTTTTTTTTTTTTTTTTTTGAATTTGAATAAGATTAGAGAAAGAGAATGAAATTTAAATAGACATTTCATCATAATCACCTTTTTATTTTGTTGTAATATTGTTCGATAGGGAAACTTTAAAAAAAAAAAAAACATTCAGAATTAGGTGACAGAGTCCAGACGAACGCCAGTAGCGTGTCGGTTTCATAAATGCGCACTCAATAAAGTGAACGAACAGAGATTTTCTTCGATCTCGATCAACGATCAATGACAACATAAAGAGAGAGAGAGAGAGAGAGAGAGAGAGAGAGAGAGAGAGAGAGTTAATATGCTAAACAAATGATCGACATTCAAGGGGGGACATCAATAAAAAATGAATCAAATTCGAGACCAAATTCACTTTCCCAACACAGTATGTGTGTGTGTGTGTGTGTGATCTTTTTGTTTTGGACCGAAACGAAATCGCAAACAAAACAACGAATAGCAAAGCGATTATGTGCGATGTGTCGTCTCGAAGTGGCAGTGTGGGTGTGTGTGTGTATGTTGAGACAAAACTATGAAAAAAACGAGACGAAAAAAAAAATACTTCTCCAAATCGAATGAATGAGAATCGGCTAACGACAATCAAAACGCTCGATTATTGCCGACATTCTCAAGATGAGAAGAATGAACCGATCCGCCAACGCACCAAGCTACATCAAGTGTTGACCATAGAGGACCAATGGTTTTGTTTTGTTTTTTTGTTTTTTTTTTTTTTGATCTAAATGACTTGTGTGACTTGTGAAACGGCGCAGAACAACAAAAAAAAAAAACAAATAGACCAGAAAAAAGAGAGAGAAATTGAGTGACAGTGATGAATTCGCTAGAAAATATCAACAAGGACAGCTAAGGAATGAAAGAATCAATCAATCTGGGGCCGAAATCTTGACCAATGGTCAGGGCTGAGAATTTATCGCGAGACGAAAAAAAAAATTGCCACCGTTGTGAAAATTCTAACTAGCTGATCAGCTCTCAAACGCTAGGGTAATTTTGAAACGAATGAACCAATCGGAATCCGTTTTTTTATTTTTTTTTATTTTTTAGTTTTTTTTTTTTTTGATGTTAAAGACATATGTTTGGCTTCGATCGAAAAGACGTGATCTAAATGAAGTGTGTCACTTGAAGTGTTCACTTGTTTCACAAATTTTTTTATCTTTCAAGTGTCGATATCATCATTCATTATTACTATTACTATTATTATTATTATTATTATTATTCTTAGCGATATTCTGTGGAATAGAATTTTCTAGTTTGACCGATTTTTTTACCGCCACCCCCAGTTTGCTGATTTGAATGTTAAATTAGAGAAACACATTTTATCACCAAAGAAGATGATAATGATGATTTCTATCACAAGAACCTCTGACTATTATAATTATAACTTTTTTTTTTTTACAACGTTAACATTTTTAATGATCCAGATCGTTACAAACTTGACCAAAAAAAAAAAACCCAAGCAAACAACGAGAGATTTCAGATTTTGAAGCTTAGAGTGACACAACAACATAACCACATAAACTAGATTTGTTGTTTCTCTCTCTCTCTCTCTCTCGATTTATTCCACATCGAAGATTAGAGTGAACCAAAAAAAAAAAAAAAAAACAAAACTAGCATCGCTATTCTCATTGATTTCTAAATGATCATTACATTTTCGCTTGAAATTTTGTGAGATCTGAAATATCAATATCAGATTACCGAACAAGTGTAGAGAAATTATTTTTTTTTTTTTTGTGTTCGAAGAAAAGTTTGTTTTCTCCATTCCCATACGAGATAAGGTGGTCTAGTTTTCATTCGAATCAATTAAAATTGTATCTCTTGCTATCCTCATAAAGAAAGCTATTGGTTTCCAATGAATTGTCATCAATAATTCTCTTAGATTGCTTCAATCGGATGTTCTCAGTGTTTTGGCGTAGAGAAACAAAATAACATCTTAGCCATTTTTTTTTGTTGCTTCCATAATGTTTTCGTCACCACAGAACAACAAGTGTTAACAGGTTTTAAACATAAATTTAAGCTATTACCACAATAATATCTGTCAAACGCAAAAGAGAGAGAGAGAAGAGAATCAAGGTGGGGGGGAAGGAACGAATTCACTGTTCCATTTGTTACACTTGTTGCATAACGAAATGTATTCGTTCTTTTTTTTTTTTTTTTTTTGATTCGATATTTTTGATGTTTTTTTAAGTGTCAATATTCAATTTCAAATTCGTTGCTCTTTTTTTGTGAATATAAATTTGATAACGGAAAACAATTATTGAGATAATGTGGTGATAGTTTAAAAAAATAAAAAAAAAAATTTCGAAGCATTCATCAGTATTGAATCTATCATCAAAGATATCGAATCTATCGAAATCAAAATGATGATGCTGAGAACGTTGATGATGCATCGTAAATGTTGAAACAAAAAAAAAAAAAAATTCTATCGAAATCCATAATTCAATCGAAAACAGAGAGAAATAAATCACTTCTCAGCACTCTATAGCGCAACTATGTACAAAGATGCGTTCTTGGTAAAGAGAAAAAGATTAACAGCAACAATAACAACAACGAAAATTAAGCTTAAAATCACCAAAAAAAAAAAAAACTCCGATCAGATTCTAATCATTAGAGTACCGAAAGCATAGGGGAAGGGGAGGAACTTTCCAACGAGAAGGAAAAAAAATCCATCAAATATCTAAATGTTCTCTTTTTTTTTTTTTTTTGATTCGAGACATTTATGCTCTCTCTCTCTCTCTCTCTCTCTCTCTCTCTCTCTCTCTCTCTCTCTCTCTCTCTCGTTTTGTCTCGCATCATTCAGAATTGTTTTCGCAGACAGTTCAGCCTAGTCACGAACGATCTTCGGTAAAGTTCGGCGAGCGAGAAAAAAAAAATGTCTGCATCTAAGCAAAAGTGAAAAAAAAAGTACCCAGATAGTTTGTCTACGTTGATTTTTTTTTTTTTTTTTGATGAAAATTGAATCAAAGATTTTTTTTTTGCTCCATTCTTTGCTTTCGGAAATTCTCCGATTCGATGACATCGGTCGAAAACAAAATGAAATCTAAGACCGAAATAGAAACAATCAACAATCATTAGAGAATTGGATAAGCCGAAAAGGCTTATGAAACTCAACGAATTGATTCGTTGGAAAGAAATTGATTAAATTTTTTTTTTAAATTAATTATTGAATCTCAATATTTAGAATTTCAACAATTTTGTGAAATGAGAATTTCTCCAGAACCAAATTGTTTCAATACGAAAGAGAGGAAGAGAGAGAGGGGGAGAAAATGGTTGAGATTACGTCATAGAAAAAAAAATTCAATCAAAGACTAAACAATCGATTGGAGAACCCTGCGGTCTTGATATCTCTGAACCATAATGTATTCACATACATCCACTATAGCTCGAAATGATTTCGATTTGAATTTTTTTTTTTTTTTTGTTCTAAAAAAGTCTATCTGTTTTGTTTTTCTTCAGGTCAAATTGTTTGCAAAAAAAATCTAATCGCCTAAAAAAATGTCAATTAGATTGGAATTCAAAGATTTTATTTTATTTTTTTTTATTTTGTTTCGCTTTCTTATTTGCAATTTCGCATAAATTATTCACTGAAATTTATTCCAATTTCGATGATGTTATTGCTTACAATACTAATCCTAGAGAGAGAGAGAGAGAGAGTGAAACAATTCTTCACATCTCCACAACGATGTGGTAAAGTTTTTTTGTACCAAAGAGAAACTTTTGAACAGTGTTTTTAAACAGTAAGAAATGTTTGGTAAACCACAACAGCAAGACCTCACCGAAAAAAAAAAATAAAATTCCCGGATCGATTTCGAAGTGAATCGAAGAGAAGGAGAGAAAATTTATCAAAAAAAAAAAAAAAAAACGCCTCAAGGCTCTAGGGACTAAGAAGATTGTTACTATTTAAATAAAGTGATAGTAATTGAGTAGAGAATTTGGAGAGAATCTTAAATAGACTTTGTGCTACTGGCAGTTTTATTGTTTTTATGATCAATTTGGATCGCTAAAGATTGAGACCAAGAGAGAGAGAGAGAGAGAGAGAGAGAGAGAGAGAGAGAGAGAGACCTAGAGAAGAAAAATGTAAAATTTGTAAGAAAAAAAATGGTTTCTTAGTTTCGAGAGAAAAATTTCCAAAGCTTATTGATTCTTCTAGGGCTGTTGTTGTTGCTGCTGCTGCTGCTGCTTATTATGGTCTTTGATAATTACAGGGTTTACGATGAATTTTGAAAATTTTTTTTTCTTATGGCAAAATAGAAAAAAAAAAACAAAAAGAAAACGATTTATTTCATCGCTTTAAAAAACCAGCAGTAAAACAAAACCAATAATGGCGGTACCAAGTACTCGAAGCCGTTGATGCTGTCGACGTTAATGATGAGTATTATTATTAGTATTATTATTATTATTATTATTGTTATTATTTCTACTATTTCGATGATAAATTCGAACAATATATAAGGATAATTTGATTATTTTGTTTGATTTTTTTTTTGCCTGAAACAAAACATTAAAATTGAATAAAGTTTTAGCGAAATTGGGTTAATAATCAAATTGGTGAAAAGTTATGAAAATCTTGAGAATTTATCCACAAAAATTTGTACAGAATTTTAGCCGGCAAAAAAATTTATCATACTCGATTTTTTTCGGTCAAATTTGATTAAGATTTAGAGATCAAGAATCGATACCTCTCAAAAGGTCTAGAATCGTAGAGATCGATCAGATATCTAGGATCTTAAATGTCAAAACTGACCTTCGCTTTGTCTGCGAAATCCGAACGATTAAGAATTGATTGAAATCGAATCCACAAACAAGAAAAAAAAACAAAGAATTTTTTTTTTTGAGTCGATTTATTTCTCTCTCTCTCTCTCTCTCTCTCTCACTCACTCACTCATCATAGAATACAATGAGATAGAATTTGATATATTTTTTCAAACACTGGCATAGAGAGAAATGAGAAAGAATAGTACTCTATAATTATGAAGCCTCATCATTGATTCCATTAGCCTTTGGGTTTTTTTTTCTCTCTCTCGTAGACCAGCGGCTTTATTATCCGAACGAATCCGAATCTCTGTACTCTGTACTCGCGCAAGAACTAAATCGAACGTACTACGTAGAGTGTAACAAACTCTTCAAAACAGACATGTTTTGACGTGATGAAAAATGAACTCAATGACAGCGAATAATCGTAAGAAAAAAATAAGCCAGAAATGAAAAGAAGAGAAAGCTTTGAAATGGAGAATTCGATTCCACAGAAGAGAAAAAAAAAGCAGTGCGGTTTAACTTATACAGCAACAATAATGGAGGGAGAATTTGGAGAGAAAAAAAAAACAAACCAAACGCTCTCTCCACTTCTCAGCTAGCTGGTCCCCTTTTGTTTTCCCAGCATTCATAACAGATTAGAAAAAATTTGATCCAAGTTTCTTATCTCTCTCTCGCTCTTTCTTGCTCGATTTACTTGGTTCTGTTTCGAATGAGAAAAACTGCGGTTCAACGATTCAACGTGGATAATTTAAAAAAAAACAAAAGTAAACGCCCTTCATTTTTTTTTAATTAATTTTTAAATTTTTTTTTTTTTGTTGAAAATTTCAACAAAAATTTGAGTTAATTTCAGCAATCTTTTGGAGCAGAAATGAGTAAAAAAAAATTTACCAAAATTTAAAGATCGTGGATAAATGGTGGTGGTTTTCATAGGCGAAGACACCGAAGGGCAAGAAAGGAAAGAGAGCAATCTCATCACACTTTGAGACCGATCCTTGAATTTCTCAAACCTAGGATTGTTTTGTTTCGAATTCTTTAGCGATCGAAACATCCGCATAGCTTAGAATTTGAATTTTTTTTTTAGCCGCAAGGATTCGACCACAATTCGTAGAATTGTATTAAATGAATGAATCATCGAAATCATCCACATCGATGATAATTACTGATATCATCATCAATCTTAGATCCGTTTCCTAGGCTAAAATTATTTTCCATCACAGGTAATGTTCAAGAGGAAAAAAAATAAATAAAAAATATTCTTCAAAAAAACGTTTCGAACGTTGTTGAGCTTGGATGATTCGATGGAAAAAAATTTAAATCTAAACTTCGAGATTATTTGGCGTTCGCTCAAAGATCAAAATTCAACAGATCCGATTAACAATCGTAGCGATCACTAAAAGCACAAAATTGCTTGATACCAATGTTGATGAGGATATTTTCGCAGGCAATAAAAATTGTCAACCGGAGAAAAAAAAAATCAAAAGATAGCCGATCTGTAATGAAAGATTCATCGACGATTAGAGATTAATTCTCTATGTCTCTCTCTCTCTCTCTCTCTCTCCGCTTCAAATCTCTCCGTTTTTTTTTCTCGTTTCACTAATCTTTTTGTTTTTATTCGCATTGAAACAAAAACAAAAAATAAAAATCAAAAAAAAAAAAAAGGATAATGTAGGGAGAGAAAAAAAAATCCTTTCTCCAACCATCGAAACATCTTAATTGAGATGAGGAGAAAAAACAATTTTTCGATTGAAACTCAAAATTTTAAGCTCAAAGATGAAAGCGGTTCAATTTTCTTAGATTAGTTTGAACTTTCAAAAGAAAGAGAGAGAAAAAAAACCTAGTAAATATTTTCTTCCAGAAGAACTCTAAGTACATTCAATTGTATCAAATTGATTAGCTTTTTGATGAAAAGATTAGGTTTCAATTATGTTTGATTTTTATCGATAGAGAGAGAGAGAGAGAGAGAGAGAGAGAGAGAGAGAGAGAGAGAGAGAGAGAGAATATTGGAATTGGTTCGTTTTAAATTTTTGTTTTGATATTGTCCCGAATGACTTTCTCGGAGTGAAAGAGAGAGAGAGAGAGAGAGCAGTGAACATTCTCACGTAGGAATGAATGTTCATTTCAAAACATCAATGAAATATTTAAATCCAAACAAATTTCTCTAATTTGATTGATTTTATTGAGAAGAGCAAAAAAAAAAAAAAAAAAAAGAGATTTTCGAATCGATCTCAATTGGATGATCTCAACCCAATCCGATTTCTCATCCAATCATTGATTTTAATCAACAAAAGAAAAAAAATCCACCAAACCAGACATTGAGCAAAAACAAACAGATCCACCCACCGCCCATTCGTAATCATTCTAGCCAATCAAAATCAGAAATATTTTGATCGAATCGCTTTGATCGATCCGTCTTATGATTATTCTGGTTGTTGTTTCTCGAGTGACGATAGAAATAAGGAGAGACAAAAAAAACAAAAAAAAAAAAAAAGAGAAAGAAAAAATTTTTTTTTTTGAAATATTAGCTTCATTAAGAAACGAATACATTCGGTCATTGATAACAGACTCGATAATTGATGACATCATCATCATCATCATCATCATCTCGAACATCGTCACCAAAATCCGAATCGAACATATTCACACACACACACAGACACACATCTAATCATCATTGAATAATGAGGATGTCAAATTTAAATGATCCAATAATTGTTAGGTTTAAATATGTTTCTGTTCTTTCTTTTTTTTCTAGCTCTAACTTGATGATATAATAATGATAATTAAGAGAGCAAGCAAAAGACCTAGAGGATCTGGTTTTTTTTTGATGCACGAATCTGAGTAGACCCAGATTCAAAAATGGTATGATTTATGATTCAGACAGTTTGAATTTGGTTTGTTTGTTTTTTTTTTATTTTTTTTTTTTTTTTTGGGTCTTTTGGTATCGATTTACATTTTTGGTGACAGATCAAAATCAATCACTTTAAGAGCTTTTGAGTATCGTATTAAGCTAGTTCGTATTTGATAAAATCAGACTTGCTTTGCAAGCTCTCGATATCTAATACCAAAATTGATCGAATCGAATCCATCAGAACGATTTTGGGAAATTTTTTTTCATTTCTAAACTTTTTGGTATGAAAAATGACTAACATTCAGAGAGCTGTGAGAATCAGATCCGATTCGAATTGAATATTGTTTTTGGACTCAAAAAAAAAAAATCCCTCAAATCAAAGTACGAGTCTGGAGAGAATGCTACAACGATAAAACAACGAAAACTCCCTCCATCCTTGAACCTGATCGTTGTCAGGACATGTAAAATTGAATTATTATATATTGAGTTATTTGCTATTTCATTTGAAAAAGATGCCATACCATCACCAAAAATGGATGTCGAATCAAAAAAAAAAAAAAAAACAAAACAAAACAAAAAACACCAACATTAAAGAAAGACATAATTCGTTATGGACTATGAGGACCACACATCATCAACATCATCAGCGTATAATAAACTATCAAAAATTTTAACCTTGATTGCTTGCAAGTTAGACCAACTATTCTGTTGCTTTGATATTCTAATAAAAAAAAAAAAAAAGAAAAAACGAAACAATCATTAAAAACTCTATGCTCTATGGCAATCGAAAACGATGGAGTTAGTTGAATAGTGATGTCAAACAAACAGAAAAAATTCTGATGAAAAGCATTCCCATCAAGAGGAAAAAAAAAGTCGGACAGATTTCGAAGAAATCGAATCGTTTCAAATCTAGATAGTCGAGAGAGAGAGAGAGAGAAAAGGATAATTTTTTTTTTTTTTTTTTTTGCTTTCTTTCTATTCGTTTCCTTTAGAGGCCAAAGTTTAATTTTTTTCTTCCTTCGATTGCAGAGAGATGAAAAAAAAACAGAAACATTCTCAAACTCTTTTCGTTCGAATCTCGGAACTAATTCGGAGTTTTGTTTCTTAAGAACAGCAAACGATATTATAAGTTCCAAAGAAGAGTGTGGCTGTATTTTTAAATAATTTTTTTTTGTTTCTCTCTCTCTCTCTTTCTCTCTCTCTCTCTTAAAATAGAACAAAGTATCTATTATTATCATTGATTGTTTGTTTTACGATCTTCTTCATTGTTAGATAATTAGATTCTGATTTATGATCAAGTCCTGATCTAGATTTTTAGATTGTTTGATTACAAAAACATCTCTGATCTTTTGGTTGGTTAGATGAGTAAAGAGTAAACTAGCATTAATCAGCAATTAAAAAAAAAATTTGGATTTTTTTTTTCTTGAACAAAAACATTTCGAAATTAATTCGAGTGTATCAGATCAAGCTAGATCCTAGAGCGATTTCGATCTAACTTTTCTATCTATCTTTTCGTACCTAGGCTTATGATTTATAGCATTGATTTTCAAACAAGAAAATAGATTTAATTCTATTTTTCTTATTGAAAATAACAAAAACGTTTAAATCCGATTATTTTTCACTTATTTTTATTACTATTTGCTTCTTTTGATCAATTTGTTTCACAATTTCTGTGAAACAAAATCAACCAGTTTTGGAAGATTTCTAAAAAAATCATCAAGCAAAACATGTTTCAACGATTGAAATTTTTAAAATAATCGCAATGCTTCCATTACAATCGTAAGCCATAATCGTATAAATTAGAATTATCTGATCATCGAGATGATGATTATATCAAATTCAATCAATTCATTTATTAGAATCGCTAAATCGGATCCGGGTTCAAACATTTTTTCTTTTAATTTGGTTGAGATTCCAAAAAAAAAAAAACAAAGAACAGAAATCTAAAAAATTGAAAAACCAATCAATTGATAGCAGAGAATAGAAAATTTAGAACAAAAAAAAAAAAAGAATTCCAATACAATCGTTATCGATGTCGTTTTTTTTTCGATCGAATAAATCTAATTGAATCGAAAGACAAATTGATTCTCTCTCTCACTTGAGGCAATTATCTCTACTTTATCTGTACAATTTTATAAGCACATCATAAAAATTTCATCAAATTTGGATTGAAATTCTTCTCCAATATGCTAGCTATGTCTCTCTATTTAAAGATCAGCCTTTGAGAAATCAGATCGAATAATCAGATGATCTAGGTGGGTGATATTGCAAGGTGACCTATGGGATTTTAATCTTAAATCATTCGTATACTTAATACATACATCGAGTTCTTATCTTGAACACATCTAAATCACGAGAAATCAATCACAATCATGAATGGATCGATTTCGAATGTGAAAAAGTTAGAGAGGTAAGTTAGAGACAAAATTGAATTCTAAGTTCCAGAGTTGTCGAAGATGATCGTTTGATTGAAGTGAAATTTGTTTTCGGTTCTACTTTTTCTTCTTCAAGCTTAACAACAACGATAATGATGATGATGATGATGATCATGATGACAGATCATATCGAATGAAATGAAGAGAGAATTTTTTCTCAAAAGTACTCTATGGTTTCACGAGAGAGAGAGAGAAAAAAAAAACAGAAAGATAAATTGTTCCGACATTAAATCAAATCTAGATGAAATCATCTAAACCACTATTGACATCGTACAAAACATTAGCTTGAAGAAATACAATTTTTTCCCTTCGCCTTTTTTGTTCTACATCCACCTGATGACCTTTGGCATTCTAATTTGAAAGCAATTACATCGCTTAATTCGATTCGACAGCTTCAATCCGAATGCTCTTCTCTTCGTCTATCTCTTCGGGATTTTATTTTATGACCTAAGTTCAATATTTATCCAAAGTAAAGTACACAATTTGTTTTCTCTTTTTTTTTTTTTTTTTTTTTGGTTAGAGATAAAATTACAGGTGTTTTTCTCTGTTCTCTTTGTTCGGTCGATCAAAAAAAAAAAAAAAAAAAGAAATTGAAAGCCATCTTAAGCGAATGACTTTTTTTTCTAGATATAGCATCACATTAAATCTCACTGGAATTCTATGTGAAAAATGTTTGAAGAGAATAGAATTTTAATGATCTCGAAATCTCTACGATCTCTCTCTCTCTCTCTCTCTCTCTCTCTTCTTACAATTCGATCCGAAGGTGACATTCGAATAAATCACCAACTAGAAATCGAATTAAACGAAGAACAAAAAAAAAAAAAAAAAAAATTCAACGATATCTATCAACATAATTGAAAGCAATCAGTGTAGGCATCAATAATTTCGGTGATGCTGATAATTTAGATCAAACTTGTCATCCAACTAATCATTTAATGTGATCATAATCGCTTCTATAGATTAAAATAGATCAACAAATCTAAGAAGTTTTGTTTGTTGTTTAGAGTAAAAAAAAAAGAGAGAAATCATTCTTCAAGAACACTGATCGAACACACTAATCTTAATGCTTGAAGCAAAAAAAAATCATGGAAGGGGGTGAGGGGATTCTTGATTTATTCGACGACAAATTACAAATTGATTTCGGAAACAATTTAGATTAAAATATTTGTAAAATTCTCATTTCTCTCTCTCTCTTTCTTTTGGCAATTTCTAGATTAGATTTTAAATAATTATTTAGCTGTTACTATGATTTAGATAAACAAAATTGAAATAAAACGAAGCAAATTACAAGTATTTTGAAGAAAGGATTCAATAATTTTATTTCCGGGGAAAAAAATAATTAAAATTTATTTTCAAATTGAATTTTATTTTAGAAGTAAAGGGAAGGGGGAATTGAATTTAATTTCGATTCAAATCGGAAGGAAGAGCGAAAAAAAATTGAATCAAAATGGATGTGAAAGTGAAAATTTTCTCTTTCTTATCTTGATTTCAACAAGATTGAATGAAGCCAATGAGAAGTGATTGTTTCATAGATTTAGCGAGAAAAGAATTGAAGAGAGAGAGAGAGAGAGAGAGAGAGAGAGAAAAAAAATCCCCCAGATAAAGATGCTCCAGTATCCGATGCTTGTTTCATCATCTCTTTATCTGCGATTTTATTTAGACAAAAACATCAAGAGAAGCTAATCATTGTAAATGATTGCCACCCGCCATATTCGGTCTCATCTCTTTCGCTCGTTCTCTCTCTCTCTCTCTCTCTCATTCTTTCACTCTCCATCTTCATCATCTTTTTTCTCTTGAGATTTTCTTGAAGATTAGAAAAAAAAATTTTAGCGAAAAAAAAAATTCTAATCTCCGAATTGATAGTGAATGATAAGAAACGAAATAATAAATACCTCTCAATCTATGGTTCTCAATCATTCTTCTCGTTAAACAAGCGAGAAATCAAAGTTTTGATACATGATGGTCTCTTCGGCTATTGCTTTTAATCAAAAACGATCACCTAACCTCACTCACACACACACACACATACAGGTATTTTGTTTTCTCAAGAACTTTCAATGTAATACGAGTGCCTGTGTGTGTGCGTGTGTCTGTGCGTTATCGCAATTCTATTCTGTTAATCTTAATTAAGACTGATTAATTGATTACAGCCCGGATCTATTGCTCTATAAGAAGATTTTCGGACCGAATTCCGATGATTTGCTAAAGATTATTCAATACGATATGAATTAGAGTGTAATAGAGATGGGAATAGAGACTTAAGTTTTAACGAAAGCTTTGAAAAAAAAAATTGAAAAAGAAAAAAATGAGAATTCTAAGTGAAAAAAGAAAAAAAAAATTTGATTGATTGAGAGAAGATTCTCATAGCAGAATCCGATCGCTTCTTAAAGCATTGGAGATTGATGTTCGCAAAAAAAAAGAGAAGAAGAATAAACATTCGAAATTCGAAAATTATCATTTATAATTGTCAAATGAAAATAATTTCGAAAGAGATCAAAAATATACCATTGGTCTAGTAATGGAAAAAAAAAGATTGTTTTCTTGGCTAAGGGAAAAACCAGAATGATTCGAGAATTCATTTTTTATTGTGGAGATAAATTCATTGCTAAGAAAAATCATAAAACATTCGCGAAGAAAAAAAAATCAAATTCAAATCGTTGTAGTCTTAGTGTTCTCTTAATTTTCGCCAATCAATCTAATCAAAAGCTTCATTGTCTAGAATCTGAAAATTCATTGTGATGAACTCGGAAGTGATTGTTGCTGTTATCATAGATGATTTAGCGGACCCAATTTTGGTACCAAGAAAGAAAATAATTTTGGTGTGGAAAAATTCTGCCCGAATTAGGTGCTTAAAGGTGATAGATCACTGATGAAGCAATTCTTTCAAAGAAGCGGCAAATTATTTGATTCATTTCGGTTAGGTTTGATTCATTCATTTATTGATTCTCATCCATATTGGTTTTTCTTTCATCTAGCCCTCTATTTGGTCGGTTTTTTTTTCGATCTGGTATCAGGTCTTCAAGAAGAAACCGATACCAGCCTTAGATTTACTTTGTGTTTTGGATTGCATCTCACTTGAATTTGATTGGATTGTCGGCTATTTTTCTTCGCCTTCGTTTTCCTTTGTGCAGAGTTTTTTTTTGTTTTTTGAAGCGGATTTTTCTCTTCTAAGAACAAAATCACCCAAAAGAGTGTGATGGTTTTGATTGAATCAAAACAAATTTGTCTCAATCATCAACAATTCGTGTTGAGTAATCAGAGGAAGAGAATTTTTTTTTCTTTGCTTTGAAACGCGCAAACATCAAATGGAAATCAAACGAATAATATAAACAAATAGATTTAGATAAACAAATGATCGATATCAACCAAAGAAAAGCGAAAGAGATCTTTGATTTCAATCTCAAAGTTCATAGTTTCAAACCTAATCAAAATATCATTACAATTCTTTAAAGAGATTGCTTTACAATTGAATGGATTATTAATTGAATATCTATGCGATTGCGATTTAATGAGAGAGAGAGAGAGAGAGAGAGAGAGAGAGAGAGAGAGAGAGAGAGAGAGAGAGAGAAAATATGATTTATTGATTGAGAGCTTTTGCGAAAAGAGCGTAACAAAAAGTAATCAAAATGAATGCCGACCAAATTTGAAGCCAAAAGAAAAACGAAATGCTATTAAAAATATTTAATGATGATGAAATCAATGCAAAATCATTCATTTCCCCCTTTATTTCTATCCTCTCTCTCTCTCTCTCTCTCTCTCTCTCTCTTTCTACTTCTTCAGAAGGGTTAGAATTTGGCGACTAAATTATGAGAAGCGACAAGAAAAGATGAACTTTGGAAACGACAAAGAACAAACAAGACACTCTGTGTATGTGTGTGGTAGGAAAAAAAAAATTTATTACTTTGATGTGTTGTTAAGTGATGATCACCGGAACCGAGACTCAACACTGTTGATAGATTTGGATAATGTTTTTTGTGTTTTGCCGCCACCAGAAGTAAAAAAAAAGATTCAATAGAGAAAGAATTCGATATATTGAATTTGTTTGCTTATGGTTTAAAATTCAAAAATCCTAGAAGATTATTCTAATCTTCGCTGAAGCTCTACTAATCATAGTTGAATTGATGGTGAAGAAAATTGTCTAACAATATGAGAACCTCAATCGATTAAGGTGGAACAAAACTCAATTGTTTAAGTTGATGAATTTAGGAAAAAAAATTAAAATAAATTTTGCAAAGCTTTTGCTCTTTGCTTTTCTAATCCACATCGAAAAATTCATCCAACTTTACTGATTGTGTTTGGATTCAATCTAGAAATGCATTCTCCATGTTCTTATCTATAACATATCTCATAAATAATCTCAAGCCAATTCAAATTTTTCCCCTACTTCAGTTGAATTATGAAGAACGCAAAAAAATGACCGGATTATTGGAGAAGAAGTACATCGAAAAAAAAAATTGCTTCAGCAAAAGCGATAAAGCATTGAACTTAGCAAAATTTCAACTCAGAAAAAATTCAAACTCCTGAGTAACCGGATCTAGTCATAGCGAAATCATTGTTAATATTTTATCATCATTTCATAATCATCGAGAAAACTACAGTAGTTTTCTTTGCTAAAAAAAAAGGAGATCTAATGGAAGCTTTCTTTCTATTTCTTCTAAGTAATAATGTTCAACATTTTTTTGTTCAAAATCTACCAATTTGACGCCCGAATACTTGTTTCATCTGACTATCTCTACTTTGATTCATTCAGGTTCAGATAAAACAGATTTGATTCATATTTGAATGGGCTTCTCCTGAGTGAAGAACAAGAAATTTGATTGAAAATAACAATGATTGTCGATGATGGTGTACGAAGAAAATGAAAGAAAATCATCGCATCAAAATTCCATCAAATAGGAGAAAATTACTTGTCTTCAATTGATTTTGATTGAAGATCAAATGGATATTTTCATTTTGTAAGAGAAAGAGTAAGAAAGAGAGATCTAATGTCTTATTAGATGTTTTTTTAATGTAGAAGATTATCTCCTTCAAAGAAGTTACGACGATGAACAAAGCAAAATAAGAAGCCCAATGAACAACTTTTTTTTTCCTTCTCTTCTAATTCTACTAAAATCCTTCTCTCAAGTAATACACACACAAATCGAAGGGAGCTTAAAAATTGAACGAATCTCATCCTACATCATCATCATCATCATCAACATTATCATCATCGAATCAGCAACCAACCACAAGAACAATTGTCAATTAGTTTTGGCGAACGAGAAAAACAAAACGGATGCTGCCAGACACACGGCCAACGTTTTTGGTTTGATTGATCGTCGAAATTCTCTTTCCACTATCAGTAATGGATGGAGCGAATCAAAAGATTAAAAAAAAATAAGCAAAATCTTCGAATGCAATCCAAATGATGCTTCGACTTTTCTCCATTGACGATGCTCCTCCTTCTCGGTGATCTAAACACGCCTTCTAGTATAGCCGAAAGAGCTTGAAGCTCTTGTAAATAGCATTGAAAATCAACCAATCAACGAAGCTGGAGAGAGATGTAGGATCCACAAGCTTTCTCTCACGATCGTTTCGTTTTGTGCGAACGAAAGCTATTGGATGTATTGGTGAAGAACGGGCGGTAGTCAAAAAAAAAAAAAAATTTTTGCACTACTACATTCGCTACCGCCGCGATGATGCTGTAAGTCTTTGAATCTTTCAAACTACTGATAATAGCTGATGATGACGATGTTTTCAGGTGGCCGTCGATCAATACGCTTCTGTGACGGCAGCTTGATGAACGTTTAAATCTATGATGAGCTTCTTTCTTCTACTGTGGATTTACTTATTACTTGGTTCTATTGATGGCTTAGAAATCTTTACCCTAAGTCAATGAGTCTAAGATCATCAGATCATTACCTTTATGATCATCGGAGCGCATTAAGCGCTCTTTTTCTGTAGAGTTAGACAGACAGCAATACAAGATGTTTAGTTTCTTAATGAAACAGCTCGAACTTATCTCCTGAAATGAGATGAATTTGAGACGGAAACTAGATCGCAGCAATGAGTGAAGTTGTAGATTCCAAACTATCAATTCGAATGATTCCAATCGGTCCAACTTTATAAAGCGATTCAATTAAATAAAAATGGATCACTCTAGGCTTTCAAATATCTTTATGAACTAGCCATCATCATCAGCATAAGTATCATGTAGGCAGAAGCAAAAAAACGCCATAGCTTGAAAAAATCAAACAAATAATCCAAAAAAAAAAATGGTGAGTTATCAGCAACCGAGAGAAAAGAATGAGAGTAGCTCCGTAAACACTGGATACAAAAACAAGTTGGGAGCAAAAGGCTGACACGATTGAACAATGATGGTACTACCAGCCAAAATTAGACACAAAACAACCTAGTCACTGTTAGATCCAGAAGGAGAGAAAGAGAGTGAGAGAGAGAGAGAGAGAGAGAGAGAGAGAGAGAGAGAGAGAGAGAGAGAAAAAAGCTGGAGATTATATGTGCTTTTTGTGCATCAGAAGAGAGATAGCAATGAAAATGAGTTAAGAAAAGAGAAAAATTAATGGAGAGAGAGAGAGAGAGAGAGGAAAGAGAATCTACACAGAAAAACACAGAGAAAACAGTCTGTTCGATTGATCAAGTATCCGACGAATGTGTTAGGATCCAGTAGAAACAGAAGGCGTCATCTCAGACCAGCATCGATGTTGATGATAATGATAATGATGATAAACCATCATTGAGAACATCATCATTGTGATGAACGTTTTCTTTTGCGAACATTATTGTTTCTCGCTTGATTTCAACATAATTTGGAAGATTTTTGACTCTTGCATATATCACAAAAAAAAATTCTTATTGTTCGTTGGTGATAATCTAGATTCACGAATATTGCCATGAGATTTTTCATCAACACTCAATATTAACCATATTGGTTGAAATTATTTTCAGTGATATTGTTTCGCTGAAACGTTAAAGTTTTCAAAACTACATAGATCAAAGAATGTTTCCAAATTCTAATCATTCCGGTTGATCTAAGTGTAGCAAAAAATAACATTTGTTGTTCTCAAGATTTTAGTCCTCAACAGCTCGTTTGTAATCATCTCTAGAATGTTAGAAAGATTTCGTGCGAGGGTGTGTGTGTGTGTGTGTGTTACGATGTGCGATAGCAATCATTAGTTCGATCTGAAAGTTCTCTTCTCTCTGTCTCTTTTTTTTCTGTTTGTTTGTTATGTTTTCGATCTATCCGTGCATATGGTATTCGAGAATTTTCACCGAAAGAAATTCTTCACCATCCTAGAGAGAAATCAAACATTGTGATCAAAGTTATCAGTCATTATCTATCTACTTACCTGGAAATTTCGAAATTTAAGTGCAAGCAGAATTTTTTTTTTTCTTTTTTTTGAACTAAACCGAGTCTTCATCGATTGATACATCGCATATTGTACATCGTAGAAATTCAACATTGCAATTGCTAAGATTAAAAATTGTGAAAAATTTCATTAAAAGTTCAACTTCTGATTGTTTTTTTGGATATGAAATGTGAATTTCCGGAAACAAAATTCCCTTTTTATTCAAATTTAAATTTATATTTGATTATTTGAAGAGGAAAACTTCGCTATCTCATCGAACCAAATGATTTCTGATTGAATTTCTTAAGTTTTAATTCATTTCTCTATCTCTATCAGTGAGATCTTTGTTACAACTTTGGTGTTTTTATAATAAGCTCAATAAATTTGATTCTCATCACATCATTTTGTTTTTGATCTTCACACGGTAGGTGTTTCGAATTTTTTTTTTCCATCCAATTCGGTGAAGCGTTGAAAGCGGAAAGTTTGAAACCAAAATCATCGTCATATTTTGCCAAACAACCAAGGTGGATTGTGCGAAAGTTTCAATCCATAAACATCGATGTGTATTTTGAATCTCATTTATCAAATAGAAAATCTTCTCTCTCTCTCTCCCTTTCTTCATCACATCATCACTGATCATATTGATTGTGGCCGGTTGTGTGTGTTTGTGTTGTTTTTCTTCCCGTAGACACACTATTCGACGATGTCTTGCAGCCAGATGCCATAAAACCAAAACAAACGTAATGAATCCACACCGAAACACACGCATCCTAGGACGAAGAATTACGAAACGATTGGCATAAAATGATGGCGATGATGTTGTTGATGATAATAATAATAATCGAAACAATAAATTTTAATAAAAATGTTATCGTTCATTTCATCATGTAATAATAATAATAATAGTAATCGCAAAGCATCAAAATTAAGCTTTCGGTTTGAATAATACAATCCCTATCAACATCACAACCATCGCAATCGATCTAGTAATCATAAAGCTATTAAAACATAATTAATATTTACATTTCGGATGATTTTCACTCACTCAATATCTCTCTCTCTCTCTCTCTCTCTCTTCTTCTCCGTTTTCTTCTTCGCCATCAATCTCCATTTTTGACGAAGCTATGAAGGGAAAACAATTTCTTGAAGAGCTTTCTCCGATGCCGGCAATCATCAATCGAAATGATAAGAATTGAGGAGAAAAAGAAAAAGAGAGAGAGAGAGAGAGGGATTTATCTCAAATTTTATTTGATTGTTCTAGATTCTCATCGATTGAAATTTCATCGAGTTGGTGCTGCTGTATGATGTCTTCGAGTTCAATGTTTGATATGATTGTGGTTTTTTTTTTTGTTTTCGCTTGCCGATTGTTGTCATTGTTTTTATCGATATTAATTGCATAGTTTTTGATTTGATTGAAGCCACTTGGGACTCGAGAAATAAGCTCGATGATGTTGGGATTATTACAACTTTGATTTAATAATTTCACATTTGAATCTGTTATTGAAAGAGATCTCATTCTTTGAGTAGAATTTCACCTTGATTGTCTTCATCAACAAAGATCTCAACAATTTTAATTGAGAGTGATTTTGTTCGAAAAAAAAATTCAAATTTTCATAACATTCATCAATTTAATAGATCTAGGACCGAATTTAGAATTCGAATGTTTCTGGCAAGATCTCCTAGTATTGGTCTTTCATTTATCTGTCTTGAATTTTCCGTTTTTTTTTTTGATGGATTTCGATTAGAATATGAAACATTCTAGCCGATTCTATTGTGTAGGTTTCACTTTGAAAACTATCTATCACTTGTTTGCTTGCAATCTATTAAGATGTGAGAACAACAATCTCTTCAGGTTCCTAGAAAATAGCTTCTCGAGAAAAACGAGAAAAAAAAGAGGATTCCAAGTGAAGAAGAAAAATCTCAAAGTTTTCAAATTAAAATAAATAAAATCTTTGATTCGGTGTTGAATGTTTTTTTTTTTGCGAAATAATCGGATCATCAATGAGACTGAACAAAATGAGAATAGCTTAGAATAATTATCAGTATCACTTGTATGGAGAGAAGAGGAGTTGCGAATCTTCAAACTAATTGTTTCAAAACCAAGTAAGAAGAGAAGTAGAAGAAGTCCTGCAAAGCGATCTCGATCATAGCAAAATGTTTCCTCGAAACAGTTTGCAACATCATCATTTTGTTTGTTACCAAAATAATCGGCACCATTTCGAAGGATTTTCTCGTTCTAAATCATCTTCATTACACATCATCATCATCAAAAAAAAAAAAAAAAAAAACGATCTCTGTTACCTGTTCGTTTTCGATCACCGCTGATGTCTTTGTTATAATTTCGAGTCTCAATACACTTTTAAAAAATCAAAACGTTTTTTTTTCTTCGTTCTAGAACGAACATTAATTTTTTATTCGATTTTTATGATGTTGAAATAAATTTGGTAGTAATAATAATAATAATAATAATAATAATAATAATAATACAAAAAAGAAAAGCTAATTCCCAACTTTCGAATTTGAATCAGGATTAATTGTTTTTTGTTTTTCAAAAAAAGAGAAGCTGGTGGTATTTGTGGTGGTGATGATAGTGAGATATAAGATCGTTGTTTAAGTCTTTGAAATTTATCTCTTTCTCTTTCTCTCTCTCTCTCTCTCTCTGTGTTTTGTTTTGCTGAGAAAATAAAAATGACTTCTTCGAAACTTAAGCACCGAAAATGGATTCTTTTGAACCTTTTTTTTTTTTTTTGAAAGGATTACTCTCTCCTCGATTCACATTGATTGTTTGAGCTATCGAATTCGCATTCACCATATTCGTAATGATTCAATCAATGCTTTTGATGCTTATTCAATTTATTGTTTATCTTTCACCTTTCATCTCATTGCTTTCTTTTTTTTTTTTTTTTTTTGTTTTTTCACACGAAGCAAAGTTTTAAAGATTTGAGATTCGAGTTTTGAGTTTCATATTCAGTGAGCTAAGATAAATCTTTGCATTTAGCATTGGAAAATTTTTAATTGCCAACAATCTTTTTGGTGAAGAGAATCACATCAGAATGACACAGAAGCTCAAAAAATAAAAAAAAACAAGAATCGATTGCAACTCTTAATGCTTTATCGTTTAAGATTTTTTTATTGCATCAAATTTTTTTTGAAGATGATGTCTTATCGAACGAAATCAATAAAAAAAAAATAAACTTCTTCTTCTTCTTCTTTCGTCTTAGAAATCAAATGATTGCAATTCGAATCGTTTTCGTTCTTTCATCTTCAATCTCGACCAAAAAAAGTTCTAAATGATCAAACTTTTAGAAACTTAACAAATTCATCATCGATTCGATGAGATAATCATACATCTTCGATACATTTTTGTTTGTTTTTTGTTTTTTTTTTATTTGGTATAAATTCTTGTCAAACGAAATCGTAGTGTAATGAATATTTTAGCACCTTGTTTGTTGCTGACAATCTCTTGACAATGCATACAATCATCATCTATCTCATCATCAAGTTTGGGTTTGGGAGCAGCGAAAAAAAAAAATCACACTTCAAACTAAAGCTAAACGAATTCTATTCGGTTATTTTTTTTTCTCCCGGTGTAAAAAATAATTTCGAAAGTCTAATAAAGCTTTATCGCTTCATAATGATTGAAATCAATGTGTTTGATTTTTCTTTTTTTTTTTTTTTGTCTTCTTTTTTTTTTTTGTCACCAATAAAGCTCTGTCATTGTTGATGCTTGAGAGAGAGAGAGAGAGAAACATTGCCTTCGATAAGTTTTTATTGATCAATTTGATTGTCTTCGTTGAGGATTACCAGAAACTATTGTACAGCGACAAGTTTATGTTAAGTTTCAAGATTATCATAATGATTTCAATGATTAATTATTAATAGCTGTTATGAGAGTATTTAGCTACAAATCAACGAAGAATCAAATCAGATCAAACCGATAATCTCTTCAAATAGAGAAAGTCTTCAAATCATTTTCATTCTCTCTCTCTCTCTCTCCATACCATTTGTTTGATTTTGAAATCTAAATGATAAATTATAATCTCTCTAGCTATGTTTGATTCTAAATGTTTGCTAGGAAAAAAAAATCCAGATCATAGAAAATGATGCACAAAAGATGATTCGGACAAAATCTAAACGAATTGGTGACACTCACACACAAAGCACAACACACACAAAACACACAGAGCATTAAACAATACAATAGAGACGTGACGTATTGACAATATTTGATGTTTTCAATGTTTTCAATTTTCTCGGATATTATACAAGATAACGATACACAGACTTTCATCAAATCAGACTCAAAACGAGACAGAACAACAGGCAAAAGCAAATGAGGATAATTTCATAGATTATTGTTATGTCTCTCTCTCCCTCTCTCTCTCTCTCGATGTGTGTTTTTGGTAATTAAATTAATCTTTCATCACAAATCATCTCTCTAATCCCTTATATCATGAGAATTGATGGTGACAAATTGATCTACGACCAGATCTCTTTCTCTATCTCTCTCTCTCTCTCTCTCTCTCTCTCTTAATCTCAATTTATTTAAAAATCTTAATTATTATAATCTTCTAAAGAAGCTCTTTAAGCAATTGATTTGTTTGTTTCATTTGATCACTTTCATACTGGATAAACGGTCACGAAGGAGACATTGGAGCTGGCGATATCTTCAATTTCGACAAAGATTTTGATCGAATCCGATGTGACAAACATCGCATTTGAATCAATCAATCAATCAATCGATCAATTAGAGTGAGACAAAATCAAATCAAAAACAAATCATAAAGCTCAATTAATTAGCTAATCAAATTATGAGAGAAAGAGAGAGAGAGATTATTATTGAATCACTACTGTTAAGTACAAAGAGAAAAATACCGACAAATTTCTATTTTAGTCCTTATTCAATCAAATTCAAATTTATAATCTTTGAGGATCGATATCGTTTCCAATGACAAATTTATTCGATTGAGATGTTTTTTAAAAGAAAAACTTTGATCTCTTAGAGCTTATCCGCTTCAGTTTGAAGAGAGAGAGAGAGAGAGGAAAGAGATCAATCGATTGATCAATAATCATCTCCATAATCTTCATTAAGTTGCCACTGGTGATGATGATGATGATGATGGTTATAGTGGTTTTCTTCTCAAATTTTGTTTTCAATAAAAAATTTCTGTCAAGTAAGAGTATTTTGTGATCGAAAACTAAATAGTTTTGTTCCAAAAATTAGTTTGCATTTCGAACTTTAATTCAGCCCCTCTTTCTATGGTTAAGATTGCAACGATCGAGTGATCGATCTCAATCGTTGAATTGTTCATTGGTTTCAAACCGTTCAAATTTTGTTTGATTTAACCGACATTTTTTTTTCTCCTTCTCGTTGGAAAGCTAATCTAATCTTGAGATTGTGATTCAATCAAATCAATTTATACACAGTGCAAGACATTTTAGCATCGATAAGAGAATCTCAAATGCATTTTTGAGAACACCAGGATTTAATTATGATGATGGTGGTGGTTGTTGTTGTGATGTATCTCACCGAAATTAATCTCTGATCCAACGAGATTTGATTCCTGGAATTCGTTTTTCTCTACCAACAATATCTTAAGTTTTAAGTTTAGTCCTTGTCTGATTGAGTTCGAATCACAAAAAAAAAGATCGACACTATTTCTGCTATTTTTTTTTCGCCGTAACTATTTGACTCAAAATAATATCGTTTAGGCCTTCAATTATCGAACTATCAAACAAATAAAATCATCAGCCAATCTAGAATTATCAAGTTTCTCCATTTCAAGCTATTCTCTTCGAATGATCTATTTTTTTCTCTCGCTCTCTCTCTCTCTCTCAAAAAAACTAGCCTAAGGCAATCGAAGATCATCTAGTGTGAAGGATCCGAAAAGAAGTGAGAAAAAGAGAATTGAGACAGTTATTTGAAAAAGAAGAAGAAGAAGAAGAAGAAGAAGAAGAGAAGAGAGCGACAGAGAGGAATCGAACAGAAGCTAGTTCAGGTATCGAATACCAGAGAAACCTAGCTGGAGAATTTTGCGAATGTTCTTATTTGGCTCATCCTTCCAGAGCTCATCTCTATCGATTGGAATGATAAGAATGTTATCATCTCATAATCTAAGATCTTTATTTACAAAAAAAAATGGTAACTATTTGATCGCCAACAATCGCACTTTTAGAATTGCATCACAATGACTAATTAATCCGAACGATTGAAGTTCTTCCAATGACAAAGCATCACTTTTGCTGCTCAAAAGAGAGGGACAGAGAATAAATCAATTTTGATTGAACAAAGGTGTTTGATTTTCACTGATAATTCTGTCATTTGAATTGAATTGTAGCGAAAAATTTTCCCTAGTTTCTTGATCATCATCAAATATGAAAATTTTTCCAACATACCTGTGAACAAACTCACACACACACACACACACACATACTCACTTAGAGGTGCACAGGTGTATCGGTCAAAATCAAATCATATCATTCTCTTGCTCTTTATGCGAAGATGAATGTAAGATGACCTTTTCGAAATCTTCGATATTCAGTCAAGATTGTTTGATTTTGAATTATTCAATTCGAAGCTATTTCTCTCTATCTCTCTTTATGTGATAATTTTCTCCGAATAGAGTGCACCTGCATTCAAAAATCTTTCTTTGTACGATGACAAAACAATTCAATGTTTCAAACAATATCGAAATAATTATTTCAATCAAATAAAATTTTAGAGGCGGTCGGATTCTCGGATCTAAATTGTTCGAAATAATTATAAATTTTAATTTTTATTTGCCTTTTTTTGAAAAAATTTTTTCATCACCAGAAGCTAAAATCAATTCATCATCATCGGGAAGAGAGAGAGAGAGAGAGAGAGAGAGAGAGAGAGAGAGAGAGAGAGAGAGAGAGGAAAAAAAATTTCATCGGATTCGAATTTTTTCTCGATCCTATGACTCTTCCAGTATCATCATCATCATCATCATCATTTTTCTAAGATCTCATTACTCATTTCATACTGGGAATCAATATTTTAACCTTAAAATTTGAGAAGAATAGAGAAAGTAATCCATCTTTTAGCTGATCAATTTAAAGTATGCAATTAAACAATCATTGCTAAAATACTTGATCATTCGTTAGATTCGATTCGATTCGATTAGATTCAATAATCTTTCGAAATGTTTCAAATAGTTTTGTGACGTTTCATTTGGTTATTTTTGTTTGCTTGGATGATGTGAACATTTTTAGCATTCTAGTCTTCATCATCATCTAATCTTTAGGTACCAAGCTGTTTTCTGAACTTTGATTTCTCTACCTTGTTTTTTCCTTCTCTCTGTCTCTAAGGTCCTCTGGCAAAAACATCATCGTCATTGTTCTAAATGATCCATTTTTATTTTGTTCTAGTTCATCATCATTCATTTGTCTCTCGATCTTTAAGTAGGGTCTAATAGATACAAAAGATCTAAGGTCAATCGAAGATTGTGAAGAATAAGAAAATCAATCAAAATAGAAAATAAAAAATAATTCCGAGCATTTCTTTCTTTCGTTCTCTCGTTAATTGGGAGCAATTCACACAGGTGAAAATCATAACCCAAAGCAAAGTTATGCGAACACTACAATGGATACTAGCTCAGTTTGATTCAACTTCTATGATGATGAACCTTGAGGCTAGGCCTCAAATTGCTAATGACTAGTAGCACATTAAGTTCTCGTTCAAGTACAAGAGCACTGAGTACCAACAATAGAGCAGAAATGATCAGAAATTGAAATTCCATTACTTATGTTTTGAAAAATCGAAGCAGTTTAAAAAAAAAATGTAAAACAATCTTGCGAACAACGCGATTCCCTTGCGCGATTGTTTTCAAAAAAAAAGTCAAAAAGTTAAATTTTTGATTTCCATCAAAGATGAATTTGATAAGAGAGAAAAAAATCGAATCTCTTCGAATCAACAATAGGTAATCAATAGCTCTGGGGTTGGAAAGAAGAGTTCAGAGATTATCATTGATTCGCAAGCTAAGCTAAACGATTCATTCGCTTTGAAGGATCGGTTCGGACTAACCCTATTCAGAACAAAAAGATGATATCTCTTTTCGATCGATTGATCCAAAAAACTATTAAAACACCATTTTGTTCTATGTTAATACTCTTGAAATGTTTCATCTCATCTCTCTTATCGGTCATTTTTTCTTCCAAAATGGTTAATTTTTTTTCACAAAGATCAATGCAAATATCATTCGAACAAAAGGCATTCAAAAAGGTGTTTGCACAATTTTTTTTTCGCTCCAATTTTATTGGTCGATTTGTAGAGATTGTCCATCGTAACATTTGTGTGTTTGTGTGTGTGTGTGTGTGTGGCGTGTCCATATTGGATTGTTGGTGACCAACAACACGAGCCACACACGTAACTTTGAACACAACACACACAAACATGTAAGATGAATGATCAAAAAGACAGAGAGAGAGAGAGAGAGAGAGAGAGAGAGAGAGAGAGAGAGAGAGAGAGAGAGAGAGAGAGAGAGAGAGAGAGAGAGAAATTTAGATAAAAAAATAAAGATAAATCTGAAGATAACAAAAGAAAAGGTCAATGAGAAAAAAAAAATCCAAAAAGAGAATTAATTCAAAAGAGAAACTTAGAAGAACTTTAGCTCAAAGAATAGAGATGACAATTGTTAATGTTAAGAATTGCATTGCTAAAATTATTTCGATGAGAATTTTCTCTGATTTTATTTATTTTAGTCCATTTTTTTTTCCTCTCTCCTTTTATTCGATTCTATTCTCAACAACAACAACAACAAAAAAATTGATTTTTGATAGTAGTTTGCGATAATAATGGCTGTGGTGTTTGGTTAGAATTGGTAGAGCCCTTCGGCGATCCAAAAAAAAAAAGAAAAGAAAATTGAAGTCAATTAAAAATCTATTAGAAGCGATTACAATTGATCGTCTTTCTAAGACCTAGAACACCTATCACTCAGTAGACCTAGAGACCAGGAACATAATGAAACACACACACACACACACTTGAGAATCAATTGTGATCCAACAACTATTGATCTTTTGTTTCGATCATACATTTCTTCTCTTCGAACCTAATCAAACTCTCTCTCTCTCTCTGCTCGCTGTTTTTCCCTAGAGCTCTTCTTCAACATTTTCATCATTATTTATTATTCAACACAATAGCTTGTCGGGTAGAGAGAGAGAGAGAGAGAGAGAGAGTAGAGAAAATTTTTAATTTATTACCGAGAAATTAAATTTTATTTGAATTTTTTTTTCTTTTTGTTCTCGTTTCTTCGAAATCAGATCAATATGATCGTAGAGATTCGAACCTAAGAGATAGAGATTGTCTTATCTTCGCTTCTTCTCTCTCTCTCTCTTATTGTCTATCTATCTTTCAGATATTTCAGACCATGTCTGAAAAATCTTTTGAGATAATAAAACAAGGTGAAAGTTTGATTAATCGCTATGATTGTTTTTTTTCAAATGAAATTTGATCTGATAATTTTAAAAAATTGACTTTGATATAATTTTTTTTTTCGCAGACCATATTTCCTATGGTCTGGTGGGAAGTGATCATCTTTGTTGTTTTTAAACATCACCAAGGATCCCACACATCGAGAAAACTATTGAATCGATCTTATGTTTGGATTCGATCTTCGATTAGTTTTGGTACAATGTTTGTTCCTGAATCTTTACGAAATCTATCCTCGAGCCACCACCACCATCATCATCGTATCGATTTCGATCGAATTTTCTCTAGCCATTTTCTTCTTCTCAAGTAGCTGTTAAACGTTGTTATTGTCGTTGTTGTCGTTTTTGTCGTTTTTGTTGTTCGCATTGTTTCGTTTTGTCTCATATAGAACATTGAAATTGATCCAGATAAAAAACTAGCCCAATCATATCGGAGGTGGTCGTGTGCTTGTTGTTCGAATCACTTCATCAGACCGGACGGTCTCGAAATTTTAGACAAAAAAAAACGTTTTCAAATTGTCACCATTGTCTGCGTACTTTTTTTCTCCACTAGAGTCGATCTCTAGTGTTCCATTTGAAGAAGAAAATAGAAGAAGAGTATCTTGAACAATTGAGAGAGGTCGAGAGAAAAAAAAAGTGACATATGAGACAAATTATGGGCTTCACTCTATTGTTAATTTCTATTTTCTCATTGTTAAAATGAACAATTTGATTGTTTATTGGTTAGGTTCGAGATGCCCACCAAGGCAGAGAAAACCATTTTGAATCTGATGAAGATCAATCCAAGGAAGATCTAGTTCGAATGAGAAACGATCCTAGATGGAGAAATTAAAAAATGGTCTAAATGATCTCAAAAACAAGGCTCAAATCAGATTTTAAATCGCAAAGGACTCGATCAATTAGATTAAGGATTTTTTTTTTTTGAATAAATTCTCTTCGATTATCTCAAAAAGAATTAGAATTTTCTATTTTAATGCTCCAGAAGATCAGATATTTGCTGTGAGGAAAACTTTAAAAAAAAAACAAAACATTTCGGCATCTTTTTTGACGTCATCCGTTTGATTTCGTGGGAAAATCCTTCGAACACGTTTCGATCAAATATTGAGAAGAGCGATGCAAGATGAAACAAACATAGATGAGCACCCAAAAAAAAGAGATTTAGAGATTTGATTCGAATGCTTTTGCTTCGGAAGAAACAAACCACAATCAACAAGACTATATATATCTCAAAGAATTGAATAAGGAAAAAAAAACAAAACACCAAAATATAGCAACAGAATCAAAAGATCGTAAAAAAGTGGGCGATGAGGAGTGAGGGGGGAGAGAAACCACTTGACACTTCTCGAGAGATTACATAAATATTGGGCGAGAAAATATCGAAATTCTTTTTCTTTTTCTTTCGGATTTTTTTCTCTCTCTCTCCTTGGCAAACAAAACCTAAAGAGAGAGAGAGAGAGAAGTATTGTTGATGTTTTCTTTGATTTCGGAATTTTTTTTATTCGCTTTTTTCCACCGATACGCGGTCTTCTTTTGCATCGGAAAACAGATCTCTTTCTTTCTTTCTTTCTTTCTTCAATTTTCTTTTGTTTCTTTGATTGAGAAAGATTTCATTTGCATTTTAAGTTTACTTTCATAGTTTCACTTCGATATGTTTCGATATATATTCGATATTAGGTTTTGATTGGTTGGATCGAAACGATTCTAGTATTTTTGGTATCGCTCTCCCCCTTTCCCCTTGATCCCATCTATCCTTGTATCAGAGATCTTTTTTCTTTAAGCGATGATGATTAAGGTTTTGAAAATGAGGAAAAAAATCGAATCTAAGATGAGATCAATCGATCTCGATGTTGATGTCAATGATAATTTGATTGATTATTGAATTGATTTTTGTTCTCTTTCAATCGATGATTGCGAAACAAATCAGAATTGTTTGCATTTGGTTTGTGTATAATTTTACCTTAAAAAAAAATTCCTCTAGAAATTTATCTAAATAATAATGAAAAAATAATAATAATAATAATAATAAATCTCCTCTCTTCTCTTATCGATCGATCTTTAAATCTGATTGAGCATTTATTTGCTTGACTACAATGACATCTGGACAAATATTATAATTTCTTATCTAAGATTGCAATCTTTCAGGTTTCGCTATGATTTTGATTTTGTTTGACCATCATCTAATTATTGGTTACCATTTTCATCTACTCTATCTAGTCAATTAGAGATTTTTATCTCTCAATAGAATGATATAGCTATAAACAAATTATTCGTTTATCTTCCAATTCAATCAAGAAACCAACAAGATCTAATCAAAGTGTTGGAATTGTCCATCGCACACACAGATTAAGGTGTTTGGAACGAAGAACAAAGAAGAACAAAAGAATCCTTTCATCTAGTAATTAATTTAATTATTAGTTTGAAATTTCTTTCCGCTTATTCTCATTGATTATCTTTTTGATTTTTGCAATCTTAATGATTCAAATTAATTCAGCTGCATACGAAATTTTGATTGAATAAATCTTGTTTTTTTTCTCTCTCTCTCTTCTCTCTTTAGCTTCGATAAAATCAAAACGATCTCAACGATTTTGTTCGCAAGCGATGTGAAATAGTGAACCATGGTCCATGCAACTAATCTATCTAATCATTCACAACCGTTGGCTGATTCAATTGTGATGGTAGGCGGTGCCGGTGGTCTTCATCCGAATCATCATTCTTCGCTCGGTCATTCATTGTTAGGTACTAGAAATCATCATCATCATCATCTCCTAAATCAACAACGACAACAACATCAGCATCCACATCTAAGCGGAGGCAATCATTCTTTACCTCTATCTGCTTTACCAACAACGCCACAATCACTGCATCATTCAATGTCACCACCAGCTATCGATCCAATCAGTTTGCTTGCAGCCGATTCAAATCATAGCTCAAAACATCGCCATCATCAACATCATCGAAACAATCCAGTTTCACCAACGATTGGCTCACAAGTACCATTAGAGCCTCCACCTCCTCCCGCGATAACATCCTCCTCCTCTTCTTCTTCTTCTTCTTCTTCGACACAAATACCTCAACAAATGACAATCATTAATGGAAATCGTTTGAATAACTCTAAAAACGAAACAAACATAGTCAACAATCGTCAATATTTGAATGGAAACTCACCAAATTCTGTGAATTCGATGCCAAATCCAAATCAACAGTCAAATCATCATCATCAGCAACATCAGCAACAGCAACAGCAGCAACAGCAGCAGCAATTAGCATTACAGAATCAATTACTTTCAATGTTACCGAATCATTTAGCATCTTATCTGGCACCGTTCCCAGCCCATTTTCTAGCTCAAGCAACATTCGCAACGAATGGTTGCAATCCACTCTCGACACTGATCAATTCAGCCAGCAATGGTTCCAATCCGAAAGTGTTCCAATCGAATCAACAGCAACTTTTTGAACAGCGTCCGGTCTCCTCATTGAATCTGGAAGAACTATGCGAATCGAATCGAAATTTCTTGATGAATTTCACTCGGCCACTATCGACATCATCCTCTTCGTATCAACGAAACAATTCTCAACAATCTGATTCAACACAGCAATTAGTGAATGATAAAACTATAGCTAATTTGATGGAAAAATCATCGATTCGAAATGATTCGAAAAAACTCGATCAAAACAAATCGAAATCTTTTGGTGGTAGAGATAAAATTCTATCCGATAATAACAGTTTAGTTCGAACATCTTCAGCATTGAGTGTGAGAAAAACCACTCCATCAACGATCGTACCGATCTCGGCAACAGTTCCATCGAATCGATCGATTGGATCTAAATCAAAGTCAAAATTCGATTTCACTCGTCTAGCGCAATCAGCTACTGAAGGTAAATTGAAAGAGAATTGTAGCGATGAAAATCATACCAATCAAAGCGAAAAAGATCTTCAGCAATTAGCTTCGATGAAATCGGATGATCTGAAAAAGGAGAAAAACTATGAAGGACCGATTGTGATGACACATAAATCGTTCATATCTCAACCAAACGGACCGTTCGATCAGCACAATATTGTTGCGAATAAGATGTTAACATTGTTGAATGGAGCCAGTCCATTCGCTCAATTGACTCAAGATGGTAAAGCACAGACCGCTGGCTCTTTTTTCGGTCCAAATTTCTCCGCACAAACCTTGCTTTCTACTCTACAACATCAAAGTCCACAGTTAGCTGATTATTTTTCCAGAAAACTTGCTCGTGTTAATCGGATCTCATCGAGACCTAAGAAAGAGTTCATTTGTCGATATTGTCAGAGACGATTTACTAAATCGTATAATCTTCTCATACACGAACGAACGCATACCGATGAACGACCGTATACTTGTGACATATGCAATAAAGCATTTCGAAGACAAGATCATCTTCGTGATCATAGGTAAGTTTGTAACAAAATCATTCGGAACAAAATCTAAACCTACATAATCTGATTTGATTCGTATAGAAATCGTATAATAATTAAAAAAAATTGTCTTTCTTTTCTTCCTTCT
The DNA here is from genome assembly GCA_020844145.1 of Sarcoptes scabiei. Lineage (NCBI taxonomy): Eukaryota > Metazoa > Arthropoda > Arachnida > Sarcoptiformes > Sarcoptidae > Sarcoptes > Sarcoptes scabiei. The sequence continues at coordinate 1,209,951 of CP080488.1, forward strand.
CAAACAGATACATTCACTCGAAAGAGAAACCATTCAAATGTACAGAATGTGGAAAAGGATTCTGTCAATCTCGAACGTTAGCAGTTCATCGAATTTTGCATATGGATGATTCGCCACACAAATGTCCAACTTGTGGACGTTCGTTTAATCAACGATCGAATCTCAAAACACATCTATTGACTCATACGGATATCAAACCATACAATTGTTCCGATTGTGGAAAAGAATTTCGAAGAAACTGTGATCTACGTCGACATATGCTAACCCATTCGTTCGGTTCCGGTGGTGGTGGCGGTGGTGGTTTGTTGAGCAACGATAACGAATCCATTCATCATTTTCAAGACAGAAACGATGAGGAAGGTGAAGAGGAAGACGATCAAAGTGAGACCATCAAGAATGGAAAAAATAATCGAGACAGATTGCTTGAAGGAGAGAAAACGCGATCGATATCGGAGCCAAACGGATCGAAACAATACGGTACCGATCGAATGTTGTCAAATCATCAATCGAATCAGAATCCAGTTCGAGGACGTCCACCTTTGAACGTTCATCGTCAACAACAAACATTGACCGTATTTGCTCAAACGAAAAATATCGACCGAAACAATCATCGAAGACAATCATCACCCTCATCATTATCGATCTCGAACCAAAATTTTGTTTCCGATCGATCGAAATCTCAAATCAATTCTCTTACAGATCTCTCTGGTGAAGAATCGTATCGATTCGATGCCGAAAACGATGATGAAACGATGATTGCCGAAGAAGAAGAAGAAGAAGAAGACGAAGATTGTGATGATAACGAAGAGCGCGATGATGAAAAGGTGATGGTTGAGAACAATATGGAAGATGAAATCGGTAGAATGATGGACAACGAAGATGATGATGATGATGATGTTGATGTTGATGTCGATATTGATGTTGTCAATAGAAATGAAACGAATAATATCATCAACTCCGATGTCGATGTTGATGATGAGCTAGATGAAAGCGATAAGAAAAAATTTCATCAATTGATCAAAGTAGCAATGGTTGTCAATCAACATCAACAGCGACAGCAACAACAACAACAACAGCAGAAACTAAACCATCAACCTTCAACAAGACGAAGATCAGCATCATCAATGAAATCGAATAGATCCAATAGATCATCATCCACACCATCATCACCGACAACGGATAGTAGAGTGAATAGAAGGTATGATGGCGATGATATCAACAGTGAAGATCGAAACGATCTGTATGATGGTAATGATAAAGTGAGAAAATTTCCAAAGGACATTGATCTTGTTAATTGTTACGAAAAAAATGGCAATCAACGACATCATCCGAGATGGAATTCAACAACCAATACTTCCGTTCACAATACAACCGCGATCGATATCGAGATCAAAAATGTAAAAAAATCGATTCCATCTCGGATGGAGAAATTGATTGCGAACAATTCTGACTATCTGAATGATCGAGATAGAGATCACGATGATGGAATAGAAAATGGAGATGAAGATGATGATTTGATCGATGTTGAGAATTGAAAAATATAAAAATTATTTCGATCAAATTCGTAGCTTGCGTATCTCGACTACGACTTTCGACTTTGACTCTTTCCAACATTCATCATCACCTTCATCTGGTTTGCTAATCATTCAGAGAATCTATTGTAAGCTTACGGAAGTCGATCTCGAATCTATCTTACGGTAACTATCAAATGATTTACTGTTCATTTCTTCAACTCGTTTTTTCGTTCTTTGTTTACACTGTTCTATCTTTTCTTATAGATTTTTTCTTCTCCTAATTATTTGAAAATTTTTGGAGAAATGTTTGTAATGTGTGTACTCTATTTATTCTCTTAGATTCTTGCATTTGTTGAAATTTCAATTCAAATAAGAAGTGAAAATAAATTTTCAAGAAAAACCAAAGAACACGATTTAATTTTCTTATTTTGTTTAGATTTTTTAACTGTTATAGATTTTTTTTCTGATTGAAAAATTTGCAATTTTTGCAATCAATTTACGTTTTGGAACGTACACACAAGATTCATTTTGAAGATTCGATATCGAGATCGTGATATTTCATCAAAGGTTTAGTAGTGACAATCTTGGAAGAGGATAGAGCGATCCCAGAAGACTATCATATCCACTCCTATCTGTTCAAAATTCTAGGGCCGCAAAGTAACCGAAAACGAAAAAAAAATTGGTACCCATCAGCGGGGATATCATTTCACGAATCTTTCCTTCAATCAAAAAAAAAAAAAAAAAGAAGAAGAAGAATAATGATACTAATAATCAGATTGAGAATATCATAGCGTTTGGAGAGGTTAGCACGATTTATTATTGTTTTTTTTTCTGAATGAAATCAAAACGATTCATTCAGGAAACGAGAAAAGAAAAGAAAGCTAGACAGATCTTGATCGTACAATGAAGTTTCGATTCAGAGAGAGAGAAAAAAAAAATCTTCAAGGTTCATCTTCCAACACTTGGTCTAACTACGATGATTAAAATTGGCCAATCTAATTGAGGAATATTTTTCACTTGATTCTTTTACATTTCTTAATTTTTTTATTTTCATTTTCATTCACACGAATCGTGTTAGCTTGCTGAAAGTGATGTTCGTCGAAAACTTATCATCGAGAAGGGAAGGAGAGGAGAGAAAAAAATTGAATTGAAATTATCGAATATTGTAACACCTTGCTAACGTCTAACATCTTGATGGTTGGAACAGAATCGATGAACTTTCAAGCAAACAACTCAAGCCAATTAGTCAGCTTAGTTAGTTAGTTTTTTTTTCGTTCACTAACGTACATCTCATTCTCTCATTCTCTCATTCTCTCTCTCTCTCTCTCTCTCTTATATCAAGATTCTTACCTTCCGAACTGATTGAGAAGATATTTGTGAAACAGCAGCAACAGCAGCAGCAGCAGCAGCAGCTAACAAATTCACCTGAACGATCCAACCAGAATTCGAATAGATCACGAATTCTCTCTCTCTCTCTCTCTCTCTCTCTCTCTCTCTCTCTCTCTTGCTCTTGCTCTCTTTACTTGTAATAGAAAAACAAATTGAAAGGTGAAAAAATAAGTGAAATATTATTAGTTTTTGATAAGTTTTTACGTTTTTCTCGTTGCGATTATTTAAAACCTTCAGAGACAAGAAAATGGTCCATCATCATTGCTGCTCTTCATCCTAGCCTGATACTTTTCCTAGTAGGCCAATATTAATCTCTCTCTCTCTCTCTCTCTCTCTCTCTCTATCTCTATCTCTCTTTGAATCCGACAAAGAAGAAGACGAAGACGAAGACGAAAAAGATAAGCTCTCGACAATATAATCAGATATGTTCCGCTAATAATAATAATAATAACAGTGGTGGTAATGGCGATGATGATGATGATGATAACTATCACACCATTTCCCATAAGAAGAGCAACATCTAGTCTCTTGATTCTAGTGGTGGATAATCATATTTTTCACCCCCCTTCCAAAGTTCTTATAATATCAGCTCGAAGATTGATGGGAGGAAATAAGAAAAAAAGAGAGTATGTTTGTTTATCTTTTTTTAAACGACTCAAATTGAATTCAAAGTTTCTCGTTTTTCTGGTTGATCGGTGATGATCATCATCATCATCATCATCATGATCCATAGCATTATCATTATTAGTTTCGAATTTTGTTCATTCATTCATTTTTAGAATGAAACAACAGCTCCAAAATAGAATGAATGAATCTTACATGGGGGGAGGAGAATCGATTGATAGAGAACAAGAGAGAGAGAGAGAGAGAGAGAGAGAGAGAGAGAGAGCGAGTTGATTGCATAGAAATTATAGATCGAATAATGAATGAGATTCTGAATAAAGATCGGTAACCGATGATCTTCGTGATTAAATTTTCACCTTTCTTTTTTTTTTTTTTGCAACCAAAACATTTCATATGGTTGCGATTTCATCAATCGAAGATAACGTGAACGTTTTTCACTATATTCAGATCTGAACTTTGCGAACAAGTCTCAACGGAAATCACGAATTCTCTCCCCCCGCTCTCTTTCTCTTTTCTCTCTCCCCCTCCGCTCTCTCTCAGTCGTTTTGGTCTGTTCCACTTGCTATCGATGATGGTGATGTTGTTGATGATGATTATCAGAACTTTTTTTTGAGATTTTAATGACCAATGTTCGATATGGAGAAATCGATCGCTAAAGAGAGAGGATCGTAAAAAAAAAGTGAAGATTATGGAAATCGGTGAAAAAATTTGAAATTTGTTACAAAATCAAGGATAGTAGTCTCGATTCAATTTCGATCACTTTCAAGATATTAAATTTAATTTGCAAACTTTTACCGCAATTTTTTAAGGGAAACAAGGGCTCTTGGTCTATAAATAGATCTCCTATTTTTGTTTTTTGGTCTATAGAATCCATTTTATTACCCTATGGCCTCTGAAATTATTTTGCTTTATTCACTAGTCACACAAAAATATTTTCCAATTGAATTCGATTCTTTTGCAGCGACGAGAAAAAAAAAACAATCCAATTCTTTTGTTATTTTACTTCTTCTAAATTTTATTTCAAAATCAATTCAAAAAAAAAAATAGATTCGAAATGAATTTATTTTTGAGAAAAGTTTAATGAGAAGAAGAAGAAAAAATAAAAAAAAATAAAATAAAATCCTCATAAATTAGCAAAGTTTTTACCTATATTTGTGTGTGCCTGTATGTATGAATGTGTCATAAAACACCTGGATTCTAGATTGTGGATTATTAGGGTAAGATTAAATGAAGTAAGATGTTTCTTCTTCATTCCCTACATCTTTCATATTGAATTTAGAGTGAAAAATAAAATACCTCTAAAGCTTAGATAGAAAGCTAGCAAAAGGATTATTATATCTATGATAGAGAAATCCGATTGGATTCGAAATGGATTCGATTTCACTGTAAGATCATCAAAGGTAATCAAAAACGTTTTCGTTCGGTTTGTTTATTTTCTGTGCTCCGAACTATGAATGAAGCATTCAACGAACAAACTGGAACTTGTTTTCAATTCTTTCGATCTTTTTTTTTTTTTTTTTTTGATTCTTCTCTATTTATTCATTCGAAGCTAACCGTATTGTTTTGTTGTTGTATCAGTGATGGAATCGACAATTCATCGAATTTCACTCTCTCTCTCTCTCTCTCTCTCTCTTTCGTTGCCGAACAATTTCGAATAATTTATTAGTATCGAAACAATGTTTGTATTTATTAAACTTATTTAAAATGTCGATGGTCGTTTTTTTTCCCGAGTTGTTGTTGTTGTTTTTGTCGTTTTTGTTGTCATTTGATTGCAAATCGATCCACAATTCCAAACAAAACAAACAAATCTAAGCAAAAAAAAAAAAAACATCTGTCCGTCACAAAAAAAGAGCGAATCGATTCGATTTATTTCGAAATTTTAAATATCAAATTCTAAATTGCTGGAATGAAAATCCGATCAAAATATCTCTCTCTCTCTCTCTCTCTCTCTAAAATAATTAACTCTAATAGAAGAAAATTTAACTCAATTCGATTGAGGATCAAAGGTGGAGTATTTTTTTTTTTTTTTTTTTTTTTTTTTTTGTAAATAAAAACACAAAAGCAATCGTCGTAATTGTCGAGAACTTTTTATAACTCAATCAAAACGAGTTTATTTTGTTGTTTGTTGTGACAATCGTATGTTTCGATCTCGAATTCAATTCAATCGTAATTTTCGATTCGAATAAAAAAAAGTGAGAGAGAGAGAGAGCAAAGAATAAAAGTTAAAAATAGATATTCTATTCTTTGAGAAGCGAGAGAGAGAGAGAGAGAGAGAGAGAGAGAGAGAGAGACATAGAGAAAGGATTTCAGCACGCGTCACATTGATAAATTGGTCCACACTATTATTATCTAGAGTGAGAGAAAATTGAGCCGATTTCGAATGAAAATAAATTATTAATTAGTCGAAATTATTTTGACGACATTTAGCATTCGAATCTTGGATCCAAATTCAAGTGATTCTATTGAATCGAATAGTGAGAGAGAGAGAGAGAGAGAGAAATAAATAAACAAATAAATTCCGAATGATAAATAGCTATTGAAAATAAATAAAACAGAACTATTAGATCAGATCAGTTAAGATCTTTGGTGTGTGTGTGTGGTCATTATCGAAGAAGATGTCTATGTTCTAAAAATGAACAGACAGAAAAAAAAACAATCCTATCGAATAGGATTGTTTCGGATAGATCCGTTGAGAAACCATTTTAGATTGCCAAAACATTGCCAACCTAACACTTTAATTTATCAATGTGTACCGTCTATGTCACTGTGTGTGTGTGTGTGTGTTAAGACCGTAGCTGATCGATGTCGATGACACGTGTTTCGATGCCAGATAGAATGAAGATAGATAGAATAGCGAAAAGAATCTCTTTTCGTTTTTCGATCATAATCTTCTTCTTAATCTAACATGTTAATCTGTTTTCGAAGAGAACAAACTCATTCGATAATTGTGTTGAAGAAAAAAAGCTAAAGAACAAGAGTTTGGAATCAAAGATGAATATTTTATTCACTGCACTACATTGCACTACAGAATGCAGAACAAAATCATCTGCCTATTTGGAGATTCGATCAAAAAAAAAAATTCAAATGTAACCAAAAACAAACAATTCTTAGAGGAAAACAAACAACATCGGATATCATCAAAATGTTTCAAATCGATAAATTTTATTTTTTCTATTATTATTTTTTTAAGTTCGAAGATTTTTTAGATTTATAAGAGTAGTGATAGAGAGACAGAGAGAATTAGAATCGATCGTAATCAAATATCAATGGATTGATAATTTTTATTACACCTTTAATTTTGATCTCATTCTGGACATTCTGGAATCGTTCGTTTCGTGGAGAAGAACGTCATAAAAAAAACTTCATTTCAAAGTTTAGATCATTCTCATTTCAAGCATAGCGATCATAAAGATCTTCATAATAAATAGCAGAATTGAGCGATAAAAAAAAATTGATTCAATCTCATAAAAAAAAAAAATTCGTTACAGTTTTCTTCTCAATAATATCGGAGAGTAGAATATCAAAAAAAAAAACGAATAATCATAAAAGAGGTGGGCAGATGTTTTGTGTTTCGATTTCCAACATACAATAGATGTTTGTGGTAGGTGTGTGGGTGGTACTCACTCCTCTCTCTCTCTCTCCCTCTCGCTTCTTTTACTGGCACAGTTAGACTCTAACTGTACCTATAAGGTGGGCGCGTATTTTTTTTATCCTCATTTTGATTGCTCTAGATTTAATTTTTAGTCAAAAACGACAAAAAAAATGTTCAATAAGAAGCGAGAAGATTTGTGTGTTGAATGTTCCATTTTTTTTTCTCTCGATCATCATCATCATCATCATCGACAGCCGCAATGAAACAAACAAGGGAAGCTTCGTTTCAATGTTAGATATTGAAAATGTGTGAAATTATCTCTCTTTACGGTTTGATGTGTTTAAAAGTTTGAAATGGAACAATTTTTCTCTCTCTCTCTCTCTCTCACTATTCTTCGCTATCTCGAAAGACCAAACCCTATTCGAGAGAGATGAGAAAATTATTCTCTAATTGAAATCATCTCAAGCGTTGAGCAAGGGGAGAAAGAGCGCAAGAGAAAATGAGCGGATTAGCAAGCGAATAAAAAAAATCAAAAAAAAAAAAAAAATTACTTTGAATGAATCTTTTCAGGAAAGCAAGAGAGAGAGAGAGAGAGAGAGAGAAATAGTGCTAGCTATTTAAAAATAATAATTAATTTAATTGATTCTAAATCTAGATCTAAAAGCTTGAGATGATTTCTCATTAGCATTTCATATTGCACAAAGTCAAAAAAAAAAAAAAAGAAAAAGAAAAGAAAACCGTTAATCAAATGGCAATAATTTCTCATTTGCCGACAAAAAGATAGAGAGAGAGAGAGAGAGAGAGAGAGAGAGAGAGAGAGAGAGCAAAGAGAATCGAAATGGAGAATTAGATGGAGAAAAAAATAAAATAATCGTTTTTAATTATCTTCACCGATCATAATTATTCATCTAAGATGGAGCGAAAAAAAAAATGAAAGAAAAAACATCATCTTTTCTTTGATTGCGAACGATGATGATGATGATGATGATGATGAATATTCACAAGTTTCGATATTGTTCCAGCATTCCAAAAAGGAGGAAAAACGAACATTTTTTTTCAAAATCTAGTCGACGAGAGTCTAGGGGGGAAAACATTCGTCATCCATTTGGATCGAAAGATGTTTCTGCTACCATCGATGCGTTTGCCATCGATCGAAAAGAGTCGTCGTAAGAGAAAGAAAAAAACCAATTTGTTTCGCTTTTTTTTTCACTCTGTCTTTCTTAAGATTTAATCAGAGAGAGAGAGAGAGAGAGAGAGAGAGAGCAAAAAAAAATTCTCATTTGATCAACACTAATTACTAATTTTTCATGAAAGAAATCATCTACCATAATGCATTATTCATGATGCTCGAAGTTTGTGAATGATTCACCTATCTATCCGATCTTTACTAAAAGGAGGAGAAAAAAAATCAGATCATCAAAAGTTTTTGTTTTTTTGGTGAGATGTGTTCGTTGATTATCGATTGCGTGCAATAATTTCTACTCCGAAACTGAACATTAGAAATCGGATCGAGAGAGAGAGAGAGAGAGAGAGAGAAAAAAAAGAGATGACAAAAGGAGAATCCATTTGATTGGGTTCAATTAGAATTATTTCTTTGATTCATCTCTTCACTCCTCCTTTTGTGAATTTGTTAATAATTAATATCATCGAATATTTCTCTTATTTGATTTGATCCGAATATTATGCTTGAAACGATAGTAAAAAAACAAATTAGATCTAAATCATTCGTTTGGATAGGTCTCTCTCTCTCTCTCTCTCTCTCTCCGCTCGGACATCAATATCGTTTCTCATATTATTTCAGATCTGAACATCTGTCTTTTGTTCACTCTCTTCTCTTCTAGGTTATCGTTTGAAGAAAAAAAAAAACAAACAAAAAAAAAATATCATCTAATTATCGATGAAAGCGAGAACAACAAAATGAACACCAAAAATGGACCTCAATCAAATCGATTGATTGCGATGTGAAACGATGGCGGTGAACAAACAGAAAAATTTATTGATTCCGATCAATTTCATTGATGAAACACACAAATGATTATGATGATGGTGATGAATGATAAAACCAGAACAAAAATTTTCGATAAATTTACTATTCTTGGAACGATAGAAGCTCAACGATCGTTGAGAATCTAATAGAATCCAACCATCCTCTCTCACTTCCAATGTTCATTGATTGTTGATCAATTCGGAGCATCAACACAGACCAGAACAATCATAATCGACTAGCTACTTAGCCCAAATAGCAAATCTTGTTTGACAAAAAAAAAAAAAAAAAAAAAAACAAAACAAAACAAAAACGAGGTTATGTCATTGTATTTCTTCGAACTTTTTCTTCTTCTCTTCGTACATCACTCGAACGTGGGTAGATTACGAAAGAAATAAGCAATAATAATAATAATAATAATAATAATAGTACTGATGATGATGATGATGATGATGAATGATATTTGTTTATGAATTACCGGAATAAACAATCATCATCATCATCATCATCATCATCATCGTCGTCGTCGTTGTCGTCGTAGTCGTCATCATCATCATCATCTCTACACCTTTGAAAAATCAACAAATTTGATTGGAATCATTTCAATCTATGCTTCAAAGTCGAAGATAAATGACGATGATTTTTGGTTATCTTTTTTTTTTTTTTTTTTTTTGCAAAAAAATTCTCCTCAAACTCTAAAAGCTTTAAATATTAGTTTTGCTTACATTCAAGGTGTGGTCAATTTAATCAGTTTTGTTCATTTTCTCTGTCTCTCTCTCTCTCTCTCTCTCTCTCTCTCTCATTTTGTCGTCTCAAATATTCTCAACATTCTGAAATATTTGTGATTCAATACGTTTTTTTTTGCTATCGAAACACTTCTTTTTTTTTTTTTTTAAAAAAAGCGTTTCAGTCTCTGGTCCCTTCTTCTCTTCTCTTAGATTATTATTATTATTATTGTTATTATTATTATCACTATTTCACTCGACAAACGTGTCATTAAGCGAGAGTTCTTTAAACAATCCAAAGAGATTGCCTCACTGACGGAACTTTTTTTTTCGGTACGATGTTGTTGCTGCTGTTGTTGTTTGACACTTTCAATTTTCATCTCTCATCTCTTGTTTTTAGTCATTCTTCTCGATAAAAAAAAACAGACAAATTAGAAATGAAGAATAAGAAAAAAAACCCGAAAAAATTGATGTTTTGCGCAAACAAAACAAAAAAAAAAAAAGCTTTCTCAATTTTTTTTATTGCTGTTGTTGTTGTTGTCAAGTGTCATCACTTTCAATAGAGAATCGGATGTTTGCGATCTCGTTTCGATGGCTTTTAATCCTTCAACTTCAAACATTCGTTTGTCCTTGGGTCTCTCTCTCTCTCTCTCTCTCTCTCTCTCTCTCTCTCATCCATCACGGCCGATGTGAGACCAATCGAATAGCATTTGGTCAAACATTATCGGATGATGATGTTTAATGAAATGCTAATAATAATGCTAATAATGATGATAATAATAATCCATAAAACATGGCTTCTTGGAATGAAATTATCTTCATAAATTAATAACTTTATACCCTTTTCCTTCCCCTCCTTCTCCATTCCGGAGCTATTTCATTTCATTTTTTTTTTTTGATTTTTCATTTCGTTTGCTTAGCGCTCTCTATCTGTAGCCTACCTTCTTCTTCAAATCGATTATACGAATAAACCAATACTAATACTGATTGGTTGAGCAGAGGTTAGGTATGGACAAGAAAATAAAAAAATCGATGAAAAACAGCAAAACGAAAAATCGATGAAGAAGTCTATGAAATTTTGCTTTCGATATTTTTTTTTGAATTAAAATTACAAACATTCTAAAGAGAAGAGGAAAAAAAAAATTCTTTTTCTTTTTCTTTTCTTTTTTTTTTCGAACAAAGATCCGGGATCATCGAATGCGGTGGCGGTGAGGGAGTTCAGAAAAGGATAGAGCAAAAAACAAGAGAAGAGACAAGAAGAGTGAGGGAGAAGAAGATGTTTCGTTCTTAAACTCTCGATTATTAATGTAGCGAAGGAGAGAGGGAGAGAGAGAGAGGAAAGAATGTTCTTCTCTCTTCCTGGTATATCATCACACACAAATTACTATTCTAACTTCTTTGAAATTTCTCCCCACTCTCTCTCTCTCTCTCTCTCTCTCTCTCTCTCTCTCTCTCTCTTCCTACTCCATTCTTGTGGTGAAGGTGTCGGTAGTTTTGATTATTTTATTTCATTTTTTTTTTTGGTTCTAACTTATCTTCTTCTTTCGATGATTATTGTTGTTATTATCTGATACTTAGGTATTTTTTTTCCTTCTTCTTCTTCTTCTTTTCTCAAAAGAATCGCGATAGAGGTTACGCGAATTGAAATGCGGCTGCTGTGAATCGAAGGTGGATGATGAGAATTGTGATGATATTTCAAATGGCCTTATCGTTTTGAATCAACCACATAGGATGAGAATGATCATCATCATCATCATCATCATCATCATCATCATCATCATTAGACATCTTTAGATAGGATCTGACAATACTAAATGATTTAAAAAAAAAGGAAAAAGGAGAAGAAGTTCTAAACTCTCATCTGTATTCATTGTGTTCCGCATGTCATCAAAGAGAGAGAGAGAGAGAGAGAGAGAGAGAATCCTCTTTGGTTCTGGTAGCTTGAAGTTTCTTCTCTCTATCCATTTAAACTTGATTAGATTCTCTATTCTCTAATTCTTTGGTTTAATTTTCAAAAAGATTTCTCCACTAAAAAAAAACTTTATTGATTCTACTCTATTCTCTATTTTGAATAATTTCAAAGTGAAACAAAACAACAATGGAATCCCGGATATATCTCGAGATTTAGGATTCGATTCTGAAAAGTCAATATTGAAATAGAATTTACATAAGATTTACATACAGAAGATTTTAGAAAACAATCGTATCTTCTTATTCTTATTAGCATTATCGAGATTAGAGATCAAAACGATTGATTTTGATTGGCGGATAGCGGATTTTATTCACTTTTCAGTGGAACATCATCCAAAAAAGATTTCATTGATTCTAGATCCTTTTCGAGAGCGATAGTTTAGTTTGACTTAGTTATAGAACTGGAGAGAGAAAGAAAATAAATTGATTTTTTTGACCTTTTTCTCTCTAAAAATCCGATCGGATTTGTTTTATTTTTAAGGTTTTTAATGTTTAAAATTTTGTGTTTAGTGAATATTAATATTTAGAATGAAACAAACAGTATTATTGTCTCCAAATGCATCATTAGCATTTATGTTTGTGGCATTTAGGTAATGAAAATGGTGAAGATTTCAAACATAGAAGAATGCAATAGTTTAAAAATGTAATGAGCGATTTTCTCTCTCGAACAAGCAATAGAGCATTGAATTGCTATCGCTAGAATGTTGCTTCTGAACCAATCATATGAGGGGGAGAGAAAATTGATATTTTTTTTCCGCTTCAATCTTTCATTTTTTCGTTTTGTTTTGAGTTTTTTTTTTTCCAAAAGAAAATTGTTTACCAGTTTCGAATGAAATTCAATGCAATAGAAAACAAAAACGAAACGATCTCTCCAATCTATTTAGTAATCTGTTTTGTTTCAAATCTAATCCACCTTGTCCACAAAAAATTTTGAGCTACTAATATACTGTTTGTGAGTTATGGATTCTAACAGATAGAAACAAAAAAAAAAAAATCAGATAGAAACGTTTCGAAAATCAAAATCTTAATGAATAGAATGGAGGATTTCGATCATCTTCATCGTCGGAGGCAAACAGAAAAAGAAGATGGAGAGAATGGAAGCACACAAAAAAAAATATGAATCAAAAACAAAATTAATTCAAAAATTTCAAATAGATTCGAAGGGAGAGAAATCTTCAAGTAGGAAAGAGAGAACAACAGAGAGGAAGAGAAGAAAAAAGCCACGATGTTTATACGATAACGATGGATGATGTTTTTTTTTTCGATGATGGATTCGATAGTCAGATCTCTTCATATTCGAGTGAGTTATGATCGTTTATTTTTTTTTTTTTTTGAAACGTGTAAAATAGAATTGAAACCAATCTCGATCATTTTCCCATTTTGTAAAGCTTTAAACAAGATTCATCATGATGATGATGGTGATGATGATGATAGAGATGGAGATGGAGATCGAGATGGGGGAGATCGAATGAGAACAGGAAAGAACATCGCAAACATAGCTTGAAGAACAATAATATTTGAATGAAAAAAAAAAAAACTAAAAAACTAAAACTAAAACAAAAAAGATAACGATAACAACATCATCAATTTTACTCTCTCTCTCTCTCTCCAATTAACCAATTACCTGGATTGAAAATTTGTTCATCATCAACTAGGGCCTAGGAAGAGGATGATGACAACAGCAACAGCGATAACAACAATAAACAACAAAAAATATTGAAAAATTCGTGATGATGCAATGATGATGATGATGATGATGATTATGTTCTACGAAAAAAAAAGACAGATAGATAGGGAACGAATAAGAGAGAGAGAGAGAGAGAATCCTAATGGATACCGCGCTACGAATGTTGGATTCTAATCGATACGAAAGCATAGATTTCCATTGAATTTTTTTTTTTTTTTTTTTTTTTTTTTTGGATAGTTTTCTCGACGATTCAGTTATCTCTTTCATTCTATGGGCAATTATCTTTGCTATCTTTGTTTTTTTTTATTCTCATTTCGCTAATGATTTCTAGAGCCATTTTTTTCTCATTATTAATATTATTATTATTATTATTATTACAATTTGTTATTAGTTTTTGTTCCTGCTGCTCTTTTTGTTGTTGTTGTTGTTGTTGTTATTGTCGGTGCTGATGATGATGATGATCTTGGTTAGTTTTTTTTTTTTCGTTTACGTTTTCCTATCAAACCATATTGCACTGTTGCGGGTGGATCATCATCACGATTTCGATCTCATCTCTGCTATTGCTCTTGCCGTTTGTACACAATCAATTTTAATAATTCGGAAGAAAGAGGAAAAAAAGTAATGTTTTCAATGTGAGAGATGAGAAATCTCTCTTTCTCTCTCTCTCTCTCGATTTTGACTTCCATTTTTCATTCGCAAAAACTAGAAATCTATTTTGATTTCTAATCTATTCGAAACAATATATTGATTACATCAAAAACGATGTAGAGATTCATTTGATTCATTTAAATTCGAAACGAGTGAATGGATGAATGAATGAATGAGATAGATAGAGATGATGGTCAATAATTTTTCTAAAAAAAAAAAAAATTCAATTGAATCCTAGAGAGTGAAAGACGATAAAATACCATGTCCCTTTTCGGTCCCTCCTCCATCTATCTATCCATTCATAAGGATTTTTATTTTTATTTTTTTTTTTTTTTTTTTGTTAATTTTACTCGTTTATATTATCAAACGATATGATCATTATCTTGATCGTTTACATCATCCATTTATCGTTTGAGATTTTGACTTCGTCATCGAAGAGATCTCATTATGGATTTTTTTTTTTTTTGCTCTTTGGCTCGATGTTTGCGATGAATCTAGAATCTTTTCAATGGTAGCCAGAAATCAATTAAAAATTAGAATCTCTTCTTTTTTTTTTTTTTTTTTTTTTCGATGTCGATTTTTACTGTTGATTAATTCTTTCTCTTCAGGTTATTATTTATTTATTCTCCGAAGTTTAAAATGAGAAAGAAAAAACGTTTTCTTTTTTTTTTCTTTTCGTATTCTATAACAAACTTCTAAATCTCATAAAATTTGAATGAGATTAGTTTTTAATGTTTGCGAATGATTTTGTATTCGCAAAATCCAAAACAAATCAATTTCTTATTTCCATCTCATTTGAACTTCTCTTCTTTGATCTCAAACTTATTTTTTCGGATAAATTTATGGATTCTTTAAGCTGATTCTTCTTTCTCTTCTTAGAGTTTGAATTCAAATCAAATAAACCAAACACAATCTGTTTGTGAATTGAGATTGTGAATGAATACGCAACGAAGATGCCATTACAATCAATGTTTTGCAGCCGTTACATAATTCATCTTTATCCTTTCGACACTGGAAAAATCTTTTTTTTCTAGGTCCACAATTTTCCAATTATCTTCGAATGAGTTATGAGAATCAAGATTGTATCAGCATAGTTGATTTCAATTTGTTGAAGAAATGTTCTTTCTTTCCATCGTTTATGTAAAGATTAGGATGAGGACAAGATCGAACGAAATGATTCAACAATAGCATAATACCAATAAAGTTCCATCAATAGCCAATGGAATTGATTTTGTTTTTGATTCAACTGAGTTCATAGGAAAAATTCATAGAAGTTTCAATGTTCAAAAAAAAAATCCCATGTTCCAAGATGTGATCTAATTGAATCTTTAGATTTCAATAGCTATCTCAACAAAATATTGCAATCTTAACAGATATCTAGAAGATAGACAATCGAATTGTATTGTCCTCAAACAAATTGAATTTGTTTGAATTGAATTTTCTTTTGCATAGATTTCAAAGTCTTTCAGCAAATCCATTCAGCAAAATTATCAAATTATCATTTTTTTTTGCTGCTGCTTGACTTTCATCGATAATTCAAAGGCCAAGGTTTATGTTTGTTTGTTTTTTTTTTTTTTTTTGATCATTTTCTTCGAATTTCAGATCCAATTTTTGATGATTAAATTTTTTTTTCTGATCAATCTGTTCTCTAGCCTGTTTTTTTCTCTCGATCTTCTCAATCAAGCATCACAAGCAATCTCAATAGATTGGTAAAGAAGAAGAAAAAAAATGAACAAATGGAACAAAAAGATCAAAAACAAAACAAAACAATCAAATCTAATAATTTTGTTTATCTTTTAATTGATCAATCTAATTTGGTTGAGGTTTTGTTTGATTACGATGAAGCTAAGCTAGAGAGAAGAGAAGATGGGGGAGAAAAAAAACA
The DNA here is from genome assembly GCA_020844145.1 of Sarcoptes scabiei. Classification (NCBI taxonomy): domain Eukaryota; kingdom Metazoa; phylum Arthropoda; class Arachnida; order Sarcoptiformes; family Sarcoptidae; genus Sarcoptes; species Sarcoptes scabiei. The sequence goes on from CP080488.1 coordinate 1,225,970, forward strand.
AACAAACACATCATCCGTATCTTGAAATCTTAGATCAAAACAATAATCAAAGTGATTCGAAATCGATTATCTCTCAGTTGGAATTTCGATTAAATTTCTCTTCTATATTCGATTGCAATTACTATTAGATTTGAATAACTGTCAGTTATTTCGAATCAAAGATTAGCCATTAGCATCTTGTATCGGTAGGTAGTTAGATCTGGAAGATAATATTGTTCATTTTTCTCCACACATTTCCTAACATTTCATTTCATTTTTTTGTTTGTTCATTCTCTCTGTTCATTTGATCTATCTCTCGAACAAATCGTATCGTATTGCCTAATCTAAACAACAAATCCCTCTTTTTAAGGAGTGGTTGTTTGCTTCTCTCGATCTAATCTCCACTCCACTCATTCTTCTTGATCTATCTATCTAGACGGAAAGTATTTTGACTTCCACTTGACTTTTTTTTTCCATCCACCACCGCTTCTAATTTTTTGTACCTTTTTGTCATTTTTATTTTCTCGGTCCATTGCATCCTTTCGTTGTGTTTGATTGGGAACAGATTTTAATTGGGCGCTATGCGAAAAAAAAATTTTTCCCGACCCAAAAGAAATGAGGAGCGATTATGAGAAATCGAATTGATCAAAGTGGTTTTGGGCATTTCATTTCTCACATCTCATCGTCCGAGATGGAAACTGATTACATTGAATCAATCAAATGGAAGAGAGAGAGAGAGAGAGAGAGAGAGTTGAGGGAAAAATGATGTTTTTTTTCATCGTTCGCACTAAAAATAAAACAATCAATTACAATCTAGATCTAATGTATTTGTACATTCGTGCCTGCCTTACTAGTTGTTTGATTTTGATCCAACAAAAAGGGGGCAAAAATGATCCTATTCACTAGCATCCATCCGCCAGTCAACCAGCGAGTCAGTCAGTTCGCCAGGTAAACCAACAGCTACAACAACAACAACACCAACAACATCTAATTAATCAAATGAGAAAAAAAAACTTTACGTAGCCGTTATCTTCTCGAACGAACAATACAGCACAGATGATGATCCTTATGGTGAATGACTACGATGATAATAATAGCACAAGTCTAAATAAATGAACAATGATGAAGATAATGGTAATGGTAATGGTGGTGGTGGTGGTTTCGGTGGCGATAGGTGGAAGTATCACGATTTTTTCCACCATCATCTCCTTTTCTGGTCAACAAACTGGTCTACTGTTTCATCTAGGTTGTTGTTGTCGATGATGATGATGATGATGATGATGATGATGATGATGATGATGATGATGATATTGATCTATCATTATTGAAGGGTATCATTCGTTTTAGAATAGGAAAAAAAAAATAAGGCAGAAAATATATCTCTTTAAAGAGAGTGAGAGAGTAATGGAGAGATAGTTTAGATAGCATACGGAATTCTCCATCACTGTACAAAAAAACGAGACGAGATTTTGTTTTGCCAAAAAGAAAAAAAAATGCGGTGGCGGTGTAGGTGTGTTTCCTTAGGTATGTTAGCCGTCTAACTTTTCCATCACATCTCTCTCTCTCTCTCTCTCTACATTTCTATTTCGTTACGGATACATTCATTACTGGTTTTGATGATGTTCTCGGAACAGCTAGCTTAGATCATGATCATCATGATCATCATCATCATCATCATCGTAAGAGGATAACAATAGAATTTTAGAACATCATTCTGTGAACTAAACACTGGTAGTGTTCATAGTGCACGTTTTTTTTGTTCTGGTCAGCTAGAACATTTTATGATCGAAAGCTAGAGATTTTTTTTTTCCAAAAAAAAAAAAAAAATAGTTTGGTGTTGATGGTAGCCAAAGAAGGAGAAGGGGGAGAGAAAATCGTGGGATACACATTCAAAATCTTTCCATTCACTTATTTCATAGAGATATTGGACATCTATCTCTTCTTCACTTTTCATTGCAACGAATCGGATCGGATTGAATGAATACATTTCATTGTTATCAAAACTATTAGTAATAAATTTTTTGTTATTATTATTTTCATTATTACTATCATTTCGATCAAGAATATCATCATCGTGAAATTTTCTTAGACGATGATGATGATGATGGTGATGATGATTGTAATGATGTTACAGTTGGCAACGGTAAACTATCAATTATTAAGAATCATTCTATTTGCATACCAAAAAGACGGATTTCGATTTGCAGCAAGCCAAGAAAGAGAGAGAGAGAGAGAGAGAGAGAGAGATGACAAAACTATCTCTGGTTTAATAATAGCAATGATAATAATGATGATGTTTGATCTGGAAATTTTTTTTTCCTCGATACCAGAAGGAATACCATCACCAATCACCATCGCCGCCTCCGCATGTGAATCTCTTGCTCGATCGCTCTTACTGATTCGATTTGTTAATGATATGGTTCAGTTCAATATGGATTTATTTATCGGTTCTCTCTCTCTCTCTCTCTCTCTCTCTCTCTCTCTCTCTCTTCGCTCGAACTTAAGAACAGAAAAAGTTGTACAATCAACAAAGAAGATCTCATCAAGCAGCATCGAAGCAGGATTTGTGTTCAAAATCTACGATTAGGATTGGATCGAAATAAAACTACACGATATCATCATCATCATTATTATTATTATTATTATTATTATTATCATCATCATCGTCCGAAGACGACATCAAGATTTGATAGATGAACAAATCATTGTACAAGTATTCCATCGAATCTAACATTGAGGCCAACGATGATCGAGGGTGGAATAAGAGGAATTTGGTGGAGTGAAAATGAACAAGATCCTATTTTTTTTTTTTTTGCATTTTTGTTTTTTTTCTTTTTGATTGATTTCGTGTCGATGATATCTAGCGAGTGAGATGAAAAAAAAAAATTGTTGTAGGAAGATGTGGTTGATTATTTGCGCGAAAGTATTTAGTTGCCGATAAATCTTGGCGAAGTGAGATCGCTTGCGTCCAAGTGATTGCAAGCAAGCTATTGGATCGAGTAGCGCATAAACGCATAAGCGATTTATTTCGAAAAGAGTGAAGAGTGAATCTTGAAAATTTGGATGGGAGAGAGGAGAAAAAAAAAGTAGCTATGTTATCCATGTTCTAATCAATTCGATTGATTGATTGTTTCTCTCAATCTCGATTACAATCCCGTTTATGCAATCTAATCAAAATGATCAAGAATTATCTTCTCGAATTGAGCCTAATGAAACGATTCGGTAGAGATTTGAAACTCTTTCAATTTTTGCTCTGTTGGATGGTAATGTTGATTGGGTTTTAATTTGGAGAAACAAAAATATGATTGCGAAAACAAAAGATAAGAATCTTGACAAGAGAGCGAGAGAGAGAGAGAGAGAGAATCGAATGAATTCATTCATTTTGCATATACCAAGCCCATAAATCTCCATCTCTCTCTCTCTCTCTCTCTCTCTCTCTCTCTCTCTCTTTCTCCAGATTACTGGTTTAATCTGTTCACTTTGATTCTATTGGGGAAAGAGTAGAAATATTTTTATCCAAAATTCATATCAGATCTGATCAATGGTGTTCCATTTTGATGTGTTCTTTCTCTCTCTCTCTCTCTCTCTCTACATCTATCTCTATCAAAATTGGCTCTGAAGAATTCATCTATGATTCATCAGTATCCGATTGTGATCCAAACTGATGATTAAGCTTTCTTCTCATTGATTTCGAATCAATTTCAGAGATAAAATAGGGCGTATTCGGGTTCGATTCTATCGAAACTGACCAAACAGATTTTTGTTTGCAATAAAATCTCTCGTTGATTACAATTATTATATAGCTTCTTTTTTTTCGAATCTTTTCTGTTATGGAACCTCTTTTATAAAACTTTAATTGATCTTTGATTTTGGCTCAGTTCGAATAAAGAAATTCTCGATCTGGGCGAGAAAAAAAAATTCATTTAGAAACTTTGGTGAAGAAAATCTCAAACAAATCTAAACTTGATGAAGAGAACCTAGATCATTTTCGAATGTAGAATTAATCGTTGAATGCTGACCGAATGGAACTCATTTAGCTTGAAATGGCGATAATCATTACGAAGAGATCAGCCTAACAAAAGATAATAATTACCGATAATCACTAAGATTATTGTATTACTTCGAATATGGCTGCTATCAGAGCCGATATTGATGAATTATCGGAGTGAACAAAAAAGAACTAGTCCATTTTGGCGTGATGATTTTTCTCTTTGACTGTGGATCCCGATTTCATCGTATTTGCGATAAAAAAAACCAAACACATTGGTGTAGTGAGGGCTAGAAAAAACAAAAAACTAGTAGGAAGAATTAAAAATCTCTCTCTCTCTCTCTCTCTCTCTCTCTTTCTTTTCTGATCTCATCATCCAATCGCAATCGAAGAACAGAACTATCGAAGAGAAGGAGGAGAGCTTAATCAAACCGAAAATGATGAGTAGCGATAAGAGAGAGAGAGAGAGAAAGAGTAAAACAAACGAGATGAACTATCAAATGGAACCTATAGAAAACTAGCTCTTCGATACACGGAGCATAAGAAATTAGAAGAAATAAAGGAGAGAAAAGGATATGATCACGCGCCTTCTGAATTTTGGCCATCCACAAAATCTGGACCTAGGTCTTAGAGCCAAATTTGCCTCCTGATCGATTCTCAAACTATAGACATATCTCATCGAACGTTGCCATTTTAAACATCTAACTATCCTAGTTATGATTATCTCTAGAAAAGATAAGATGACCGTAGTGCGAAAGGTAGTCGCGATAGCAGCTCCATCACCAACTTATAATTTTTAGGCCCAATCATTAGGTTTTGTGATGATTTCGAGAAGAATGTGAAAGAAATGAAGAAGTGAGATGAAAAAAATCATCTTCATTACTGCCATTATTATTATTATTATTATTATTGCAGATTTGATTCGCCCTCTCTTCTATCTCGGCTAGCAATAGCTATAATCTTTCTAGTGGAATGAGTAGCAAACATTGCTGCCTTAGACTGACTCTAAGCCTTTGAGAGATCATCATCTTGATGATGATTGGAGCCCAAGTAACCGAGCATCCGAACCGTTATTATTATTGCCATTATCTTGTCAGACATCTTTTTATTTCTCTCTCTCTCTCTCTATTTCTTCTGAGATTAGATTTTATTTTCAATTATTTCTTGAATTACTTGATGATGATCTTCAAAACCGGACACACACACACACACACTCACACACTCACGCAGTGTGTCCAATCATCACATCGAATGTCGAATGTGTCTACCTTTCTGTCTGCTTGAGAAATCAAAGATGAATGTAGAGGATTTGAGAAAGAAACGAAATAAATTCGAAAAACAACCGAAAAGAAAACTATAAGAAGCCAAATTGAGTATGTCGAAATCAAAATGAAAAAAAAAAAATTCAAGTTTTACTAAGAACTGCTTTTTCGGTGGCTTCTCTCTCTCTCTTATTCGCAACATTGCGAATGAACGAGCACACGATCAGCTAGCTTCCATAAATTTTAACTTTTCATCTCTTTGACGCCTGGCTTCTGGCCTGATCGATCCCGAGTCCAAAGCAAGTAGATTAATTGTTCGAACAGAGAGCACGAAAAAAAAGGTTGAGAGAGGAGCAAGGGAGGCTTCGATTTTGATTACATCTACTGGTTTAAGTTTGTTGCTGCTAAAACCTAAACCGCTTCTAGTATTATTACTTGCAGTAAAAGAAAAAATCGAAATTGATGAAACAAAATAAAGATCATCGAATAAATGATTATCTTTTCGCCCTCGCTCTAATCTAGAAAGATTAGATGTGAAGTGTGTTCACCATGGTCATGAACTAGATCAGAATGTAATTTACTGCTATTTTAGGTCTTGTCTTGTTCGTTTCACCATATGGTTTCGATTCAGAGATCGATCGATAACAGTTCTCAATAATCAGAACAATGGTCGATGAACGTAAAGGATTCTCTATGTGGTTTATGTTGAGATGCGAGATTAAAAGCTATGAAATTTCTTCCCCCGTTCTGGGAGAAAGTCCAAAGGGAATCAAAACAGTACCACACCTCTGCTATATATCTCGATTGATTGTATTTTAATAGCATAGATTTCTAGAGTCAATGATATATTCGCGCACCTAAAGTATTATTTTTCGATGATGTTTCCATTGTTTCGTAAAGATTCGAATCGGTTTCAATTATAAATGATCCACTTGATTATTTGGATGATTTTCTTCTGGTCGAAAAGAATACCATTTTGATAGAATAAATGAGATTTGATTGATTATCAATCGACACGCAAAGATCTAGATTTTTTCGCTTGCTCGTTTTTTTCTAACCATTTTGATTCATTTTGATCCAAAAGAATTTTCTACTCTCAAAACTATATTCTTTTAGAATTTTTTCTCTGTTTTTGGTTTCGAGATGGAAAATTTTTCACACGCAAAGCTTTTTGTTCAGAGCTTTTTTTTCTCTTCTAGGTCTTACAATCAGATTCCGGATGAATGAATGAATGATCCAAATTTGGAATCAAATTTTTTCTAGAAGTTTTTTTTTGTTTCACGTGCAAAATAAAGGTACCGGAACCACACCTGAACACTGATAAAACAAACTCTTCAGCTATTAGCAACAAAAGATTTGGTTTTAAATTCAAATTTTTCTTTAGCTCTCTATCCGATTTAATAATTCGATTTTTCGAATTTCTCTTTCTCGATCTCGAAATTTAATTCAATCTGGAATAGATTGGAATGTTGCACACAATCATTATGCTAATGATAATCGATTAGCATCACGACAATTCACATCTTCCGATTTGAAGATAATGATGCTAGCAATCATCATCATTAGTAGATCATCATCGAGTGTCAGGTGATCTACGAAGATCGAGAGACTTTTGGCGCCAGTCAACGATTGTCTCTCTTTTTTTTTCATAATCCAATTTACTAACAAAATCAATCAGTTCGATATGTTTTCTCTGTTTTTTTTTCTTTTGAAAAATTACCTTTGAACAAAACCGATCAGTGTGGAGAGACTAAACAAAAACATCGAACCCTCTAGAAGATCGATTTTAAGCGATGAGCAAACTAGAGAGTGCAAAACACTAATGAGAGCATTTAAAAAAGAAATCGATGATGATGATGATAGTATTCTAATTTGAGGCATAAAACAAAGAAGCTTTTCAAAAAAAAAAAAAAAAAATTAGCTTACTAGCAATAAATGATCAGAGTGATTTACTACTATACAAATGATTAAGTCTATGATCGTTTTGGCCGCAAGGTTCGATCTCTCCTCTCTACTAGGATAGCAAGTGAGTTTACACACACACACACAGTCACATTCGAAAAGTGTCTGCATCGATTCGATAGAAAGCTACCAGCACTTTTTTTTGGAAGGGGGAAAAAATTTCATGACGATGACCAGAAGAGGTGTATCTGATCACGATTCTGTATATCAAATAAAAAAAACTACTAAACACACACACACACACACACACATCTTTGAAGAGACCACAGTTGCAGTTGCAATGATTTGGCATTCGTAACAGACCAAAGAGACTAGACATGAATGAAAGCTTCAGGGGGAGTTTTTCTCTTTGATTCTCTTGGACCGAAAATTGAATCACCGAAATTGACTCTCTGAATGAGATGATGATAATGGTGATGATGATCATGATGATCATCATCATCCAGACTTAGAACTTTTAAAGAAACAAACAAACACTTTTCTTCGGAAATCAGAAAAAAAATCAAAGCCGAAACAAACTTACAACAAAACGAAATGAATTTTGAGGAGAAAAAAAATAAGTTCAAAAGATTAAGCTATTCGTGATCACGAATATCCAGTTTGGCGCCAGACACCGATCCCCAAGGTCCTAAAAAGGCATCAACCGAAAGCTAGCCAGAATGCTTTTCGAAGCCTTTGGGGTAATTTTTTTTTTTTACTTGGTCTTATGATTGTGTTTGAATTAAAATTTAAAAATAAATATCATCATCATCATCATCATCATTATTCCAAATAGATCTTGATCAATTAGATTGATTAGGAACAATTAGGTCTTTGCAAAGTGTTTTCAATCAACGACATAATTCAGATCTCAAAGTGTAAATCTCTATTCGATGAAATTCTCGTTCGATTGTTTGTCAATGAGAAGTTCCAAAATATCATCGAATTTTCATCACCATTAACGGAACATGCGAAGACTGTTATGATTACTGGTAGATCTAGAGTTCGAGAGTGGGAAAAAAGTAGCTTAACAAAAATTTCACAACTTATCAAATTTTTCTTCTCATAGTTGTTTGTTTGAGATTCCTTGATTAATTTATCGTATCGATGCGATAAAATACGTTCCCTTATGATTTCTATAGAAAATGAGGTTTGAGGCTTCTTTTCACACACACACATCTCTCTTTCTTAACGAAGGTTGGTGATTATTTAATGAACCTAGCACCGATCACCATCCTCGCCTTTCCAATCACCAAGAGAGGTCTTAGATCACACATGTTGAAACGATCGGATGATCGATCTTAAGCTTCGATGTGAGTGTGGTGATCGATTTTCCAGTCGAAAGCTTTCGGATTTTTTTTCCTTCTGTAATCTTTTTTCCTCAATAATCTGAAAATCTTAATTGTGATCTAATTCATTGAATTGTTTCGAAGAAACATACTGTCTCATTCAGAGTAGAGAAGAACGAATCTTAGACCTAGATGATCCAAGTGGATCGGACGAAGAAAGAAACAGAGTGAGAGGGGGGCTTTAATTTATGAGCGTTTTATTCAGAAAAAAACTAATAAATCAGAGTAGCTGGACCATCAAAGTTGACATAAATTTGAGGAAAAAAAAATCATAAAATCCCACTTTCTTCTCAAAATCTCTTAAAGTTTCGTAAATTTTAAAGTTTATTGAGAAGTCATTTTGGAATAATGCGGTCAATTTCGATCGAATCAAATTCTTTCGATCAGTTTTTCATTGCACAGACCTGTGCAGAATCATTAAAATGATTTTAATCATCAGCAATCAATATGAATTGATAACTTGAGAATCGATAATGTCATCGTTTGGATTCCATTTTCTAATTTGAACCAAAAAAGAGGAGAGAGAATTCCATCGCTTTTCATAGATCACAGGTGTGCGCTCTAAAGTTCGGTAAACATTCATCGATGAGATTTGCGGACCTCGTATTGATCGAGTATCATCTGGACAAAGAAGACGGAAAAAAAATTTCCGATAATAAAAATAACAACAACAACAACAACAATAGCTGAGATATATGATGCGAACGACAAGGAAAGAGAGAGAGAGAGAGAGACAAGGTGGATGAGGTTTCTCAATCGATAATCTTCATGAAGCTTATCAGTGTTTCACCACTGACCACCACAACCAACACCACCATCATCATCATCATCACAAAATCACAAGCATCACAAAATCAATTCGGATTTCAATCTTAAGATAATACTTGATCATCTTCAATCATCATCATCTGTCATTGAATTTCATTCTCTTTTTCGTTTAGATTTTTGCTAGCTACACGTGGTCTCTACGGTCTTTCGATTAGAATTCTAATCGAGAGTGTGAAGCTATGTATCTTTTGCAGTTCCGAAACGTTCATTTCTTTGCGATAGTCATCTTTCATAGCTCCCCTAAAGTGTACGGAATGGACAGAGGACAAGAATGAATTTGAAAAAAATAAAATGCATTATGCTTACAAATGAAACGAGAACAAAACCACAAGCTGCGTAAGCTCTTGTGGGTAGATTTATTTTCTATTTTTCTTTTTAGATCTCTTTCGAATAGCTGCCTAGATCCAAACCGATGCTGATGATTGCGATGTGAAGCAGAAAAAAAAAATCCGTAATTATAACATAGAAATCTAAATGGTATGATCAAAATTCTTTTGATATCGAAACAAAAAGAAGAACGAAGAGAAAATTTTTATCGAAACATCATCATCATCTTTAGCAAGTGGAAAAATCCGGTCGCGTGCTGTGATCAAAATTTTCAAAAATGAATCATTTAGGAATCAAAAAAAAAAAAAAAAAAAAAAAAAACAAAAAACGTTACGAATCCACAATTGATGAAGAGAGAGAGAGAGAGAGAGAGAGCAACGAAACGTTACTTATAGTTAGATTTCTTTTTTTGTTTTTTTTTTTTTTTTTTTTGGTTCTCACTTTTCCTTGCTGTGTTCTGAATTCTAATGATGGAGCGAATGTTTAAGAGGAATTTTTTTTTTTTTCGTACACAAAATCGATTCCATTCAATGATTAAAATCATTTTGATTTCAATTTCGAACAAAATGAATCATCAAAATTATATGATTTCGATTCATTTTGTTTTATTTGATTAAAAAAAAAAAAAATGAAAATAAAATATATTATCGATTCCGATTGCTTCGCATCAGATTGCTAGAATGTTTGAATAGAATTCAGCCATAATGATTTTCGAAAGAATTGAATTGAAGAAGAACTCTCTCGATGCAAGGCTTCACAATGTTCTGAACTTTTCGATTCGAAATGAATTAATCTTTCTAAACAGACACACACGTTCTTGAGAGAGAGAGAGAGAGAGAGAGAGAGAGAGAGAGAGAGAGAGAGAGAAAAACAAAAAAGCGCCACAACGAGCGCAACAAGTAGAATAGCTGTATAATAAATCTGTAAGGCACGAGCTCGCTCTCTCTCTCTCTCTCTCTGGTCTCGATCATCATCTCGGATGTGATGCTGATGCTTGATGATGGATAATGATCGTAATGATAATGATGAAGATGATGGTGGTTGTGGTGGTGGTTGTGGTGATTGATGGATTTGAGATCGGTATTCTCTTTTTTTTTTTTTTTTTTGACCATTTAGCTCCTTTTTTCTCACTCCAAGATTGAAAGCTGTTGTCGATAAGATGATGTCTGAAGTCGATAGAAATCTATTGAATTTTTTTTTCTTTTTTTTTGTAAGAATTTTTAAACTGAATATTTTTGATTAAAAGAGAGAAAAAATTAGAGATCAAATCGAAGAAATCAAGATCTATTTGAAATGTTTCGCATTCGAAAAGATCAAAAGAATCTACAATCAATCAATTCATTGATGTGCGATCAAAAAAATCGCTGGAAAAGAATCAGAATCGAGAATTCTTTCACCAAAACAAGAAAGAGGTGAAGGAGAATAGAACAAGGAACGAAGGGGAAAAAATTCTGGATTAATTTTTTGCTAATCTGTGTTGGCTACGAACCGTGCTCGATATCGAATCGAAATGATTCCGTTCCAATAGCTACAATAGCTTCTGCGATTTAGAGTTGTCTAAACTTCGAAATCACATTGAGATCGAAGTTTTATCAATTCTATTCTATTATTTGAGTTGAAGATTTTGTTATCTTTTTTGGTCGGATTGCGAACATCTCGAAAGAGATCGATAAGGTATGTCAATAAAGAAAGAGAAACACCTGGTAGGTGGTAGAAATTCTTTCTCTCCTTCTCCATTAGATCTGGAAGAAAAAATCTTAATTAAACAATCCATTATCTTTTTTGATCACCATATTGATCAAAAATTGTATGTCGAAAGAGTAGAATTCATCGCTTTGTTTGATTTCAAGATGCTGATGTTGATTAGAATGGAGATGTGGTGATGAGGTGAAGCCACGTGTTCCATCCAAAACTGATGATTGATCAATCAATCTATTGAGATTGAGGTTAGAGTGAGAGAGAAAGAGAAAGAGAATAGAATCCTTTATGAAATACTGTTTTCTATTCGAATCATAGCTTGCTGATTATTCTATCGGACTGATTGATTGATTGATTCATCAGATCATCGAAAATTCCAATCATACAACACTTTGAAGATTTTGGGCATCAAAAACACCATCAAACTCGGAAAAAGCCGATGATCGAATAAGATCGATTGAATTTCTCCCCCCCCCTTCTCTCTCTCGCTCTCACTCTCTATTGTTTAGCAGAGGATATTTTTTTTCATTCCATTCATTGCAAATGAATTCGTAGAATTTTTTTTTTTTTTTTTTTGAATTTCAACATAGAATGAAGATCAAAAAGAAAACGAAACGAAAACAATCAATGAAAGAGAAGAAATGAATGAGAATTGAATCGAAAAGAGAAAAAAAAAACCTAAACGAACCCATCAACATTCATTCATTGTTCATTTGATTAGTTTTGGATTTTTCATTTTAGAATTTTTTTTCGATTCGAATTCACAAGTCACGATTCTGGTCAAGTTTGGATCGAAAATCAGGACAGAAAAAAAAAACAAATCTTAATCGTAAGCGATCAACAAGAGAGAGAGAGAGAAAGAAACAGAGTACCATAAAGATCGCTAACAAAGCGGAGACCATTGAAACAGGAAGCAAAAAAGCAAAATACAGAATGAAATAAACAAAAGAGAGAGAGAGAGAGAGAAATACTATAATCTTAATCATTGAAATAATTTCTTAGATTAAAAACCAAAAAACGTTCTCGAATCGTAACAATATTGGTGATTATTTTCAAGCTCAATCTTCTATGGCGATTATGGTCTGTATGGATTCGAAGCGAAGAAAAGAAAGATGGAAGAGGATGGAAGATGGAACATCGATGTTTGTTTCATAATTAAAATATCGTGTCTTAGATTTCGAAGATTTTCTCAAAGATTTTCGCTACTTTTTTTTTTTTTTGCTAATTTTTTCTCCTTTTCATTTTAGCTTTTCAAGTTTTTCTCCTCTCATCAATCTATTCCCTCACTTAGCTCATTTACCTTAGCTATCAGATTTTGATGCGTTCGATTCTTTCCTTCTCATTAGATTCTTTCTCTCTCTCTCTCTCTCTCTTAGCTCCAATCTTTATTGTATAGATTATCTAGCTTGTTATCTATCGGATGTGATAGTGATACATCATCACCATTACTATCATCATCACCGTAGTCATCGAGATGTGAGTGGATAGAAAATTTTCGAACGAACAAAACAAAATCTACCAACTAGGTGTAGGTCTAGAGTGCGAAACGTAGAGTGGAAAAAAATATCGATAATTTAAGTGAATGAGATCTGATCGGAAAGAGAAGTGAGAGAAAGAACTGATAAGATAAAAAGTGCAAGATCAAACTAAAACAAAACGTAATGTAATAATAATAACAATAATAATAATGATCGTTTCCGGTCGACACATCTTTTTCGAATCGATCTTCGAGATTTCACGTATTCTTTTGCTAGTTTCGATGATCGTGATCGATAACCGAAACGAATAGATGAGATGGATAGAGAAGAGAGCGAGAGAGAGAGGAAATTTTCATTCACAAAAATTCCTTCCTCAATATCATCATCATTCGGATCTTGTCCGAAGTATTTGAATTATTGTTCGTTATCGATTTTTTATCGTTGCGATCCTATTCATACCTAATGAAAACCAATAGAATTTACTTTAGAATAGAAAGAAATTTAACGAATCGCAACATCTCGAAGATCTATTCGGTCTCATAGCTTTAAGATCTAGGCCCATTTTGTCTTTCTCCACTTCAGTCTATCTGATCAATTCGATTCTATTAGATGGAAATCTTATAAGAAATTAGGTTGAAATATTTTTCAACAATTAAAATCTAAAATTTTTCTAAGTCCCTCAGTTCATATCGTTTGTTGTAGAGTGCTGGGAGAAAAAAAACAACAACCAGACAACGTTTTAGTTTTGATTCGAGTTAATTATTCAGCTTTTGTTTCTTTTCAATCTTTGATCTTGATCTAAGTTGTCATAGTTTTTCTCTCTTCCAAAAGGTTCTCTTCATTTTTCGATATGAATGAAGAATTCTTCACATCGCCATAATCTTCTCTTGTTGCAAGTGCAATTCAACAAGCAATTGTAACCCTATTATTATTTCGGATTGGACTAAATCGATCATTTGGTGCTTGAGATAGCAATCGATCTTTAAAGACCAATTCTGATTGCTCTCTCTCTCTCTCTCTCTCTCTCTCTCTCTCTCTCTCTCTCTCTTTCATTGTTCTAGTCCTAGTTGAACAGTATCACCATCACCATCATTACCAATTATTATCATTGTTTTACCGTTGCTATTTCAATGATTATTTTAGCTCAACTTCTAAAATCGATCTGTTTATTTTCAAAAGAGTTTAATAGGCTCATTTGTTGCCAATTTGCTCTGGCTAAATTCGATCCAATCAGTCTTCATATTGTTTGAAATATTATGGCAATTTGCGACCAAAAGAAGAGAAAGAGAGATTGAGATTGACATTCCAATCGAATTGTTCTTGTTTTTTTTTTTTGTTTAAGTTCAGCAAAATTATCATTAAATGATATCATTTTGCAACAATTACAAACCTAATAATTAATTTTTTTTTCGAGACAATTTTCTTTCAAATCTTTCTCTTTCTCCTTGGTCCTTTGGTCCTAAAGATTATTACCAATCAAAGAAGCAATCCCTTTTCTTCAATTTGCTTTTGTTTTTTTTTTCGAGAACAAATTCGAAGAAACAAACATATACAGGTGGGAATCAATTATATTTTTTTTTTTTTTGAATATTCTCTGAGAAGAGAATAAAGTTTCAAAGAAGTTTGGCCTGGTATCGAAATCGATCGAAAGTAATAACAAAGACAACAATTAAACAATTCTAGATTTGTTCTTTTGTTTCTTCACTCTCTCTCTCCTCTTTCTCTCTCTCTCTCTCTCTCTCTATCTTTCGTAGATAATTTACCGGTTTGGTACGGAATTATTTCACCAAATTATCGAATGAAATGAGTGTATAATTTTCCACTCTATTAGAATAAAGATTGCAGTAATTAGATAATCGTTTTTCAATCTCCATCTATCTCTTATGTACTTCGATTTTCTAGAATTTCAAGTTGAAATGTCCGGTTTAGAATAAAATAACTCGGATCTTGCTTTATCTCTAAGAGAAAAAAGATTTAAATTCAGCCATTTGTTTTTTTCCCGTCCATATTTTTGATTCTTGCTAGGGCCAATATTTTTTTCCATTCGAAATGCTCCAATTCTGCCATCTAGTTTTCGATTTATATTACAATAATTTCTTATTTCAACACTAGATGCTGTTCCAGTCTGAGGAAAGGAGAGAAAGGAAAGATTCAAGCTCAGGCGGGCCAGAATGTCCGAAATTCTGCAAAAAAAAAAATGGAATATAAAAAGCTTCCAATAAGAATCCAACAATAGCATTTTTTTTGTGATATTAAATCAAAAAAAAAAATAGTAAATTTCGTTCGAATGAATTTTAACCTTTCAACTTTGACCAAAAAATTTTTCGCATTCATTCTATTGGTGTCAGAGAAAAAAAAAATTCAGAACTTATCTATACTAAAATTAGCACTTGAAAGGAAACAATGATGATTTCAAGTATGTGAGACAAACAATCGATTGAATTGAATCTCAAGTGTGTTGAAATTAACTTTTTTTTTTTATTCGAATTAATTTCGATCGTTCAATTGATGGTCTAGGATGTTAGCGATTCACAAACAATCTTATTAACACATCTCAATTTTAAAGTTTCCAAAAAAACATTCGATAGAGCTAAATGAATCTATTCGATCAGTCTTGAAATTCGATCAGAATTGCCAATGTTTGATGTTTGAAAAAAAATGTTTGAATTCACAAAAGTAATTCAAGTTGTTTTTCACGAAATTAAATTCAATTTTTTTTTTAAATTAAAGCTAATTTTCGAATTTCCAATCTAATTTCTTTTCACAATTCTATAAGAAAAAAAAATCGATTCTTTTGTCTTTTTTTTTTATTGCCTATCTTTCTTGCTTCGATCGAACCCAATTTTTCAATTGGCTCCTTATTTCGAAACAAAACGGTTAATCGGAAAGGCGTTCCGGTCAACTTTTTTGTTTTGGAACAAATTATAAACAAACCCGATGCGATGACAAGTGAAGAATGACAAAAACTTGATCAAAACAATCCAAGATAATAATCGGATGGGCAATTCTACAATTTTTTTTTTGGATTGAGAAAAAAAACTCTAAATTATTCGATAAACTCTTCTAACTAATTCATTTTGGAACAAATTTTGCGCATCGTTTTAAATAAATTGAAAATGGAATAAAAAAAATGGACAAAAATAAAAAATATTGTAACCGTTGAGAGATCAAACTTTTGGAATGAAAATTGTTTATTAAAAATAATTTCGGTTTCCATCTCTTCACCATTATCGTAAGAAAAAGAAATTCTTAAAATTCTCTCTTTGTTCAAAACAAACGATTTGTTCTGTTTCAATTCATTTTTAACGCCTCCGATCTGAGCTTTCCATTCTGAGTTTTGGATCGTTTCAATAACTATTAGCTTAGCTGCTTAGCTTGAGTGTTAAGCGTTTGGCTTATGACGAGATCTAGACTGGTAGTTTTTTGTCGAGAAAAAAAAAACGATTCAGCTAATTTCGAAATCAAATATTATCGAAGACTAGAACGGAACGAAAAGTCTTCTTTTCATAGATTGACCGAGACCTAATCGGTTTTTCGATAAAAATTGAATAAATTTTTCTCCATTGTTCTCATCATTGAGATAGATAACAAAATTAGCTAAATTGAAACACAACAATCAAAATGAAACAAAACGAAGAGAGTAAAAAAAAAAAAAAAAAAAGAATGTTCTCTTTCGTCTCTGTTTCCGCGTTTCTCATCACCACCATCATCATCTGATCTGATCGATTCTGAGTTAATTTTTGGATCGAATTGATTATTATTACTACTAGTAATTATATTTATTTGTTTGGTCACCGATCGATAAGAGAAAAAGAAACATAGAATATTGGATAATTTTGGGACGAATCCCCTCATCCTCCTTCTCTTGGATCGTTCTCGATTAATTTCATTGTTCTAGATAATTTTTGTCTTTCTCACATCTCTATTCGATTCGATCATGTTTGAAGATCGAGAGCAAAAAAAAAAAAATGGAAACATTCCATTTATTAACGACAATAATGGATGACATTAAAATCCATCAAAAAGATTTCGATTGAATCATTACGATTGGTGAGAGATGTTTGATCTGTTAAAAAGCATCACATCATCGATTCCCTAGGGCTATCGAATATTGTTTGTAGTATATTTTTGGTTCTATTTGTTTTTGTTTCGCTTCTCGAAACTTTATCGCATTGAAGATCAAGAGAGAGAGAGATCGATTGATCTTCTACGAGATGATATTTTTTTTTCGATCCAAAAATTCTTTGACATAAAGTTCCATCGGAAGTAGAAGGCGCTTTCGTTCAACAAAATTTGAGCTGAAAAAAAATGCAATACGAATTTCCGCATCTCTCTTCTTTCACCATTCGTTGTTTCAATATCTTTGATTAGCATTTTGCACTTTGGCGATAATCGAATCGAAAATTGATGAGATATGAAATTATCCTTACACTATCGATAGCAATTAACTAAGATAATATTAACCTTCTTAACGAATGCAATTTTGATCATAAACGAACTGATTGATTCGAATCGAATTCAAAGGAATCGAAGACCAAAAAAAGTGTCAGAACCAATATGAACTTGATGATGATTTCAATTATCATTGCTTAGTATTATTTGATTAGAGTCTGATTCATTATTTAATTTTGCTTTATCCATCCATAATTTTTTTTTCAATCGAAAATTTCTATCCATCAGCGAGATCATTAGCGCTTCTAGATTTGTCGTTTTGTTGTTTTCTCATTCCAATTGATATGCTTCAATCACTTCTAGAATGAATCACAACTCATCATTCCCATCCATATCGGATGAGATGAGTATCTAACAAAAAAAAACGATGTTTAATAGAGGAATGAAGATTGAGCATAAATTCTTTTGCCCCAAACTGATGTTCCGTAAGCTTTTCGGGTGTTCAAAACCGAATAACGAATAATGATGATGATGATGATGATGATGATGATCATAATAATAATAATAATAATACTAATAATAATGATGATTTTAGCTGTTTTTTTTCTCGCTCAAAATCAAAATAGAATTGGGAGGTGGGGGGGGGAAATTAAGCTAATGTACGAATCATTCGAGGATTAGATTGATAATCATCATCATTATATGGCTCGTTTTATTTTTTTGTACAAAACATTAGCAGAGAAGCTTGATTTTCTCTTCTCCTCGTAGAGATTTTTGCTCGATGAAATTAGAAAATTTTTTGATCCTCAAATGATATAATTGAATGATCTAAATGATCGCATTGTAATGGCTGTCTTTTTGGAATAAAAAGCAAAAAACTTTTCAAACTAATTAGAAAAATTTAATCAAAATTTATTAAGTTTATTCTATACGATAAAAGTAAGCTGATATTTGTTCAAATGATCTATGAAATGGTCGACCATCTAGAAGTTATAAATTATGAAAGTTTTTCTTTACTCATCTGATTGCATCTAGTGATTGCATTCAATTTAGTGAAGAATTTGTGATTGAATTCCTATCGTAGAGTTGCAATAACAAGCACGTACAGAAAAGAATTTGAAAATCCAAAAAAAAAAAATTAATTAATTAGCTAAAAAATGAAGCGAATTCTAATCTCAAACTTTTCAAAGAAACTTGAAGAAGATTTTTTTTTTTTTTTTGTTAATTGATTAGCCGCTAGTGATCTGGTTGCCAGACCTTAGGGTTTTGGATTTTTCGATCAAAAAAAAAAAAAAAAAAAAAAAAAAAGACTGTGTAATTTTCTACAGAGAAATTTTCAATGTAATCTGTTTGATTTTTTTTTAATCTTTTTCCCTCAATGAAGAGATAATTGAGATTCTCGAATATTATTATTCTCTCTTGGAAAATGATTGATCGATAAATGATTGAGATTTTGAGAATTTTAATCAATTTTTGAAATTTTTTTTTCTCCTATGAAAAAGCTTCAATCTTGACTGAAATTTCTTGAATCAATCATTGATCCAAAACAAAAAGTGGCAAATATTTTCATGAAAAATTCCTATATTCTAATTCTAAGAAAATTCAAATAGTGATGTAATTAGATTGTAATCGACAAAATCGAATCTATCAAAAAGAGACATTTGAGAAAGATTCTAATCTAAGCTGATATTAGCATTGCTTCTTCTCAAAATATCCGGTGGCGAGAAATCATTAAAATTCACAATGAAAAAAGAGAATTTTTAATGTTTTATATTTAACCCATCAATGAATGGGCTTGAAATTTTCCAATGTAACAAACAATAAAGCAAATTTTTTTTCTTCTCCTCCACATTGCCCTGATTAGAAATGATTCGATTGTTTTTTTTTTTTTGCTATTTTGAGTTTTTTTTGTTCCAACAATTTCATTGTGTAACAATTTGTGACACAATTCGAATCAATTCAAATCTATTTGCTCTTTAGCAATTTCATTTCGTTCCACTTCAACGACGCACTTCATTGATTGATATCAGTTGAATTTTCATCATTTTCTCCTGATTGACCATCATCCAAATCACCATCATCATCATCATCATTAAAAATGTTTGGTCAATGTTGCCGATGGTGTGGGATAAAAATTTCAACAATGATGATGATGTTGATGTTGATGTTGACGGTGGTGATAATGATGGTGGTGGTCTGAAATATTTTCAAAACTTGGATATTATTCGATATTGAAATGAAAAGTTTTCTCATTGATTCGCTTGATTTCGCAACAAAAACATCGATTCGTTAATGTTTGATGATTGATACATTCTATTTTCGGATGTTTTTTTTTCTTCTCATTCCTATAAGTTACATTCTACATTTTCTTTTTCGAAAATCTCGATGTGGTTCAATGAACACACACACACATCGAGAGAGAGAGAGAGAGAGAGAGAGAGAAAAAGAGAGATTGGACAACAAGGATGGATCCTCAGCAGTAGAAATGTAAGATGAAAAAGGAATGACATTTATTAGTGAATCGAGAATCGAGAGAGAAATATCGTTCCAAAATGGGCTCTGAATGGATTGAAATTTTATTGGAATCGAAGCACTGTGAAAATCACACACACACACACACACACACACACACACACACTCACACAAATCAATTCGAATGCGAAACGGAATGGAAAAAAAAATATTCCAAAAAATTATCGAGACCATCATTGAAAAAAAGATGGCTGTTCGTAAAAAAAAAATATAATTTTTTTCATCTTTCACTTCTATCAGCCATAGCAAATAAAGATATATGTGGGCGTTCTAGGTCCATGAAGTGTGAGGAGATTGATTAAGATTTTAAAGAATCTAGGCAACTGGAAACAATGATTCGTGATGAACAAAGAAGCTACAAAGATCAAATGAAAAGTTTCGATGTTTTCAAGATCATCAAAATCATCATCATCATCAATCTTTAATTGGATCATTGATAGTTCTATCAATGGAACCATGATTGATGAAATAATCTCGAATCGAATGAATTAAAGCTCTAATTCGATTGCAAACAAGCTGCATTGATCGATTGATTGAGAAATGAAAAATTCAATCGATTTTGTTCTGGAATTATTTCAATCTTTATTGAGACTAGAAATTATTAAGTTTTTTTTTTTGGTATCAGTTAGATCATAGAAAGTTTCGATAGTCTGAGTTTAATTCAAATCTTTATTTTTTTGAACAGAAATCCCACAAAGTTTTCCTCTTTTTTTTTTTGCTCCACTCTGGAACAAGGAAAGAACGTTGTGATCTGTATGGAAACTTCACTGCCAAAATTTCTCAGTTGCATTCGACAAAGAATTGTGGTCCCGTTGCGATCAACAACAAGATTCAACCGCATCATTTTATTACTTTCTCCAACTCTAATTGACATAATTCTCTTCTCAAAGTTTCTTCATTTACATAATTATTCATCCCGAATGCTATGTACTGCAAAAAAAAAATCGATACCTAAGACCTAGGTATCATTGAAACATCGGCCGAAATGAATCCGATGATTCTTTCTGGTAGCAGATCATCGAAGTTTTCTCTTCTCAATAAGAACTTTTTCTTCTCCATCTCATCGTCTTCCTTTTGCCATCTATTTGATACACTTTGCTGTCTTTTGAAAAAAAAAGTTTAATTATCATTTACATATCGAACATTGGAATTTATGAATTTATATTCGAAAGAGAAAAAAAATTAGATATTCTTTCAAAAGAAATCGATGCTGTTGGAATATTTTTAGCTTCACTTTGGTTTTTTGAAGAATCGAAACATTTCGAAATAGGTTTGGTTTTTTTTCTTCTTTTTTTTTTCTCGAGAAAAATTTTAGAAAAAAAAAATATTCTATAAGATTTTCACTAGATCTATCTTCTTTTGTTCGGCTTCTTTGTGAAGAAATTATTCAAATCTCAGATTATACTTTTGCTATTGATTTGATGCGAATTTGAAGCGATCGCAACTCTTTTTCTTTCCTCTTCTCGCATTTTAGAAACAAATTATTTTTTAATATTTTGATAGAGTTACTCTAGTCTTTTAATTTTTTTTTCTTAGATTTAGAAATTCGATTGTCTCCGCTTCGACTTCCATTTCCATATCTTGACATCGCTATTGTTCGAGATGGTTAGATTGAAGAGAGAAGAAGATAATAGAAATTCGAAATTCATATCAAATCGAATGATGGGAAAGAGAGTAAGCTATACAAAGATTATATTATTCGTCCAAAAAAAAAGTTAAATTGAATAACTGATTTACTGGTAACAAAAGAGCTACGAGTGAATTATAACAAAAATTAATCCGTTTTTTTTGTTTGGGGAAACATTAAAGTTTTGAAAAAAAAATGGAAAGTTTCAAAGTTTTTATTTTTTCAAATTCTATCGTTTGGTTTCATCTCTTCAGCTAGGTCTCTTTTTTTCACAATCCATATCATTCACTGATTTACATTCAGTGATTTATTCATTCTCACGTGCCTTTTGTGATGATCTTGCACGCCCACGTACAAATTCCATAAGGACACATAGTGGGGTGTGGAATTTTTTCTCACAATTCCACAAAGATTCCAACACTTAATCGTCTCGATAGAATTGTTTGTTTGAGTATCATATCTGTTGTTTGTTTATTTGTTTATTTGAGAAAAAAAAAAGTTTTAGATAACTTAAAAGATTCTTTTTATTTTTTTTTTTGTTTGAAATTGGCTCATTTTGAAACAAATAAATGAATCGCTCTCTTCATTCGGCTCTTTCTTGTCGGTTTTGTTTACTTTTACTTTTCGCTACTAGAATCAAGTGACTAGATGGATTTGGATTGAATGGGTGTAAAAATTGACCCCAGTCCAGACGTTTGAGGAGACTAAAACCAAGAAAAAAATAACAATACTAATAACAACATCTCATAGTTGGCTGAATTGAAATGAAACGAAACCCGAAAACAAACATTATAGACAAACGAACAAATGCAATGAAAATGGTCGAATTTAAGCTTCACTGATTCATTACAATCTTATGAGTACTTTTTATGATTCTCGAGAGAGAGAGAAAGAAAAGAGAAAAAAATGAGTTTAAATGAAACAATCTCGGTTTCAGGAGCGAAGTTCGGTGGACAGACAGAACATGTTTTTGATTCTGTCTAGACAACAAATTTTATGTTTCTAGGCGTTCTGAGCACATTGATCATATCATAACAATTGATTCATTCATTCGATCTTATTTGACTCATATTTTGAGTGTATGTGGGCGTGTGGGTGTGATAGCTCTGGATCGAAAAGTGATACTTTATCTTAGATGGAGTCATTGTCTTCTATCCTCTTTTGAACTGAAACTTTTTAGCTTTGAGATTTTTTTTTCATTGGATCACAACAAATCTAAATGATTCCAATCCTAGTGTTTGTTGTTTATAGTTGTTAATAGTTTGAAATTTGAGAGATTCAAAAGAAATTCAAACAGAAAGATTTAGGGAGAGAGAGAGAAAAGGAAGAGATAAAATCGAAAACAAAGGAGAAAAAAAAATAAACGGAAATCGTAGCACAAGAATCCAATCATTGTTTTTTTTTCAAAGATGCAATCTTTAAATCATTCATTTGTTCTCTCCTCTTTCTTTGTAGAATTCTTGGATTGTTTTTTTTTTGTTTCTTGGGCCTGGGTTCACAAAAAATATTGAAACAAGTTTTATTTCTCTGTTTTTTTTCTCCATGTCCTCCATAACTAATGCAGCGTAAAACGTTGCCGTTGTCCTAGTTGTCGTAGTCGATCGTGATGATGATGATGATGATGTTTGACGTTGTCGTTCCAATCGGTTTGTAAAACTATTAGCTCTAGTTTTGATGATTTAACTTTTGTTTGGTTAACAATCACAATTGTAATTCTTCATCTTGAAACAACACAGAGAAGTCTTGATTTTTCTTCTTCGTTTTTTTTTCTCATCGAGCTCTATGATCGGTCGATTATCTTGTTGAGCTTCGAGTTTAAGATACATTAAGTTTCTCTCTTTAGGGTCCCAGACAGAGAGAGAGAGATAGAGAGATGGGGAGAGTTTGAAGAGAATCAAAATGATTAAGATGATTGAGTTGTTGTCATTCGATGCGAATAGAGAAGAGACTGGGGTGGAGGAGAGCAGAGAAGCAGAAGCAAATCAAAATACTGCGCTTTTCTTGTTTCTCTGGTCCTGTTTTGATAATCTTTGAGATCGTAGAACGAACGGCTTTTTGATTTGTACCATTTCTTTAAGATTTTTATCTTTGTTTAGATTTTTTTTTTAGAAATCTGCGAAAGAAAGAAGAGAAAAAATCAATCAAGTTTGTTTGAGTTCGTAAACTTTTCCCGAGAAAATAATTGTTGATGATTATCAACAACATAGATCCAATATCATTAGATTCATAGAATTCAAAACGGTTTGCTAAGGTTGAAAAATTTGAGAGAAAACAAATTCAAACCAAAAAAAAAAACAAAAAAAAAAAAAACAAAACCAAATCCAAACTAATCACAGGACTTGAATCAAACGAATTGAAAAACTTAGAGAGACATTTTTGAATCGAGTGGGTGTGGATAGAGAACAATAAGCACCAGCATCATCATGGATCAGTATGATCTTCTACTAGTTCTTCCGAACAAAAAAAAAAAAAGAAAGAAAGAAGATAGAATGTCGTAAAAGAAAGAATGACAATGATGATTGAGGACTGTTAGTTTTTTCTCTTCTTCCTCTTCTTCTTCTTCTTCTTCTTCGTCACAGTCCAAACAATTCCAAATGGAATCGAATTCTCGTCTAGTCTAGAAAGAAAAAAAAAGAGAGAGCTGAAATGAGCAATGAGAGGAAAAAAAAACCGGAGCGAAGAAAAAGTTCGCATTCGTTTCATTTTTCATGCATGAATGTTTATATTTTGTTTCGATGTTCATTGGTAGACGAATGGAATGAGAATGAAAATGAAAACAAAAAAAAAAAAAAAAAAAAAAGAATAAAGAAAGAATAGAATTTCCAAGATTGTTTCAAGTTAGGCGAAATAAAAAAAATGGAAACCAAATTATAGTCCATTTGTTTCGTAGAATTTCTAGCGAAACAATACTTGAAACAATTTCATGTTCCATTCGATGATTGTCTTCATCTTTTTTGCGTGCGTTTATTATTTACTTCTTCACTTTGATTTTGTCTCTAATCGCAACTAAATTTCTCTCTCTCTCTCTCTCTCTCTCTCTTTTGAATGAACTTAGTACGGGTTAAGATATGTTCAAAACGATCATTTTGGTTTCTCTCTTGATCTTTCTAGACGATGCAAAAGTTATTGGCGAAACTTTTGGAATTCAAACGTCAGCGTTAGTATTCGTTTGATATTTATCAATTCGAATGAATTGAATTTTCTTTTGTATTTTTAAATTCAGAATTCCATTGATTTTCGAAATGAATCCAACAAAACAACTAGAATCAGGCCTCAAATGTGAACCCTTTGGAAATTTTTGATTTTTGATTGATTTGGTTGCGATTTCATTGACATTTGATCCTTTGTAAGGACAAAGTTCCAAGAAAAAATCCTACCTTTAAGAATATTCTCAATACCTTCAACTTTTGCTGATTTCAAACTGATTTATTTGTTTAGCTTTTTAGGTAAATCAAAAAAAAAATGAGATAGAAAAAAAAGAAGATTTACTCATTTCGACCTATCTGTCTGTTTGATTCCCTAGGTCCTCTCATTTCCATCGCTTCTTTTCTCTTATGATTGTTACATTTTTTTTTTTTTTTGGATCTTTCTATTCTCACACAGAATGCACACTATTATTATTTATTGTTTGATCTAACATCATCATCATCATTCTCAACATTGATGTTGTTTTGTTGATCTTTGCCATTACTGTACCCATTACCACCGACATCATCATCATCATCATCATAGCAATCGTTATTATTATTATTATTATTATCATCATCATCTCTTCCAAAATCAATATTTTGTTTCACTAGTTGTTTTTGGGTCTTTCCCTCACAATCTCACTTTTCATTCTGTTTATTGAGATTCCTAGTCTCTCTTTTTTTGTTATGTATCCATCTTTTTTTTTTTTTTTTTTGTTAATATTTGGCTTGTTTTCGTGGGACGCAGATCCTGTAAAGAGATGCTTTCAATTTTCAGGCCTAGTTTTTTTTCGGTTCGTTGTGTTTTCGAAAATAATTCAATTTCTATCGTTCGTTTTGTCATTATTTTGTTTTTTCATGAAACATCTTTTCTCTCTCTCTCTCTCTCTCTCTCTCTCTTTCTCCTCTCTTCGCGAGAATAAACCTCTCTAGATCATCAGGTATACAATGATATCGGTATCGTCATCATTATTGTGATTGCCATCGATTTCTCTCTTTCTCTAAAATTATTTTAATTTGAACGAGACACAAAAATTGCATAGAATCGAGAAATGAGACCGAGAATAGAATCGAGAGATCGAGAAATGAGAAAAAGTGAGCGAAAACATTTAACGATTGTTTGGATCACGATTTATTCGGAAACATAGAAGCGTTAAAAAAAATATTGAAATAGCGATCCTAACAAATCGAATCGGATTTTCATTTTTCTCTTCGGATAATAATAGTTGAAGAGAAAAATGAAAAAAATTTTGAATTTGATTTCAGAAGAAGAAAATTTGCTCTCTAATCATTTGTTTAGATGATCATCTACTCATCACACACCCCTGAACAGAATTCAATTTTGGTTTTGTTTTCCGATGAAAGCCATAAAAATGACGATGCTGGACAATCGTTGAATGAATCATATTAGTTTTGATGATTTAGATGATGATCTTGATCCAAAACCTTTGTTTCAATCAAAACAAACCTAATCCAAAAAAAAACAAAAATGATTTCGTTCAATGATAGAAAAATTATGGGCTTCCACTTATTCACTTCACTTGTGTAAGGACCTAGTTCAATGTTAAGTTCGAGTTCACAGACAAATGCAAGAATTCGATTCGTAAGATTTCAAAGGCTATCATTTAGGATCATTTGGATAGATTGAAACAAAAAAAAAAAGAATTTTTTTGCTTAATCTTCTTGATTTTGGAATATATTGGAACAAGAGAAAGTGAAAGAAAGCAAAAACATAGATTATTTCACCAGCTATATAATTCATTCCATGAGCCTTCAATCTGTTAGGCTCAATTCAATAGGAAATTATTCCATAATAAGAGCTTGAATTTCAGAATCGAAAGGCAAAAAAAAAAATGAATCCAAATCATTTGGATCGGAGCTAGTTGGTCATATGATTCATTTTCCGGAGAACAGATCCCGATAGGAAATACTCGAGACAAAATTGAATTCTAAATTTTGATTAAATCAATTGATGAAATGATTGATTGAGAGAAAAAAAGACTCAAAAATTTTGTCAAAGATTGTTTCAATTGATCAGAGATAAACATTTAGCTTAGGGTTTCTTAGGAAAAAAAAAGGTAAAAGATTGATGACATCTTTCTCTAGATCTTTTGATTATGTTTGCTCTTTTCTGGAGAAGAAAAAAAATCGTTCAATTCATTTTTTCACAAATTAATTTCTCCAAAAGAGAAAAATTCTCCATTCTTTATACTTTCATAGCTACACAATTATCTTGATGTATGGAGAAGAATTAGAATAGAAATGATAGATTTATGATGAGACCTACAACAATCTATGCCTAGCAATCTATGTCTTTGAGAAAAAATCAAAGATTTCTCTCTCTCTCTTATCTCGCTTCAAAGCACAGATTAAACTCTTCTACTTAAAGAAGGAAATGATCAAGAGAGAGAGAGAGAGAGAGAGAGAGAGAGAGAGATGAAGCAAAAACAAAAGAATTTCAAGACAAAACAAAGATTCCGTTTCCTTTCCGAAGTGCATTCTTCAAACCGAGAGAATGAGAATAAAGAGCTTTGAAGCAAACGAGTAGCATCGGGAAAATTTCTCCTCTTCTCTTCTCTCACTAACTAGAATCTTTTTTCAGCTTTATCTCTCTCTCTCTCTCTCTCTCTCTAGCATATTGTTTATGAAATGATTAATAATCTCATTAAGATAATTATAAGAAATTTTTTTTCCTTCTTCCTTCCATACAAAAGATAAGAGCTAAAGAGAGAAGAAAGAAAGGAAAGAATATTCGATGTGCCCTTTTTTTCGAAGAACATACCACACAAACTAACCAATCACAAACAAATAAAACACAGACACAGAAAAAAACAGATTGAATAAAAAAAAAAAGCTGATGAAGAGATAGAGAAGATCCAAAGAGATTGGTAGGAGGGCAGAGAAAATTAAATGAATAATGATGATGATAGGTCCTTCTACCTCCTCACTCCTTCCCCCCACCACACTCTACTTTTTTCTCTTCTCGATCTCTGAACTTTAATTCTTTCCAATTCATTCTAGCTTTTTTCGTTTGAAAGTGAATTGATTCGTCATAATTAACCCTTGGAAACATTTATCTTTTTCCTATTTTTTTTTCTTTCTATTTTTTTTTTTTTTTTGAAAATTATTTCTCTCTTTAAGCTCGTCTCGTCATTTTGTTTCGTTCTTGGAACACTGTACATACACATTCACATTTAGATCCACATGAAATGATTGTTTTTCTCTTTTACATTTCGAATGTTTTTATTGTGAACGAAAACTTTGCTAGTTTGTTAGATCTAGGGATAGAGAAGGGATTCGAACACAAACTCGACTCGAATCAAATTTGGATTCGCTATGTGTTGAAGAGACAAAAGGAAAACCGAAGGAAGCTGAGCATGAAAAGAATGATGTTTTTCTTCGTTTTTTTTTCAACTCGCTCCATTCTCAATTGTTTTGTCATCACTCAGTGATGCAAAACGATCGTTTTGAAAAAATGTTGAATTTATGGTCCCTTGTTTCCTCATTCTTTTCTCCTTCTACTAAATAATCTTGCATTGTTGGATGCTTATTATTCTAATTTCCAAATGATATTGTTTCGGTTTGGGACCACATACGCCCATCAGCGAGATATTCACATTAAAATGATGAGTTATTCCATTACGATCCATTCAATTCTATTTTTTCTTTTTTTGATGTATTAGATTCTATTCTCTTGAAATTTATTGCAGCTAATCTTGGTTCACAGTTTTTGATGGAATAAAACCAAATGGAATTAGATTCAAATTTTACAAAATTAAAATTTCTGAAATTTTTATTTGTATAACAATAAGCTCTGAATCTTAGTGTTCCAGATGAATCAATTTCAACAGGTAAGAATCAAAAAATTCAAAAAAAAAAAAGTATTCGAAATAATCTTAGAACATCAATTCATTTGGAATAATTTTGCAATGAATTGAGATAGCTCGAAATCTTTGAAAATAAATACTGAAGAAATCTATCATCCAAATTCAACAAAATTCGAAATTCTCATCAAATATTTCGAGAAGAAAAAAATAGAAACTGATAACAAGATCATCATGATTATTATCTTCTAGGCTTTAGGTTTTTTTTAAAAAGTTTTCGCCCGAATCCTATGCCGGGTATGTAACAAAGCAAAAAAAAAAAAAAAAAAAAAGAAGCCTCAAACTCTTTCAGATCAGACATTTTCATTTTGATTTCGGTTCAAAATTGAAATGAAATGAGAAAAAAAAAAATGATGAAGAAATTACTTTTTTTTTTCGTCGCAAAAGAAAGAAAAAAAAATCATTAGCACCCGAGAATTTTTTTTTCCCAATTTGTACCGCCACTGAAAGCAATCATCACCATCACCATCACCATCGTCATCACCATCATCATCATCATTAATTGTTCGCGTATGTAATGAAATCTAATTAGGTTAGCATTTAGTTTTTTTTTTCTCAAAGACTCAAACATTCATTCCATCATCATTTGGCATTCTCGTTTCTTGATCTAAGTTTGTCTAACCAGAAAGTTTTAGAAAGAGAGAGAGAGAGAGAAAGAGAGAGAAGGGGGTGGACAAGAAGCAATGGGGGACAAAGTGAGAACTGTGGAAAAAATTCTAGAATTCCTAGAAGGGAAAAGTTTTGTTTTTTTTTTTTTGGAATTGTTTCAATAATGATTAGGGGATGGTGGCTTTGTGTGTTGTGTGTTGGTTGTAGATAATTAGGATTCATTTCTGAATCCAAGATTGAGAGAAAAAAAAATGAAGAAAAATATTGCTCTCAGCAAGTTTTCATCAGTACAGATGAAACTGTCGTTTCGATTAGCGTAATCGTTACAGAATCAATCCTTGAATTTGATTAATGAGAAAAAATTAATTGAGATAGAAATTTGGATGAGAAAATAGAGAGACCAAAATTAATAATTACAACCAAAAAAAAAAAAAAAGGTTGATTTGAAGAGATTTTTTTTCCTCAGCAAAAAAAAAACAAACAATCGAATCGAGTCCGATATGATAATAATCATACTTGTCTCGTGTAATTTTATCTCCATATTTCATATAGGTTTGAACATTTGTATGGCTTTGTGATTGAAATCGGGACAAAAACCACGCCACATTGCATTCGAATTCTAATCAATCTAGGGTTTCGATAATTGTCGAATTCGATCGAAAACGAATCGTTTTTTTTTTCGACATCAGATTTGATTCAAAATAATTTCTCTGGTTCCCTTCTTAATCGAAAAAATTTTAGAGACACACATTCTTCAGCAATTCTAGCTAACTTCTAGGATATGGAAATTATCCAGCAATACCTTTTTCGACAAGAATTGATCCAACTTCCATTTCGATTGAAAGCAATGATGGTCTTTTTTTTTTCTTGGGAAAAAATTAACCAAACACAAGACAAGTCAACAAATAGCAATCGATGTTGGTGACGAATCAAATCAAAACCAATGAAACCATTTAATTATTTAATCATCCAAGACTAAATGAATTAGTTTTGTTTTGGCTTCTAGGTGTTCAGGTTTTTGATTGAAAAAAAAATATTAATAAAATTCGAGTGTTAAAATTTATCGATGCCTTTTGCTTGGTGATTTTTGTTTCAAATTCTAAAAGATTGAGAAGAAAAAAAATTTCTTCCTTTCTCTATCATATCTGTTCCAGTTGATTTAATTGAAATCGCCTCGAGCTATTCAATTCAATCTGGTATTGGATGGTGAAAATAAACCAAAAGTTTGTTTTGTTTCAAAAATTCACATCTTCCATTCCTTTCCATAAACTTTTTCGAATCTCTAATGTTGAATTTAAATTAGAAAAAGAGAAAGTTTTTATAAGAAAAAATTTCCACTGCTTCGGTTCGTTAGAGTTAATTAACAATGTTCACAATCAGTATCGGACAAAACAATCTGTCGAAGTTCGACGGTAACGAGAACAGAAAAAAAAATTTCATTAAAATTTCTAAATTTTTTACATCGTTTTAAACGTAATAAAAGCTAAAAAGCTGAATGATTGTAGAAGGGATAGAAAAAAAAAAAACAAAATAGTTTCATGCACCAATCACAAACCTAACACAAACAATAGTTTCCGGTTTTTTGAAGAGAAAGCACCAAAACTTGTAATCTAACCTAGAAAATGTTTGAAGAGCTATGAAACGAAAAGATTCGCTGACCAGCGAATTCAAGACCATCATTATCATTCAGATCGGACCATATAAATTTCCCAAGTGAATTCTATACTAAAACTAATGGAAATAACTTTCTCTACTCTCATTTAACTTTTCGATTCTGAAGAGAGAGAGAGAGAGAGAGAGAGAGAAATGAACAAAAGAATGAATGCTTCTATCGAGTTTTATTCCAATCTGATTGTGCCATACTAAAGATTTTGTAACTTTGCTATGCTTTGTATTGGAACTGTTCACAATCGACTATAACATTCGATATCTTCTAAATCTATAGCTCTATCTTTTGGATCAAAAAAATCTATAAACCGAAATTAGCTTATAGATTGAAAGCCTAGGTATCATTTCTCTTTATCTAATGACAAAAATTGTTTGATGACAATAAAAATGAAAGCTTTTTTGGAATTTTTTTTTCAATTTTACTTAGCTCTGTTTTGATTACACAACAAAAACAAATCTCAATTAGAGAAACAGAAAGAGAGAGAGAAAAAAAATCACTCAGTAAGCTAAATAACCCTATCCTAACCAAAAATAATAGACCCTATTTATTTGGCTCTATTGAATAGAGTTTTGAAACTTTTTTTTCATAAAACTTTCTCTCCATCCTTTTCATCCAATTTTCTTTCTCTCTAGATTCCGTATGGATTTATTTTGGATTATCAATCGGATGTTTTGTCGATCGAAAAGTTTCATAGATTTGATCTCTAACCAGAAAGAAAAATATCTTCTCCGAATAGAGGATAATTTATTGTTTTTGTTCATCGAAACAATTTGATTCTAATTAGTTATTTTTGTTTCTTGAAGATAATTAATTCCATCACTAATTACCTCTCATCGAACGAGCAATGTTTGCGATTCACATTTGAGCATTCAAAAATAAAATGATGTAGTGAATCGTTTTTGAAATGAACATTGAAGAATTTTGGAGCGCATTGAATTGATTAAGGTTCAGAATCTGAACCAATTTGTTTTGTTGTCTCCAAGAGAACACTTCGCATTCAACTCTCCGATTAGAAGTGGAAGCAATTTTGCTGAAATCAACAATAGCCACTTATAGCCACTAAATTTTTCTTCCAATTCTATCCTTGGAACTTATGAGATCGAAAGAATCGAAAAGAAATAAAACCGAAGAAGAAGGCTTCAAACAGAAGCCGTAGAAGAAGAAGGAAGAAAATTAATCGAACAGAACCAATTAATCCGTCACAACTTGAGAATTTGGGATGGGATTCGTTTTGTCACTCTGAAGATTGTCTTTGAAAAAGTAGTCGAAGAAAAAAAAGGGACCTAGCGAGAGAGAGAGAGAGAGAGAGAGAGAGAGAGAAAGAGATTGTAATCAAGAAAAAAAAACGGTATCTCTTTTGAGACCGATTTAGAATTTATTACATTTAAAAAGATCCCAAAGTGAAATATGTGTGTGTGTATTTGTGTGTCTCAGATCTGAGAATAGAGAAGACAAAAAAATCGTGAGACCTAGAAAAGATTAGATATTTTTTTTTTTTTTTCGTCAACGGAACACAAAAAAAAACAGTGCAAAAAAAAATTTCGAATCAATCTGAGAAAGAGAGAGAGAGAGAGAGAGAGAGAGAGAGAGAGAGAGAGAGACCTAGAGGAAGAGAATTTCAAAAAAGCTTCGATGGGATAATCTTTTCTTCTTTCGTCAATCTTCTTGATTTCTTTCAGGACCGTGAGGGAAAAAATTTTCACCATAATTGGTGCGGGTAAGTTTACTGTTATTGTATGGAATAATGAAAAAAAAAAATTAATCAATCATTTCGAATAAGTTAAGTCATTGATAATCACAATAATTATTATCGCTAAATCATCAAACATCATCAGCTACATAGATCGAAACTTATCCCAAAGATCACAATGTTGGGAAAAAAAAACAACAAAAGCTTCAAAACATAAAAAAAAGCTTAGCTAACTCGGTCGGTTTTTTTTCTCTAAGTGGTAAATGAAAGAAAAAAAAATCAAGCGAGAGAACAAAACATTAAATCAACTTGAATAATGATTGAATCAATTGAACCGGATCCACCAAGATGAACGAAAAAAAAAAAAACAAAAATTATCAAAAAAAGAGAGAGGAATACAAAAGAAGACAAAGACCAATGTCAATGATGATGATGATGGTGGTGGTGGCGGTGATGAGAATGAAAAGGACTGTGGAAAAAAATTACACAACAATTGTTTGGAGACCAAAGAACAAAAAAAAAAAAAAAAAAGAATCAAAATGGTCTTCCCGGAAAGAGAGAGAGAAGGACTCATTCAATTATTGAAGAGGAATCATTTTCATCATTATGTAACGATATTTGGAACAATGGAATTTTTTTTTCGGATCGAACCATATGATTCGTTCGTTTAAGCTAGGTTATTTTCGACATTTTTTTTTTGAAGGTATTTTTTTCTCTCAAAGTTTCTCAAGTCAAAACATCATCATCATCATCAGAAACGATTGTTCTCATTCTAGGCTTGAGACTAGCCTAGACTAGCCTAGCACAAAGTTCAAGCTAGTTTTATATCATTCTGGTTCCGTTTTGTTGAAGATTTACGGAGAAAAAAATGTATTCAAACCAAAAAAAAAAAATTCAACTCTTCAGTCGTTCTGTCTTCCAAATGGGATAATGTGTTTCGATAGAAAAATGTAGTGTAGCCCGTTCAGAATGAACTTGGAGCTAGAGATTCTGAAAAGAATAATCAGAATCGTATGAGATCAGAGAAGAGTCGGCGCTTTAGATGTCTAGGTCTTCATTTTAACTACCGAAGAGAATAAGAGGAGCGATTCTGAATCCCGGCAATTTGATTAAGCTTCTAAACAAAAAGAGAGAAGGAGTGAAGTAAAAAAAAATAAAAAGAGAACGATAGAAGAGAATCAGTTTCGCGAGAAGAAGTGAGAAAAAAAAAATTTCTAGCTATAAAAGCAAACAAGAATCGATATGAATTCTTTAGTCTGTTAGTGTTCAATGGTTAGAGATGATGGTTACGGAAGTTCTTGGGGGAGGGGAAAAAATTCATCACTTTTTTTCCATCTAAACATTCCCTCTCTCTCTCTCTCTCTCTCTCTCTCTCTCTCTCTCTCTCTCTCTCTCTCTCTCTTTATTGCTTGCATCTTATTTTTTTTTATCAAACAATTCTTCGGAGATTAACTTTCAATCGAATGTCTCTGGTCTTGTCTGTATGTGTGTGTGTGTGTGTGTGTTCCAAACAGAATATGCAGTATTCTTAAAGCCATCATTTCGTTCCATTATTCAATCGTTATTATTATTATTACTATTATTATTATTATGGCTTTAAGATTCAATCAAATTTCCGCCGCTATTCAAACGCCGATAAATTGAATTGAGATTTTTCTTTTTTGCTTTTCTCTCTCTCTCTCTCTCTCTCTCTTCTCCGCAAAGCGATCTGAATCAAATCGAATCGAATTCTCGCCTCTCTCGGAGCATCCTCTAATTGACTCAATCTAATTAATCTTCACCAAAAATTTGAATGTTTTACTCTCCTCTAATGAAATATGAAAATGTGAAAAAGTTTTCGACTTTATAATTCGATTTGATAATTTGATGAGAAAAAAAAAAATTAATATGGTTTAAACTTTTTATTTTTTTTTTTAATCATTATGTTGGTGAGCGTGAAAAAGAAAAGATGAAATCTTTCATCTGAATTAAAGTTTTGTTTTTTGTGTCTGTGTTTGTGGAAGAAAATTAATGTACTAGCTTTCGAAAAAATAAATTCCGCGTTAAAAAAAAAATCAACACTACCAAAAGGTTTGTTGAAATTTTTTAAAATTTAAAATTTTAGCAGTGAAGTTATCTGCTATCACAACTTCATCTATCAATCGATCGATTGAGTCGATTGAACTGTAGAACACTATTTCGGAGATGATCTAGCACATCATTAATTTTCGCACGAATCTCATTTCAATTCTCACTCAATAATCAAAACCAATAAGAATTTGATTGAAAAACTGTGAGAATAGAGAGAGAGAGAAAAATTTTTGCAATTTTATTGACCACAAAACAAGAGAGAAAAAAAAATCTTTCAAATTCTCTATTTCTATTTGATTGCTACATTGGGTCAGTTTTTTTTCACCAATTTTTTTTAAGTAATCAATCAAATAATTCTCAATTTCTAGAGGAAATGAAAAGATTTTGGTGAGAAAAAAAAAAGAAAATAAACTAATATTAGCTATATTTTGAAATGATTCAAAATTCGATACAATTATCTCGATCACGCAATTCTTTTCTCTTTTTGCTTGCAAACACAAAAAAAAACTAACAAATCAAAAAAAAAACGAAGATAATTGTTCAAATCAAATTTCTTAGGGGAGAGAAGGTGAACAAAAATCAAATGGAATACGAAAACAAAAATCTTCATTGACATTTCTCTCTGGTGTAGTTTCGATCATAGTAATTGTATCACACACAACTGAACTTATCTGATTTGAGGATATCAAAGGCATATCTGTTCAATCGTTTAGCGATTTTTTTGAATAGAAACTAATTTGAAATCTGAAATTTTGATGTGATACTGAGAATAGACTACAATGAAATAAGAATGCGATATTCATATCGATTCTGTTTAGATCAGAATCGATTTGATTTGAAAAAAATCGGCTAAGATTTTTCCATTTGGTTTGATTCAACGTTCAAAGTAAAGATAATGCCGATCATCATCATCATCATCATAGATTGAGACTTGTCTCTAAGATAATTTCTTTTCGATAAGAAAATATCATCGATTAAAGCATTAGCATCGTCGATATGAATGGCAATAGGAACGATGAAAGAAAAGCATAGCCATTAACTGAACTTTGCGCCTAGACTAGATTCTATGATAGCGTATTCTGACCGATCTCAAACACCGAGAACACGCCACACCGACTGTTAATGATCGTACAGAAAAAAAAAGCTAAACTGGAGAAAAAAAAACATTTAATAGACTTATCTTTTCGATGTTTTCCATCATTTTTTTTTTTTGAATCAATCAGCTTCAAAATGAAACGATGAACTAAGAAGAAACTAGACTCTAGAAGAACAGTTCCAAAATGAATCCTCAATCAAGATCTTTATGATTGTGTTCGGTTTGTTTAGGTCCAGTCTGTTTCGAGAAACAAAACCGGAATCAGATATAGAAAACTCTTAGAATAGACATCGAACTGTGGTCAGTGAAACTTTCCAACAAAGATGTTGTTGATGATGATCAGTTTCCGAAGTTCATTTAAGATGAGGATCATCTTCATCAACATCAACATCAGTATCAAAATATTGTTTGAATTAACTCGCCATGAAACGATAGAATAGTGAATTCAATCAAAAACGTCTAGTACAAAGCTGAAGCAAAACGAAAGCAAAAGAGAGAGAGAGAGAAGAAAAAGACTAGGAAAAGAATATTCTTCAAATTTATCGGACTCAATATCATTGCATTCTCTAATCTACTTTTGCCATCTTCACTATCTATTAGCCATTTTGAATGATCCATCTGCATTATTATTATTATTATCATTCCGTTATTTTTTTTTTTTGTTTTGCTCCAGAATGTGAATGCGGTTCGATTTGTTTATCGCTTTCGAAATGAATGTTTTTGATGTTTTTTACTCTTTCTTTGATGTTTTTTGTTTATGATTCCAATTCTTTGCTTGATGTTTTTGATTTTCGATTTCGAAGCTCTTTCTCTCTGGTCATCATCATCATCATCAAAAGCATTGCGATTATTATCAAAAATTATTCTCATTCGAATTTCTTTGTCATCAGCAAAAAAAAAAAAAAATAAAAATAAATTTCTATGATTATTATCTTAATGTTGTTCGAAGTATTAGATTCAATAAACAATGGAATAGCAGCCATAAAAATTAGTGAAAAAGAGAGAGAGAGAGAGAGAGAGAGAGAGAAAGGGAGTGTCTCCCTAAGAAGGACGTATCAGTGAACGCATTTGTTGTTTTTTTTTTTTTCATCAAAACTTTGAGATGAAAATTGTTGAGACAGACAAAAAATCGTACGGTAGAATCAAAATCAATTAGATTATCTCCAAGATTCTCGGATTTTGTTTCAAGTTTTTCTAATCCCTAGATTTTCTGGACCATAAAAGTATTGTGAAATATATTACCAGTGGAGAAATGTAGCACCAAAAAAGGCATCGAAAAATGCTATGAAAATGGCCATCTTTGATCATAAATTAGGCTTAGATTAAGATATTAATTTGGGTATTAAAACGACAGCAAAAGCTATGGACCTCATTGTTAAGCTTTTGTTGCTAGAAAATTTTTTTGTTTCGCTCTCTCTCTCTCTCTCTCTCTTTGTTGACCGGAAATTCTCTACTAATCTTAAGCGCATTTTTCTTCACCTAAATTCTAACAATAATTATTTTTTGCTGATTTATTTCTCACAAGGCAATTCAGAGTTGATGAGAAAAGATAAAAAAAAAATTATGTTACCGTAGAGAAAAATTAAAGATTTGTTTTGGGACCAGAGAGAAGTTTGTAGAATTTTTTTTTTTCACATGCAAAGTTTTCCTAGTTTTTTTCCAAGAGACTAAGGATGAAAAAATTGAACGCTATAAAATTATTCATAGCTTCTAGTTGAAGATTTTTCGAAAGATAACTTTCATTTTTTTTTTTTAGATATTATTGAATAGCTTAGAAGACTAATTTTTTTCATTATGAGATATAAACAGCGTCAACAATTTTCGATTTGGATTTTCTATCATTTGGATCTTTTGTTTACCACCACATTTATTGACATAGTTTAATTTTATTTATTTCATTCGGTTCATTTTTTATCATTTAGTTTTTATTTTTATTTTTATTTTTATTTATTTATTATTTTGTTTAGCTTAGACTAAGCTATTTTCAGTGCTTTCGGTGCACTTCGAAAGGGCACCAACAATGATGATGTCATAATCATAATGATCATCATCATCATCATCATCATCATCTCTTGAAGATCTAATCCAATCTAAAAACAAAGCAAAATGCAAAGAAAAAAAAACTAAAAAGGTACTTATGAAAACTGAACCAGAGTGGAAGGAAAAAGAAAAAACGTAACGTAGAATAAAAAAGTTTAGATGAGAATATAATCATAAAAACTGATTATTCTAGCACTAATTCGAACTTATTGGGCCATTAAACCCAATAATAATAATAATAATAATAATAATAATGAAAGAGATAAAATGAAAGAGGACAAGAATGAGATGATAACTCAATGCGGATCTAACGAGAGCGACAAACAGAGAGAGAGAGACAAAAGATGAAATGGCAATAACGCAAATATTGTTATTATTATTATTATTATTATTATTAATATCATCATTGAATTATTGTAAGTTACCGATGTTGTTTTTGTTGTTGATGTTGATGGTCTAGAGAAATCCAAGAATCATTCGATAATGGATCAAAATGGATTTGGATAGAAATTCTACGAAATAAAGAGCAAAGACAAAAAAACAGATTGAATCCCCGATATATTCAGTGTATTGAATTTGGGTCATTCAGTGTGAAAGAAAAAGAAAAAAAAAAGTGAAGATTTAGCGGGGAAAAAAAAGGTGGACTCTCAAATATTCAACCAAATATTAGCTTAAGGTTTCCCTTTGTCCCTTTCTCTCTCTCTCTCTCTCTCTCTCTTTGTTTTAGTTCATTTCATTTGTCATTCGAATCTCTCCGATTAATCTTCTCCGATTGAGAATGTGAATCAGTTTTGATCGGAGAAGGACGGATATAACTCTTTCTGTTCTATTCTGCTTCTCTATTCTTTGCTTCTCAAACATTGTGTCTGTGTGTGTGCGTTTATTTTGCTTACTACGAATGTTTCACATTCATTAATTTTTTTTTCTCTCTCTCTCTCTCTTTTTTCTTTTGATTTTTATTTACCTCATCGAATCGTTTTGGTTGCGGCGAGTATCACAACGAAAAAAAAAAAGAAAATAGTCGAAGATCCGAATTCGTTTTTTTTTTTTTTTCTCAATCTTTTTCTCTTTTTTTTTCTTTTCTTGTTTCTCTCTTCTTCAATCGTAGCGAAACCATATTGAGAAGTTTGGAGCCAATAAATTTTCAGTGACCATTATTTGAAAATCGAAATCGCCAAAAACGAGATAGAGAGAGGGAGAGAAAGAGAGAGAGAAAGAGAAAATGAAGAATGATTTATTATTAGCTATAAGTTTTATATTCTTCTTTCTTTTTCAAAAATCTTTTTTCCCGATCCATTTTGGAATCGGAATCGACGTTCTCAATCTCAAATCATTCTCGATATTCCAATTGGATCCGATTTCGATTTGGCAATTTAGCAATCATAGTCTCTTGCTTCGCTTAAGCACAAGATTGATTCCGGGACTAGTGTTTGGAAGAGAGAGAGAGAGAGAGAGAGAGAGAGAGAGAGAGAGAGAGAGAGACGAAATCAAAGGGTGTTTAGGATCTCTCTCTCTCTCTCTCTCTCTCTCTCTCTCTCTCTCGTTCTTATTGGAATGTGATTAGAGATTTGTGAACAACACGCAATTTTGACCATAAATTGTCAATCGATTCGTATTATAACAAGAAAGAGAGAGAGAGAGAGAGAGGAGAATGAAAATGGATCAGAAGAAAAAAAAATTTTGATGTATAAATTGGATTGAAATTTGAAAGCGGAAAAGTAAATTATATTATTGACGGAATAAATTATCTCTTTTAGATTATTGATTGTTTCTGTTCTAGATCTCTCTAAGTGGGTGGATGTGTGTGTGTGTGTGTGTGTGAGTGTGTTTTGATTCAGAGATGGTCAGTTTTTGTTTCAAAGGATCCAAAACAGATCAAAATACGCTTGAACTCTCGCCTATTCTTTCTATTCTCATTCTCTATTCTCTTCAGCCATTGCGAGAATAAATTGTTTCAAATCAATCATCATTCAGATAGCAAAAAAAGATTCGATTCATTTGTCCAAAATAGATTGTTCACTCTGAAATGGTTAGATTGGCAAAAAAAAATCGACCCTATTGCCAATAGGTCATCGATAGGGCTGGGATTTGATAAGAGATTCTTCCTCAGAATGAGTCAATTCTTTTGAATTCGAATCAAAAGAGAGAATCAGTTCGAGAGACAAAAAAAAAACAACACGAATCATTAATCAATCAATTAGTCTAGAAATCAATCAAAGAGAGAAAACAAAAACAAAAAAAAACAATCACAGTGTCAATCAATCACAATCTCAAATCGATCGCTCTTCCTATGGCATTTAAAAGATCCATAAGCGGAGAGGGAAAAAACTCGAATAGCATTCCGAATCGATGATATCATAATTTAATGATAATCAGAGTTGTTTTTTTTTTGTTCGGCGGTGATTGTTGTGGCGTTGGTGATGTGTGCAATCGTTCGATCAAAGATCTAACATTTTTCAATTTGGTCAAGAATTTTTCTTTTCTTCTTTCTGGTTCTCTTGTTCATCGGGAATGTTTCCCATTTCTCTTTCTACCCTCCTCGATATTCTAGACTAAGCGGAACCAAAAAAAAAAACAGAGAAATATCTTCATCAACGATTGATCTTAATGCTTGATTGACTATAATTGATTACTTTGATTGATAATAGCGCCAGAGAGATAGAGAGAGAAAGAGAGAGAAGAGAGCGAAAAAATCAAAAAAAAAAAACGCAATCATAGGGCCCACTCTAACACAAAACTTTCTTCTCCATTTTGGTCTCGATTTCTATCAGAATCAAAAATGAAACAATTTCGGATTCACAAAGATTGGATAGATTCGGTGAGCTGGATCGAGAAGAAATTTAGAGAGAGAAAAAAAATCAAATGTGAAAAATCAAATGAATTTAAGAGAGAAGTTTGTCTTGGCAAAGATTCAAAGTGAAGTTTCAAAGAGCGTTTAGATATTACTTTGATCCACGCTCATTCTCATCATACTTGTCCAATGATATTCCATGATTTTGGTTTGGAATTTGATCATCTTTCAAAACTGCTTGTTCGATTTATTCGGTCGATAATTTATTCGATGTTCGTTGAAGATATCGATAATCAATTACGTTTTCTCTCATCGAAAAGATTGAGATTCAAAATTAATAAAATCAAAACCAAAAAAAAAAGAAAGGAATTTGTCAAATTTTTTGAACAGATAGTTTTCTCTAGGCTCACTTCTGTTCTCATCAAACCAATTCTCTAATTATTCTCTTCAATCATCTTTGTTTCGATCGCAATGGTTTTTTTTTTTGGTGATCAAATCTCGTTCTAGAAACAAACAATATCGCCTTTTTTATTTTATTCTCTCTCTCTCTTTGGGAAAACTACGATCAGATCATCAGCAATAACAATAACAATAACAAGCAAAGTTTATGATGATGATGATGATGGGGATCAGAGAAAAGAATGAGAGAAGATAGCAATCATTTTAGATTTAGTTAAAAGAAAAAAAAAAACGATTCGGTTAAATGTACCTAAAGGTCCTAAACTATCCCAATAAATTTCTAAGCGAAGAATTTTCTTTAATGTCAATCTTAAACAATCTATCTCTATTAAACGTTCATTACTCTTTCTTTTTCAAACGATTGCGATAACGAATGAGAAAAGAAAATCAGAGAAATTTAAAGAGAGAGAGAGAGAGAGAGAGAGAGAGAGAGAGAGAGAGAGAGAGAAGAAAGAAATGGGTTTCAAATAAAAAAAAGAGCCTAGAAAAAAAATTGGGCCTAAGATATTTCCATCCAAATGGGATGGATGGATTAGATTTCGATTTTTTTTTCTTCTATTCAGATTGATTTAAAACTAAATACGAGGAAAAAACAAACCCCAAAATCAACGAGAAAATCTAATGATTATTGTTGGGTTGAAGGGGGGAGGGAGAAGAGAAATTTTGGTTTCGCAAACAATTCGAATGAATTTTTTACGAGATAGGGTGGAAAGATTTCCTTCCATTATTATTTCGTTTTCAAATTTCATTTTGTTTGGTTTTATTTTCTCTTCTTTAGTTTCTTTTTTTTCGGATATTTTGCCTCGAAATCTATCCACCATTCCGTATTCCGTATTCCGCAGTTCGGAAAAAACAAACAGATTTGATTCGAAAACTATTCCCGTTCCAAATTTCTTGTCTTTATTTATTCTTCATTCTCTCTCTCTCTCTTTTTTTTTGTTTTTGATTAGATTTAGGTCTCTCTCTCTCTCTCTCTCTCTCTCTCTCTGTGTGTGTTACACTATTTATGCTGTTTATTATTCAAATAGAACAACCAAACAAGCAAAACATTTGCATCCAAAGTGAAATTTTTTTCTCTCCGTTCTCTTCGATGCTTGTTTTTGTTTGTAAGTTTTAAACAAACAGAAGAGAAAAAAAAAATTTCCTTCACCGATTTGTTTGAATCGAAATCAATTGATCCTAAACTAATCCAGTTCGATTTGAATTTGGAGGAATAAAAACAGAGTGAAGAAAATCATCTCTATCTTCTAGGGGTCCGATCGTAACTATCGGTCGAGCTTTATGGTTTTGGTATTCGAGAAACGAATTCGAATCATCGAGAATCGAGTGAGCGAGATTGATGGCGGTGAAGAGATCGGAATAAAATTCGAATTTTTTTTTTGTTTATTTTCTCTTCCGTTGAAATTTCTTAATCGCTACCTTTCTATCCTTTTTTATTTTCGGTCTCAATCAAATCTAT
Source organism: Sarcoptes scabiei (assembly GCA_020844145.1). Classification (NCBI taxonomy): domain Eukaryota; kingdom Metazoa; phylum Arthropoda; class Arachnida; order Sarcoptiformes; family Sarcoptidae; genus Sarcoptes; species Sarcoptes scabiei. The sequence continues at coordinate 1,268,326 of CP080488.1, forward strand.
CATTAATCCATTCTAGTTTGAATAGAGGACAAAAATAAATTTCTAGAATTTTTTCCCAACATAAAAACATCGAGAAAAAAATCCCTATTTATTTCAATAGATTTCCAATTCAAATTGATTTGGTGAAGATTGGAAGAGAATCTTTAGAAAATTTTATCCTAAAATTTTAAATTCAATCGAAAATAATTCAATCACGATTGTTATCACGCAATCCATCGAGACATCAGACACCTACTAAATAAATCGGATTAAGAATATTCTTGAAAATGATCCATTCTTCAATTTCGATTAGCTGCGTTAGCCAAAAAAAAAGAATTTCCTCGTAATTTGGATTAAAATTATTCGATAGAATTCTTTTGTCTGTCTATAAGCAATAAAATTTTTCTAGTTTCTTTAGCTTTTAGATTTGATTTAGATTTAGTTGTTGTTAAAACCAATGAAAAAGTGTTGAGAAAATTTCTTCTTCTAAATTCAAATGTCAACAACAGCAATCTATTTGTTCGTTTTCGATTGGAAAATCCAAATTCATTAAATTCATCATCAATCATAAGATTTAGGCGGTGAAAGATTTCCATCCGGTGATTTTTTTTTGTTTTTTCAAATTATGTCAATAACATATTGATCTGGTTTTGCAACCGAATTCGAGAAGAAAAGTTGATTTAAAAACAAAAAATTAGAAAAAAAACTTGTCTAGAACATTCAAATCGGTCATCTTACAAGCATTTTGAAAAGAAATTCTTCTGAATTTCATCACCTCATTGTAAGCTAATAACTATTAAGAATCAAAATTAAGCATACTAGATCTTGAGATAGAAAAACTAGACGATCTTGATCATTGTGGTTGGAAAGCTGATTAGTGGTTTTGGTATTAATCTAATTTATTGATTGATTTTGAATTCATTCGAATTTCGTTGTTTATGAATACGCAATGAGAGAAAAGAAATTCCATCCGCTTTAATGAATCCGTTCTGTGCTTGATTTGATCCAAAAGTTAATCAATCAATCTTATAATCTAACTTGGATCCGATATTTTTTTTATTATTATTGCTCGTAGACTACAAGTCCTTGAGAGCATAATTCACCATAGAAAAGAAAATCCAAATCCAAATCCAAATGAATCCACTTCATTTCGTTTATTTGTTTATTTTCTTCGGTTCCATTCGGATCTGTCTAGACCTCTTTTCTCTCTCTCTCTCTCTCTCTCTCTCTCTCTCTCTCTCTCTTTCTATCCCTTCGACTCGAAATTATCGTTCCATTTATGATCATGTAATGTATGGGACCAAAAAAAAAAAAAAATAAACGAAAACATGGCCCAACCAAACCAAAACGAACCAAACCAAAATATTAATACGTTAGTCTAGCTAATAGCTACTCTTAATAGATCATGGATAATGATGATGATAATAATAATAATACTCATCATCATCATCAACATTGGGTAGACTAACAACTAATAGTATCAACCAACAATGATATCAATACACACCGATCTTCATCATCATCATCATCATCAACAATGGATCAATGGTATTGAGTATAATCAAAAGTGGAGCGAGAGAGAGAGAGAGAGAGAGAGACAAAGCAATTCGTCTCTAATGATAATGAACCGAGATGAAAAATAGAAGAGATTCAAATAGAGAGTTTTTCGAAAGAAAAGCGATTCTTAATGAAAAGAATCCGATTGAATCGAGAGAGAGAGAGAGAGGAAGTAGAGAGTGAAAGCAGATTCCATAATCAATTCTGAACGAAAGAATTGTTTCGATATGGAGAAGGAAAAAAAAGAACAGTTGAGTTTTTTTTTTTGAAGAGATTTTGAATTCGTTTCTAAAGTCGATGAAAAAGAAAAAGCAAACATAAGTGATTCCAATTATTTTCGAGAGAAGATTGAAGAGAAAAAAAAACCAAAAAAAACCAAAAAAAAAAAAAAAAATAAAATGAAATAAACAGATAGACAATAAATAAAAGGGTTAAGAAATTGAATAGATACTTTTTTTGCGTTAACATATTTCAGAATTCAAATGCTCTTTGATAACAAACATGTTTCTTCATTTTGATGATTATTACCATTTTTTTTTTTTTTGAAAGAATCCCTTTCTGAAACATTTGGATTCATCAATGTTTAACGATAATGGAGATCGCATTCAACAATGATAATATCGTATTCAATATTGATTTTTTTTTAGCAACGATTATTTGGATTGCATCAATAGTGAAAATTTGATTATTTGTTGGTTTGCTTCGATTCATTGTCTTCGTCATTGAATTAAAAATCTCTTCAAAAACCAAAAAAAAAAAGAGAAGAATTAGAGGACAAATGTTTATTATAAGACAAAAATTTGATTTGTTCTTAGATCTTATTCTTCTTCAAGATAAGTGAAAGAGATTTAATATAACAAAAGCAATAAGATTAGAGGGAGAGAGAGAGAGAGAGAGAGAGAGAGAGAGAGAGAGAGAGAGAGAGAGAGAATGCAATCAAACTAATTGTTTTGGATTTAACCAGAACAAATTTCTTGTTAGAAGCAAAAACAGAAAAAAAAAACAGATGGATGAAAAGCTTCTTGATGATTTGATGATTGAAAATCAAAAGAGAAGATGTTTCGATGAAAGGGTTCCAAAATCTCTAGTGTTTCATTTGTTATTTTATCTTATGGGTATAGATTAGATAACACCACCCATCATCATCATCATCATCATCATCATCATCATCATCTGTGGTTTTTTGGTCTCTCTCTCTATCTCTTATTTTGAGATGAGGAAACGAATTCAGAATTTGAAACAAAATTTTAGATTTGTTTCGTTGCAGGAAACCAGACAGCATCGCTCAATTAATCATTTGCGATGAACAACAATCATCGTAATGATCATGATTCATGATGATGATGGTGATCATCATCATACTGAAAGCTTAGTGACCAATCAAGCGATCGTTCAATGATGATCATCGTTATGGTCATCTAGGTTTTTTGGTCATTTGAAAGATATTTTTTTTTCGGACCATAATCGTTCTCCAATCTCTTTTCCTTTTTTTTTTTTTTACTTTCGCTATCTTTTGGAAATTATCTTTTGCAATTTTTTCTCTTTTTCTTTTCATCGCTATCTGCTTTGCTAAACAATCTGTCTTTTGATTTGAAACGAGCATCATAATGATGATGATGATGATGATGGTGATCGTTTTTTTTTTTTTTTGAAAAAAAAACTCAATCTAAATCTATCTTTGTTGTTGTTGTTGTTGATCTCCATTTAACTTTGGATCACAATCAATTTGATTGATTCATAGTGTTCTGATTTCTAATTCAATAAATTCTCTTTCTTCTCTTATTCATTTTATTCTTTGTAGACGAAAGAATGAGATCATAGTTGAGATGAGAACGTTGAAAGAAGATCGAAGCAATAGAATTGATTGCAGTGAAACGGATGTTCAAAAAAGAATAAACTTTGAAATGGTATCCACAAAACGAGATGATCAAATCGTCGCTTTGCATTTTTTTCACTCATTGCATCGAGTAAACTAAGTAGATGACCAGATGATCAAGAAATTATACTGCCAAAGATCATGGAGTGTTTCGGAAGCATAATGCTTGCTAATAAGAGAATATCATCGATACTCTCCAAGATTATTGTTTTGATGGTGATTTTTGATCAGCTTCTTCTTTCATCCACATCACCATCATCATCAACATCATCGTTTACGAGCTTGAATTATATCAATCTATATCCTCTTCGTTCATCATCAAAATTGGCATCGAAATCGACATCGACATCGACATTCAAATTGAGTTCATATCGTAAAGATCGTTTGAATTATCCGACTCGAGTGCATCGATTCTCGAATCTTTACGGAACGATTCTTTACTGTCAAGATTATCTCAAAAAAATCAATCAAAAGGATAAGTTTTGGAAGAAATTCTCCAAACATCAAGATTTGGTGAGAAAATTCTCCACTGATTTTGATGATAATTTTGATCCAATATGGGCGTACAACAATGGTCATCATCATCACGGTCAACATCATCGTCAACAGCAACAACAGCTAGCATTGAAACAACAAAAACAATGGCAAAATTATCCCCGACTATTCGATGTGGAGAATGAAAATGGAAATTTTCGAAATAAACCAAAACATCATTGGAATCGTGGAACGATTTTCGAGAATGTTACCTTCGAATGGCAAGTTCGTTCAACGATTACGTTCCAAAACGGGAAACGAATTTCGACACAAGAAGCAATGATGGAGAACGGTGGAAGCCGTGATGATGGTAGCTTTCAAAAAGCATTCGATCAAAATTCTCTTCGTTCCATCAACAATGCGGATGGTTCGATGATTTTGGCCCCATTCGATTCAAGTGATTTCGTTCCAGAAATTCATGATGTACAATATCGATGTGTTCTGCATCTACCAAATCGAATCGGTAGCATCGCAAGCGAAGAGATTCACATACAAGCCGGTAAGTTTATTATTATTATTATTATTATTATCATTTTCTTTTCGCTCCAAAACCCAGTCAATCTCTTTATCGTATTTCTTTTGGTACCTTTGTGATTGATTTTTGGATAGGAATTTCATTCTCTTTCTCTCTTTCTCTCTCTCTCTGATTTTCATGAAAATCACAATCAATCTGAAGATGTTCGATTGAATTGAGATTTGAGACAACCGATAGAGAGAATTGAGAACAAAAAGTAATCAAATTAAATCCTTTCTGGTAGCCGTTTATTGTTCTCTGTTTAGTTTTTTCATTATGATTCAATTGGATTCTTTTTTTTCTCTCTCTCTCTTTCTCTTCGAACGAATGGAATCATTCGAATCAATTCGATTCCTATTGAATAGAAATCGAGCGAAATTTCTCATCGAACGAAAGGAAAATCGTTTGATTAATTAGATTAGTTTGATTAACTCTTTTGTTTCGAATTTTTTTTTCTTCCTATTGCAATCGAGTGAACATTCTCTCATTTCATCAAGTTTTGAATGAAATAGAAGTTAGAAATTATTCTCTTGAATGGACCTAGTTTAGCTTAAGTGTGAGATGAAAGTGATAGAGAGAAATAAATACCTTCATTTCGAAGCTTCACTGAGGCAACCAATTGAGCCTCTTATTGGCGACTAGGATTCCATCTTTCTCTGCATCTGGATCGTTTGTTGAAAAAGCGCTCCTCCGATCATAAGATTAAAGAGCTTATCGGAAAAAAATGATGCTAATCAAAACAAATAGAGCAGCGAAACGGTGTCGAATTCGTTCCAGTTCTAATTCTCTACTCTTTTTTTTATGCCGTTTTAATTGCTTATTGATTAATTGACAAGCTAGATTGGGTATTTATTCAATGGAAAAAGTTTCGAATCCTTTTTGATCCAATAGGATTATCATCATCATTGTCGCCATCATCGAATCGATAATCAATCTGGAAGCTTTTTCTACAAGGATATCAAATTGATAATCGAACAATTAATAATCGCAAAAGGATAATGATAATGGCAGTGATTAATATCGATGATGGTCAGCTACTATCATAAAGAATTCTCGATCAAAATCGGATAGAATCAATGTTTCAAATATCGAAAGAATCCATCTGGAATTTTTGTGGCATTCTAGGTCCGCAAAACACTTCTCTTGTTTAGTGCTGTTCGTATTGAATTGCATTTTGGAATTTATAGAAAAAAAAAACATTTCAAAAGCTTAAATCAAAGTCAAAGTTTTCAACCCTTTTGTTCTCGTAATCGGATTCAAAGTTTCAAATTACCATCAGCAATCTAATCTGAGTTGGAAAAATTTCAATGTATTTTTTCCCCTTAAAGATCTCAATATTGAATTACCTCAATTAAAACTGGGCCCATTCTGATTGCATGGAGAAAGGAAAGGTGGTGGTCGGAGGCTTTGATAAATGAATATGATAATGAATAATCATTCGAATTGTTCATTCGCCTTCATCAACAAATCCCAGATTTTTTGAGATCTTTATCGATAAAGAGGAGCAGAATTTTGTTCTAATTGAGTGGGAAAAAAATGCTTGATCAGCATTGAATGAATGAATGATGGTGATGTTGATGAAGTTTGCAAGATGAGCGCAGAACGAAATTTTTGTGGCTTACTGATCATTTCAAAATTTGAAGGAAAATTTTGATATCAAAATCAATCGCAGATTGACCACAATCTGGTCATTGATCGATGATTTTATTCCGATCAGAGGTAGAATAAAATTTAGATTCAATCCACCATGTTCTGCTCGCTGTGAAAGAGGAAATCATAAATAGTGGAACTAGAAATTTGACTACGGTCCGTTTTTTTTTTGAATCTTGAAATTTTTACGATTCTCAGCCTAAAATCGATTGCTTCTTCATCTTTCGTTTCCAATTCACCATCTTCCGTCTAATTTCATTGCTTTGCTTTGCTCTAAAAAAAAAAAATCTTCTATGCAAACAAACTTGTAAATTGTTTTGAATTTGATTTTTTCAAAACACTTCTTTTCTGCTCCGTCATCTTTGTCTTGATGCGCTCGGATCCCATTCGCTTTGGGAGACAAATCATAAAGAATTGATTTGGAACTTTCTCTCTCTCTCTCTCTCTCTCTGATTGAAACTATTGAACCGTTTCATTTGTACTACGAACACACAGAACATTTGAATTGAATCAAAGATTTAGATCTCTTTGTCGCTCTCTCTCTCTCTCTCTCTCTCTCTCTCTTGGAATAGACCTTGCGATATTCGAATCAAAAAAGATCTTTTCGAAGCAAAGCAACTTTTACAACTACTATTTATTCGGTCTCGAATTCAATAGTCATTCAAAATGGACTAGCTATTCTTTTTCTTGGGACTTTTTTTTTCTCACTTCTTACCTCTCGCACTCTACTCATTCTATTTGTGTCCTATCAAAAAAAAAAAAAAAAAAACATTCAATCGTTTGAAATGGACAAAAAAAACTGAATTCAATTTCCAGATAAGATAACCTTAGTATGATATTTTGGATTCTGATTCCGTCTGCTCACAGCTCTCTCTCTCTGTAGAGGTACAATGAATTTCTTGAATTTTTACATTTCCACTCTCTAGAATCGGTGTGCCATTCTTTAGAATCAAATATCTAAGCATTTTGTCTCTTGAAACATATTTGTTTTGCCCTCAATTTTGAATCTGTCTTTCGCAACGAAATGTTGTCGTCTGAAAGTGGTTTTCATTTCGTCGTTGATTGAATTTTCAAAATGATCAAATTCATGTTCGATCGACCTGGTCAAGTTTTCTCTCTCTCTCTCTCTCTCTCTTTAGTTTTTGATCGAGAAGAAATAAGAATTTATTGATTCAATTGAGATTCTATCGAAGAACGAACGAACAGTGAAAAAATTGATGAAAAAAAAAGAAACGACGAATGGAGAATCACATTTTTGATACGATCGAAATCGAATCGAATTGGAGCAATACAAAAAAAAAAGTATTTTAGCTTTCAATTATTTATTTCACTTTTCTATCCAAAAAAAAAAAGATGTTGAAAAAGTCGAAAACTTAAAAATCAATGTTCGATGTTCGATGATGTTCGCAAGCTAAATCTTTTACGGTTTTATCATTCGTTAATTTCTTCAAACTTAGATCAATCAATATTAGCAACAAACGGAAATTCTCGTTTCATCTTTTCTTTGTAGGCGTAACCATTCAACACCTCCGAGAAAAAAAAATCATACGGTTTACAATTAAATTGTTTTAGACTGGAGAATAAATTTTCAAAAAAAAAAAATGAAATGATTTCATTAGAGAGAGAAAAAGATACGATAGACATAAAAGCATCGGTCGAATTGTATCGATCACAATCAATTATGATTGTACATTTCGGAACAAATCTGTCAAAACAGATCATTCAGTTTTGTTCCGAGAGATCGGAAACTTTTGTTTCGGTCATCATTCGAGGCGATGGACACAAACACACACACACACACGGAACAAGAATCAAGAGCGAAAATAAATCAAGCAAAACAAGAAAAGTAAAAACAAAACTGCTTAATTACAGTTTTGATTCAATGAAATGGGACCGAGACCGAGAACGAAAACAATCGCAACACCATCATCATCGAAAGAAAAAAAAACGCGACATTGAACACTCGGTAACACTGATGATTATAATGATAATAATAATAATAATAATAATAATCATGATGACAAAACTAAGAGCATCTTCAACGATACAAAAAAAACAACAGAAGAATAATAATAATAATAATGATGATGAAAATAGAATGAAATGATTGGATGAGATGAACATGGAATTCCTTTTTTCGAAATCTTTTTTTCAAAAAAGAGAGACTTTACAGAGACTTTTTGCTCTATCCAGTACAGTGTACTGTCTAAAACAATAAACATTGGTTTTGGATTTCGCCACCGAATTTGTTTTTGTGTTTGTGGGTGTTTCGGGTCTCACCCGTTTCGTTTATTTTTTTTTTTTTTTTGCCTCTAAAGATTCTAATCAAGTTTCATCTATCAAACGGAGAGAGAACAAAAAACAAAACGGCTTCACGATTAATGAGATGAAGAGTTTGGTTGAATGAATCAAAGACAAGCGAACGCCCACGCACGCGATTTTATGTTGTGGGCGTGTTTTTTTTTCACTCTTCTCAAATAACAGCGCAGTTTTTGGATCTAAAACGAGACCATTCTAGAATTTCGGTCCTAGCTTTCGATCTTTTTGGGAGGCATTTTTTTTCAACTCTATCATTTTTGTCTCTCTCGATTGACAATCTTTGGTATCTCTTTGGTCCACTTTTTTTTCTGGTCTTTTAAAAAAAACAAAAAACTTCAAAGCTTAAAATTATCTATGCTTTACTATCGAAAAAATGATAAGATTTTCACATAGTTTCGCTGATCAATGATTAAATTTGATTGATGATAACAATTTGTTTCTTTTTTTTTTTGGAACATATTCCACTTTTTTCTATTCAGAAGGGTTAAGGCGAAGAATGATACTAATCTAAATCTCTCCAATGGTTGCGTTTGATAGGATTTGTTTGCCTCATACTGAACAAGTTCAAATATATAGCGGGGGAAAAAATTTGACTTAGAAAAAAGAATCGAAATTTTTTGCGCACAAAAGTTTCAAGTGAAATTTTGAACCTTTTCTTTTCTTTGAATTTTAAACTTTCAAGACACGTTCGATGCTTTTCTCTAGCTGATGAATCTTGACCATTTCAAACAAAAAGACTTGAAAAAATGGAAAAGAAAGTGATGTTAGAAGAGAAGGAGAAGTAAAAAAAAAATAAAAATATCCCCCAATGAATGTATGGTTCACAATGATGTTGTCGTTTTGTTCATTGAAACATTTTTGTATTATTTTTGGTTTCAATTTCACACAATCATAGAGGCGCACACAATCAGAAGATTTGAAGGAAACGGAAACGATATTGTTGAAATCAACAACAGCAACAACGTGAACATCATTCATTGAAGAAAGCTCTTGGTGTCGATCACAATCGAAGAGTGTCGAACAATTTCATTGGCCTCTGTTTTTTTGTTTCGGAATAGGGGGAAGTTTGTTTCTTTCGGTGTCGAGTTCAACAAATTCTAAAGTTTTTTTTCATCAAAAAAAAAAAAAAAAAAATAGAAAGGAATCTCTTTTCTTTCCCCTCCGACTACGATCACTTTTTTTTGGTCTGTTTTCTCTCTCTCTCTCTCTCTCTCTCTTTGTCTGATGTTCTCTGTCCGAGATGAATGCATTTTCTTTCATTGGACCTGTCTTCGCAATGATGGATTATTCATTCATCTATTCATTCAATCGTTGCATATCGGTGACGGTCAATGCTGATTGTGATAATTGTTGAAGAGAGAGAGAGAGAGAGAGCAATCCAAGTGTTACAAGCGTTTTGTGTACCAATAAGAATTTTGGAGAATTTTTTTAGACTAACTTTTGCATGCTCGGCACTAACAAAGGCTTGCAATCTAAAAAATTCCTAACCAAAATCAAACTGAAAACATCTTCGAAAAAAAATCTAAAAAAAAAAAACAACTCATTTTTAACTTACAAGCTGATGTATCTCCGTATCGAAACCAATGTTTAGCGTAGAAGTAATGGAATGGGAAAAGATCAACCAAATGATTGATTCAATCCAGATCCTAATGGATCATACAATTTTCATTTTCATTCAATCTCTCTCTCTCTCTCTCTCTCTCTCTCTCTCTCTCTCTCTCTGTGTCTGCTTTGAATCTTTTGTTACGATCTTTATTGTTAGGAAATTTCTTAGCAAAAAATGAGCAAAATATGTAAAAAAAAATGGAGATGATGATGGAGATCAATTTTGATTGATCTATGTTTCGATCATTTATTCATTCATTCATTCATTCATTTATTCATCGATTCTATAGACCGAATGATTGCTAATCGATTCGCATATGATTGTGACGATCTTATCGCTGAGATGATCTAGCGATTGAATTTAGAAGAAGAAAACGGAATGAAGATTGTGTCTTTTTTTCGTTTTTTTTGGCTTTAAATATCGAAATTAAAATTGTTGATTTGTATTCTAAAATCTTAGATCCTATTATTCTAGATGATCAAAATGATTGGTTTAGATTGGTGGAGAGAGAGAGAGAGAAAAAAAATTTGTTTTGTTTTTTTTTCTCTCCTCCGAAACGTATCTGGTCCGTATCAAAGCAGCTAGCGACTAGAACAGCGAATTTAATTATCTGTTTTTAATCTTCAAATTTATTTATTAAAATCAAAAAAAAAATTCTGCTAAAAATTTTGGACACTAAAAACTTTCATCTAATAACTAAAGCTTTCGATCTTTCTCTGGTTTGAATTAATTCTCATCGCTCGAAATTAATCACATTCTACACTGAAGAGGTGTGAATGGATTCACAATGATTCCGTACGGACCCATATTAACAGTTTGATTAATGTCGAAAAAAATTTCAAGTTATTTCTTGGAAGAGAAAAATAAAAAAAAATAAGTTTTTCAAACAAATAAATAAAAAATTACCCAAACATTTAGCTCGAGACAAGTTGAATGGGTTTTTTTCTTTTTCTACAGAGTTCTCAATGAAATATTGAGAATATATTGGAGATATATTTGAGTCACTAGGATCGAGCGAGATTACTATTCTGATAGAAAGAACAAACTTATTTTTTTTTCAAAACAAAAAAAAAATTGAATTATATCACAAGCCGAAAGAGAGAGGGGAAATTGATATGAGAATGCAAAGTCACGTAGATTTTTTAATTAATTTCCTTCCTCTCTCTCTCTCTCTCTCTCTTTCCCCCACTCCTCAATCTTTCGCTCTCTCACTATTTTGGTCTGAATTTTTATTATTCTATGTACAATTTGTTTTTTTTTCTTCCTTCAGATTCACTCTGTAAGTTCACTTTCAAGATGAAAGTTTTCAACAAACAAAAAACGTTTGGTGAGATATATGCTTCTCGTTTCTAGAGAGAGAGAGAGAGGATGCGAGGGGGGCGGGCGTGAAAGAATCAAAGTTTTGATGTTTGATGAAATTATTATTTTCCTTATTATTATTATTATTACTATTATCACAACTATTACCAGTGGTGTTATTAGTTTCATTAATAATTCATATGATGAAAAATGAACAAAAATCGTGCAAATTTTTTTTGATGTGTTCACTTCCGTTCTAGTATTACTTCGAATAGCATCACTTTCTCTCTCTCTCTCTCTCTCTCTCTCTCTCCCGGTTTCTAATGTTTACATTCGAAAACTTTGGTGAAAAAAAGAAAAATAATGAGAATTTGCTTTGCCAATTCTTACTGTTTCATTTCACGAAATTGTTTTTTTTTTTTTTTTTTGGTTTAAATGATACTTTTTTCTTAAGCTCATTGCTTTCCGCTTTCGCTTATCGTATTTTTTCTACGGTCAGAATTTTTCTTTGTCCCCAAAAAATTCTAGAATTTTTTTTTGGATTCACGTAGATAGATGGTCAATCATTAGATTGCAAGGTGATTGCTTCGTTTCAGCTTCAGTTTTAATCTCCAAGCAAAATTTTATATTACCTCAAATTTTAAAAATTTAATATCTCTTAATGAAATAAGTCATTTCAATCTCACTCTTGAAATTTCATATTCAATCTTAAAAAAAAGAGTGTCTAGAATTCTATTCTTAAAATTCGTAAAAACAAATTTAATTTAGTCTCCAATCTTCAATTGTCTTGAATGAATTTCGGCAGGGAAGTTAACCGAGATCCAATTTCTTTCCATCGCTTCAAAGGATTAATTAGGTTACTTTTGTCATTGACTTTGATTCTTTTTTTTTTTCTTCAAATCCTAATGAATTTGAGATAATCAAGAAACATTGAATTGAAAATAGAAATTTTTTTTCAGAATTTCTTTAGAGATTTTTTCGTTAATTTAAAAATGTGAAAAAATAGACATCGGAATGAAAACATAGAAAAGCTCAGTCTGAAACATGAGATAACCGAGAAAGGATTATGTTTCATACATTCATAAGCCCACATCAAAGACCTAGAACATAATCCATTGTGGAAAGCTAGTTTAGATGGCTAATTTTTGTATTTAATACTCAAAACTAACGAAGAACAATGTTCCAACAATGATCCAAAATTTTCCATTTTTGCTTTTTAGGTTTCATTCGAAAGAATTTTTTTCTCCCCACTGAGAACGAATCTGAAAATCTGAAATTCTAATTATTTTTGGTGAAACACAAAACATCGAAACACAATGAAGAGGTGGACAGAGAAGCTTGAAAGAGGAAAAAAAATTAATTATATCTAATTGTATGTTTTATTTATGAAACTAAACTTTGCTTTCACTGCTCTATGGAATCAAATCAAACTAATTCATCACACACACACACACACACACAACACAATATCAAAAATTGGTAGCGATCTATGAGAGAGAGAGAGAGAGAGAGAGAGAGAGAGAGAGAGAGAGAGAGAGAGAGAAATGAAACGATATGAAGCACTAGCAATGATCGATCAATAAACGTATAAGATTGTTGTGATGATTATATGATCAGCACTGTTCTCTTCAATAGTTCGATTTGAAGAGAGAGAAAAAAAATCAAATGAAAACCAAACAAGTCCAAGTAATTTAATTTAAAATTATAATCAGTCTCGGTGGATGGGAGAAAAATAAAACACAAAAAATCAAGCAACAAACATCATTCTTCTTAATTCTATCATCAAGGCCTAGAGAGAGAGAGAGAGAAAGAGAGAGAGAGAGAGTCAAAAGGTCCCTGTTGTTTTGTTTTCTATATTTTCTCTCTCTCTCTCTCTCTCTCTCTCTCTCTCTCTCTATTGAATTCATTTGAACCTAATCAATTTGAATCAAAAATAAAAAAAAATCAATCAATTTTTTGTCCGAATTCGATCCCTTGAAGAATTTTTTTTTCTCCAAATTTGATAGATGGAAAATTTTACCAAAAAAAAAAAAAAAAAAAAAAAAAAAAAAAAATGACCAAAATTTAATACGAAACAGCTCAAGCGATTGGAAAGAATGCAAATTTTTTTTTCCAAATTTAATTTAATCAATCTTATGATTTGGTGAAAAGAAGACATCAACTTGCTCAATTTTGCCCTCTGGCCTCAATTAAATTAACTTGACACAAAAATTGGTGCTAAAAAAGAAAAGAAAAGAATAGTTTTCTTCTCTCTCTCTCTCTCTCTGAACTTAGATCGCTTTGAAGATTAAGATTAAGACTGAACTCGTATCGAATCGATATCGATTGATGTATTGAATTTGATTCTCGAAGAAATAAATTTCTTTCTGGTCTCCATCACTTTTGCTCCTCTGTTTTCAATTTACCACACTATTCTCTCCTTCTCTCGATTCTTATCTCTCGAAACTCGAACAATTTTTTTTTGGGTAATAAATAATTTATGAAATTTTTTTTTTCGATTCTTAGTTGTGAATTGTTTTTGATCTTATCTTTGACGAAAAAACAAACAACCACCAATAACAAATTTCTTTGGATGCTCGGCTAACAAAATTCTCTTATGAATTTAATCAATCTAAATCAGTACAAATCTAATCAAACAAATTGAATCTGATTAAATTTAATCAATATGTAACAATATCAGATTTTTTTTTCTCTCGGAAGAGAGCGAAAAAGACTTCTCTTTATTCTATTTTCTTCTAAGCTAAGATCTGTGGATCTGAAATCGAACAAGATTTTGGAATTATTTTGATTGATTTTGATTTTTTTTTTTTTTGTGAAACTTGAAAAAAAAATCAAGTGATTGGAGAACTTTTTGAAACTTTTCGAAATGAGAATCACTAAAATTGAATGATATTAAGATCAATAATTAAGAGCCAAAAGTGTTAGATCTAAGAATCCTAGGTGGGTGTAGGGTTTGTGAAGATTTATTGAGACAGTTAACTCTACGATACAATGATCTCATCGTATCTCTATCGAATTGTTGTTTGTTTGGATAATAATTTATCGAATCGAAATGATCAATGAGCTATGTGAATCAAGAAATTCATCTTATCGATCGTAGAATATCTCTCCAAGAGCAATAATCTACACCGATTGAGATCAAGATTGATCGATTCTGGGCCAATTTTGTTTGCCAAGATCCAAACAAAGACATAAAAATAGATCAATTATAGCAATTCTTTTCTCTCTCTCTCTCTCTCTCTTCTTCTCACTTCTGGGCGAAAAAAAAAATGAATAAATATAAAATTGATCGAATACATCTCTAAATATCGTGCCATAATTCAAAAGTGAACGGGAGCTTTAAAGAGAGATCGTATTAGTGAGAGAGAGAGAGAGAGAGAGAGAGAGATCGAATGATTAATTGATATGAATCCCTGAAGATCTTTTCTCGATCTCGAATTTTTAATCATAATAATCACCATGATTATGATCAGAGTTTCTTAAACCTCAGGAGCCGAGAATTTTTTTTTTTTTATGTAGACAATTTCCCATAGCTCAAGAATCTTCGATTATATAATCGATTCGAAATGAAGAAAGCGAAAGAGATTCATATCGATTCACTGATGATGAGATCTAGGATCTAGATTCTAGGTGATCGAAGAGATCGAATCAATGATGGATTTGTAATCGGTGATGGTAATAGGTCATCATTCATTCGGAATAAATTATTTGGAATAATTCTCAAAATGAAACAAATGAGCGCAATGACATCTCTGAGATGATAAATTGATGCGATAGATTAAAATTCAAGCTAAAACTTTAGACTACGTAACGAGTTCATAGTCGAAGCGATCAGCCTCATTTTGAGGTTTATGAATGGAATTCAGGTGTTTGGAAGAATTGTCGAATAGCTTATCGATTATATCATGTCGATGATGAAATGATTCCTTGACTCGATGAAGATAGAATAGATTATCTCGATCAATATCTCTCAAAGGGTCCATGCATGGATCGTGTTGGATTAATTTCGATTCAAAAAGAGATTATTCAATTCAATAAATCCAGTCTGGTGCTATTGTTAATTTTTCTTTCTTTCCTATCAAAATATTGATCTTTTGGATCCTTTTTGGGTCTCGAAAGCCAAATCTTGAACTCTATCCACTTGAGTTAATAAGAAATTTCAATCACATTGAATCTGCATTGATAATTGACAGTGAATTGTTTCAAATCGATATGTCAAAATGCAAAAAAACAAAAAAAAAAAAAAAAAAAGATTCAAAGAGCTCTTGCTAATTACCTCATGTCATGTTCTAGTAGCTCTATCTATTTCGAGATAGCTAGGTCTACAGATTTCTCACTGTACTTTCCTTTGTCATTCTGTCAATTTAAAAAGTACAAATAGACAGACAAATAGATAGAGATTTTTGGATTCGTTTGAAAATTTTCCTCTACAAACATTGAAAGAATCAATGTTTGTGATTAGGTTTGTTTTTATCTCAGTATTTGGCATCGATTTCCTTCTACTAAGTTTACCGTTGATTCTCTCCTAATGTAGGCTTAAGATTTAGGTTACGTCGATTAACTCTACTGACTTAATACTTTCAAATTCTGTTTATTTAAATTTAAATTAATCTTTCTCTTTTTTGCTCTACTTCTATTCTCAGCGGATGATAGTATTGGTTCTGCTTTGTTCCACAGAAACAAAAAGAGTTGTCTCAGTACCCAGCTAGCTCGCTAGCTTTCTCGATGAAAGTAATTTGAAGATTGCGAAGAAAAAAAAACTATCTCCAGAGATTCGAATGCTTTGGTCCCTTCACTATGGCCTAGTGTCTCCACAGACCTATCTGCCTTTTCCTTTTTTTGTTTTAATCGTTTTTTTTTTTTATCTAGAACTCCAATCAAACTCTAGTTAGGATTAGTAGTCAGTCTCTGTTCATTTGGTTTTGAGAGATTTTGTTTCTCTCTTCCATTCTGTTGCATTTTATTATCATCAAACAATTTCGAAATAAATTAATAGTAAAAAAATAAACATAGATAGAGAGAAAAAGAGTGCGAGACTTGATTGAGAATTTTGTTACGAAAAGATTTGAGGAAAAAAGCAAATAAAAATGCAAGATTTGTTCGAAACTTTGGAATATTTTTTGGCCTCATACCAAAGTTCATCTCGATTATTTGGATTCTGAATTGGAGGAGGGAGAGAAAAAAAAGAGACTAAATCTCTACACTCTATTCTATTCGATACTCTACTCTCATTGAATTCAAATTTATAGCCAGAGTTTCACAGAATCCACACAAAACAAACAATAACAACAAAAGGTGATTTTTAATTAAGCTCACAAGAAGTTTTCGGTTGAAGCTTTTCGAATTTGTAGAGAATTAGTTGCTCTTCTCTGGTGAAGAGTATTCTTTGTTCTTGTTTTTTGCTTCTAATTAAGACAGTGAATCTGATTCTTCATCAAAACACGACACTTTGCTGAATCATCAGATTTTCTTTCGAAGCGATTTTCTATTTCTAGACCCTAGATTTTCGCATTTAATTAGCTAGGATCATAGACATTCTAGCTAGATCATTCCACACACCATCAACATAATGTTTGTAACAATTTTGAATTGATTTTTTTCCACTCTTCTCAAAAAAAAATCGAATCGAAATGAAACCAACAGACTCTATTTGATTCAATGATACAATTATCTAACATTTGCTTTCGACAGTCTTTTTCGTTCAAAAAAAAAAAAAAAAAAATTCCCATAAATCTTTATAAAGACTATGTAGAGGTTGAGTAAAAAGTTTTGATAGCAATTTGCTATTAAAAATGCTTAAAGAGTAGTAAAAAATTTTTTCTAAACCAGATTTTATATTATTATCACTTTTGTTTTTGGCACTAAAACAAAAAACTTATTTGCTTGGCGAATAATTTGATTCATTCTCAAGTTAGAACGATTCAAGATACATCATAAAAGATATCACTCACCTTGATTTTGATTCTGATTCACAAACCTCTTTTGAACTCTAAATTCTAGATTTTAGGACCTAGCACATTGAATCATCAATAACGGTTTCTATTTAAATCTTAATATATTTATGAAACTATTGAATATTTTTCGCCAATGAAAAAAAGTCAAAAACAAAAAAAGTATTCAACATCAAAAATGATTGATGATCCATTTTCTCTCATCAAAAAAATAAGGGCTCAAATTTGATCCCAAAAGTTCGAGACGAGATCTTTGCATCGACAAACATCTCTATGATTTATCTTCACATTGAATCTCTTTCAAATAGATCCATTTGAATATCTCTTCAACTCGGTGAAAAAAAATAGTTATTCAAACATTTCACTAGATAAAATTTAAAATAAAGTAACGATTTTATCGCGTGAAGATTTCGAAAAATCGAACGAAGAGAAAGTCATCAGTTTCAGATCTCTAATTTAAGACAATAATATCTAGACCACCATTATCATTCTTCGGTTCGGTTCGATTTGGAAAAAAAACAAAACTTCTGTTTGACTAATTTCAATACTCAAATGTTTATACTTCACTTAGTTGAAAAAGGAAAACAAATCAGTCGAAATTCTAGTGGAAAACAAAACAAAACAAAAAAAAATCCAAAAGCAATCAAAATACTGCCTGAATAGATTCGTTAATGGTTGCGGCCTTAGTTTCACTCCGTCCCCCTCTCCCTTTAATAGCTTCAAATGGAATTCAAATGAAATAAAGATGCAAAGTGAGATTGAAATTGAAGACCGATTCGAATTCCATCGGATTTCATTCCAAGGATGACAAAATCGGATAGGAGGCAGAAGAAGGCAGTAGAAGTGAACACCGCCCCTCTTTGCAATGTTTTTGATGTTTTCTCATTTCCTTCCAACCAATCCTCTTCTCAATGAGAATATCGATGAGAATAATAGTAGAACCAATTTTGAATTTAAATTTTGGTTAAATTTTTTTCTCTTTTCTTCGAAGCATAAAAACAGAGAAAACAGAAAAAAAACATTAGAAGAAAACAGTGAGCCAAAAATTGCGAAGAAAATAAAAACAAAATGGAACTGGTTTTGTATTGGGTGAGATCAGAAGAGGAAAAGAAAAATTTCAACAGGAAAAAGATAATTTGAATTGTTTTGGTTAGATTTTGTTGCATTTGATGAGAGTGAGAGAGAGAGAGCGAAAACAATCTCGAACGCGGAACAAAATATCGGTCCTAGGAAACTCTCTCCACCATTCACCACCACCATCATCACCATCCCTAAACAATCGAAACGATTGTGAACGAACAAAAACGGTTTGATGATTTCGATGTTGAAATAACCGATTCCATTTTATTTCTGGATTAGTTTATGGCCTCACTTAAACTTCGGTCCTAAATTATAGTGATGAATTTTTATTTATTTGTCTGCTGATATCATTTATAGCCCATTTCCTTTTCTGCTTAGAATTTTTTTTTTCTTTACTATTCGAAATGAATATTCACAATAGAAGTAGAAGAGAACGGGGAGGAGAGAGAGAGAAAACATTATGATCACTCCCAATTATTTTCTCTCTACACTCTTCACATCTCTGTTGTGTCATTGGACAATTTATGAGGCGATGGGCGTTTGAATATTTTTCAACTTCTCTTTAATTTTTATTTTTTTTTTTTTGAATTTTATTTTTCTCCAATTTTATTCTGTTTCTAATCTATTCGATTGCGTGGAGTCAGAAATGATCGTTTTCAAATATTACAATCTCGTTTGCAATGAATTTGAATCAATGGATTTCAGAGAAGTGGGACAAATTGGTCAAGTATCTATTTTCTCACGCCCCTCTGGAACAAGTAGTTATCTATTAGAAAGTTTTTTTTTATCTTTATTGTCGTTTCGAGATGATAAAGAATGATGGTGGTGTTGAAGACGATGATGGTGGCAATAATCCACTAGATTCTAGTGACTAGAAGCAAAGGAATTCGAGAAAAAAAAATTAAATTTTTATTTCCTTTCCACTGCAATTTCATTCGGATCAAACTTTGAATTTTTATTACTTTGAATTCTAGATGATAATTTTGAGTTTTCAAATTATCATTCAGATAGGAACAGTGAATGAAGACTCTGAGGTTTCAAATCAATCTGAAAAAACTGAACAAGTTAGATTGAAATTGGTTAGATTTTCTAGGCTAAAACTATAAAAAAATATTCTCACTGATGATGGAATAATAAATTTCGAAAATTCATTGAGAAATCTTTCAACAATAACCTTTTTTTATGAATTTTTCATTTGAAATTTGATGTCAATCGCTGTCGAATGATAGCGTTTCAAGTAATATGAATCAAAACAAATATGTGAAAGCTTTGGATTTTGAAACAAACAAGAAAAAAAAACATTGAGAATATTCTAAAAGTATATTGTTAGGAGGAAAAAATTTTGCAAATCAAAGTCCATATTTTCGAATCGATCGATCGATTTCAGATCAAAATCTTTCAATAGTTTCGACATATCTCTCACTGCTGCAAGATTCTAGCAAAGCTCACTGAAAATAATGGAACGAAACGGAAACAAAAATGTTGCTGTCTAATGTTTGAGTCATTCCGACATTCAATAAATTAGCTCGAGGCCATACCAGCACACCTCTCATACTGATCGAGAGAGAGAGAGAGAGAGAGAAAACTAAACGTATACAAGCGAATTAAGGGTGAAAAATTTTCCGCAATATTGGAGTGGTTTCTCTCTCCCCTTTTCCCTAAAATTATCTCACTTCATTTTCTTATCCATTTCGATTCTATGATAGGACAAACAATAGAGAAAGAGAAAAGGAAAATGGCGAGAGAGAGAGAGAGAGCAAATTTTGTTCGTTTCTTTCTCCTCTTTTGTTCGAATTTTGAATCAGAATTCTAGAAAGTGTAGTATTGTTGAAGAATTGTCTAGCAAGAAAAAAAACTGTCAAGAAAAGTAGAAAATGAATTTCAATACAAACGATTTCATCCGATGCTTCAAATCACTGCTTTTTTTCCACTATTCTCATTTTGATTTCATCAGAATTATTGCAAGAAAGAAGAATCGGTTATAGAATCGAATGTCAAAAGAAACAATGACAATGGGGAATGACTCAGATAAGAACCCAAAAGAGAAAACAGAAACAAAGTCGAATTCATTGAGAAGAAAAAAATTGCTTAGAGAATCCAAAAGTGAATGAATTATTTTTCTCCTATTTTTTTTGTGGACCATTTTAGAATCTTTTTGGAACAGGTAGAGAATTATTTGATTATCTTAATTCATCAAACTGGAAAAAAATTTGGATGAGAATAGGAAAAAAAAAAGAAAAGCGAATTCAATAAATTAATCTAGAATTAACTTTCTTATGCTCGATTTTATTTGCAATCAAATTTATCTTCTCTAGAATTAGTTTGAATCTAACATAGAATAATTTTTCATCCATCAATAAATCATAGAACCAAAAAAAATTTACCCATATTTTTTTCAGGATTCAATTGTTTTCTCAATCGAATGTTTTCATCAAACTTTGATGAAAGCCTCACAAAATTAATTGCAAACGCTCAACGCTTAAGGGATATCGAAGCTGATTTTGGCAAAAAAAAAAACGCAACTCTAAGACAGTTTGATTGATTAATTAGAGATAAATAATTGTCACAATATAATTCATTGGATGATTGGTTTTTGTGATTTTCTTTCCGGTAAAATTTTTCTCCGATTCTAGTACAAGTGGAACTAGTTCGAGTGAAAATTTTCCACTCTTTTGATTCAAAAATTAATTACTGTAAATTTTCTTGTCTTTTTTCATTTCGATTCTTCGGTTACGTAATATCTATTCAAAAAAAAAAAAATTCGCCTACAAAACATCATCAGAATAATGAATGAAAAAAACTTGTTACTATTCTCTAATTTCTTGACAATTTGTCTCGAAATCTTTTTGATTGGTGGAACCTATTTCTATTCAATATGGCATCCTCCTATTACTTCTCACTTTGATTTGAATATAATTAATTTTCAATTTGTCTCGATTCTATTTCGTTTCTAATTTGTTCTATGTATCTTCGAATCACTTGAAATCGATTTGACTTTTGACGAATTTCTTTTTTTTTTCTTCTCCCCAAATCAATTTGATTGTTAAGGTGAATGAAAAACGGCAGAAAACTTTACTGTATAAATTAGTCGCTGATTGCTAACAAATTGTTTGTTTTATTTTTTTCTCTTAATAGAATGAGATTTTTTTCTCTGCATCCTTTTTTTTTGATTGTATTCACAAAAATAATTGATTTTTATTGAAAATTAATTTCAATTAAAAAAAAGAGCTATCATCAAACGAGGGAAAGGGGAAGAGGTGGTTCCGACTCTCAACGACTATGATAATGATCTTAGGTCTAGTTAATTTTCTCAGACTAATATTTTTTTTTTGTTCAAATTTTATTGAATTCGATTTTAATTATTCGACAACAGCTTCTTCCAGTATTCTCAACAATTTTTTTAAAAAGTGAGAATTATTTGAATAAAAAAAATAAAATGACGAATAGATCGAAGAAAAAAAAAATCCTTAGAGGCTGCAAGTGGAAAAAAAAGAGAATGAGGTGGTGAATCAAAATGGCAAAATAGCAAAAAAAAAAAAAAAAATACTCGAGACCTTTACATAGAAGTAATTTTTTTTTCTCATTTTTTAATGGATTCTATGTTTCTCTCTGCCATCATTCACTCTTCATTCACTCTTCGGTTGTTGTTTTTTTTTCATTCAAGTTCCCACCGACGACGTCCGTTATCTGTCTTTCGATTCTGTTTTTTTTTATTTTTTTTTTTTTGGTTCTTCCATTCAAATCTTTCAAACTTAGTCACTTTTTCAACATTGAACTCTTTTTTTTCTCTCTCTCTCTCTCTCTCTCTCTCTCTCTCTCTCTTCTTGAAGAGAAGAGTGAAGTGAAATGAAACTATTCAATCATTTCTACATCTATTCATTTTGTTCTGATTGTTCTGTTTTGGAACGCTTTTTTGGGAACTTTTTTTTTCTCTCTCTCTCAAACAACAACAGAGCTTCACTGTAGCCATCATCGATCCTAGCCCTCCCCCCACCCATTCTTTTCTCTCTCTCTCTCTCTCTCCTTTTCTTCGCTAGGTTTTTTTTTCTTCTCTCTCCACTTGAAAATTATTCAATTCAATTTGATTCACTTACTAACTCATTTATTTTAATTCAATTAAGTGTGCTGAACATTGAAATGCTTTTTTCTTCCGTTTCGCCTAAGCATCTCGTTCTGCTATCATTGATGCTTCATTTTGTTGTTTTGCTATTTCTTCCGATATATTTTTCTGGAAGGGGGAGAGGAGAGGAAGTTTTTTTTGTTCTTTTCGAAAGAAAAAAAAAAGAAAAAAAAATTAACTCCATTTTGACTAGCCGACTAAACAGAAACAACAACAACAACAAACTGAAGTAAAAAATGCATCGCATCAAATTGAACCCTTTGAACTCTGGGGAGAGAGAGAGAGAGAGAGAAAAACAGCTACTTCATTGAACATCAATTCATTTGTTTAGATTTCTTTCTTCTGAAATCAGTAAAAACAGATTGCTCTACCTATTCTAGTTTCTTTCTAGCGAACAAACATCAATATCATATGCAGAAGCAATAATGAAAAACTCATTATTAAATATTTAGCTCATCAATAATGTGAGACAATTGATCTGGAACAAAATCGAGAGAATCGAAAAAAGAGAGAGAAAAAATGAACAAAACTTGCAGCAGAGAACACAAAAGAAACAAAAGCAAACAGCTTAACAAACAAAACAAAAATTGAGCTAAAGGTAGAGAGAGAGAGAGAGAGAGAGAGAGAGAGAGGGGGAGGAAAGAGTTGAAGCCAAGTTTGAAGAAGGAGGAAAAAAAATTTAATTTCTTTTAAAAATTTTATCGCAACAAATCGGAACCAGAATAAGTGAAAAAACTGCTTATATGATGATGGTGATGATGATACAAAATCAAACACTCGTTTCGAAAACTTTGAATATCGTAAAACTATTCCGAACAGAGAAACAGAGGAAAAAAAAATCCAAAGTTTTTTTTAATCATCGAAATTATGCAAGCGTTAGGCAAAATGTAATTAAAATTCAATCAATCCAAATCAATCAAGTAATTGAAAGTAGTATTTTTTTTTCTTCAAAAATTGAATCACAAAAAAGAGAGAATTTTGAATGAATTTTAGAATTCAGATGCGAATATAATGATGATCCATAATGATTGAAATTTTCAAAACAATTTTTGTTTTTCTTCTTTTGAATAATAAGCTCCTTTGTAGATAGTCTTTTTCTGTCGAAGAAAAAAAAAGATACAATCAAAGAAAAGAATAAATGCGAATGAATAATAAAAATAATAATTACTATTATTATTATTATTATTATTCTTTCTCTGTGACAATGATTGATGATTGAATTGGATCTTTTTCTAGCGGATAAAGAGAGAGAGAAATGAAACGGTATGTTGTCAAACAGAGCAGACATATTGAAATATAGTCTGAACGTATGAAATTGGGCCTAATTTTTTTTGTTCCATTGTTCCATCGAAAGATATTTGAAATTTTGATTCAAGCAGTATCAAATAAATCTAAAATGAATTAAAAAATCGAATAATTAATTTATCGATGACTAAATCAATCGATAATTATCAGATTAGAGAAAAAAAATTTTGAACAATCAATGAGATCTTTAAGCTCGATATGGACAAAAAAAATATGTCCAGAAAACATCACAATTGGAGAGAAAAAATTGGGACCAATTTTTTCTGGCCATCAAAATCGGACCAAAAGGGTGTGAGAAAATAAAAGAAAAAACACCAGATTGAAAGCGAAAAAAAGATTAGTGTCAAAAAATTTGGACCGAAAAAAAAATTTCCATCTCACTGAAACGGAAACTAACCGAAACCGAATAGTCGAAAAACAAAGATTAATTTAATCCGCGTGTAGAAGAAAATATTATTCTTGAATTTTCGAAACCGACACACACACACACAGCAAGAGTTTATGGTTCCAGATAGAGAGAGAAATAGAGCGAGAGAGAGAGAGAGAGAGAGAGAGAGAGAGAGAGAGAGAGTTTGCCAATGAAACTCAAGAAGTGATTAATTAATTATTTATTATAATAGCTTTGTTTTTGCAAGAGAGAGAGAGTGAGAGATAAAAAATGAAAAAGAAAAATTGATGAAGATCTTGGATGGTGGTGACGATGATTGCGGCAATGATACTCTTTTGCTATTTACTAATTTTTTGTTTTATTTCTCCACTCTTCTTTCACTTCAATACTGGGACCGGATTGTGTACGACCAAAAAAAAAAAATGAAAGAAATGAATAACTCAGATTGTTAATGAAGAGTTTTTTTTGTTTCTAAGCCTAAACGTTGCGATTGACCTGATTCACACCCGGTCCTCAACACCAGAAACCATATTTCATGCAATACGATTTGGTTTGTTTCTTCCACCCCCCTCCCAAAAAAAAAAAAATGCCAAAAACTTTTAGCGATGTTGATGGTGAGTGTGTGAGAAACATGTTTGCGATTTGTAATCAACAAAACAAATCATTAATCTATATTTGTGGCATAAAATTCATCATCATTGCCGAAATTGGACATTGAGCTTTGTTTTTTTTTCTGTTTGTGGAGATGACATTCATCAACGGTTACGACGAACGGGATCGAGAATTCCGATGAACAATTCTATGGCTACCATATTCTCGCTACGAATGAGTGATCAATTTTATTCAATCCTTTCGCGATGAAAATCAATCTTGAATCCAAATTTACTTAAGGCTAAACAAAGCATTTATTTACATTTTAAATTCTTTCTTAATTCTTTTAAGAATTCGAGAAGAAAATGAAGATTTTTTCATAAGCTCTTCAAAACGAATAGATTAGAATTAAAATCAAAAAATTCTAGGTTCAATCTGGTTTCTTTAAAATTCCCATACTCTCTCTCTCTCTCTCTCTCTCTCTCTCTCTCTCTCTCTCTCTCTCTTTCATTCAATTGTCGATTTTGAAGACTCAATTTTATCTCAGTTTATTTTTCAATTCTTTTTCTAATTATTTCTTTTTTTTTCTTTCCTATTTTCTTCTTCTATCTATTCGAATCTTAGTGATTGAAAATCATCCAACAAGATGGAAATTTTCCGCCTCATCAGTCATCAACAACAACAACAACGATGGAACGATCGATACTGATGCTGATGATGATGATGATGATGAATTGAGTCGAGATTCTTCAAGTGCTCAAACAAAACAATCCAAATCAAACATTAATAAGAATAGTAATAATAATAATAATAATAATAATAATAATAACAATATTCATTCATCATCATCAGCAGCACAAAAAACATCGACGAAAACAATGAGACAGCGAAATGATTTAGTGAAAATTCGTGTGATTAATTCAAGTGAAATAATCGAAGGCAATGATGCAATCTTACGCTGTGATTTTGATCGACATAATTCACTCTACGAGGTATCCGCTTGGTTCCGTGATGATGGTAAAATCTATTTGCCTTTCAATCGTCTTGTCCAAACTGTCCGTTATTCAATCAATGGTGGGAGTAGTGGTGGTGGTGGTGGTGGTATGGGTGGTATTAGTTCCAAACAATCATCATCTTCCTCATCCTCATCTTCCTCCTCTTCATCTTCATCTTCATTTTCATCATCATCATCATCATCATCATCATCATCATTGACTTCATCATCTTCGTCCTCTTCGGCTGCCTTCTCTGCATCGAGATCCGCATCACGGAATCGATTCTACGACAATCATTATGGTAAACTATATTCATTTGATTGAAGTTTTTCTGCTTTTTTTTTCCTATTCTCTCGATACGATTCTTGATTCTCTCATCGATGATGACGATGATGATAGTGTTGTTGTTGTTGTTGTTGATGTCGATGTTTTGGATTAATTTGTTTGCATTCTTTCGATGAAAAGTTTTGTTGCTCTCTTGGTTCCAATGAGATTCAGAAGAACTTTTGAATCCAAAGAGAAAGAGAGAGAGAGAGAGGAAGAGGAAAAGTTTTTCTCCATTGCTAATCTCATTAAAGATTTCTCTCTCTCTCTCTCTCTCTCTCTTTCCTCTCTATCTCTCTCGATTGATTTCGATTCGGAAAAAGTGTTTCGGGTTCGAGAACACGATCGAACAAAAACAATAGAGAACAAAACTTCAACCAACAATAGTGATAATAATACCAAAAACAATTGGGATCTAGAAAAACAATAAATATCAAAACATTCGAATAGATTTTCGATAACAAATTAGCATTCATCGAATGCAATGTTAAATATTGAAGTTTCGAAATGAAAAAGGAAGGAAGCAGATTATTCTGGATGGATCTGCTTGATTAATCAACGAATCAACGAGAGCAAAAAAAAAGAAAAGAAAATCGAACCATTCGAAATTCTATCGATAAAGACATCAAAAGAAGGAGAATAATTTGCTGTCAAGATTGAGATGAAACGATTCTCGATCCAATTGATCAATACCAATTCTGTGGAAAGACTTTGAACTTTTTTTTTATTAAAAATTCAAGGGTCTAGTTCGTTTTTTCTTCCATCTTCATATAGAGAGATAGAATTAGAAACAAACTAAATCGTATGGGTTTTCTTATTGTTTTTTTTTCTTCTTCACTCGAAACTAATCAAGCAAAAAAAAATCTTAGTGAAATTATGTTGATAATGAAGACGGATGAGTCGTTTGGTGCAATAAGATTGTTTAAGAAACTTCACTGCTCAAATTATTCACTCTTCACTCTTTTTTTTTTGTTCAACATTTTTTCTTTCGCATTCAAATTGAATATAGTCAATCAATTGGAAGTTTTTTTTCTACTAGTAGTTTGATAACAACAGAGTAATAGAAATGTAAACTTCAATGTAAACGATATCATTGCTTAAGATTAAATTTTGCGATTCTTACTTATTGAAAAAGTAAACAAAATCGATGATTACTATAGCAGTGAGGATTGATACTCGAACATCAGATAATTCAGACCATAGATTTTGAGAATACAATCACTTGAATTTAGATTTCTCTATTGAATTCAATTCGAAATCCAAAAAATTTCAACACAATCTCTGATCTTAGATCAATGTTGGAGCAGTGAAGAGCTACAAAGAGATCATTTACAATCTAGGTGTGAAAAAATACAAATAAAAAAAAAGAACAAAAAAATGGCGATGTAGTGAATAAATAAATAAATAAATTCAGCCCCGAGGCTATGTTCTCATTCCAAACAAAAATCTAATTTACAGTTTCATTTGCTTCGAAAGAGATCAACAATGCTACGAAATAAGAGTTTGCTCAAATTTGATGAGAAATCCAAGAAAAATTTTTTTTCTTATATCTAGAAATTTTATTTGCTCAATTGAAAGTTGAAAAGCTGAAAAACTAATAAAAAAGAATCAAAAGTATAGAAGAGACTTTGTTACTTTCGTTTCAAAAAGGTAAAGTTTGCTATAGGATTCTACGATATTTTAGCAACAATCTTCTGGTTTCTTTCTGATGATTAAGGTCCACATTCTTAGATTATGGTCCAGAATTTTTTATTCCATTCAATTTTCTCTCTCATTCTCTCGCCATAACTTTGATCTCTTCGCATAAACTGTTACAGATTTTTTTTCAGTACATTTTGTTTAGTTTCTTTTATTGTTCCAACATAGCGCTACCGATTCTCTTTGGCCTCTCTTCCACCACAACCAGTGAATAGCGTTAGGTGAAAAACGGATAGATAGATTGTTTAAAATTTTATTTGGGTACCAATTTTTTTCACTCTTCCTCTCTCTCTCTCTCTCTCTCTCTCTCTTTGGCTTTTCATTTTTACAAATGTTTTCGACAAACTCGACGAGAGAAATTGAAATTGGTTTCAATATTGAATCTAGATGATATTATTATTATTATTATTATTATTATTATTATTACTATTAGTGAAACAATATATCTGTTCCTGATTGTCGATTGTATGTGATCACACGATTCATGTATCGAATGTGGAGGGGTGTGAAAAAAAACATAAATTGAAATTGAATAAAAAAAAAATTGAAAACAAGAAAAAGGAATTCGGTCCTAGCGCGATGAATTGTGGAGAATTAGAAATTGGTTCCAAACAAATCCAGAAGTCTAGGTTTTTTGCTTCGAATTTGATTTCTTTTTTCTCTTCTCGGAACAAAATCGTTACAACTTCTCAATGAGGATAATCTGAATTAATAAAATTCTGTAACGAATCTACTCGAAAAAAAATATGTAAATCAATTAAAGAACAATGAAAAATCTTATTCCATTTTTTTTTAATCTGGATCGAATTTAATAGATTTGAAATCTGTTTCCAATAGACAAATCAAAACGATTCAAAATTGTTTTGTCAGTTCGATTGAATTCTTCTCACTGAATGATTAATAGATAATCGGATAAATTAAATCGAACGATTTTCATTTGCTACACTTTTCGATTGAAGATTTCCAAATGGTTTGTAGTAGCGGAATATTTTGAATCCAAAAATTGTTTCAATGGTTAGGTTTCAATTTCCGTTTTCAATCTACTTCCTGTTCAACAGCAAAATAAATCCTAAAAAAATGTGGAAAGCTATTTACAAAGAGGTATCATTTTTTTTCTCCTTCTCCACTAGCAATATTCAAACAGAAAAGCTTTCTTTAGCTCTGGACGAATATGAATTCTTTCGGGTGGATTAAGTTTAAGATTCAAAAGTGCCATTCTTTAATCTTCAAAAAACAACCTTGTGCTTGATTTGATTCGTATATAAATATATCTCGCTGATGATAATGATGATGATGTGGAAGTTTTTTTTTTTGGTTCGTTCTCCTTGATCCAAGAAAATAAAACGAAAATTGGTAGCAAAAAAAAAAAAAATTGTTTTTTTAGAACCAAAAAAAAAAAAAAAAATAAAACTCATCGAATTTTGTTGAATAAATAAGCTAAAGATTAGAAGCTAACTAGAGAGAGAAAAAAAAAACAAAACATTACAGAGACGCGAACATTCGGAAGAAATGCTCGTCCCAGAAGAAATATAAAAAATAAAAAAAAAAAACGAAAAGAACAAAAACGAAAACGATTGGAACGTGATTGTAATTGATAAACGGTTTATTGCATCGAAACGAATATTTTTCTATGGTAAGGTAATGGGCGGCAGTAAACTAATAGAATTCTTCATTGTTAGACGGCGTAAATTAGTATCATTTTTTTCTCTTCTAGAATTTCGGTACAAAAGTTTTTTTCTTTCAGTTTTTTTTTTGCTTCACATTTGGTCATTTTCATTACATTCAATCTATAGAATTATTCTAGAAGAAATAAGAAACAATTACAATGAAACAAATAAGAGATCGAGATTTTCTTCCAATCAATGGTGTAGTGGACTAAAGTTTCTCTTGAAATTTTATGAATTCATTCTGATTCGATCGAAAAGATTGAATATTGAGCTAAATTTTGTTGTGAGAATTGTTCTAAACAATGATTCAAAATTATCTTGAAAGGAGAAATAGCTCTATGAAAACTCAATAACAATAATGAAATTGATTCGATATTCTAGGGCCTAGAATCAAGACCGAAACACCTACTTTGTTGTTGGAGGAGAAAATTTTCTTCGCCAAGATTTAATCGAATGATTAGAAATTTCAATGAGAGATCAATCATTTTGATGAGAATTTTTTCACTCCCCCCTTCATCTACGCAAAAATTTTCACAGATATTCAATCTTATTAGATATTAGATATTAGATTTAAGAAAGCGCATGCAAAAGATAAAAGAGATTTTCTAATCAATTTAATTGATTTTGAAATTTTATTTTTCTGTTCCAAAATTTTCCGTTGCCCTACTTGAACAGTGAACTATTCGTCCATAAGACATTTTTTGTTGCCTGGCAATGGTGATCTTCTTATCTCAAACGTACAGTTTCGTGATGCTAAATATCGTTATCGGTGCCAAATTCGTCACAGAATAACTAATCATAAGATCATTGCATCACAATGGGCCCATATCAATCTTAAAAGTTTGTCTTTTTTTTTATGTTCATAATTAGCTTGGAGAGAAAATTTTAGCACTGGGGGAGAAGATAACAATTTATTTTTTTCTATTCCCTATTCTCAAACTAGAACAAAAAGATTTCTACAATTTTGGTGCGAGATTAAATCCACAGATGCAAGCTCAACATGTTGTCAGTGTTCGAGAAGGTCAAACTGCCTTTTTTTATTGCTCATTCGATGGGAATCCTCCGCCCACCATTCGATGGTAAACGAAGTGATCTCGATTGAAAAAGTCTTTCGATCTGATCGATTTCTATCTCTTTCATAGGTATCATTTTGATCTCAATAGTTTCACACAGAACTTGATTCTGAATAATGATGATGATGGATCTTTACCGGATCTCGTTCCAGAATCAAATACATCAACATCGTCGACATTTTCCTCTCCACATTATCGTAATGATAACGATTATGTGATCAATGAGAACAACAATAACGAAGGTGTTGATCAAGATGAATTCTTTAGCGATTCATCATCGTCACTACCAGCATCGAGTTGGATCGATGAGAGTAACAATGATGGACATTATATTGTTGGAAGAAATTTTCTCGCAATCTTAGATGTCGATTTTGATGATTTCGGTTTGGTCGCTTGTGTCGCTAACAATTCCAACACTATAGTACGCCATGATATGTTACTCTTTGTTAAAGGTAGAATTGTTTTGATTTAGATTCAAATCAAATCGGACCCAAATTGATCATTCGAGTACTATTGTTGATTGTTTTTTTTTTGTGTTTTGGACCTAGATTTTTTTAAAGTTACTATCTATGCATCGACAAACAGACCATTACCTGGTCAAGATGTTAGATTAAGCTGTAACCTAACTTCATTATCGGAACGATTCAATAGTGCCTTTCAATTAACGTCTTCACCGATCTCTTCCTCTGCTTCATCTCCATCAACATCATCTTTGATGCAGAATAAATATCTCAATTTTGAAAGTAGAAACAAAATCAATCAAGAAAACTTCGATGATGGCGGTGATGTCGAAGAGTTTTTATCGAATGAATTTGATCGAACATCAAACCATCATCTTCATCATCACCATCATCATCAACATCAACACCATCCTCAACAACAACAACATCATCAGCAGTCTGCTCAAAGACAACAACAACAACAAAGAAGATTGATGAGAAGATTTCGAGATTTACTTAGCCAACAATTTATGTTAACAATTGATTGGTCTCACAATGGTGAACTTATTGATGAATTAGATCCGCAACAACAACAATCACAAAAGCAGCAACAACGGTATCAACAGAATGTTCGATACAACCTCAACAATAACAATAATAATAATAAAGATATCTTTGGTGAGAAACGATATCGTTCAGCCGAGGAAATTTTAATGATCAAAAATTTTCGTGGTCCAATCGATAACGGCGTCTATCAATGTTCATTACGAATGAATGCACCGGATCCTTTCAATCCGAACGATGATGTCGATGACGATGGTGATGATGAGATTGGAGAATCTTTAATGGATGCAATCTATATCAAAAGCATAGGTTAGTGGTGGATGAGGACTCTCTCTCTCTCTCTCTCTCTCTCTCTCTCTCTCTCTATTTTTTCCAAAGAATTAGAATAATTAATTTTTTCCACATTGATGAATTTGCTTGATTTATAATTTGTTTTTCTTCAATCTCTCTCTCTTCCCTTTCCTGGATTATTTTTCCATTTCTTTCCGTTTCGTTTGTTTCCAACAATTCTCTGTAATCGCATAAATTGTTCTGATTCTTTAAACTACCTCTGATTCTGACTCTCTCTCTCTCTCTCTCTCTTTGCCTTTTCTTCTGCTTTCTGTTTTTGGGCGCTCAAAAGAGCGGAGACCCAAATTTATCGACATATTCACCGAGCAGATCAAACAGATTGATGGACCTAAACGTGATCATCATCTTACATTGAAATGTTCTGCGTTCGGTATTCCATTACCGAAAATCCATTGGTTTCAAGATGGTCTGGAAATTTTCAACAATGGTCACGTACGGATCGAAAGTTTCGCTGAATCTTATCGAATGGATCCAAGTTTATCCAATCATAACGGCAACAATAATAGCGATGATGATCGAAATGTAGACGATGATGATGGTGATGACGGTGATGTTGTTGATGATGATGATGATGATCCATCATCAATCCTTTTGTTAGCTTCATCATCATCTCAATCATCGTCTTCGAATATCGGTGATGAGAATAGAGAACAAAATAGCAATAACGATAATAACAATAATGGCGATTTATTGAATAAAAATTCAGCTCGTCATCTAATCAGATCAGTGCTGAACATAAGCAATCTTCAATCAAAAGTATGTCTCTATCGAGCGGAAAGCTCTTGTTTCTTGTTCAATTTTTCTTCCCTCCCAAGTTATCGAGATGAATTAATTAAAAAACTAAAAAACATTTCTCATTATAATGAAAATTCCCAAAAGGATATTGGTATCTATGAGTGTAGAGCGGAGAATTATCTCGGCCAAATCATTCATCGGGCCCGAATCAATCAAATCGGTTCGCCATTCGTTAGACCTTTTGTCAATCAGACAGCGATTCTTGGTCAATCGTATACGATCAATTGTACCTATGGTGGTTATCCATTGGAAGAGGTCTATTTTATCAAAGGTAGACCATCTTCATCATCATCATCATCATCATCATCGCAACCGAAATCAAGCTCGTTGAATAATAATAGCAATAAAAATGGTGAAGGTGAACCAAAACGAATGCCATTCGATGAGAGACATTCGGTGACAATGATCGGATCGATTACGATCACATCGGTGGAACGAAACGATCAAGATTATTATCGGTGTGTTGTGGTCACCAGTAATGGACAGAGAGCGGAACAAGAATTTTATCTAAATGTCGCAGGTAAGCCAATATAGAATGGAAGAAGAAAAGAATTATTCTTTACCAAAAAAAAAAAAAAACAACTGGGACAATTTTGATCAGTAATTTCAGCCTCTTTCCGTTTCTGAATCCAACCAATCTAATGTTTGGTTTGTTCGTATTTCGTTCGAATGTTTTGGGTAGAGAAAAATGAATGAACGATTCATTATAAACGAAGATATAATGAGGACTGAAATTAAAAGAAAAAGATAATTAACATTTACATTTACAAAACCTTTTACATAATTAGTACCCAATTTAATATTTTTTTTTTAATTGTCGTTGGTTGTCTAGGGTCTCTTTCATAAGCTTTTTGTATTTCTCTCTTTCTCCATTTTTCCCAGTAATTGATCATTCTTTTCGAATCTTTTGATTAGTTTCTGTTTTGTTTCATTTCACTGATTGTTGCGTTTATTTTTCCACTCTTTAATTAGTTGCACCGGTAATCAGTCCGATTATATTCTCGGATAATTTCGAAGAATTTCAACGAGGTTCAGCGGTGTGTACGGTCACTTCAGGAGATCCACCGATCAAAATTTCCTGGTTCAAAGATGGTCATCCATTACTGTCGTCATCGGAGAAGTCATCGTCGAGAGCGAAACAATCGAATTCCGTTCTCTCCAATCACTATTATCGAGCATCGATGTTTACGAGTCCCGGAAATCGGAATCATCAACACTATTATGATTATTTGAATCAAATTCAAATCGTTTCGATCAATGATTTCATGTCCTCGTTGATCATCAACAATATCTCTCGCCATCATCAGGGTACTTATGTTTGTATGGCTTCGTCACCGATCGCCACTACAAATATATCCGCTTATCTCACTGTGAAAGCAAGTCCAACGTGGTTATTGAAACCAGTCGATAGAGTTGCGATTGCTGGCGAATCGTTGACGCTAGATTGTCAAACATCTGGGCAACCTCAACCAGTGATAAGATGGAAATTTCTTAAAAATGAGGTAGGATTCAGGGTTTTTTTCTTGAGAAAAACTTTTAAATTCTATCCGCTTCCAAACAGCCATATCAAAACGAAGCGGTTCCAATTTTGAGCAGCCAACAAATCCATGTCCTCGAGAATGGTTCACTTTATCTAAGAGCTTTAGAATCGAAACAAAGCGGTTTCTATATCTGTGATGCATCAAATGAGATCAGTAAAAATTCGATTGATTCACGTGCCTTGATCGTTGTGACAAATCTGCCAAAAGTTACGATACAGAACACATTGGGTGGTAGCAGTCTAGTTGGTAACGGTCCTGGAACATTGCTGTTGAAAAATAATGTACCATTGTTTCGGGGATATAATCTAGATCGATTGGTTCTTCGTAAAGGAGCACAAACCCAATTGATGTGTTCGGTTGTAAGTTTGAATCATCCAATGAATATCGAATGGTTACGACCGAATGGTGAAACAAGTGATGAGATTTTGGAGAAATTCACCCATCCAAGCCTTAAAACATCATCAACATCATCTTCGGCATTCACCTCGAATGTTTATCATCATGATTCCTCACGAATCGTTCTTCGCGAAGAGATCAAATTGAATGAGAAACGAGCTTATCTTTTCATCAGTCATCTAGTGAGAGAAGATAGCGGAATCTATTCCTGTCTCGGTAGTAATATCAATGGATATTCCATCAGTTTCATTGAGCTAATCGTTCAAGAGACACCAGATAAACCGATTCGGCTCCGAGCGAAAGAGATTTCGAGTCGTTCGGTAGCGTTACATTGGATCGTGGAGTTTCATGGCAATAGTCCGATAACATCGTATGTGGTCGAATATCGGATAGCTAGAAAAGATTCAAAGATTCCTTCAGCATCAATCTCATCATCATTGAGCTCTGGTTTAGGATCGAATGAAATCGATTCTAAACGACCGATTCAATCATCAAATTCAACAACAACAACAACGACAGCAAGTAAAAGTAAGGAAATAAATATTTGTTTGAAACAAAAATAAAAAAGACCAAAATCTAATCGGTTTAGAAAAGAGATTCAATAGTTTTGAATGTTCTGAAGGGAAATGTTCTGAATGTTCTGAATGGATTTTGATCAATTCACAAGAAGATAGATTGAATGTTGAAAAAAATTAATTGAGATAATCATCGATCGATCGATGATTTTTTTTTTTCTCTTTAAAACAAACAACAAGTTTCATCAATTTGACAATTAGATTTTCAGAAACAGGGCCTAGAGAATTTTCTTCTCTCTTTCTCTCCGTTCTCTTTTTGGGTTCTTAGGAATTGTCTTGGAATTTTACTGAGATATTTTTCGATCGTTCAAACGACAATCGGACAAGTTCATCATTATTTTAATGATTCTTGGTATCGTAAAAAGAGCTGACGAGAAATCGAAAAAAGATATTTTTGTTTAATTTATTTTTTTTTTCGATTCAATCCATTAGAATTTTGAGACAAATATTTCCCCCCCATTCTTATATTATATCTTTGTTAAGATTGTTTTTTTTTTTGAACTTATTTTCTAATTTTCGTTTCATTTATATGTTTCAGTTTTCACCGCAAAATCATTGACATCATCGCTTACGATCACCGGCCTCAATCCATTGGTGACCTATGAGTTTAGAGTGTGTGCAATCAACGAGCTTGGAGCGAGCCCGTTCTCCGATCCATTAGTGATCACCACAGAGATGGAAGGTAAATATGAATTCGATTCATTATGAAATAGATTTAGAAAAATCAAAATGAAAACCAAAATAAAATCTAGAATTATTACTTTCCTTCTAGGAAGTTATTTTTTTTTTTTTACTTTTGATTCTCTACTCCTTGGTTTTGTGCACAAGTTTAAGAACTCGAAGTTCGAAAGGATTTTTCGATTGAATCAGAAAACTTTTTCTTCTCTCTTTGGTTATCTGTTTGTTGAGTAGATAAATTCAACGAATCATTCATTGATGTTTTATTTTCTATAGCCGATTAAACATAATCAAAGCATTCGAATGTTATTGAAATGAATGTTGGCCTTCTCAACACTTTGAACATTTTCTAAACTTGGTTCTTTTTTATTTTCTTCCCAAGAGTTCTTCCCCAATCTAGTTTGTTGAAAGTTTTTTTTTCACTCTTTATCGACCTAATTATCATCTTGTCTAGTGATTCAAGAAGAAAAAGAAGAGGAAAAAAAACCCAAAAAGTCTAGAAATAAAACAAAAGTCCTCTTTTTTTGTTCTCTCTCTCTCTCTCTCTCTCTCTCTCTCTCTTCCCTCTTCGAGAAAAAAAAATCGATCAATGGATTGGCTAGCGATAATGAAAATAATGGTCTTGCAACAATCTGAATGGAGATAGTTGAAAAGTGAATAGAAGATAGAGTTGAAGGATAGAGAGCGAGTGAGAGGGCCGTAGAAAAAAAAAAGATAGGGCCAAATAAAATGGAGCCAAAGAGAAACACTGCACCGAACAAGATAAAGATTTATTGATCTAGGAAACTTTTATTCAAACTGATGATTAAATTCTATTCATCTCAATCTTTTCTTTTCGATCAAACATCATCATCATCATCATCATCATCATCATCGTTATTATTATTATTCCAGATGCTAGATTTTAGATCGGCATTGAGGCAATTGGAATCATAAGCACTGAAGTGTGTTGATCAAAAAAAAAAATGAAATCCAAAAAAAAAAAAAAAAAAAAAGAAAACATAACAACTTAATTCTTAATTCTTTGCTATGAAGAAATTGAGATTTTTGACAGTAAACGAGAAGAGATGGAAAATTTGTTGAGAATTTAATCTTCGGCACACAAAAGCGTCCGGAGAAATTTTTTCCGGAGAAATAAAAGTGTGAAAAGTCAATCGGAACGATTGCCAGCTTAGATTGCGACCGAGAAAAATCGGTAGTGAGAGACTTCAATCTCTCTTCTCCACGAGCTTTCTTATCGAATATACATAAAGAGAAAGAGAGAAGAGGAAGAAGAAGAGGAAGAGAAGAAAAGGCCAAAGTAGGACAAAGTTTGAGAATTTAGATCAAAACCATGCTTCAATGGATCAATCGAACAAATTTCTTTGATATTCCATTGATGTTCAAAATGGATCAAAATTCTCTGCTCTTCTATTCTTTTTTCTTTCAACGGAATCGATCGCTTTCATTTTTGGATCGAATCAAAATGATTCCCATCAAAAGTGATCGTTCGTATCTAATCTTATTCGTTTCTATGAGTGTTTGTGAATTTGATTGTATTCTCACTGAATGGATAACAATAGAGTTCTGGAACGGAAGAAGAGAAATTTTAGTTTTCATTTCAAATCAATTCACACCTATAACTATGGTTTCAAACAGACTAGGTGCTCATACTCTTCACATCCAAGCTCGATAAGGATTGAGAAAAGTTTCAAGGAACAATTTCAACATCATCAATAGCAAATTGAATTTGATTATAGCCAGAACTTCATTATAGATGTAAGTGAGTGCGAGAGAAAAGAAGAAACCTTGTTTTCCGATAGAAAGTTCCGAAATTCAAAAGAACTTTTCCTTAGGTCGATTGGTTCGAAAAGAAGAATGAGGACTAGAAACGATCAAGATAGAAGAGAAGATGAAAGATCAGAATTTAGAGTAGGCAAAAATTTAAATATATTGAAGAGAGAGAGAGAGAGAGAGAGCGAAAAAGAGAGAAATGGTCAATCAATCAATCAATCAATACAGAATCCGATCGATAATTTTTTTGAACGGTTCAGGATTCTTATTATTCTTTTTTTTTTTTATTTCAACAAAAACTTTCATTCTCTCTCTTCATTCAACGATCCAAACATTTATCTCATTTATTCTTTTCTTCTTTATTTTTTTTTGCTATGGTATTTTTTTTTTCTATTCCAAAAGCTCCATCATTGATACCACATAATCTACGAACATTGGTTCTAGGCTCTCGTTCGATCAAATTGATTTGGTCGATTTTGTTGACCGTAACTTTGGAGCCTTCATTCGAACAGATCGATGGTTTCTATATCGGCTATAGGCCTGTCATTATCAACTCACCGATCGAAAACACTCGATCGAAATCATCATCATCATCATCATCGTCGTCGTCGAATGAAAAGCAAACAATTTTGATGAGATCGGAAACGATTTCCGATGATCATCATAATCCTACACATCATCATCGTTCGAATGATCTTGGTGGATCGAATGATAAAATTTCATCATACACTTTCAAAACAATGAATGATGATCAATCTAGAGAGGTGATGATGGCGATCGTTGCCAATCTCACTCAATGGAATCGTGGCAATGGGCTCGATACGAAACGTTTGAACGAATTGATCGCAACGAATTCGACTCGTTGCGAAATTATATCTCAATTGAATGAAAACGATCCAACATCAAAAGAAGGTGGACAATCGATACCGATTGTTTCGAGAACAAATTGGAACAATGTTATCGACCATAAGCAAAAAATTTTCGATAAATTTTTCTTAATCAATCAACAATCTTCGCCATCAACTTCGTTAGCAAATTATTGGCTAAATAATCGCAGCAATTTGAATAGAGCTAATTCTAATTCTTGGAGCCCGATCAAGGTTCGATGTTCGTATGAGTTTGTTGTTAGATCTCTTCAACGTAAAACACGTTATGGGTGTGTTGATGATTCTGGCTTTATTTCTAAAACGAAAACTTACTAACTTTTATCCTTCTGCTATCTAGTTTCATTGTGCAAGCTTTCAATAGTAAAGGTGCTGGACCGATTAGTTCGGAATCTTTTGCTCAAACTTTGATTGAAGGTAAACTTCAACAGAATCATTCTCGAACAAAATTAATTTGTGTCTTTTTTTTTCTCTCATTTCAACTTTCACAAAAGATCCACCAGGAAAACCTTTGTTAAAACTATTGAATGTTAGCCTCTATGAAGCATCATTTGTTTGGTCGATGCCATTCAATAATGATTTTCTAGATCCATCATCTCAATCGAACAGAGATGAAGATAACCTCGTTAATATCGATGGTTTCATCATATTCTATCGAGTTCTGGATAGAAATGTTGGAAAATTTGATCCAAATTTTGATTCGGAAACAATGTTTGAGGAGAGTAGCCTTCAACAAGATGATTTGCAACAACGAAATCGTTTCTATAAGCCTAATAATTGGGAAACGATTTCGGTTTCGGACAAACATCAAGGTCATACGCTAAGGAATCTTCGATGTGGAACATTATATCAGATACGTTTGGAAGCATTCAACGAGATGGGAAGCGGAGAATCATCGGATGTGCTACAATTCTCCACCTTGGGACAAGGTGAGCTAATTCTAGGTGATGGAACAGATCACAACAGTTACCTCTATCAAAATCATCTAAATTTCGAATGCGAAAAAGTTTCAAATATAGAAAAAAAACCAAGAATAATTTTCATAAAATGAATTCTAGATAGAAAAAAATTGGATGGAATCTGAGATAACAACTGCGGTGTTGAATAATCGAGAAACAAAAACTTTTTTTTCCTTACCATCTTTGAAATGAATAATTAATTCAGTTTTAAAGAGTAGCATTCCTTCACATCGGAAGAGTTTTAAAAGCTCTCTCTCATATCGCCTGCTTCAGGAACAATTGTTAAAATTCAATAAAAGAAAAGAGAGAGTGAAAAAATGGAATTTTAATTCTTATGAAATGAATGGAGAGAGAGAGAGAGAGAGAGAGAGATTGAAGAAAGATGAAATCACATCACCTTTTTGTGTTAGCTGAACCCCTTTTTCTAATTGAATACTCCGAACCTAGCTTATCGATTGCTAAGGTGTCGAAACATCAAGATCTGATAGATCGGAACCAAGTGAAAAAGAAGAAGAAAGAAGAACCGAGAACAGAAATCAAATTTTTGTGAACGAAAAATTGAGAGAAAATCTTGAGTCCTAGATCTAGTCTAAGGCTCTAGACCATAGATCAAACAACAACATCATCATCATCGTCGTCGTCGTCGTCGTCGATAGAAAACAAGGATTACTATTTAATCTTTTCGCTCTCTGTCTCTCTCTCTCTCTCTCTCTCTTTGTCTCCATCATCATTCTTTGTTTTCTCAATAGATCGTTTCGATTAATCATTATGATGATGATGGTGATTATTATTTTTATTACCATTATTCTCATGGATCATAATGGATCGCAAGAGAGAAAGAGAGAGAACGATGTGAAAGAGAGAAGTGCAAAAAATTAATTGAATTTAAAGTTTTCTATCCTCTTCCTCTTCCTCTTCTGTTTTTTTTTGATTCAATTTAGATTCCTTAAGCTCGTACTCTCTCTCTCTCTCTCTCTCTCTCTCTCTCTCTCTCTCTCTCTCTCTCTCTCTCTCTCTCTCTCTCATTCTACTCGATAATGTTAGGTTTCTGGAACGTTGATCCAACTACTTTGATCATTGTCGATGTTCTCTACGCTTGATGATGATGGATGTTAATAATCTTCGAAAGATTTTCGTTTTTGTTTCGTTGACGAAGTGCAAAAAAATGAATTGAATCGAATCATTTTGATCCAGAAAGAATCTCTTCAATTTTATTTTTTTGCTTCATAATCTCTTAAACTAATTATATTTTTTTTTATTTTCATACATTTTGGTTTTCACTCGTGTTTCTCTCAAGTGTTTTTGTTTCTCTGCGAAAGAAAACATTGCTAAATCGAATTTCTTTAGATCAGACTTTGATTCTCTAAACTCGTTTTCAGCTATCTATTAGAGCTAGAATGAGATTGAAACCAAATCTTTAAGATTAGCTAAATGAATGTGGAACGGAAATTCTAAAATTTTAATATATTTTCCTAATTTTTTTCAACAGCACCAGCCGTACCGAATAGTAACAATTTCATTGTGGCAAACATCACATCGGTTGTTTTGAATCTGGAACGATGGAACAATGGACTATGTCCGATACTAAATTTCGCTATCCGATATCGTCCCAAAGATATGCGATTGATTGCGATGAATGAAGATTCTCAACAACATCATCCGTATCAGCAACAATGGATCACTGTTTCGAATCATCTTCGGCCTGAATTCGGTGCCATTTATATCATTCAAGATTTGCTACCAGAATCGTGGTACGAGCTTAGTATCATCGCAACTAACGATGCTGGCGAAACCGAATCTAGATATCTTTTCGCTACTCTAACATTGGATGGTGGCACCGTGGAACCTCTCTACTCGAAAGATGCTCTCAATCGTCGCCATCTTAGTGTCATCAGTGATCAATCGTTTGAGAATATTCTCGAAGATCCAATGGTTTTGATACCGACCACTTGTGCCATTCTAGTTTTGCTTGTGATCGGTGGTGCAACGATTTTCATTTTCATTACCAGAAGTAAAGAAGCACTGACCAGAACCGAGCATTGTAATCTTCTGACTATTTTCTAACGAACCGAATTTAATTTAAATTCTTTCTTTTTGATTGTAGTTTGCCGCCATCGAGATGCGAACCAAACTGATCAATTATCGATGAATCTGTTCTCAAAAACATATTCCAAATCTGATCTGATGCTACGAAGTGGTTACGATGTTAATGATCCAAATAAATTGACTCAAATTGAAACGTTGAATTGTGGCCAAAATGAACTTCTTGATGGTATCGTTGTGAGTGGATCGCAATATGTCGAAGGTCCAACATCGTTGACGTATACCACAACGAGTACGACCAATGGAACCACTGGAACAATCGACGATTCGAGTTCGAATACTATGCATCATCAAATCATCACTGCAGTGAATGGATCTCCATCTCTTTGTACGAAATTGAACAAATCCGTACCGGAAGGCCTTTACTCGACGCCTTGCATTCAAACGCATCAAAACGATGCATTGTCATCGATGATGGCGATGAATTTCGTTCAGCAACAGCAACATCAAACACCTCAAAACTGTACACTGAAAACGCCTTCTAAAACGAAGTTGAATAAATTTCCGATACCGGAATCGATCTATGGTACCACAATGAATGTAACATCATCCACAACGAATAATTCCTATTATACTCATAGTCAATTTTTTCAACAACAATCACCCAAGACAGCGATGACATCTTCGGCAGCGATAGCAGCAGCAGCTGCTGCTGCGGAAGCTATGAACAATGCGATCGGATTCGAACAACTAAATCTTCATCAATACTCGCAAACAATGAAGAAGAAATCTGATCGAGATCATATCTATGAGTTACCGAAACAACATCAGCAACAGATGCCGATGATTCAACATCATCAAATGCATCAAACTATCGCAAAAAATGTCCCAAAATGTTCAAATTTTGATTGAAATTAGATTGAGGAAGAAGAGCAATATTTATCTATGATTTCATTTCGTCCGTTCAAAACTTCCTTTCCTCTCTAAGTTTATTGTTAAAAAATTATTCTACGATTCAAAGATTCCATGGAAAGGTTTATGATCAAAAAAGAAAAATTAAAATTCGCAATGATTAATGTGATATAATTAAACAGTGAAACGGAAATAAAGTTTTTATTATTCATTAACTGATTGCAATACAAAATTTTTTTGCATTTTCAAGTTTTAATAAAATTTTAATCCGAAAATACTCAAATTGAATCGAAGTAGAAAAGAAAAAAAGTAAAATGCGTCGGCCGGGAGTCGAACCCGGATCAACTGCTTGGAAGGCAGCTATAATAGCCGTTATACCACCGACGCTACTGAGATATCCTTGATGATGCAACCAGGTGTTTTAACACCATAATCTTTTAAACAGGTAATAAAAAATAGATTAAACCTACCTAGATAACTTGAAACTGGCGGATGGAGAAAAAAAAGAGAAAACAAAATAACAAGAGCTTGAAAGAGCTTGGAAGATATCATTTGCAAAGGTAATCTAGTAGGTTTAGATATTAACAGCACTTAGCATAGCACTTGCCATCTATCAATTCAAAATCAAAACTGAAGTGGAATTTTTTTTTCTCAAATTTCAATTCTCTATAGGAATAATTTGAATTATGCAATGATATGACTCGAAACGGCGAAAAAGTTTAAAATTTTCATCTGAAAAAATTTGTTGAATTTTTTTGTGGTTTCTTTTTTTAAATTCTAAATCTTTTAAACTAAAGGGGCCAGAATTCTTCGGTACCATCTTATTACTATCATCGCATCTTTCGAATGGAGATGATGCAAAAGTGTTGGGCGCCTCATAAAGCCTTTTGAAGTTTTTTTTTTCTGATAAAA
Organism: Sarcoptes scabiei; assembly: GCA_020844145.1. NCBI lineage: Eukaryota > Metazoa > Arthropoda > Arachnida > Sarcoptiformes > Sarcoptidae > Sarcoptes > Sarcoptes scabiei. Next base: position 1,311,675 of record CP080488.1, read on the forward strand.
CGATTTCAACAAGAAGCTGTTACGATTCGATGTGGTGTTTTGTTCAAAACTATTCGTATTTTCTGCTTAAATAAGCATAATTCTTTCCGAAAGTGAACTGAGATGGATTTTTTTTTCGGGCCATAGTTTGCTGTCGATTTTGGTTTCTTCTTCGCTCCTTTTTGATGATGAATTCATCTTCATCTTCGAGTTCGGAAGAGAGTTTCATGCATCAAGATCATCTCGATCAAGATGATGATCGGCCAAAATTCGAGCGAAAACAAACAGGATGAAATGTTTCGACAAATGGTGGCAAACAAGAGAACACTTGCTTATTGTTCATTGCTAGAAATGCTGTGGTTTTCACTTCCCCTCTCCACAAACGATCCTCATCATCATTGTAACCAGATGCTAGATCGTTTGATTGTTAGTGTTGGCCAAAAAATGGAAAAAAAAAATGATGATTCGCCGACCGCACCGATGATTACACCGAACAGACTTCGAAACACACCATTGGCAACAAGAAACAGTACAATCAAAGTGTGTGTTTGAGTTTCGGTTTTTTTTTTCGCTAGGGTCGTATCCTCTCTCTCCCTTTATATTATCGTCTGCGAAGTTTTACTCTCTTTCTCTCTTTCTATCTGTCTAGTTGTGAAAGATGAATCGATGTTTGATGATTCGAATCTTTAATCATAACAACATCAGCATTAGCGAACTTTTTTTTCTCTTCGTAACTCTTTCGTTTCTTCAATACAAATTCAATCCATTGCATCTCAATTAGAAATTTAGAGGTTAAATTAAAAGCTAGAGCTGAAAGAGAGTTAAATAAAGCTGTAGAGAGGGGAATTAAAATGATTAATTAATTTGGAAGGGGGAGGAAAATTTCTCTTCTTTCTCTTGATGCTAAATTTTTTATTTCTGTTTCGCATAAAAAATCCATTAAAATCTTCCAATGGAACATTAAGTTTAACTCTTTAGACTTGTGTGTTAGGGTTAGATTTAGTTAGATTTAGGCTCCACAATTGAATGTGAGATAATTTCTATAATTTTTTTTTTTTTTGATTAGATATGAAATTATTTTTTCTCTTCTTCTCTCTTTCGAAAACAATTGAATTCATCATTGCCATTATATAGTTTTTTTTCTTTTTTCAACTCTTTGATTAAAAGACCTTTGTTTCCAAGCTAAAGATTTTTCCCAAAGTAACAAAGCAATTTTAATTTTCTAATTTTCTTTAATGGAAAATTAATTTAATAAAAATTCATTTGTTTTTAAAAAATTTCGATGAAAATCTTCTCTTTTCATCTCTCATCTCTTTTAAAATAGAATTCCTCTCCTCGATTAGATTCTTATTAGTTCGAATGTTTAGACTCGAAAAAGTCGAGTGTTGAAATTCCATAAATTATAAAACTTTTTTCTTCACTAAAAGATAATTTTGATGTAAATTAGAAACATTTTAGTCATTTTGAAAAAAATTGAATCTCTCCATCCCCTCTTCTCCCCCTTCTAGGCCCGTGGGATAGGGTTTGGAATATTGGTGGCATAAGTTAGTACTAACTCTTTCATCGCCACCGAAGAGTGATGGATTCTGATGGCGAAAAAAATGGGGAAAAAAATTCTTGAATATTTTAATATTTTTTGTGTTGGAAAAAATGAAAAATTATTTTTTACTTTTGAAAATTTTCATTAAAAAAAATGAATTCGATGTTTACTTTGGTGCAAATCTTAAAATTTTTGATTTGATTTAAATATTCCAAAGCTATTGGAAATCTAAAGTAATAGATCATCAGTGAGTGATAAACCACCAACCATCATTTAGAGCCATTTTTGTGGTCTTCACTTTATCCACTTGAGATGTGAGCGTTCCCTTGGTTTATATTTGCTCGAAAAAACGGAACAAATTACACAAATTTAGGCTAATTTAATGGAATTCTCTCTCTCTCTCTCTCTCTCTCTCTCTCTCTCTCTCTCTCTCTCTCTCTCTCTCTCTCTCTCTCTCTCTCTCTCTCTCTAATTCATTGTTTATTTCAAATGGATCAAAACACACCCTTTCTTTTTCGAACCATTTTTTGGATGCACATCAATATTGCCATTAAGAACGAAATCGATCTACATAAAATTGAGACAATTTTAAAGCTATCCAAATTCCTTGATCCAAATTACGATTTCTCAAATTGAGACCTATTAGAGGAGCATAATTGGATTTAATTTGAATTAATTTATCAATTCACTATATCTTCGGATGGAGGGAAAAAAATCGATCCAATTGAATTTTTATTGAGAAAGTTATGCAATTATCGATCTTCAATCTCTATCGATTTGAATCCAAATGAAATAATTAACTAAAATTCGATCGATTAAAAGCCTAGGACCTAGAAAATTGATATTGATTCGAATCCGGACAGAAAAATTCTCGATGACAGCATCATTTTTGTTTAATAATTGGGAGAAATTTTTTTTTTTTGAAACTCAATATTTCTAATCAGAATTAAATTGTTCCATCTCTCTCTCTATCTCATCAAAACGATCAAAACGGAAGCGATCGTCTATCTTTTCATATCAAATCCACAAAATAAGAGCATTCGCGAAATGTGCTCGATAGAATTTTGAAGTGAAAATAATCTCAAACAAGATCATTGTTATTCATTGTTGATCATCATGTTATTATTATTATTATTATTAATTTTGTTCAGTTCCGGTTCAAATTTTCATCCCATCTAGAACATCTAGGCATATAGAATGTATGACATACGAACACTTGTATTCAAATCGAAATCGGAAACAAGTATTTTTTTTTTTTTTTGTTGCTGCTGTTCGCTGTTCTATTGTATCGATACTAGCTGTGTATTCATACAAATGAATCAAAATGTTTTCATTGAATCAGTTTCGAAATTGCAATGGAAGAGAGAAAAAGATTGCGAAACATAGTACAGATCTGATTTGCGAAACGAAACTGAAGAGGAACAAGAAGGGAAAAAAAAGAATTTGGAATTTCACCGGAAATAGTTTGAGATCAAAGTATAAGAGAGAGAGAGAGAGAGGAAGAGAGATCAAATTGGATAAAAAAAAAAGGCAGTGATAGAATCGGTAGAATTCCATATCGAACCGATTCTCGAGCTACGAATAGAAGCGATTTGAATGGCTTTATTGTCGATCGAGAATTGTAATAGAGGAGGATGAGAGAATCAAATCGAAATGAAAAATTAAGAGCTCATTTGAAAAATTGTCTGGTTTCACTCAATTTCTCACAAAGAAACTTTTCGCTTCTTTTCGATCTTCTCCTTCCTCTTCTTCTTTTTGCTCTGCCTCCTCTTTTTGCGAGATTTCGTTCCGAGAATGATTGATGATTATGGATTATTAAATCGGAGAAGACAAAAAAAAAAAAATATCTCCTTCTCTCTTTGTCGTAGAATGAGAATAAAACGTTCGAAAAAGACCAAACACTAACCCTTAAATGTCTAAATTGAGTTTTTTTTTCAAAGTTTCTCAAAGAAAAAAACCTACTAAACTAGAACTATAAAAAAAACTAGAAAACTTGATACCATTTGTAAGAGCAAAATTTCGAGATCGGAGGAAAATTAGAAATTAATTTCTTGAAAAATAATCAAAAGTAAAATATTTTGGCTGCTATTTTTTTTTTTTCTTCGAATCATAAGTTTGATTTATTACACCAGAAATCAAATGGATTCTTTTTTTCTCATTCTTCTCTCTCTCTAGGTTTTTACTTGGATTATCATCAAAAGGTTGGGAGTAGATTCCTATAGAATATTATCCCATCAGTTTTACAATCAATCGAGATCGATCATCATAATTTCAATGATCATTGGTTTTTATTTGAATCGATTTCAATCAATTTCAAATATGAATTCTTGAATTCTATTCTTTCTGGTCACTGTTTGAATGTTTTCTTTGTTCACAAAACGAGAGTTTAACTCATCAAAGTTTTTAAGAATCTCTGATAATGGTGATGAAGAGAAGAACAATCGCTAGAATATTTTCCATCAGTATTGATGATTGGATGTTTTGAATAGATCCTAGGATTCGATTTCATCGCAATAAAAGCAATGACCAACATTGAAACGCCCACGGAATATTCTTTTTTTTTTTATCATCTCTAATCGTTTTGTTGTTCGATGATTGGTTTCGATGTAGTTTCCAGTTTCGAATTTCTTCATTGTCCACGGATCCGATTGGATAGCGCACAATATTCTTTTGTTTCTGGAACGAACATATTTTTTTTTTTTTTTATTAAAACGAACAAACATTCGATTTTGTTCCTCGAATCGAGTTCGGATGCTTACGATGATCTTGATGATTTCGTATGGTAATTATCCTAATGATTTTTTTTCCAAAACGATACGAAGACAATGTGATGTGATGATGTTCATAACACACTCGATCAAAGAGGAGAGAGGATTTGGTGAGCCACGCCTCCGAGACCAATAATTTTAGTTTCTAGATTCGATTTTTATTGTCGTCAACGAGATTGTAAAATGATAGTAAAAGTAGAGAGAATTTGAATTCGATGATTTTTCGGCCTGGATCAATGAATCTTTCGATCCATTCAGCCCCTAATTCTATTTCATTCGATATCTCAATTAAGAATATATCTTAGAGCTAGATGATGTTAGCGGAAAGATGTAATTAAATAAATTAATTTCTCATTTTCTTTCCGCTAAAAAACGTGTTTGTTTGATGTGGCTGGCGTTCGATCTTTGTTAACGATTGAATGAATAAAATTGAGAAAAAAAATTATCAAACCAAAGCATCGATTCTAATCGAAAGAAGGAGTAGAAAGAGGAATAGAGTTCGGAAAATATTCGACCTCAACCATTGATCACTATCTTTCATCCGCAACATTCTTCTATTCCTAACACCAGGACCAATGTTGTTTGATAGCGTAACTTTCATCAAGTTTCCTTTTCATTAATGAATTTTTAATATTTTTTTTTTTTTTGGTTCTATTAAATTTTTCTTTTCGAAAGAAACAAAAGCTTCGAAAAAATGAGGATTGAAATGAAGAGAGAAAGGAAAGATAAAAAAAAAGAATTTGATGGAAATTTCCCGACCATTACCAGTATGAAACAATCAAATCTATTTAAAATCAAATAGGAGAGTTCTCTATTCCCAGCAAGGCCCTTTATGAATTCTATCGATTTTGTAGTAAGGAAAAAATTTTATCATCAAAGAATTTATCTACCTATTCAGAGAGAAAGAAAACGAAACAAAAATATTACTATTATGATTGTATTCCGAATGTTGAGAATGTTTTTTTTTGGTGGATGAAATTTGCATTGAAATCTGTTCCAGAAGAAAATTTTGGAATTTTCTCGACCCTTTTTTTTTTTTTGTTCTCGCAGCTCCGAAACAAAATGTGCGACTATAAATTCGAAAAGATTTCAGTCTTTGTTTTGTATTCGGTGTATTTTGTTTCATTTCGAATACCGATTCAAACACGCCCACATAAACAAAATTTTTTTGATGAAGATGAAATTATGATTCATATGCGTTGGATGTTTTTTTTTTTTGCAAATATTCCAAACGTTCATTTAGAGAATAATTAATCTAATGCTTTAATAGTCGCATATTTCCTTTTTTTTTAAATCTCTTTTTCTTTCTCCGAATCCCAAGTTCTAATTATGGAAGTTTTTTTACACGTCATTGAGTTGATTAGTTTTTTTTTTTTGAAGAAAAAAAAATCCATAAATATTGGATCTTTTCCACTAAAATCTGGTTCCTAGAAAATCTACACTCTAGAACGAATACCACCAAAACCCTGAAGGCTTCAGTCGGGGAGAAAAAAAAATGGGAATTTTCCACACAAAAAAATTTATTTGAATATCTCTATCATTGATCTATCATACGGAATGAAACGAAATCAAAAAAAAAAAAACTAGACCAAAACAATTAGCAAATCATTTGTGGATAGATTTATTACCGCGTAGAGAGAAGGAGCGAAGAAGAGAAAATAATCCCAATCTAAATGGACTAATTTTTTTTTTTTGATTTCTCTTAGTTTGAAACAGACATAAAAATTGCCGAAGACTGTTGATGATGATGATGATGATGATGAGTGTAGTGTTCAGCATTGAAACGATTCGATTGGATTCTGCTGCTGCAGTAGCTAATATTCGCTACTGGTTTTGTTACAAATCAAAGCTGCCGAAACACACCGAAACCAATTATCACTAATGAATGAAGCTGATATTCTCGATTCTTTTCACTTGACAAAAAATTTTTTTTTCTGCTTATGAAGAAAAAAAAATTGAACATAAAGAAAAAGAAACGAAGAGATAGGGAGATTGGGAGAGAGAGAGAGAGAGCGAATGATAGTGCTAGCGATCGTTTCCTATCTGTCTCTCTTCGATTCCGAGTGATCCGTCGGTACGGAAGCAGATCCGAATAAAAAAGATTGACTCTCCAATCCCCTTTACGCACTAAAATCTGATTTAATAATTATTATTAGTATAGCTATTAGTTTGCATTGGCCTTCTCTTTTTTGCCGAATTTCATTTTGGAACACTTTGGGACAAGATTCTATCGATTTGAATCTAGGTTCGGTTACGTCGGTTTTATTTTTATTCTAGATTTTAGGTTTTCATATTTTTTTTCGCTTTTCAAATCCTTCATTTTTTATTGACCGAGTGTGTCGATGGGGTGGTCAACCACATTCATAGATCAAAACAGAGTATCAAAGTGGGAAAAAAAAGAGCGGAAGAGTTTGACAAAAACTATTATTATTATTATTATTATTATTATTCATTTTTATTTTTGATTGCTGTCATTTTTGAGATCATTTTCGCTAGATCTTTTCTTCTCTCCCTGATTTGTATATTAGCGGTGAGGATGGGAAAAAAATCACACAATTGATCACGTTCCATTGTGATTATTACTTTGCTATTATTGAATGGAAAAGAGAATATAACGGATAGCAACAACAACAACAGCAGAGGATGAGGATGAATGGTAGACCTTGGATTGTTTCCGATTAGAGTCTCAAAAAACAAACGATAGCTATAGAGTGCGAATGGCTTAAGGAAAAGCATTTCGAAAGAACGAGAACAAATCGAGAACAATTAGTTAGATTTTTCAAATCGATCAATGGATTTAGAATTTGACCTTTTAGAACTGCTCTTCTTCAATTCTTTCGATTCAATCGATCGAGATTGATTCTCGTTTCACAAATCTCTTCGATTAATCTACTTTCGATCGGTTGGATTGATAGAATTTGTGTTCTGAAACAGAAAAAAAACAACAAAAAATTCTCATTCCTAGCCCCTTAGCTTAACTGAACAGAGATGGGTACGAATAAATTTTCCAAAAGTTTCCAACTGAAGCTTGCAAAAAAAAAAAGAGAAGAAAGAGTTGAAGCTAAATTTGGTAGTGAAAATCATCTCGCTCTTATCTCTTTGTTTTTTTTTGAAGAGGATCAATTTTTGGAAGAAGAATTCCATTCGGGTTCAATCGATTCTAATCTCAACGAGTTTATCGAATGAGAAAAAAAAAATCTAGGAGAGGAGAAAAAAACCAATAAACTTTAAAAACTTGGCATTTTATTTTCATTCTGATCCAAAAAGGAAAGGATTTTAGTCCTTCTTCTATGCTTCCCTATCATCAAACTAAAAAGATCAAAATCATTGCAAAGGATTGTACTTTAAGATGATGACATGTAGAGAAATATCGACAACGACAACAACAACTGAACCATTCAATTTCATCATCAACAGCATCGATAGAAAGCAAATAAACTGATGCCGATGATTGATGAGAATCACACGACACTTTCAAAACGAATGTTGAGGACGACATCGACCTAGGCGAAGAGTAACGAATTGAATCGAGATCCAAATAGATTTTGGATTCTTATTAGCTTATTATTTGCTTATTTTTCATAATGAAATCAAACACTTTAGAGACCTAAGAAAGAAAAAAGTTTTCGAATAATTTTTAGTCTTAATTTAATGAATGTTTTGATAGAAAAAGAAAGGTATTCAATAATTTTCATTTAATAAATGAAAAACTATACATTCATTGTAAATATATCGAAGTTTTAGTCTCATCAAAATCTTTTCAATTTAAGCTTTCTTTTCAAATTTAAGAATCAATTTTCGATGATGCATTGTTTTCGAACGCTTTTAATCGGATTCATTTCCAAGGCCCAAAGACAGAGAGAGAGAGAGAGAGAGAGAGAGAGAGAGAGAGAACGGAGGAAAATAGCATCGGCAAAAAAGAGAATCCCTAATAGTATCAAAAGAGAGATTGGGGTCTAGAATCGGTATAGAGATAAAGATAGAGAACGAAGAGGTGGAATGTTAATGAAATATTTAAAACTTTTTTTTTTGTTTTTTCAATCTTTCTAGGACTTATCTAGTACTTAGGCTCACACACACACACACACACATACACACAACACTCGATATTTGTCAACATCACGTTTTTTTCGGTGGCATTTTCGAAACTTGTAAGACAGAAAACTGTGCTGTAGGAATGATGTCTTCGTTTCAAAACAATAGAATTCTTGTCGTATCATTAGAAAGAAAAGAACAACAAATTTTTCTTCATTTTGTTTCAACATTTATCTGCCATCCATTCAAAACAAAAAAAAAAAAACACTCAAGTGTGCTCAAAATCAAGTGATTTCTTCTCTGCTTTTCTCTCAAGATCCATTCAAGAAGGGAACAAACAAAACAGAACAAAGTAAAGACAAGAGAAAGGACCGAGAGGTGAGGAGTTTTTAAAACCTAAAACAAAGAAAAAAACCAAATATTCCTAGCTCTTAATGAATAGAATAGCAGTAGGGTTCCCCTTCACCCCCTTTTGCATTTTAATATTAATAACATTTTCGAAAATATCATCGAATTCCTCTCATTAATTATTCAATGAATGATGTTTTACTTTTTTTTCTTTGTTCCGTTTGTGTTTGATTAATTTATTTAAGAATACCGAAGATGCGTAGAAAATTGATCCGTTTTTTTTTCTCCAACATCGATCCATCATCGAGGATGATGTTTTCAAAAATTTGGAAAATTTAGAAATTTTTCTAAACAACTATCTATTGATCGGAAGGATTGATTCGAGACAATCTTCTAGGACCTCGCGTACAGGTGCAACATCGAAATCGCTAGAAATATTTTGTTTGCATAAGAAAGACTTCACAGCGATAGGTGCTTAGACCTAGAACACTAAGATTGTTTTCAATTTTTAGATCAATTTTTTTCCGGGACATATTCTCTCTCTCTTTCTCTCTTTAAAGTAATCATAATTTTAATTGAATTCTTTGATTCTTTTCCCATCAGAATCAATCAACCTTGAAGGCAAGACAAAGGGAAGAGAGAGAAGGTAAGAGGACCTAGGAGAACAATCGTTCTCAAAAAATCATATTCATTATGATGACGCCCAGAAAAATCTTTAAGATTTTTTTTCTCCATTCAAAAATCGGTAATCATTTTGGACTTGTTTTGGTTCTTTATGGTTGAGAAAACAAGCGAAGAAAAAAGAAAATCATTTCGAAACACAAAGAATGGAGAAATAAGAAGAAGTTTGAGAAGAATTGAAGTACCACGCTAAAATCTTCGGTGTGGATGAATTTGGTCAAGCGAATACTAATTTCATAACGCCAACACCAAACATAGAGCGGAAATTATCGAAAGACGAACGCACCGTTTCATCATTGCCAATCATTTCCAAAGACAGAGAGAGAGAGAGAGAGAGAAAAAGAGAAAAATTTCATTGTTCCACTTTGAAGTTCCAAAGTATTAGGTCCGAATGAAAGCGAACCAAAGAACGAAAAAAAAATTGATTTGATACATCAAAATATTGTGAATGTCATTACCATGGATCGAACACACCCACCACACACACACACACAAACACTGATAAAGAAGTTGTGGAGATTGTCTTGCTTTTAATCAAAAAATAACAACAATTAGATTAAAATTAATCAAAGGTGTGTCGAAACTTTCTCTTGTTTGTGTGTGTGTGTGTGTGTGTGTGTGCCACTGCATAGAGTGGATTAGATGAGGAAATCCAGAAAATTCATAGAGATCCGAGGTCTAAACAGCTGAAGAGAAATGAATTAAAGATCAAAGAATTAGGAAAGAAAAGGACCAAAATTAGATTATTTTAATTAAGAATGAATTTTAGAAATTAGAAAAATTTTAATTTTTAAAAAGACAATCGTAGCAGATAGTGACATCAAAGAAATTTTTCCACCTTGAAAAAGAAACGAATTTTTCTTTTTTTTTTTTTTACTGGCTTATCCGTCTCATTATATCACCGGTACCTAGGTGAATAGTAATCATCGCTATTTCTTCTCAGGATAGTGTTCCTCTTTAAGTGTATCTAATTTGAACTTTTTTTTTTTTGAAAGAGTTTCTCTCTCTTTCTCGACTATTGTAGAGCTATCGGTTTAGGACGAAAATATCGGTCCCGGATGTGATATATAATGTTTTTGACAACCAACGGTATCGATTGGATAACTTTCAATGGAATGATATAGAAACAAAATAAAATGTGTCATAGATCATCCGAAACAAACCAGAAAATGATACAGCCAATCTGAAGAGAATTAGGACCACTTCCATCTTCTCATCGACCACTATCATTCTTTTTTTTTCTATTCTCATACAATCATGTCTTGTTTCAAATTCTCAATTCGATATTCGCTCTCTTGAGAGGGTTGTGATGTGAAAGATCGAAGCAAAGAGATTCCAATATCCGGGGCATATAAAAATGGATACATTTTCGATGGAACAAGATCAGAGATTTAATATATCAATGATCGAAAACTGATCATTTGAATTCGAAACAATTCTATCGTTTGGAGATTTGAATTTTAAATCTTTGAAAAAAAAAATTCAAAATTTTTCTTCGTTTTTCGAGTTTTTTTAATTTATGCGGAGGGTATTTTTGTTCCAGAATATGCTTCAAGTGAGTGTTCCATAACTTTTTTTTTATTGAAAAAATTTCACCCAGTTCATTTGAAATGTATGACCTTAGTTCTTTGGTGTTTTCGTGATTGAAATTCCGGAATTGATCTCTGTGAAATCAACAATTTTGAAATTTGCTTTGAAATTTGAGAGAATTTTGATCGTTTGATTTATAAACCTTTTATTTCCTAAAGATTAAAGAAAATATTTAAAAAAAAATGTAAAAAAACGTCAAATTTAGACCACAAACAGAGCCAATTTTTTTTTCCTCTCTAAATACCGTCGCTTTCGATCTCAAATGTTAACGAAATAATTTAATTTCGAAAGAAAAGTTTGTTCAATTACAAATCAATTATATCACAGCTGCTTCGCTAAGATAATCGTTTTGGAATGAGAATTAATTTTTGTTTAAAATTTCTGTTCCAAGATTGTTGATCTCTACTTGTGAATCTTTCTTCTCGTTTGTTTCAATTCCATCCGTTATCTCTTTTTCTGAAAGGATATCTGATTTTGCCCCACAATCATCGTTTCCATTCTCTGGATCGGTTTCTTTGCCCGAATCATCATTGTTGATATTTTTTGTCTCAATTTCATCCTCGGTTTCATGCCAATCCTCTCCATCTAGATCGTCGTAATCATAATCATCATAATCATCGTCTCCTAAGTAATCGGTGGGATCAATTATGCATAAATCTTCAATCTTCTCTCGCAACTCGTTCACCTCTTGACGAAGTTGAGACAATTCAACTTTGAGCTGTTTCGAGCCGAGATGTGAAAGTATGTATTGAACGGCAGTCTTCCAAACATCATAATATTTAATATAGTTGTTAGCTTGCGCAATTTGATCAAGAATATCTAGTAATTGTTCCAGCGATAATGTGGTCAATATTGAAAGATCTTTTGCGATGATTCGTAGGGACTGTTCGGAAATCGTTACGATAGCACATTTACCATTCGATGAAACTGTAACGTTCGATTTGGTTTTGTTGTTTGCCGGTCTCACACGTCGTCGGTTCCGTTTCACACGTTTTGACATGATGATTTTTATTCGATCGAAATAATTTTTTTTGGAATGAGAAAATATTGAAAATGAATTGTTCTCGGTGCAACAGCTCAAAATGCAGTGAATAGAGATTTATTCTTCATCAACTCTTTATATAGTTCAAAAAATTTTGATTTTGACGAACGCCGTCCAAACTAATCACTCTTTTGATAAAAGTGTGATTAATTTGATAAGATTTCATCCACTTGATGCATGCGATTGCTGAGATGAGCTCGATTGATCAGTTTGGTTTGAAGTCGTTGATTTTTCATTCGAAAAGAATCTGGAAAAAAAGTTTTGCAATTTTTGGTTACACCAGAAAACACCGATGATCCTAGCTTGTTAGGATTTTAAGAATGGCTCCAAATCAATCTGTCTGGATTCGATTGAATAAGAGTCTTTTTTTTTTTTTTGGCAAAACAAAAGTATCAAAATTCTTAATTTTCTAATCTCTGTAAAGTAATAAATTTGTTATTGAAAAATTCACTAACAAAATCTAACCAAAATCAACGATAATCGCAAGTCGAAGGTAATTGGTGCTTGTGCAAACTGATTGTCTAGAATTTTGATTGTTTCAGAATGAAATTAAAAAAAAAAAATCATCACAAAAATAGAGAAACATAGTGTTGACGAGAACGAGAATTTAAGATGAGAAAAAGCAGAGAAAAAAAAATCCAAATTCTATCGCAATGGAATAGTTTAGAGAGAACTACTCTTCGATTCTTTCACTCTACTTAGATTCACTATTTTCAGTGGAAGAGATTTACAGAACTCAATAACGATGATGTGATGAATACCAATCGATTTTTCTTCTTTTTTTTTTAGTCTTTCAATTCAGTCTTTCTCTGACTCTGATTTTCACTTCACAAAAAAAACACCAAAAAAAAACAAAGAGAGGTCTAGAGTGGAGAGAACGTGGATGGGAGTGAACTTGAAAAAAAAACTTGCCAATTTCAATTCCAAAGCACAAGTGGAACTCTTTCGTTGATTTTTGAACATCAAACCCAGAGCTAGACTGAGAAGAAAAGAGACCGAGACCGAAAAAGAGAGAGAGAGAGAGAATGAAATTATTAAAATCAAAATCTTGACGAACTTAGATCCAAAAAAAAAGAATGAAACGAATTCAAAAGATTCAATGAAAATTTTCCACGAAATTCATTTGGATTGAGAGTTGATGGGAGGCAATGGGTTTTTTTTTTGGAATTCTCTGGAAAATTATTCTCTCTTTGTATTTTTTTTTCTTCATTTTTTTTCATTTGTTTGAATCGATCGACCATCATTCGAAATGATTTCTCTATGCTTTTGTTGAAATTTTTTTTGATTCTAATTTCATTCAGAATCAGAAGAGTTTCAAAAGTAAACAAATTAGCAAACAATGAAAGAGTAAAGGGTGAAAATTGGGGACCGAGTAGAAAAAAAAAGAGAAATAAAACAAACATCTCGAAAGATTTGGGTTTGTTTGTTTGTTTATCTTTTTTTTACACTCATTCAAGTCATTTGTAAAAGTAGGATAAGATCAAATTGAATCACAAAAAATATCGAAACAAAAAATTTAACTCTTTAGGTCCTTGCTTTTTTGCAAGAAAATTTGACAACGAAAAAAAAAGAGCTAAATAATTTTCAAAGTTCAATAAATTTCAACAATTTCATTCAAAGAGTTCTATTTTGTGAATCAAATCGTCAAAATTCATTCCGCAATCAAAAAAAAAAAAAAAATAGAACTCTAACATTTGTTTATCGATTTCGAATCGACACTCAAATTTACACGGAAGAAAAAAAAAGATCGAAATTTTTTTAATTCATTCACCCCCTCTTCAATACAAAAAAAAACGGCTGGGTGTGTTTGGTTCTATTCTCAATTTGCTTCGTTGCTATCGTTTTATTTTGTTTCGATATAGATTGAAAAATGTTCAATTCGATTCGATCACATCGACCAGATTGAGACAGGGATAACCCTTTCTTTCAATGTTTTAAACAGATCATTTCATTCATCCCCTTTGATCACCATCACCATCATCATAATCATCTCTATTGTGGTCGTAGTTGTGTCTGACAGAGACAAAAAAAAAAAAAAATAGCGCCAACAAAAACAATCGAGCATCAAAATCGAGATGACTATGATGATGATGTTGATGTTGATGTGAGTAGGATTAATGGATGGATTCCAAATGAATCCCCGAATTGATTCGAAATTAATGCAACGATAATATTCTTTCGAATTTATCATCAACAGACAGAGATATTTTCGATCATTTATTTTTTTCTTTTTCTCCCTCATATCTCTCTCTCTCTCTCTCTCTCTCTCTCTCTCTTTTCCTCTCGTTCTCTTGAGGAACAACATCAAAGACGACGACGACGATGTCGATGAACAAGGAAGCCAAAAAGATTGATCATTTTCATTCATCCATTTGTTTTAGATTAATATTTTTCATTCTCTCTCTCTCTCTCTCTCTCTCTCTCTCTCTCTCTCTTTCTCTATCTGTCTTTGATATCCGATGGTCAATTTCAATTAACTCTGTCTCTCATCTCTCATCTTCTTGCTTTCGATTGCACTTCTCTCTTCCCTTAACGCTCTCTTTTTCTTCGATTCAGATTAGATTTATAATTCTTTGTTTGAATTATTTGATTTGATGAATTGTTTCTATTCCTCCTTCTGCTACTTTTTCTTGTACTTTTTTTTTGGTTTGTGTCACAATTTCTTGAATTTGTTTGGTCCTTTCACTATCCAAAGGCTATCTTTGCTTTGTTTTTGCTTCTGGTTTAGCGTTCGTTTTCTGGTTATTGATGATTGTTTTGTTTTGTTCGAAGACCAATTCTGTTTTGGTAGTGAAAAACGGGAAAATTATTCACAAAACAGTGTTGAAACACAGATATAAAGGAGTAAACTCGAGAGAGGATCGATGAAGGCGAGCAAAAGAAATCGATAGATTTCATTCTTTTTTCCTTTCTCCCTTCCGATCGACGGATACTTTCGATAGGACTAGAAAGTAAAAGCAAAAAAAAAAAAAAAAAAAAAAAAGACAATCGTCGATTCTATGCTATTAGTTTGTTTTTGTTCCATTCGATATTCAATATTGAACATCTCTATCTCGGATCCAAATTCTATTTCCGTTCGATAGCCGTCGAGTTAGATAGTCGAGCATAGTAATAAGTCCCAAACGTTTGGTGACAGAATTAAAATAACCGATATGAAAACGATTCAAAAGCAGCTAATGAAGTTAGCTGACACAAAAACAAAAAAAAACCAAACCGTTTTGGATCAGATCAGATTGAAAGCAACGAAAATCATAGCTTTTTAGCTTTGAGAATGGAATGAGAATTGACAGAGCTAAGAAGGAGGAAAAAAAACCTCTCCTTCTTCAACACGTCAACATCATCATCGGTTGGAAGACAAAGAGACTCAAAAAAAAGCCGACAGAAACGACTCAAAGAAAAATGTTTCTGTTTGCAGTCCTATTCATTCAATCCATCTTTTTTCGTTCATTAACCATTTGTGCTGTGGTGACCAAGAATGTGTGACCAAAAAAAAAAAAAAAAAAAAGATCTAATTTTTTTTTCTTCTTCTGATTCTGGAAAACAAAAGAATCGTTTAGAAGGAGAGAGAAGAGAGAAAAGGGTGGAAGAGTACGAAGACTAAGATGATGTAAGAATCTAACCAGGCAAACTAACCAGACCAGATAAATAGTACCAGTTTTGTGTGTGTGTGTGTGTGTGTGGGTCTGATCGAAAAGATAGACAAAGATGTATTGAGAATGTTTTCGATAGAGAATGGCGAAAAAGAAATCCTAACTATTAATTTTATGGCTATCAAACTATTTTTCTTCTTCGTTTCTCTTTTCATTCTGATTCGGGTTCCGATCGGGTTCAAGACCAGCCAACAGATTAGCGAGAATCAGAAAAGAACCAGAAACAAAGAGAGAGAGAGAGAGAGAAAAAAAAACAAGAAAAGTAGACAATGAGAAATGGAAGCCAGAAAGTTGAAGAAAATAAGTTAAATCTAGTCAATCGATGATGGAACAAAAAGAAAGATAAAGATAACTTTTGAAGAAGATCATTTTGTGACGATGAGCATTAATAGAATCTTTTTGAAAAAAAGGTCTATTTTTTTTCCTGCGAACGAAATCAAAATTTCATCAAAGAACAATCTTTTTCTTTATTTTTTTTCTATCGAAAATTTCAAATTTGTTGGTTTTTGTGATGAGTGTTTTATGATGATGGTGGTGATGATCATCATCATGAACATTTTGTCATTTTAAAAACAATTGAAGGCTAATGTTTTTCTTAACTTTTACAATTGTAAGTAGATCAGCAAAATTTAATTGTTGGATCAGAAGCGAAACAAAAGTTTCACATTTTTAACTCACAATTAGATTCAATGATTTCACAATATCTTGTTTTCTCTATTTTTCATTGACAATTATCACTGCTATCATGATAAACTAAGAAAAAAAAACTATAGCTATTTTTTTCTGGATCAAAGCAGTAAACTTCACTGCCTAAATTTGAAAATTAATTTTTTTTATTCTTTTTTTTTCTCTCTCTATAGCTTCCCATTGAATTGTTACAATGCTTTCCATTCTCTACGGCTGAATTTCTTCAAACGATTCTAATCTTATCGCAATAGATTTCATTCATCAACGATAGTGAAATCTTGAGACTAATGGAGAACATTTTTTGTTTCTATCTATGCGATCTAAATGGATATTTTATGGACACTGACTTTTAGCTCTCCAAATGAATAGCTTACACACACACGGGCTTATATACGGAACAAGGAGAGAAAATTGAACACCGATCAATCAATCTTCGTATCCGACATTCATCGTTTTGAACGAAACGAATTTGTGGGATTGTTTCATAATCAAAGGATTGAAATTTTGATCAAAGGATCTAACGAGATGATTTAATGGCATCGATAAAATTCTCGCTTCTGAATGCAATCAAAAGTTATCGATTCATTATGGGCAATCAATTTTTTTCCCATAATCAAAACGAATAAATCATTAAGCTTTCTTGAAGTTCGTTTTGATTTTCAAAATATACGAAAAAGAAATGCGAATGAAACAAAAAAAACTGAATTAGATTTTGATTAGATTTCAAATTATTCACAAAATAATATCTATTCAAACGTTTCTTATGTTATCCATAATGATTCAGATTGAATTATCAAGAATTTATTCCACACAACTAACATCATCGATTTGGTTTGGATCAATGAAAACGATTCTCAATCATATTGCAACATTGAGATGTCTAAAATTGACAATGTTTTTCTGCTTCAAATCAAATCATTGCCATTATCAAAATTTTCATCATCGCCGATTAGATTTTCGAAAATTTTTCCTACTTCTAATCATTTTGTTTTGTTTGATTAATTTGAATCAAATCAAAATCATCGATGCCATCACCGATCGAAAACAATATCCGATTTTTGTCATCAACGATAATGATGATGATCGAATGAATTCCGGTTCTATTTGGTTCTCATATCTCGATCCAAATCGTACCAGATTAAAACAATCAATTCGATTGCGACCATCGTCAGCATCAACAACATTGTTTCAATCATCCACATCCGGAATCTTCTCCAATGGTAAGTTAGATTGATTGCTAATCAAAAAAAAGATAATGTTGTGAGAAAGATAAAAATAAGAATTCGTTTTGAAAAATTAATTGAAAACACAGCTCATAAGGATTAGTGATCAAAGGGTTCTTTTAGTTAGATTTTGTTTTAATCGATTCTAGAGCGAGAGAGAGAGAGAGAGAGACCAAATCTCTAACTACTTCAAACACAAACACTAACGAAGAGAAGAGTGGACGATCTTATCTTTGGTTCATTCTCTCATCACCAGCTTCAAGTTTCAATGAGAGAGATTTCGAGTTTGAGAAATGGTTGTGTCCATAGAGAACAAACGAGTTAGAAAAAGATAAAGAGAGAGAGAGAGAGAGAGAGAGAGAGAAAATCCATTTTTCAATTCTATCGTTGCGTTTGCACTCAAACCAGAGCATCAGCATCATCATCATCATCATCATCAGGCATTTAGTGAATCAATTAGCAGAAATGTTTTCAATTCTGCCTAAAGTCCTAGCCCTAGAGAATGTGTTGGTATGTGGTGAATGCCATATTTGTTTTGATTTCGTTTCCATTTTGTTTTGATTTTGGTCAGATAAATTCGGTTATTTTTTTTCCATTTTTTTTTTCGTCTGTTAGTTTCTTTGAATCTTTTTTTTTCTCAGTTTTGGCTTTCTCTCTCTCTCTCTCTCCCACTCTCTCTAGCTCTTTACTAATCTTAGATGACCATTCATTATTTTTTAATAAAGAAAGAGAGAGAAAATAAAACTATATCTCAGAACAGTATGGGTCTTCATACACAATCCGCTGAGAAATGAAAGAGACAGAGAGATGAATGATATCGAATCGAAATCATAAGATCATTAAATGTTTGGCTGGTCCAAAACTCTAGCCAAACACCAGCATACAATGATTGAAGATTGAACAAAGAAGAGCATTGATTTCTCTCTGTCCACATTGCAAAACAACAACAAAATTTTGACAAAAAAAAATCGAATTTTCTCTTACTCTCTCTCTCTGTTTTGCGTACAAAAATTTTTGGGGTATTTTCTCTTAGATCTAACAAAACTCAATCGTTTTCAATGTTGGATGGTGGGAAAAAAATTGATCCAACTATTTTCTTATGCTCAAACCTAACCATCATCGATTAAGATCATCATCATCAGCAGCAACAACAGCAGCAGCATCACCAAAGTAGACATCATCGATAGTGTTCCACATTTTGTGTATTATCGATCAATCTACTCGCTAGATCTTCATCGTTCGTCATTCAAGCGTTAGTTTTCTTTTCTGCTATTCGAATGCTCGCTCATCTTGCATCATTGTGCTGGTGTTCAAAAAAGATTTTTTTTTCTCGATTAGAATTTAGAAATCTATGCAAAAAAAACTATTATTATTACTTTCGAATCTTTCTACTCGCAAGAATCGAGATGATCAAAATCATTGAAGGATTGAGATTGAGAGAAAAATCAAACGAGAGAGAGAGAGAGAGAGAGAGAGAGAGAGAGAGAGAGAGACGAAGTATCTTTGTCGAGTGTTTATTCAAGGAAGATTTTTTTTTTTTTTGAATACAAAAAAAATAGCGAAAAAAAACGAAACGACATCAATTTGTTATAGAAAATTATTTTCCACCAGAGAACTGAATGTGATGTCATTTTTTTGTGTCTGTTTCAAAAAAAAAACTAAAATAAATTTAGAGAAGAAAAAAATTTGAATTCTAGCAGGGAAGTTTATCGAGAGACAGAGAGGAAGAAGAGAATATTGTATTATCGAACCATTAAAGGTTCGTGTTCTCTATCTCTCTCCCCCCTCTCTCTCTCTCTCTCTGTGTGTGTGTTCCTCTCTCTCTTTGATTTTTTTGATATTCGATGTTTTTTATGGAAATCAACCGCATAGTATTCGCATTTGAGAAATGAGTAAAAAATAGGGTCCGTTTTGTTGTCTTGCATGCTGTTGTTATCGATCAAAAAAAAAAAAATGTCATTCAAATGATTAGAACACAATGATAACACCTTTGAACTGATTGATGAGAGACAAAAATGTCTATAAACACAACGTTTGTTTTCTTTTTGGTTTTGGTCAAAGAGATTAAGATTCAATCTTCACCCGAAAAGCTTTTCCTCTTCCGGGAGAGGTTTTTTAAAATCTAGAAAATTGTTTTATATTTAATTCTATTGATTTCCAAATCGAGCGCAAAACAGAGAACCAAATGGACCTAGGAGGCAAAAAAAATCGTCAACAAAATATAATATAAACGATAATGATAATAAATGAAACTGAAGTGATGAAACTGGTGAAGGCGGTGACGTTGGAGAGGATAATATTAAGAACTTGGAAAATGAGAGTAAAAATAAACATTAAACTTTGAAATGAGGGAAGAAAATTTTTCTTCGAAGAGAGAAAAAAGAGAGAGGCAAAAATATTTTCAATTTTTTTAGACTATTTTCTAAGACTCTCTCTTCAGTAGCAAAGACCATAACTTTGCAATCAATCAAACTTTTTTTTTTTCTCTGCCATTTTTTTTTCTTTCTCGTTGGTTCCATTTTTTTTCTTCTAAGTTATTGTTTGCTTTCGCAATTGTTTCTCTTCAATGTTTTGAAAAGTTCGAAGTTCTTTTACGAAATCTTTTTTACGAATGGATTCGATTTGTTCTCTTTCGATGCACGTTTCTGCTCGATTAAAAATGACCCAAATAGAATGTTTGAAAATTATTAAACAAAAAAAAGAAATGTGGATAATGGCCGATAAAAAAACAATAAGTGAGACTGTTTCTTTTCGAGATCTTTTCGAGAAAGATCTAAAAAGAGAGAGAGAGAGAGAGAGAGAGAGAGAGAGAGAGAGAGAAACTAACAAAACTAACTCCAATTGATACACTCAATCTTTTATCTCTATCCGCCTTTTTTTTTCTAGGCTCCTTTTGCTCTCTATTTGTCGGTCTTGTTTTGCTTTTCTTTTTGTTGAGAGAAAAAAAAAAATTCGAAATAAATCAGAGATCAGCAGCTTGATTGAGAAACGAAAAAAAAGAAAAACTGAAATTGTTTTTCAATATTTCAATTTGTTTCGATTGAATTCTGATAATGTGAAGGATTATGATGATGGTGGTAGTGTTGGAGAGTTGGGGATAGGCCCTATCCGATAGGGTAGTGACTAGAGAAGATTGAAACAAAACTTGATCATTTTGTTTCAGAAACATAAAGTGACTGCAATCAATAAATCTGCTTTGCTCATCCGAATCCGACGATTTGTATTGATGATGATTATTATTACTCTTCTTAATTGTTTCGAAATTTTTTTGTACCAATACTATACTCGTTGCTATTTGCTTCGATTACAATCATCAAAATCTTCAACTCTATCTCGATGGCCGAATTTGAACTGAATTAAGTTTATGGTTTTCAAAAAAAAACCAGAAATCAAAAATAGAATCAAAATTGATTTCGGTGCACTAATTAGTCTCGTAATGATCGGCATCTCAAAATTGATCTAGAATTAGCTTTCGATATTAGAGGTTAATTTTTCTTGGACGAGTGGAAAAAAATACTCAACCAGTATGTAATCAATGAAATGTAATCTTTAATGTATTGGTCATTATGGAGAATGAACTAGACCAAACATTGAGGTTTGATAAATTAATTTAATTTAATTAAGTGCTATGTCGCAAAACGCCTTGGCTAATAATTCGAAACGATCGCAACCGTAGCTTTGCATATATTGAAACCACTGTCCTAGGCTCTTTGTTTTTGCGGTTGTCGTATCTGTTTCTCGAGAATCTAGAGATCAGATATACACAACGAGAGGAGGGGAACAAAGATAAATTTTTTGTTGTTGTTGTTGTTGTTGTTTTCGCCATTTTTTTTCTCTCGATGAAACAGTATCTTATCGGAGAAATTGAAACAAAATTTTTTCCCGCTTCTCTTCTTCTCGTCAACATCACAACGAGACCCGAAAGAGAAGAGCTGATTATTATTATTATTATTAGTATTTTTTTTTTTTCAATCAAACAAGAGCTCTGAGTTTCGATATTCACAAACTTATTCAAAAAATTTTTTTTTTGTTTTTTTTTTCAAATTTTTTTAAAAGTTTCACTGTATTTAGTGTGTCGATATTATAGTTTCTCTTCAGACCGATTCGATTCTATGAAACTCATTGATATTCCATCATTATTATTATTCTATTTTTTTTTTTGATCTAGTTTTGCTAATTTTTTTTCCCAACGAGAAAAAAATAGAATTGGGTTTTGCTTTCGCTATTTGGCCTGGAGCCTAGTCACTGGTGGTGAATGATTCGTGTCGAAGAGATCGTATGTGAGCTTCCAAAAAGAATGAGTGAGTGAGAGAGAGAGAGAGAGATAAAAAAAAAAAAGAAAAACAATTTCGAGAGAGAGAGAGAGACACACAACACACACAAACCGAAAATGAAAAAGATATTACAGTGAATATGAAAATTGCAAAATTCAATTTTTACAAAATTATTCTTTTTATTATTATTATTATTATTATTATTTCTATGGCGTCCTATTTCTGTGTTTGCTTCTCGATATTTTTTTTTTTTCTCAATGTTAGCGTGTTGTTACGTTTCTCATTTCTTCAGCTCCAATTTCATTCTATGGTTTCACTAGAGGGAATTATTATTCTTTTTTTTTCTTTCTCTCTCTCTCACTCTCTCTCTTTCGATTGGAAATCTATTCATATGTTATGCAACGATGGAGAGAGAGAGAGAGAGAGAGCGGTCTGTTATGAATAACAATAGAGACAATCGTAGAAATCAAAAGTAGAGAGAGAGAGAGAGAGTTCCAGAAATATTCGAAATTCAATAGATTACAATATCATAGTCTTCTTAAACTCTTTGATTTTTTTTTTATTCTCCTTTCTCAAAACTCAAACTTGATATTATTCTTCCAACAATTTCATAAAACATTCGAATGGGTGTGTTAGTGGTTTGGTTTGGGGGAGGAAAAATTAATTTAAATTGTTTCATTTTGGCTCTGATTGCCATATTGTTCAATGATTTGATCCGATCGAAACTTTTTCCGATTTATGCAGAATGAATTCGATCGAAATTGAAATGAAAGAGGAAAAGAAAAAATAATTACTTTACTTTTTTCTTTTATTAATAAAAAAAAAAAAAAATAGCGACCGAATTCTCATCGGGAAATCAAATCGAGAGCCAAAAATTTCGTGTGATACGTTCGATCGAAAGAAACAATCGAGTGAAACATTATCAAAACAACGAGCTTCTTCTCTCTTCATTATCATCGCTACTATCATCGACATCCGTTTCCTCTTCACTCTTATCTCCATCATCATCATCATCATCATCATCATCATCGTCTTCATTATTGAAAAATTCCATAACAAACAGTGATAATAGCAATAATAATGATAATGATGGCAATCAACAACACCAAAATGATATCGCAATGGTGGATGGTTTCAGTGAAATTGGTCCAACAAACCTCGACAGCGATGTGAATGATGATGATGATGATGATTATGGTGGTGGTGGTGATGATGATGCGGGTGATAATCAAATCTATGTGCCATATTGGATACAAGAACCGAATGGTTTTGTTCGGATTTCGAATCGTTTCGGTCATGTGATACCATGTCGTATCTCATTCAAACGTCGACGTTTGCTACAAAATCTTCCTTACTATCATCAAAAACAGCAACAACAACAACAACAACAACAACAACAATCATATCGAAATTATCCGTTCCGATATCGGTTGAGATCGAAAGAATTTTCGAATAGATATCATCTTTATCATCATCATCATCATCATCACAATCATCCACAACAACAGCAACGATCTCAATCGATTTCTTCCAAAACGACAATCGATGATTATCTTTCACTTGATTCAAGCAATCGAATCGGTAGTGGTCATAGTAATTCCGAAATGAATTATTATCTCGATGAAGATATCGATGAGAATGAGATCAGAGAGAATCTAATCGAACGAATCTATTGGCAAGTGAGAGATGAACGATCGTTAGAAGACGAGCATTACGTAACGGCGATCGACGTGCTTGGATTACGTGAACAAAGAGAAGATGGCTCATTAGCATTTCTGCCGTTCGGTCCTTCAGCATCGATGGCATCATCGTTAGCCAGTATCGCTGGTGAGCTACACAACTCTCTCTATCGATGTGTGATCGTACTGAAAGGTGAACGAGGTCGATTGATCTCGAGACCGATCAATGTCAACGTTGGTGAGTTTGAATTTTGTCTGAAATTTTTTTGAAAAAAAACATATAGTTTTGCGAGTTTTTTTGTCTCTCTCTCTCTCTGATCAGAAACAATCTTATACGCTCAAATAGATTAAATCGGTTTTGTCTTCACTAGAAGAGAAAAATCATATTTCATTCGGAATATTATTATTTTTTTTTAAATTCCAAACACAACAAAAAAAATCAGTCCAAACAGAGAAAAATAAATGACAGCATAAACAATAATAATAATAATAATAATAACAATGGATTCGGTCCGCTTGATTGGTTAATCATCATCATCATCATCATCAATATTATTATTTGATATGTCTCCACGTTACTCGGTCCATTGATTTGGAGACAAAGAATGACATTCACACACATACAGAGCGTCGCAAGAATGTGTGTGTGTGTGTGTGTGTGTAATTATGGACAGTGATCAGTGAACAAAAAAAGAAAGAGCGAGAGAGAGAGAGAGGGAGAGAAAGAGAATAAAAACAAAGAATCCATTTATAGCTAGCAGATTTTCAATTCGAATATTTCAATCGTCCATTCTTCCGCTCTCTTCAAAGGATTGAATTGTAATCGATTGAATTCAGCACAGACAAGAATCTAGTCACTAGTTTTTCTTGGGCCAAAAAATTAGACAAAAAAAAAATTCTAACTCTATTTTGTGCGATGATTTTATCTGAAACTAAATTTTACATTGCTTGTTTCAATTTTTTTTTCTTTGGCCACAGTGTTCGAAAAGACTGAATCAATTGAAGGAGAGAATGGTGACAATCCATCTGGATCATCATCATCATCATCATCATCATCATCATCGTCGTCATCGATCATCATACGAGCACACGATTCGATTGCTACGGCGAATAATGATGCCATTCTGAAATGCTCATCGAATTCTGAAATGTTCCATGTGGTTGCATGGATAACCGATGATGAAGATATCATTCTACCATTCGAACCGAACGCCAACTATTGTAAGTCTATTTTGTCACTGTTTTCGCACCGCCGCTCAGGAATCCTAGAATCCTTAATTTTTTCCGTTTGATTCTTTAATGGCTCGAGGACTATGCATTAGAAATCATTTTGCTTCTGGATTTCAACAAAAATCTCTCTCTCTTTTAGTTTCGAATTCTTGGTCCTCGTAGAACAACGTTCAAAAATTCTATCATTTTCTTCTTCTTCAGAAGAGAAACAAATTGAATTAATTAATTAATTAAATTTTAAACTCGTTTATTTGCAAAAAAAAGCAGAACAACACATTTCAAATCAATCACATTCTACGTTCAAAAAAAAATCTATCACATTTGAAAGTTCGAATTTTGTTACAAACAAAGCGAGCGAGCGAGTTAGAGCGTCAGTCTGGAAGAACTTTTAGGTCAAAGGAACTCTCGATAGAATGAAGAATTGAAACAATAAATCGAAACAAACAAGACCGGGCGAAAAAAATTTACTAAAATTTCAAATTTGGCTATTTCTCTTTCGGGAAATTGGAACTAGAATCTTTTTTTGTTTTTATTAGAATCTTTAGAGCTTGAAACTGAAAACAAAAACATCTGTCATTTAGAGAGAGAGAGAGAGAGTATCATTGCTTGATGATTTCTCTCAAAGAAACGATTCTCTCTCTCTCTTTTCATAACAAACCAGAATAGTTTCGAAAGAATTAGATTCTCCATATCCAACAAGATGGATGCGATATTGTCGAGAGAAGAAAAGAATACCTCAAATCTCTTAAAAGAATCCAAGTTCCAAGGGAGAGAGAGAGAGAGAGAGAGAGGAATCCTCAAGGGTATTCTCTTCTCTCGAAGAGTTTGAAACTATCAATGCTAGCTAGCTTGTTGTCTATGTTTTGAGCTAGGTTTTTGAAGCAAATATCATTTCAATTCTTTTCAATCTTAACAAGAATTTTTTTTTCTGGATGCACTCGATGTCGAAATTTGTTCTTTTTTTTTTTTTTTTTTTGAAATATTTTGTTTTGTTTTCGCATTGAAGAAAATAAAAATCTATCATAATCAATTCAGTCTAACTAAATTAGCTGGCCGATAGATAGATTTTTTCGATCGAAACTAGTATAGACATCGATACCGGTTTCCCGATTGAATCAAAGTAATCTTGTAATGTTATTGTATCATCTTGTAATGTTGTAGGTTGTCATTTTGAGATGACAAGAAGCTAAAAAAGCTAAAAAAATTAAATTATTTGAGATTGAATCAAAGCAGTGAGGTTTCAAGCTGAGTTTCACTCACAGAATTCCATCTGAAAACAATCAATCTTACCTGTTGTTGACGATCTCTGTTCCGAAGTCGAAAAAGATTTAATTAACAATTTTTTTTCGCTTTTATCTTTCGACAAAGATAGATGTGTATCAAAGTGTTTGTTTGCTAGAGAAACATTGATTCTATCATTGAGATTCCTATTTGTTCTGTCTTCATTCTTTTTTCTCACAAAGCCAACGATCGAGATAGGAGTTAGTGAAAAAAAATGACAAAATCTTAAAGCCTAAAAAATTTCCCCTAATCTATCAATTTTGAATGATTTCAGAGAGTTTTTTTTTTCTCAAAGAGATCTCAAAGAAGAATTGTAACAAATCTGATAGAGAACATCTAAACATCTCGATGATATTTTGTTTCAAGCTCTTGAACTCTTAGTTTTTTTTTCGTTTATTATTAGCTACTTTCATTGCAATCGTTAAGCACTGGAGAGAATCAAACGAATCCAACTATGAACCGAATGTAATCTAATATATTCCAAGCAAGATCTTAAAGAACTAAATTAAGAGCAAGTGTGTGTGTCAAGAACTTTACACTCGATCCGAATCATTCAAGAGTCTAGAACAAAAAACAAAGCAAATAAACCAAAACCGATGCAATTCAAAGCAATAATACTAGTAATAGTAATAATAATAATAATAATAATCTAGCAACTAGGTTCTAGTTTATTTCGGTGAACTACGACAACATTGAGAAGCGAAATTCCAAGATGAAAATAATGAACAAAAAGAGAAAGAGAGAGAGAGAGAGAGAGAGAGAGGAAGAGTGTGTGAGAGAGCGAAAGAGAGAGATTAATGATCTTGGATCATTATGCCATCCAATGATCTAATCTAATCTGGAATGGAGAGAAAAAAAACAAAGCCAACAGTAATAATTGTGATAGCTCAAATCGTAGTTCCAATAATAATAATAATAATGCGATGTAAAAATCCAAATCATAAAGATTTCTCTCTCTCTCGAGAAGATATTTAGATTTGTTAGTCGTTTTATTCTCGCTAGGTCCAAAGTTCGTTTCCTATAGCGAATCTCAAAATAAGGAATCAGAAGAAAATACAACGTTTTTCAGACCGATGCTATTCTCAATAAAAGTTTGGCTCATTGAAGAGAAACAAAAAAAAAAATTCTTTTTTTATTTGATTTAATAAATAGGTGATGTGATTGTGGGTGTGTATGATTCATAGCAATCATTGGCAATGATACGCTGATTTTGTCTCTGTTTTGAAACAGAAAAAAAATAGAATTAATTATCAATAATATCTTAGCGTTTCTTACTAAGATTTTCTCTGCTCTGTGATTGCATTTGATTTCTAATTTGAGAATTTCCAAAAAATCATTAAAGTTTTAATAATTTTCATAGAAATTAGAAATGAAAATTATTAATTTTTTTTTATGTTTTCCTACCTACAATGTTCATCACAGAATTGTGTTCGTGATGGAATCGGTTAGGGAACAATACGATACCTTCGAAAGCATCACCACTATCAAACCATCATGTTGGATCATTGTTGGAAATCTTATTCTTGAAACATCGAGAGAATAAGAAAAAAAAGCGTTAAAACAATCGTCGTTTCTCGATCGTCGCAATCATTAGATGCACGAAAAGAAAACTTTTCTCTTTTCTCTCTCTCTCTCTCTCTCTCTCTGGCATTCGTTTTTTTTTCTTTGTTCCGCTTTAGATTCATTCTTAATCGCCGATTTTCATTCTCGAGTCATTCATTCTGCGTGTCTTTACTTTTGCTAAGTTTGCAATTTTTTTTTTCTCCTCGTTTCGATGCGAACTCAGTTGATTCTCAATCTCTCTTTGAGAACTTTATAGATCCACACCTAAATCACATCGAACAGTTTTTTGAGAACTTTGGTCCCAGACTGAAGAGAGAGAGAGAATTCAGTGACAATTTTTTTTTCGCTCCTTCTAGAATCAAAGCAAATGAACCTAGAGCTTAACTTTTTGAAATTCTTCAGTCAAGTTCACGAAATTCTCGATATCTTTCGAGTGTGTGTATGTGTGTATGTGTGTTTATCGTAGCGAAAATCATTTGCATATAATTGCATCCATAATATAGTAATAATAATAATAATAATAATAGCATGTGTGTATGTTTCCAGTGGGTGTAGCGTTCGGATAAAATTAGGTGTATGGTGTGAAATGAAACAAAATCAACCAATTATTATTATTATTATTATTATTATCATCATTGACTGTTTTCAAGATGAAGAAGTAGAAAATAAAAATGGGAAAAAAAAAAAGATTTAGAATAGAGAAATAGAAGAGAGAATCATCGCAATCTGATGAGCTTTTGTGTTGGGGTAGGCGTGTGAGAGAAGATGGAAATTTCTCACACACCCATACACAGAAATCAACACCAAAATTATTTGCTTTGTATGTTTGGAATGGTTTGAATGAAATTTTCATAACTTCTCTTTTTTCATATCGTTGATGTTTGAATCTGAAAGAGAAGTGAATCCGAAATGAATTCTTTACAATTCTTATCGCTTTCATAGTGAAATGAAACGAGATTCTTTCGATTGTGCTATTAATTTGTTCTCCAAAAACGCTAAAAATCTTGATTGTTGATGATGGCGATGATTACAATCTTCATTCTTGTTCCATTCGTATCCAATAAGCATTTGATAATTATGAATTTCTTCCTCATAATTATCTAGTATTTTTTTTTGTTGGTCCTTAATTTTTTCACATTTGTAGGCGTGTGCATTGAATGAATAGTGGAGAGATCGAAATGATAATTTCATACCTTTTTTTTTGCTTTTTGCTCAAAAAAGGAAATTGTTAACGGAATAAAACAGAACTAAGTTTTTGGTCGATTGTTATTAACAATTTGATTCGAAATTTCAAAGATATTTTTTTTTTGAAATTCAAAAATCAATGGAATATTCTCTTATCTCTTTGTAGCGGAATGAAAATTTTTCAAACAATGAAAGCGAATACAAATTCTAGACTATTGAAGAATTTAGGTTCACATTGAACAAACAAACAAAACAGACCTATCTGAAATTATTGAGAATTTTTTTTTTCTATGATTCAAATTTTAATGGCTGTATGTTTGTTTAAAAGATTTCATCTGAATTCAAACAATAAGGATTGATTTTGTTTGCGGGGAAGAGAACGATTTTGAAACACCTACCTACCAAGCACAATAGTTTTTGTACAGATGCAATCCAGATTTCTAGATCTGATCGAAAGAGAAAGGCTCTAGATTGCGCAAATCACAATCGATCCAAGTTTGAATTATAATTTTTTGGATATCCCAGAAAATTAGATCAATGAGATGAGCTATCAAAGATTTCGTGATCATTGCACAATCAAAATCATTAATGATAATGATAATGATGGGGATGATGTGGGCTGTAGCGAGAGCGAAACGAAATCCCTTGTAAAGCTGGTACTCTTTATTGTTTTCTTTTTTTCAACATTTTTTTTTTTGCTGATTATGATTCTTTTTGCTTCAAAAAAAAAAAAAGCAAGGGAAAAAAATTAATCTTAAACTAAAACAAAAGCGTAACGTTTCGAAGGGAAACCCAATAGAATTCTAAAAATGATTGAGTTTGTTTGATCGAACCAAAGAACAGCGATAAAGATGGGTGTGTGAGTGTGTGTGTGTGATGTAATTTCTTGCTGTCTCTCTCTCTCTCTCTCTCTCTCTCTCTCTCTCTCACACTCTCTATTTTCAATGTCAAGACAGTTGTGAATGATTTGATGATCTTAAATTTTGGTGTGTGATCGAGAATGTGTTCCATTGAAACAGTATGATGATACAGCACAATTTTGATGTTTCGCTTCATCAAAACCTAAAGAAAGAAAGCACCTGTGAAGAGTTATATAATTTGTTCTAATATTCTCATTGAATTGTTGATGACATATTAACTCATCTAGATCGAATCGAATCTAGTATCCGATTGAGATGCTTCAACAATCATTAAAATATCATCACAGATGTTTTTATCATTGTTTTGTTCTCTATTGACATCGAAAAATTTTGGATCAAATTTTGAAATGTCCACTCTGTACGCTACGCCTCTACTCTAGATCTATTGTGAATAGAATCGATTTTTTTTTTTCACGAATTCACAAGAATAGAGAATAAGATTTGAAATCGAATCGATTGTTTCGAATGTGATTCATTCAACAAATCTCTGGTAATCTACAATCTCTACAACAATCGAATCATAAAAATCTAATCAAAATATTGAGATTTGAAATTGAGAGATTTGGGCGTATATCTCACCGTTGATTGAATACAACAGTAAACAATTGAATTAGAATTATTTTTTTTTTTTTTGGGTGTAAATTCATTTGATGAAACATACAAATCCCATTGAATCGAGAATCGAAATAGTGTTGTTAGATAATTTTCATTTCGAACAAAACAAACCACAAACAATTTTTGATTAAATTAGATCGATCTCGATCTAGCAACATAGCAATTTCCGAACGAACAAACAAAATCGAATCGTAACAAAATCAACGCAAAAGAGAATCTAGAGAGGAAATAGAGAGAGAGAGAATCTGGCCGAAAATCAATTCTATTTCTGATATCGTTGAATTTCGATTATAATATTTTGATCGAATACAATCCTTCAGATAAAGTTTGGCGAAAGAAAAATTAACTTTTTTGATTAACTTTGCTGAATAAATTAAATTTTCAGCAAAGTTTTCTTCTCTTTTTTCGATCAATTTGAAATATTATTATTATTATTTTTTTTCTTTTTGAATATTTTATGTCCAAATCCCTATTTTTACTCTTACAATCTATTCAAATTAATCGATAAGATGACCAAAACTTGATCCCATTGATCGGGTTTAGATTGTTAAAGTTAGATAAGTTTTGATCTAGTAATAAAGCTATATCGTCTTTATTCATCAACTGTGATCCAGCAAAGTTTCAATCTAGATGTCCGAAATTAGCAATACCCTGCATGTTTCTCTTTGTTGAAATTTTTCCATCAAACAAAATTCTAAAGCATTAATCAATTTTGATTCCACATTGATGGCAATCACAAGGACACATATTTGATTGTTTTCATTACTTTGATCCATTTATAGATCTAGGCCCACGCAATAAACATTGAGAAGATTTGAGACACCTAAAATTAGGGCCAAAATTCACGCCAATGTTTCCTCGAAATTATAATACTGGTGATGATGATGATCAGAATAAATTGTTTGTTTGATCGAAATTGAATTTCGTTGCAGTAGAATTCAATCAATCTTTAATCAAAAACAAAAAATTGCATGTTTCTGTCCATCTCTCTTAAGATCAATAATAGCCAACGAAGAACAATAGTTTGGAACGAATTGAATCGGCTAGATCGGTCAAATTTGCCCTTAGATTGCTCTCATTCTAATTGATCGATTGATGAATGATTCGTATGGCTAGATTCATTATGATAATCCTCACACTTAATCAGAGAGAGAGAGAGAGAGAGAGAGAAAATTTCGAAACAACTAGTATAGGAGGAGAAGGGATAAATTTTAATCAACTCTAAACAGACACCACCCAATCGATCCAAGTTGACCATTGTTGGAACCTAAATTGATTTTCTCACTCTCTCTCTCTCTCTTATCGATTTGCAACGACACCATATTGAAAGAGAGAGAGAAAGAGATTAGAAGAAAAACTTAAACAAAGCTTCAAATCGATTATTTAAACATTCGAAATTCAAAATTATCTGGATTTTGAGAGCCGAAAATTAATGCAACAAAAAGAGGAGAGCATAAATTGTTGATGAAAATTATCGGAGAAAATTGCTCGATCCAAAATTTCCATAATTGATTTCGCTTCCCTCCCCTTCTTCCTCCCACTTTTATCATTCTTTGAAATCAATAATTTGAATTCGATAATAATAGTAATTTTTTCCCCTCCATCTCTCTCTCTCTCTGTCCTGAATTCGATCGCATTCTATTCTCCATTTCACAATGCCAGTCATTGCAATTGATCGCCATTATTATCTTTTACCTTCTGGAGATCTTCTGATAGCTGCGATAAATTCTAATGATCTACGAAGACAGTTTCGTTGCCGTATGGCACATCAATTCACTGGCGAACGAATCGATTCGATCAATTGGGCTCGTGTCAAAATTCGAGGTTCTTTTTTTTTTGCTTCTTCGCTATCTATTTTTGATTTTGATTATCGAATTATAATTTCTTTTCTTTTGTTGCGTTTTTTTTTTCTCTTTCAATGATTTTGACTGTCATTGAAATCATTAAATAATTGAGTTTTGAGTTTGATTTTTTTTCACTTTTGATTTAATAATTTTTCGATCTCATCTCTCGATTCTTCTCCAATCAAGATCAATCCAATCACATATCATATCGTCCACGTTTCAATCTTGATGTTTCACTTCGTCAAACCTTAACCATCGATGATGGTGGTGGTGATCAAGATCAATCGGATGATCGTATCGGTACAGATAGCATCGATAGTTATCTCGACCATCAAGGTATGTCACATTTGATCGAAGATGATAAACTAAAATATCGAAATCATTCATCATTTTTATTTCGATCCAAACTTGAAGCTTTGTCAACAAAACCGATCGATATCTATTGTTCGTTTGACGCTCAACCGCCTCCAAATATTTCGTGGTATTTTCTTAGCTATTTTGATTATTGGCTACAAAAAAAGAGCCATCGACATCCATCGATCGATCTCGAAAGCCTTGTTCCGTTACGTATGGATCCAAAAATGAGCGCTTTGGATCAAAATTTTGATCCACACTACATCATCACCACTCGCCATCTTCGAATAAATCAGCCAACAATTCGTGATATTGGTACCTATATCTGTTTAGCGAACAATAGCCATTTTCAAGTTCGCCACGAGACTGATCTTCTATCGAGACGATTGTTACGATTGAATTTAGGTATGAAAAAAATGGAACGTAAACAATCAAAAACGTTTCTCGATGAGAAAGATTTTAGCGAAGATTTTGGTCCATTCATTCCGGGTGATACAATTATACTTTCGTGTAATCTAACTCATATTCTAACGTCATTCGATCTATTGATACCAAAACGTTCAACATCTAAATCGACATCATCATCATCATCATCATCAATGATTGATGAACGAGAGGAGAAATTTCGCCAACAAAAATCCACTTTGGATAGCAACAAAAACAACAAGAATAATAATAATAATAATAGTTATAATCAAACTAATCCAATACAAAACAATAATCATCCTAACGATGATGATGATGATGATGATGGTGATGGTGATGTTGATGACAATGATGATAATAATAATGATTATGATCATCAAAATGATTCGAAACGATCCGATGGAAAACGACGATCATCATCATCATCATCATCAGCTTCTTCTTCTTCGTCATCATCATCAATGGAGAATATCTTCTCGAAAGATAATATACTAGATCAAATGCTCAATAGTAGATTTATGATCACCTATCATTGGTATCATAATCAAGTACCGATTGTTTTCGATTCTGATACTTTTCTAAGCGATAATGATCTCTTTGTTAATGATGGAAATGGTATCGGTGGACGGAGAAGAAAAAATCGTGAACAATTATTCCAATCATCATCATCATCATCGTCGTCATCGTCGTCGTCTTCGTTATCATCAGCGACATCATCATCATCATCATCGTTGTCGTCGAAAATGTCATCGAAACATTATCAAACTTACGGTAGGAAACGGAACGTGCTACGAATAAACGATCTTGATTACACCGATTCAGGCATCTATCAATGTTTCGCTAGAATTAATGGCGGCGGTCCCGATTATGAACAATGGTTTCAATCATCGATTATGGTTACTATGAAACAATCGGCACCAAAATTTCAACAAACTTTCAACGAACAGATCGTTATGGGACAGAAAGATGTTTCATTGAAATGTGTTGCGGATGGCGTACCGGCACCGTCAATCATTTGGCAACGTAATCGAATAAATTTGACCGATTTAACGGGTAATTTAATAATAACCACACCGACATATTTGCAATCTCCATCATCATCATCATCATCATCAACATCGATCGATAGAAATGGGATGAATAGACAATCATCACAATCATCATCTGGCAATAATCAGTTTTTTCGATATAAAACTGGCACGTTTCAACATCGATTATCACCGAAACAATCGAGACAATCATCGGTGCTGAAAACCAATCATTATGGTACGCAAAACAACAATAACGGTCAATCAAATCGGAGCAATGTTTTGATGAAATCTGAATTCTCAAGAGATCGACAGAAACAGCTTCAGCAGTCACGGACATCATCATCATCATCATCATCTTGGTCGTCGTCGGTTATGTTTCGAACTGTTTCATATTTGAATATCTCCTCAATCAGATCGATGGTAGGTTTCGAGAATCATTTTGGATATTTTTTTTTTATTCTTTTTTTTTTGGTCCCACTAAGTGGATTTTTGTTTCGATATGTTGTCTACAGAGAACGAACCAAACGAATTTTAGCTCTATTCTTCAAGAGAATCATTTTCAATTCTGATTGTTTCCAATCGAACAATTCGAGAAGTTCTAGGATATTTTGAGAGTTGATTTTGTTAATTTTTAAAATATCGTTTTTTTTTGATGAATCTTCTCTCATTTATCTGTTTAAATTACGATGGGAACATAATAATGAATAAATTCATCAAGAATAAATTCTAGACAATTATGAAATGTTGAAGACAATTAGAGGAAGAGAATTAGATCTAGAGAAAGCAATGAAGAGCTAGTGTTGAATAAAGCATAACTGGTTTCACTTTGCTAGTTTCATATATTGTTTTTTTGCATTCGAACATTGACACAAATACTGGAAAGTTTCAATCTCTTCAATCTAAGAAAAGTGGAAAAAAATAAACACAATCAGAATAGCAATTCAAACTAAGAGACCGACCGAGATCTGAAAACAAAAAAAAATCAAACAAAACCTCAAACAAGAGAAGAGAAACACAATCCTCAACGTTTTCTTTTTAAAAATCGAATTTTCGAAACGAAAGAGTTTGAAGCAAAGAATCGTTATCTAGTGGCACTAGATTAATTCGAGGTAGGGGAAGAAATCTTGATACTTGTCGATCTACCGATCCAAATCGATCGAGATTCTCAAAAAAAAAAGAGCATCGTTCATTTTTAAGATTACAAAAGTAAGAATAAGAAAAACAATCAAATCAAAAATAAAGAATAACAAAAGGAAGGGGAAAATCGAGAAACTTTGTTATCAAAAAAAATTTTTTTTTTTCAAAAGTCAAATTGTGATTCGTTTTTTTTTCTCGAAAAAAAAAAAAATTTTTTTGATTCGATTTCGGTTCCGAGAACAAAAAAGACCGAGAATCCATTCGAGACGAGGGAGAAATAAAAAACAATAATGGCTAAAGTAATAACAATCATAATCATATTGAAAGTAATACAGCGTGACGGGAAGAGATTTCGAGGTCTTCAATCTTGGATGTTGGATCTCGAGCAAAAGCGAAACAAAAGCAATTGATTTTTGCTATAGAGATCCACACCTCTTCCCCTCGCTCCTCTCCCGGTCTGATTCATCGATTCAAAACTGTTTTTTTCCCATTCAATCCATTTCATTCAATATTCTATTCATCGTTTTTCTTTACGCGATATCGAATTGATTTCAAAATGAATAATAAGAATTCAACAAAAAAAACTGGATTAGAATCTTATCTGAGAGAGAGAGAGAGAGAGAGCGAGCACGCAAGACCCTCGAATGTTTCAATTCATATTCCATAAGAAAAAGAGCAAATATAAAATCCAGCAAAAGTGTTCGTATCGGTCTCGATTATTTGATTTACTTCACACATTTTTCAATTCGAAATGAAATTCAAATTTTAACTCTATTATTGCTATTATTTTTTTTCCTCAATATAACGAAGATGGAGATTTTCTGGTTCAATAATTTCTCTCTCTCTCTCTCTCTCTCTCTCTCTCTCTCTCTCTCTTTTAAATCTAGACCTTAGTGTGTGTATGTGTAGGGGAGAGGGTTTGGAGTTCTATTGTTTTCTCGATCGATTTGGATTCGATTTGATATCTTTATTCTCCGTAACTGATTTGCTCAATTTTATTAATTATTCTTATCTCATTAGTTTATTGTTTTGCTTTGATTCTTTTCACTTTCTATGGCTCTATTTTGATCTGAAAGATAGATTGATTCAGTTTGAATCTAGGATTTTTCTTTCTTTTTTTTATTATTATTCTTGCTTTATATTCAAATAATATCAATTTCATTCTGATTCAAATTCAATCTCTTCCAATATTGAAATGTATCGAATCATTTTGAATTCAATCTACATTGGAATATTTGATTTGTTTAGGATGTTTCCACTAGAACAATGTTTACTTATTGTCAAATCTAGAGTCGAAGACATTGAGAAAAAAGTATTGGATCCAATGTCCCAGAGGAATCTTTGCTTCAACTGCTTTCATTGCGATCAAAGAAAACCAAATGACCATAAAAGAGAGAGAGAGAGAGAGGAAGATTCGATCAAATTCGATTGATTTGAAACTAACTGGGAATTTCGATGCAAAATTTGTCTTTTTGCAATTTCAATATTTAAAACAAATGGATTCTTCCTAGTTTGAGACAAAAAAAAATTATTCAAAAAATATTCCCGTTTTGCCATAGAAATTCGAACGATTGAGTCATCAAAAAATTTATTTCTATGTTTTAAGATTCAAATTGATCGACCAGAGACGAAAAAAAAACCTCCTCGATCTTCTAGAATCAATCAGAGAAAATAGGCAAGAACCAAACGATTCTTGTTTTCTTAACGATAAAATCGATCATAAAATTTCCATAATTCCACTCATAGAATTATGACTATGATGAAGATGATCATTTGGAACACAATCACACTAGGATCGAGAATCTCATCGAAAAGATTGGAAAAGAGAATAAAAATCTCATAAAAACTGTTGGATCGTAATCGTAGATTATTTTATTGCTCTAATTATTTGATCATTCAATCAATCTCGACCTCTTTAGCACCTCGAGAAATGGAATCGAAACGGAAAAAAAATGCTGAGCAATTTTTTTTTATGAGTTCCAACAACGACGAGGCGATCTCATCTTAGAAACGAATGCAAAAAAATAATCGAAATCAAAAAACCATTAACTCATATCATCATCATCAAATTTGCGATTCCATTCGATAGAATCTAGATTCTAGGCTCTTCTAGGATCAGATTTTGTTTCCCTGTCCATTGCTAGCGCCAAAGTGAGAAAAATAGGAAACGAATTTGAAAATTTTTTGTTTCGAAATTAATTTTCTTAAAAGCAATTCTTTCATTCTCAATGTCAAAAAAAAAAAAAAAAAAAATACAAAGATTCAAGAGAGAGAGAGACTAGAAATGGAATTCGTATCAAATCGTTTTACGAAATTTGAACTTTCAATCTTTTCAAGTTGAAGAGCTGAAGAAATTATAATTCTCAAAATTTCTTTTTTTTTTACAAAAATGAAAAATTTGAATTAATTTTTCGATTCAATTTTGCGATGCAAGCGCTATCATCATTCTCTCAAAATTATCATCTTCCGGTACACGCGAAATTTCACAACTCTTTAGCCAACCGGAACCGGAAATATTTTTTTTTGGTAAAAAATTTTTTCATTCATTTTCATAGAATGAAAATTTTGGAGAACCAAAAATCATCGATATGAATCACGTAAATCGATGATTATCGATCAGAGAAAAAAAAAGAACGAAAATATTCTCAAAAAATCCTCCACACACACAAAAAAACACCATAATTTTGCTCCAAAACGGTCTCTCTTTCTCTCTCTTTGTCACTGATTGTTCCATCTAATCGTTTCGAGACGAATAGTTACTTTTTTTTCAAAAAAAAACTCCCTCTAATTCTGATTAGCTTTGAAACATCGAAATAGAATCATTTTTTTTTTCTCTTTCGCCAACATTATCGCCATCATCATTTTTTTTTCTCGGTACCAAATGTTGGATCCCATTCCTTACAATGTAACTCTACTTTCTCTCTCTCGATACTATCGCTAATATAACTCTAATCATCTCGATTATACTATCTTTGGATGGTTGAAAAAAAAAAATTTTTTTGGTTTTTGGTCTTTTTTTTTTTTTTTTTTTTGGATTCCATCTTGGTTCCATCTTCTCTGGTTCAGTCTTGTCTTCATCGTTCGCAATGTTTGCTTTAGTTCTTATTTAATTTGTTTCTGCTATAAATTGCGATTTAATTCCATCATCATCATCATCATCATCGTCATCGTCATCATCATTATTTGATGATGATAGTATGGGATACAATTCGTAGCTTTCTTCTTTAGCTTTCAACGTTGATTCGTTTCGTTCGTTTCATTTGTTCGTTTCCAATGCATCTTCATCTTCATGCTCACCATCAACAATCTCATCATCGCAATCAAGCTCGACACTATTGTTCGATTCGTTAAGATCTTTTTTTGTCTATTGGTCTAGGTCTTCTTTTTTTTTTTTTTTTTTTTTTTTTTTTGATTCGCTTTAGATTTCGATTTCTAGTTTGTATTCGATATTATTTTATATTTTGTTTTATTTTTTCTTCTCTCTATCTCTCTTCAGTTTGATTCATTTTTTTCTCTCTCCACTCTCGAGCCGCCTAGGTTCGATTCGATATTTTTTTTTTCTTTCTTTCTTTCTTAACGAATAAACGAAGACAAACTTCTTTGATTGCCATCAATTGCGTGTGTTTGTATGTTCGGTGTGTGTGTGTGTGTACGGTGATGTTTCTTTTTTTTCCTTTTCGGTGTAATTTAATTTTTATATTCTATAGTTTTCATTTTGATTCCCTTGTTTTTTTCGTTGTTGATGTTGTCTTGTTCGTTTTTTTTCTCTACTTTCAATGTTCGTCCATTCTTATTGTTCAGATTGTTTCGTTTGAAAATTTTTCTCGATTCGTTTGTTATCAATCGTTCTATCGTTCAATTTGATCTAATTCTATCTATTCTATGTATTCTTATTTTCTCTCTCTCTCTCTCTCTCTCTCTCTTTCCATTGTATCAAAGGATGTTGGTGAATTTGGCTGTTTAGCATCGAATCGTGCCGGTTCGATCACGCATCAAGCTAAAATTGGTATCATCGGTCAGCCATATATCAATGCAATTACTGATCAAATTGCTGTCGCGGGACAAACATTCTCGTTACAATGTTTCTACACCGGCTATCCAATCGAAGAGGTCTACTTCGTTAAAGGCAAACGTCGTTTACCGTTCGATGAGCGTCATCTTCTCGGACAGAATGGCCGATTGGTTATCACTCAAATTGACAAAAGTGATGAAGGTGATTACTATTGTGTTGTTGTTGGCGAAAACGGCCAACGAGCTCAGCAATCGTTCCGATTGAATGTCGTACAGCCGCCAGTTCTTAGCCCGTTTCTTTTCTCCGATGATCTTGAAGAAGGAACCAGAGCTACAGCCGTCTGTTCCGTGGTTTCTGGCGACTCTCCAATAACATTGCAATGGTTGAAAGATGGTCAACCATTGGTGTCACCAAAAAATCCTTCACGTTCAATCGATCCAAATGTTCAAGTTTTATCAATCAAAGAGTTTATTTCATCGTTGATTATTAGCAATCTAACTCGACGCCATCAAGGAGTCTATACGTGCCTTGCGACCACACCAAACACACGATCTAATCGTACCGCTGTGATGAGAGTGAAAGCTCCACCAAAATGGCTTATAAAACCTTCGAATCAAGTTGCCATAACACGATCGTTCTCATTGATCAATGATCAATCCTTATTATCTTCATCGCCATCTTCATCATTATCATCATCATCATCATCGTCGTTGTTGTCGTCCGCTTTTGCCTCTGCACAACATCTAACGGAATCAGTCCGTTTCGATTGTCTAGCTTCAGGCAATCCAACACCTGTGATTAGATGGAAATTTCTTCGCTCTAAACGTGTCTCATCGATTGCTGATAGCAAAAGTGATACGCAAACAACCGAATCGATACCAATTTTGAGTAGTCCACAAATTCATGTCCTCGAAAACGGTTCCCTATGGATTCGTTCTATTGATAAGACAAAATTTGAAGGTATTTATCTTTGTGAGGTATCCAATGGTGTCGGTAAACCTTTGGAAGCGAAAGCTTCGTTAACAATTAATCAACTGCCTCAATTGATTGTCAAAGTGATACCGTATGGAGACAAATCAATGAAAATACCATTGAACATTCACGATCAAGATCAGATCATAAAGCTGACCGTCCGACATCACAATCAAGTTTCGTTAGCTTGTACCGCAACTGGTTCAATACCGCTCTCGATACAATGGTACAAAAATGGACAAAAAATCAATGCTTTCGATGGTAATTCAGTCTCTTCAACAACTTCGTTGCGAATTTTGGAATCATCAGCGAAAAAATTCAAATCATTCACATCGTCATCGATCGATTCGGACCAAAGTAAACAATTCGGTGAACGTAAATCAAATCTTTTACTCAAAGATGTTGATCGTTCCGATACCGCACGTTACGTTTGTGAGGCCCGAAATCCTTTCGGTACCACTTTTCGGATGATAATCTTGCACGTTCTAAAACGTCCCGATGCTCCAGAATCGTTGAAAGCAATCGATGTCGGTAGTCGTACGGTCACTTTGACCTGGTCGATTGGTTTCACCGGTAATTTACCATTACTTTCGCAAAACATCGAATATAAAAAAGAAGCTGGTAGGTTTTTTTTTCTTACTAAGTTCTCTTTTCTCTCCATCTGTTTAATAATTTATGATTTCGATATTCTTTTTCGATTGTTCGAAAGCATATAATCGAATGAAGATGGATGAATTCATAGGGAACCAATGTAATTAATTCTTTTCCCACTGATTTATTTTCTCTTTTTTTTTCTCTCTCTTTCTCTCTCTCTTTTCACTTTCGTCTCGTTTTCTCGAACATCTTCCATTCGAATATTTGGCGATTTGAATCGTTCACTTCATTGATGGTGATCAATTTTGTGAAACATTTATCTTCGATAATTTGATTCCGCTAAACTTATCGAAACGTAACAATGAAGATAAAACTTGGCACAATGCGTTGATGATCAAATCACAAACAAATACGATAACCATACACGGACTAAGACCATTGACACCGTACGAATTTCGTGTCTCGTTTGTTAACGAACAAGGAACCTCGGATCATTCGCGTAGCATCACATTGACCACTCAAATGGAAGGTAAAAACGAATTGGAAAAATTTCAATGTGAATGAATGTTTGATGGTCATGAAAAAAAAAATCTTGGTTATAAAAAAAAAAATTATCCATTCCATTTATTAGATTCCGATGTCCGTGACACACAATTTCGATCTACCGTTAACCGTAACTGACCATATTTTTTTTTATTTGAAATCGAATTTGATTTACGAGCGTTCGAGAAGAGAGAAAGGATCGTAAAGATACTCGGAAGTATCGGATAAGAGATAAGATCTCTTCCTCTCTCTCTCTTCAACGTTAGCATAGAACTAAATGATAGATGACCAGAGCGATAATAATGATGAAAATGATACGATCCAGAATCGTTTCAATAAGATTTAAGAAGAGAATGTCCGAAACGGTAGCTAGTGAGTTGATATTTTAGAAAAAAAAATTTTGCTTCACTAGCCTAGAGAAAGAGATGTTAAATTACATTTCTATTTCTTCACCCTATTCTTCATACTTAGATCGATCTAGGGGACATAAGATTTCACAGGTAACAATGCAAGTACATCTGTAGAAGGTATCTGTTAGGAATAAAAAGAGAGAGAGAGAGAGAGAGCGAAGCACAAACGAAATCCAATTGAAATCCATTAATTTCGTAGTTTTTTGTTTCGGCTTCTATTTGTTTCTGGATCTGGATCTTCGATTCAAATCATGCTCAAATCAAAAGAGCAAAGAATAGAGATTAATTTTGATTCGAATTTTTCTTTTCCCATCAATTTAATTTTTCATTTTTTATCTCCCACTTCACCTCTTGTTTCGCATCCTATTGCAATCGTTTCGCGAAAAAAAAAGCTCCGACAGTGATGCCGGACAATGTACGTGCGGTCGCATTGAGCACGCACGCTATACGTCTCACTTGGTCTATTCGAATACCACAATCATCATCTTCAAGCTCTTTCATTCCATCATCATCGTCAGCATCGATAACGAAACAACAATCAGATCGTATCGGTGATATTGATCCCAACGTTATCAACGTTAACAATGATGGAACTAATGCATTAGCGAGTGATATTGAAATTATTGATGGATTCTATATCGGTTATCGTGCCTTGAACAATCCTACATCTCAATTCCAGCGTACTGGAACCGATCTAAACAATCCGAATTCAAATCATTATCAATCTTCATCGTTAACGATTGGTTCTGTTGGTGAGACAGATATT
Source organism: Sarcoptes scabiei (assembly GCA_020844145.1). Classification (NCBI taxonomy): domain Eukaryota; kingdom Metazoa; phylum Arthropoda; class Arachnida; order Sarcoptiformes; family Sarcoptidae; genus Sarcoptes; species Sarcoptes scabiei. The sequence continues at coordinate 1,354,054 of CP080488.1, forward strand.
GGATCAACATCATCCTCGAAACCATCTTATACCTATAAGACCGTATCGAATAATCCAATTCAACAGCCTTTGTTTAGCAAAACATCATCATCGTCCATATCGTCATCGTCAATAAATTCGGGCCGATCGAAATTCTTATTGGAGAAGCAATCTTATCTTCTCAAATCGAATCAAACAATCAAAAGTGATGGTGGTCAATTGAATGCTGGCACTAAAGATGATATCACAATGATGATGATACCATCATCTTCATCATCATCGGCAATGATCGAACAATATTACGAGCATATTGTTGATTCTCTACAACGACAAACTCAATACCAGTAAGTTTGAAAGCAATCAATTTTTTTTTTTTTTTGGGTTACTATGTTTGGATTTGTTTTTAAATTGAATTAAAAATCGATTTTCTTCTCATTTGATTTATTTTTTTTTTTGCAATCAATTTCAAGATCCTATTCTATTTGATTCGCATCTTATTGTTTGTATATTTCTCTAATGCAAACTTTCTCTCGAAAATTATTAAAAACTTCTTCAAACTTGGTTTAATTTCAGCATTTTTTTTTTGTTGTTCAAATCGATTCTAGCTTTCTTGCTTTCTTCTCCGCTCAAAATAATATTTGATAAATGAACTTTGGAAATGACAACACTGAAACTTGCAAACTTTTGGAGAGAGAGAAATGATCAAAATTAGTGATTGTTTCGCTCTCTCTCTCTTTGGGTGAACGAATCACTTATTTCTTGATCTCGGTATAGCTAAAACTTTTGTACACTAGAATGTTTTTTTGTTGCTGTTTTATCGTTTGTAACATAAACACAACGACCTTAGTATCGAACCGATGATGTATGTGGGAAATGATCAGATTTTATTTATTTATTTTTTTCTTCTCGCCATTTCTTTCCACTCAAAAATAGATTTCTTCTCGGTTCGAGATGAATTGTTTCTGTCTTGTCGATGTTGTCGTTGTTGTTGGTGTTGTTGTTGTGAATTTGCGATTCACAACAATATTTTCACAATACTACTCTTAGAGCAATCGTTTGTTTTTTTTCTTTTCGGGTATTGTTTCGATAATAAATAAAAGAGAGAGAGAGAGAGTGAGAGAGATGGAGAAGAAATGATTGCCAACATCATACATCAATATTGATGTCTTCTATGATTGTCGAACCAAAGGGCCTTAGTGCTAGGGAAGAAAAATAAAAAAAAAATTCTGATTTTCTTTTCTCTCTTCCGATAATGAACACAATGTGTTTCTGTTTCGTCGATTAAGTTTCGTCCCTACGGTTCAATGCCGAATGTTCGAGGAATCCAAAACCAATGATAAAAAAAGAAGAATGATGATGGCGCGAGAGAGGAAGAGAGAGAGAGAGAGAGAAACTAGAGAACTAGATCAAATTAGATCGAAGAACTGAAATCTAATTAAACTAAACTTATAACGAAATTTTTTTTTTCAAAGATCCAAGAAAATGTTGTTTCGATTCGCTTGGCCTCAAAGAATTAGATGAGAGAGAGAAAAAAAATCATTTTTTATTCTCTCTATTCTTCTCTCTCGGATCCATTTTTCTTTGGTCCGTCTATTTTTTTTTTCTCACGAACAATCGTTTCATGTTTTCTCTCTCTCTCTCTCTCTCTCTCTCTCTGGACCATTCGAGATATTCTGATTTTTTTTTTCTCGAGTCTAATCACGAAATTCGAAACGATTTTCGATTTTCGTTTTAATTGGTTTTCTTGATTGTTTCCAACAATAGAGATACCAAAGATACATACCATACAACACTTGGCGATAGTTACAGCGAGCAAAAAAAAAAAAGGTTTTCTCGAGGGCGTTTTTGGAATGGACCATTTTTTTCGCGCTCGAATCTTACACTCCCACCGATGCTTTCAATCTTTCGAGTAGATTTCTCAACAATATCACTTCCTTTATTATTATTATCAATACTATTATAAACCATCAATCTATAATTTTATTATTTTTCCTATGATTTCTCTCTACCCCCTCATCTGGTCCCATTCACAATAGATTCATCATACAAGCATTCAACGAGAAAGGAGTTGGCCCAAGCAGTGTGGAGATTCACGCTCGTACCTTCTCGCATGGTATGTAATTTTAAAATTGTTGGTGAATCAAAAAACAAGATAAGACAATTCAAAAGGGTTAAGAAGAGATAGAGCTAAGGAATCGGATCTTTTTGCTATGAAGATAGAAACTTTGGCCGTTGTTTGTATGTTTGGATGTCGGAAGAGAAGAGTGTGGCCTTTCTATTTGGATTTCTGTTCTATTTCCATTGATTGTTTCTCAATCATCATCCTCATCATCATCATCGTAATCATTGTGGATCTCAATCATCATCATAATCATGGACCATTCATCGATGTGAATCGATTCACCTGCCAAATTTGTTGCCATCAATTTTCTTTCTCGTTCGATTCTTGATCTTCTTCTTCTTCTCTATCTTATTCCGTCTTCAATTTGATCGATTTCCAATTATTATCTTTTCTCTCTCTCTCTCTCTCTCTCTCTCTCTCTCTTCTCTTGTCTGTTTCATTTTTTTTTCTCTCGATGTTTGCCAATCGGATTTATGATTTCTACGGAATAATTTTCTCTGTTTGTAACAAACTTTTTCTTTTTTCTTTCTTTTGTATCAATTTGATTGCTTCGTTCGATTCAAATCATATTGACACATCTTAAACCAAAAAAAAAAAAAAAAAAAATGGAAACTTCTTACTAATAATGCTGGCGATGGCTGTGGAAATCCAAAAAAAAAAAAAAAAAAACGAAAACAAATAAATAAAGATCCACCAAGAGCACCGAATTTTCGTATCGAAAATGTTTCCTCGCATGAAGCATTTCTATCGTGGGATTATGATGTCATCTCGAAAGAAGCCTTCTTTCTAATACCATCAAGTCTATCATCATCATCATCATCATCATCTTTATCTTCCTCATTGGCATCATCATCTTCATCAACATCGTCATTGGCTCAAACATCACCGATGGCCGATAAAGATCAAGAGAATAGTGTCCCACTATTGGTCGATGGTTTCGTAATCTCCTATCATTTGGCACAGAACTACGTCATTGAAGAACCTTCGATTGGAGAGGATTGGCAATCGATTACAATCAGTTCATCATCAACATCGAGCTTCATCTTACGTAATCTTCGTTGCGGAAGTGAATATGTTACTCGTATCGAAGCATTCAATGAGATGGGTAGCGGAAATCCATCCGAAACAATACGTTTTTCTACGCTAGGAAGTCGTAAGTGATCACAACAATCTTTTGAGTTTTGATTGTAGCGGATTCAATCTTTTCTCTATATGTTTAATTTGATCCAATCATAATTGTTAGCCCCGATACCACCGGATAGAAAATCGAAAAATTTCATACAATCTAACGTTACATTTGTCATGATCAATCTGGATCATTGGCTTGATGGTGGCTGTCCGATCACCGGCTACAGTATTAAATATCGCACTAGACGATCCTCAAATCATTATCGTTTTGGATCGAATTTCAAAAATACCAACATTAACAATCAAATTAATAGCGATAGCAGTAATAACAATGATAATAATGGTAATGGTGGAGATTGGATTACACTCTCGACACATATGCTACCGGAAAATGAGAAGCTCATCGTACGAGATCTACCATCGGGCACATGGTACGATATGATTATTGCCGCCCAAAACGATGCTGGAAAACGTGAGGCTGAGTTTAGTTTTGCGACATTAACAGAGACCGGCGCAACCATCGAACCATTACATACGTATGAATCAAGAATGTCCAGTATTTATGGCGTTTCCGGTTCCGGAAACTCTTTCACAATGATTGCATCGATGCTCGATGATCCGATGATTTTCATACCGGCCGTTTGCACTGTAATTGTTTTGGTTGTGGTGATATCGACTTCAATCTTTCTTTATTTAATGCGTATCCGGCAAGAAACTTTACAGCAGATTGCTGTTGATGAATCATGTAAGTTTGGAAGGCTATATAATTCTAGAAAGTTGGGATCCAAATTGTCTTGAATTAGAAAGACTAGCAGATATTCTTTACAAATGCAAATGAATTAAGCTTGTTTTCTTTTTTTTTTTCATTTCGGTTTTTTTCTTCTTCTCTTTTTTTGCTCTATGAAACTCTAGATTGTTCGCATCGATCTAGTGTACGTTTCGATGAGATGTCATTAAACTCCTATCCAAATAATCACAACACCATTAATGGCAATGGTAATTGTAAGAAATCGGCTTTGATAAACTCGGTACCGATCAATTCGAATACCACTGCAACCGCTCTCAATTGTTCCAATAACAATGGAAAAGTTCATCTTGGATATGAGAAAACTTTATTCAATAGTCAAGAAGTCTGTAACAATCAGGAACCATTATACGAGCAAACAAATTTTGCCTCAAGCACTACTAATAATAGTTTAGCAAATAGCAACAACAACTGTAATAATAATAATAATAATAATGTAAAAGTGAACGTATTCCATCAAAGTCCGCATCACCTACAGCAACGACAACAACAACACCAACAACAACAGCAGCAGCAGCAATTTACAAAACATCAACCAAATTCTATGATTGATTCGAATCTTATGGATGTAGTGGATCTTTCATCATCATCAAGCCCGGGACATAATCTTCAATCGAGACAACATCAGCAACATGATCATTATTATCATCCACATCATCATCATCATAATCAACAGCAACAGCATCAAAATTATTCCATACAATCAAATGATCCGAACGAATTCGATCAATCTAATGAGGCATATAGCTTTGAGCCAATATTTGATCATAGAGGAGAGCAACGTAATCAACCATATCATCAGCATCAGCATCATTCGATCGGTATTGGATCGGTATATTCGATGACAAAATCGACAACTCCGAATCGTACCTATAATCTACCGAATTCATCCTCATCATCATGTCAATCTCAACATCTATATCAGATGCCAGAACAAATTAAACAGTTGCAACAACAACAGCAACAGCAACCAAAATTAATCTCAATATCGAAGAGTAATGAAGATAGTGATGGGTGTGTCGGGGGCGGCGTTGGACATCATCAGCTATCAGTGCAATTGAATCACAACGTTCTAAAAGATTCCGATCGTATTGCGATCAAAACTGGAACGTTGGGTAGATTGAATTTCTCCTCGAAACAAAGTAATGCTGAAAACTTTGGTACCGATCCAGAGAGTACCGTAGGCGGTGATGAATCATCGACAACGAAATCAGTTTTCAATCCTTTTCTAAGCACTTTCGGTACGATTCGAATGGGACAGAGTTTCCAATCGACACCACCACCACCAACAGCAGCAGCAACGATCCGGAAGTAAAGGATGATGGTAATGGAGACAGTGCGATGTGAATCGAAAATCGAAAACAAAATTATAATTTCAAAATCTTTTTGTATTTCCAAATTTTCGAGAGATTAAATTGACGAATTTCTCAGGCAAAACTGGATCAAATTTTTTCGATGAATCAATCAAAATATTGGATGAAATATTAATTATTTTTCAATTTCAAACTATATTCGACGCTCCGATTACTAAATTTATTCGATTCAATTATGATCATTCGGAAGTTAGTTGACATCCGAAATACTTTTTCCTAGAATCCGATTCGAATCGATTTGGTTAGATTTGATTCACTTTTCCTTGCATTCTCTCTCTCTCTCTCTCTCTTTCTTTTCAAACAAAAATTTCTTTATTCGCTACATTAAACTTGGTATTACATAATTTATTTTGTTTACGATTGTAGAGAGAAAACAAAAAATTGGTAACAGCAGTTTCGATCCGAATTTATGATGTTGGTGATGATGATGATAATTGTTCTAGGGTCGGAGGAAAGAGAGAGAGAGAGAGAGAGAGAAAAAAAAGAGAATTATCGATTAAAACAGTCCCAATCGAATCGGATTCTTATTCGCAACAAAATTATGATTGTCTTCGAGCGAAACGGAGACTAGAAGAGTCTCTAACATTTGGAATCGAATAGAATTGTTGAATTAACTTTACGAATTTTCATTCCATTTCAGTTTTGATCGATGAAAGAATTGTAACATTGCTAATTAGCGAAACAATTTTTGAAAATTAGTTTGATTTCTCTCTTGTTGGAGATCTTTAATTTTTTTTTTGTTTTTGAAATCGCTCATTATCTAAAGATCGAAATAATTGTCATTAATAATCTCTATGATTAATGTGATGATTTGTTCCGAAGGGGTGTGATCGAAGACTAGAGAAAATTTCAACACTCATTAATGAATTCATTCATGAAGCTAGGGTCAATAAATGGCGCAAAACGAAATCGAAAAAAAAAAAACAAAAAATTTTGACAACTACTTTTGATTCCAAGCTTCTCGGTCGCTCTTGGTCCGTAAAGGCATACGGGAGAAATTTTGAAACACAGAAAAATATTTAATTAAAATCACCCAATGGTCTTTTGTTAGATTTGATTCAGCTGGTAACTTGATAATGATGATGGCGGTGGTGGTCTGGGTCATGATTTTATCATTCATTGATTTTTCATTCTCCTAGCATCAAAAATTTTGCTGTTTGTTTCATAATACAATCAATTAAAATTCAAAATAAAAAAATGCGATAAAATTTGGATTGAAAAAAAAATTTCGATTTCAAATTAAGAGAAAATAAATTCTTTCTGAAATCTAAAAAATTCATTTATGGGTAAGTTTCAGGAAAAAAAAAATTCGCTACGCTTATCTAGTTTCGTTAATGATTATGATGATGATGCTGGTAGTGGGGGTGGGAATGGGGGTGAAAGTGACGGAAAAATGATGGCATCCACCACCGATCTAACCCACAACCTCGATAACCAGGATATTAAAAAAAAAAAACGAGTAGAAGAAGAATCAATTCAGTTTTTGTTAATAGAAAAAAAAGCAAAGCAATAAAGCAAACATCAATCGATTGAATTTGGGGAACCGTAGCGAAAAACGATCCGAACCAAAGCATTGAATTACGTTAGAGACAACAGAAAAATTTTCTAAAAAAAAAGCTAGATAAAATGTAAACAAAAAGAGAATGAATGTGAAACAAAAAAAAAATTCAATCGAATGATCGCATTAAAAATTTTAATTCTATTTAGTTTTTTTTTTCTCAATAGAATGAAAACGAGAGAGAGAGAGAGAGAGAGAGAGAGAGAAACGAATATTTGAAACAATTGGATCCGTTGGTTATCGTCGGTGTGTGAGATTCCAACAAACTAAACATAGCTTCGAACGATTAAACTTTGACTATGGGTTCAAGGAAGATAGAGAGAGAGAGAGAGAGAATGGAAAAAAACACTATCAACCGGAAATAGAATAATAATGATGAGATTAGAACGGAATTTCCGTCCGAGAAGAAGAAACGATTCCATTGGTGAGATTGGTTTGTTTTGTTTTCAATTAACAAATTTTTGTTGTTCGGTTCAAGACAATAGACAGTTTCGAACGAAAAACTTTCATTCAAAGCATTTCGTTTGACTAGGTTTCGGATCGGTTCGGTCTATCTTCTACGAAAACGTAATTCTTTTCGTCGTCTCCGGTCTCATAGAATCCGAGATGTTATTTTCGGTGATTTGAAACTCTCTCGGTGATGATAAACATTTAACACATGGTTGAAGTTAATTAAATTAATCATTAAATTTTTTTTCTCTCTCTCTCTCTCTCTCGCTCTGTCTCTCGCTATTCATCCAATCCATTTGATTCGTTTTAGCTTCAGTTCAATTCAAAAGAGAAACTATTTTAATGTTCCAACAGATTGGAACATTTTAAAATGTTTCGAATTCATTTTGATGATGTTTTTTTTTCTCGAAATGATTAAGCAAATATTCATCTGGAATCATGTTTACACACTCGTTTTCTGGCATAAAATATTAATTAGAATTCATTTCTGGTCCATCAGAACGTTTCGATCCAGACTGGATGTCTTTGGGCACTTTAAATTCATTCATTTCTGTTCGAAATGAAACTAGATTGACTTTGATGTTGAATTTAGAATTTTTTTTCAAGTACAATTGAGATCAACGACTAGACTCGGAGATCTAGAATCTAGATTTTTTTTCGAAGCTTTTCAAAACTCGACAAAAAAAATAAAATTCAAATCGAATCGAATTTATCGGACATCCATTTTGGATCGAAATCAATTTGTTTCCGCAAAAAAAATATCCGCTTTATTCTCTTTCTTTTTTCTCAATTTTCTAATCCATCGTAATCATCGAAGATCTTTTACAACTAAATTTTATGAGCCAAAAAAAAAAAAAAAAAAAAAAAAAAGATTCTAATAGCTATAATAATAATAATAGCAGGCAATAATCTTAGAAAATAATAGTCTGATAATTTCTTCCAAAATAGGCGGCGGAAAAAATCGAATCTCAAAAAAAAAAAAAAAAACAAATTCTGTCTACCACCAAATGGACTGGTGAAAATAAATTTCAAAGCGGATTCACTCGGTTCACAGTAGAGCTCAAAGAGAAACTCGAGAATGAAAAAAAAAATTGAAAATTTTTATGTTTTTTTTTTCTGTTGAAAAATAAACTCCCAACTCTCTCTCTCTCTCTCTCTCTCTCTCTCTGGTTCTGCCTGGGTCGATGTGATGAAGCTAATGATTTGTTGTTGTTTTGGTTGTTGTTGTTGTTTTCTTGGGCTTTTTTTTCTGATGAAAAAAAAATCCAAAATTTAATGGTTACCGATGATGCCTGGTATTGAAACCAATAATAGCATTATTATTGGCGTAATAGATATTGATAATAATGGTTAATCATAAGCCGATTTAATTCATTCTCCAAGATATAGAGAACGAGTGAAAGGAAAAAAAAAAAAGAAAAAAAAATAACCAAACAAAAGTCTAAAAACATCGCAAAATGTATGCCGATGGAATTGAGGACCGAAGAAAAAAAAAGAACAAGAACGAGAGAGAGAGAGAGGAGCGCGCGCGAATACCGATTCCGATGGAATCCTAAAGATTCGATGACAGATTAAAATAGATTTGTTTTTTCTTTTTCAATTTCATCAATTTCATCGTAAGCCAAACAGGAGTGGTTATTTTTGTCAAAATAATTTCAGAATCTAGTTTTCAACTATCTCGATGATATGTTCAAGCCTAGAGTCCTAAGAAAATTTAATTCTTAGGCCTAGACTTTGGTCTTTAAAGATTCCATTTTGTAGTTTAATTTTGAGTTTAGAATTATAGATATGAGAAAAATTTTTCTCACCATCTATCCGATCCATCATCGGTGTAGGTATCAATCTATTCGAATCGATCATTTAGGCCCTAGATCTTTTTCAGAATTGTTTATCAAATTCTATTGTTTTTGTCTCTAGATGAGTCTAGAGTCTCTTTCACTCTTAGTACCAAAACTAATTGATTTAATTATTGAATTAGAAATCTTTTCAAAATTAGTTTCTAAGATTGAGCAAATCTGTTCACTTTTCGATTCTCTTCAATTTCTTGCTACAAGTTCTGATTGAAATTTTTTAATTCAATCTGATTGATTTCCGAGCTTCTTAGCTTTCGATAATTATCAAGATAATGATCAATGTGGTAGAGAGAGAGAGAGAGAGAGAGAGAGAGAGAGAGAGAGAGAGAGAGAGAGAGAGAGAGAGAGAAGAGAGTTGTCTCTCGATTTGAATCCAATTCAATCAGATTAGAAATGAGAATATAGCGAAAACAAACAAACAAACAAATCTCAAACTGAATCAATCGTTTCTTTCTAGAACACTAGGACTAGGATCTCTACTTATTTATTTATTTATTTGATTTGATCACAAATCAGATCTCAATGTGTTGTGTTATTTCGATGCCAAAGTGAATTAATTCCATCTAAGATATATTCTTGAATGTTTGAATACTTTCCTGCCAAGAATTTTTCTTAATTTCATTAGTATAGCATCAAACGTTTGATTAATTGCTTTTGTTTCGATCGAAATCAATTATTCTCAATGTCTATTTAAGTAAACTTTATTTCAGCATTTTTGTTTCGTTTAATCACCGTTCTGCTAATTAATCCTCTCAAAGTCGAAAAGTATTGTTTTAAGAATTCTCTTAAATTTACCTTTGTTTTTAGCAAAAAATTTTTCCTCTTAATTAATCTTCATTCTTCTCAACCGAATTGTGACCTGTGTGTAGAGAGAGAGAGAGAGAGAGAAGATATTTTATTTGAAAATTTCCAATTTATTTAGTTTATTATCTTCGAAGATACTCTTGAAGATCATTAAAATATCCGGAAAGATTTAGATTGAAATTCAATCGAAACAAGAGATAGAGAGAGAGAGAGAAAAGAATTTGAAAAGAAACAATTCAATCGTTAAGCTGATACGAATAAATTATTGTCTTCGAGAAGAACAAACAAAACTAAAACTAAAACATCTTCAAATTTGTTGTTGATTATTAAACAACAAAATATCGATCATTGTGAGAGAAGAACTTTTCAAAGAGAACAAAAACAAAAAACAAAGAGATTTTCTTGTCAAAGATTTCTAAGATTATTTTTTATTCATTCCACAATGATGATGTTGTTGAGACCTATCCAGGATTCCATCAACCATCATCATTGTCATCGAAGAGAATAGAAAGAGAGAGAGAGAGAAAATATTAATGGGACTTAGACTATCTTCACAATGTGATTCATTCAAAACAAAGTTTGATTAGAATATTGAAATGGAAATAATAATAATATCGATAGCGAGTGATATTAGATCGAATGACATGACAATGTGATGATCGTAGTGAAAATGAATTCAATATCCGTTCGTCCGAAGCTAATCTCTCTCTCTCTCTCTCTCTCTCTCTCTCTCTCTCTCTCTCTCTCTCTCTCTCTCTCTCTCTCTCTCTCCTTTCATTGATAGCGATCGATCGATCGGTTGATTGATTGATTGATCCGATGATTATTAGATATTATATTGTTTCATTTAAAATCTCATTCCGCAATCGAATGGGCAAAAGATTAATGGTGGGCGTCATTTATGTAGGTGTGTGTGTGAGTTTGTGTGTCAGAGCATGCTAGATTCCAGAAAGTTTCTTAAAAAGCTTTTGTTTTTTTCTCTCCAACATTTCTGGATCGTTGAGTGGATTAGCTTGAGAATCGAGAACGAAACAACACCCCTAATCATATTCGAATGATTCGAAGCAAATGAGAGAGAGAGAGAGAGAGAGAAAAAAAAAAAAAATAAATAATTATTTCGATGCCAATCGAAAATCTAGATTCTTTGATCAGAATCAATCTTTTCGTTTTTTTTTCCAGGAGCGGAGAGCGGAATGAAATGAGAAACAAATCCATTTTCTAATTACGATGTATTTATATTCCAAACATCTTTCTTCAATCTAATCTTTTGTTTTCTCTTTCTTCATCGGACCAATGTTGTTTCGATTCGTAAACAATCGAGATCCGTACAACAACAAACATCAATGTCTCTGAAACATTCTCTTTGTTTTTTTTCAATGATATTTTTTTTCTACATCACCGATACAAGTCCATACAGTAATGATTTGATACACGATTTTTTTTTATTGTTAAATCTCTAAATAATTCATTATTTTCTCTGTTCTATTTCTTCCAAAAAAAAAAAAAAAAAAAAAAAAAAAAAAAAAGAATTATGATAATCAATGGCATCAACGATTTTATTTTTTCTGTTTGAGATCTTTCGTATCTTTCGATTCGTTTGGTGATTGAAAATTAGAATGAAAAATATCATCTCAAAAAAAGAAATTATTGAAATAGCTATTTTTTTTCCTAATTATTTCGATTCGAATCCAATGGATAGATACTGGATGTAGATGTGTGGATGGATGAAGAGCAAACAAAACAATCAATCGGTGATTGTTGAAACAAAACAATTTCAAACAATTTCATACTAAATCATATCGATCATCATATTGATCTAGGTTTTAGATTTTGGGATCTTAAAAAAAAAACTACGTGAAACAATTTAATTCTTATATATTTTTTTTAATATTTAAATTCTTACTTACTTTCCCCCAATTTCTCATTGTCTCACTTTTTCATCTCGAAATAATCAATATTCAAATTGAATTTTGGTTCCAAAATTCCCTTCTGTCTCTTTGGTTCAATTTTGAGATACCAAATTTTGAGCAATTGTAAGCTAAACCTCTAATCGAATGTTTTTTTTTATTTCGAAATCTTCTAAACTTCGATGACGATGTCGATGATGTGGAAGATCTCTTTAACTTCAGATCTCTTCTTTATTTTAGTTTTGAGAAGAAAAAAAAATTTTTCAATGTATTCAATTATCTTAGGGGAAAACATCGGCCTAGAAAAATCATTCAAGAATTGAGCAAAAAAAAAAAAAAAAGGAAAAAAACTCGAGAAAGAAAAAGATCAATTTTTTTTATCGAATAAACTCTCCACATCATTCCTCGAATCTAATCTTCTCGAATCTTCTTCCACCTGATCTTTGAGAAGTCGTTTCGTTTTTCCGTTTTTTTTTTTCGTTTTCAAAATGACAAAACGCTAAAAACTTGAATTTCAATTCGATCAAATTCGTTAGAATAGAAATTACATTATCTCTATTTTTATTTTTTTTTTGTCCCCCGAACTATTCAAAATAGAAAAATCAAACAATTCAGACGAGAGAGAGAGAGAGAGAGAGAGAGAGAGAGAGAGAGAGAGAGAGAGAGAAAATGAAGTAAGTTGTGCAAAAAAAAATTTACCTTTTTTTGAAACTTTCGAAATCATCTCACGAAAACATCTCTTCTCTGACCCTTTCCCTTTCCCTTTCGCTCTTCCCCTCTCCCCACATTCACTTTTTTTTCCACTCGTAGCCTCAAGGAGTTAATTTTATTCTTTCGCGAATTCGGAAAATTTTCTTCTGCAAAGAACACTATGAAACTTTTTTTTTTTTTTTTTTTCGTAAAGAATTCCATATTAGAATTGTTGTTGAATAATAAAATTAAAGAAACTTAAACTCTACTCTAACACGAATTGCTCTACGAAATGAATTGGAAAGAAAAATTTTCATCGAAAAAAAAAAAAATAATAATAATAATAAAAATATTCTTGTAGAATCATTTCTTTCTCTCTCTCTCTCTCTCTCTCATTCAGATTCTAGTGAGAAGAGAAATTTTCGAGAATCTAATCGAAAAGAAAAACAAAGTTTATTTTTTTTTTTTATTTTTTTATTCTCGCTGATGAAATTTATTCAATTCTTAGCTCAATGAAACACTTTTGTCGCTGTTATCATTTCAAAATCGATCGAACTTTCAATTCAATTGTGACTTCAATAGCTTTTCAGGAGTGATTTCATTCCAATTCTCGTTAAAGATCCAACTCTTGGATTCTATTTGAATCGAAAATGAACAAAAAAAAAAAAAAAAAAAAAAAATGATAGAGTTTCTGGGAAAGAATTGCAATGAATTTTTAATTCATCAAATTCCTACCCCCTTACGCTTCTCTTTCTTTTTCTTTTTTTTTTTAATTTGATTCCAAAGTCCAACGAATTTTGTTGTGAGAAGAACAAAAAAATAAAAAAATCAATTTTTTTTATTTGCTCTCGAAAAGATTTTATTCTCAATCAAAAAAAAAAAAAAAAAAAAAAACAACTCTAATAAACAATGCAAACACCTAGATGAAATACAAACATTGAAAACAAACAAAAAAAAAGTAAAAGAAAAAGAGGAGAAAAGGAGAGAGAGAGAGAGAGAGAGAGGTGTGAATTTCCGCATCTCTCTTCACTGTTTATTTAGCCTTCTCATTGGAAGATATGGAAAGCTTTTCCCAAAAAAATTTTAGATTTTCATTAGCTGAAAGACAAAAAGACAAAAAAAAACAAAGATATTTAATAATGAAATGGATCAAATAGAGATTAAAGTTCAATAAGAGATCCAAACAATCTTCTAGGTTCTAGATTCTAGATTCTAGGATTCGAATCCAGTATTTTTCAAGAATCTAACCGTTTTATTTAGATTGATGAAATGAATCTCAATTAGAATTTGATAACTATCATCCGCCCATTTTGAAGATTCTCATAAATCATAACTCTAATTGATTGAAAGTTATGAGGGTGAAAATTTTTAAAGCAAATTCAATCTCAATTTGGATCGAGAGAGAATAGAGAAAGATTTTGACATTTCAAAATATTTTAGCTTAATAAATCTCATACATAAATCTTAATAAATAGAGATCAAATATTTTTCTTTTCAATTCGATTGATTGAAAAAAAAACTTGTGACTTGATGGAATAGAAGAAAAAAAAATAATGATGAAATCTGAGTTTGATAGAAACAAAAAAAAAAAGGAAATTGAAATATTCGGAAAGCGAATTTTGATCGGACCAAAAAAAAAAAAAAAAAAGGAATAGAACGTCTCTAACTTCTTTAACACTTGACCATTGATCTATGTACATTGCGCATCTTTAAGCTAGGAATCTTTTTTTTTCTGTCTTAGAATTCTTAGAAATTTTCTTCAGAATTCTCTTCCTACAAACAATCGTCAAGAATCTCTTTCATTTTCTTTTGAAGATACGTCACATTGTCTCTACTTTCACATCTATTCATTGATTTTTTTTTATTTCAAAAAAAAAAAAAAAAAACAAAAACTGATTATAAAACTAGATCACGTTCACAATATTCTTACGATCGAAAAAAGACGAAAGAAATGGCTAAATTGTTTGAAGCAATGAAGTATGTCGAAAAGAGCGTGAGAGAGAGAGAGAGAGAGAGAGAGGAAAAGAGTTGAGGAAAAGAAGAAGATGAGGTTCGAAGAGGAGAGAAAAAATTATGGAAAATCAAAATGGAAAAAAAGGGATCAAAAAAAAAAAAAAAAAAACAAAACTAGAATAGTGAAAAATTTCCATAAACTTTGAAGCCAAAAAAAAAGGATCGTTTTTTTTTTACATTCTCTAACCCTAGAATCTTCTCGACACACACAGACACACACACGCACACACCTACAATAATAGTAGCGAATAATCTTTGGGAAGAGACTTAGACACATTAGATTTTTATCCCTTAATTTTGGAAACTCTTCAGTTTTTGTGACTAGCTTTTATCGAAACCGAACTCTTTTCGATATGTGTGAACATTCAATCGAGAGTGAGAGATGAATTCGAAACGAATCGCAATTCGAAACGATTAAATTTAAAAAATTCTAGAATTTATAAATTGAATTTCAACTTTATGTGAAATGGAATCGATTGAGAGATGAAATGAAACGAATGAATAAACAAATGAATCAGAGAGATGAAGAAGATAAAGAGAGAAAGAGAGAGAGAGAGAGAGTAGGAAGAGGAGGAGGAAGAGTAGGAAGAAGATCAAAGATTGAATCATTGAAATTTTTTTTCAAACGAAATCATTCAAATATTCAAATTTAACGTTTGAAATAGAAATATTTTAACATTCAGTGCAAGCGAGAAGAGAGAGAGAAAGAGAGATTGAAGAACCATAGAATTCAGTCCTAGAATACCCAAAAAAAAAAACTTCCGTTGAATGTTTCGGACTCATTCTCTCCATATACTGTGTGAATGAATTTTTTTTCTAATTCAACGCGAAAAAAAAGTAGATAAAAATCGGTAGGTGTGTTTGATTCTAGTTCTATTGATTATTTTTTTTTCTCGCGAAGAAACAGCTATTTTAAGAATTATACGATCTACACACACACACACACCCAGTTTTGTTATGACCCTTTAGATCTTAGAGTTGGGAAAAAAAGTGAAAAAACTTCAACTACTTAACATTCATCCTTATCCTTGGATGATAAACATCACCATCATTACCGCTTGAAACCAATCGGTTATTTCAATTTGAAATCCAAAATACATCTGCAATGAAAATCCCTTTGGAACTTTGATATTTTGATTATTAGACTCTTGGTTGTTGTTGTTGTTGTGGATGACGGAGAGCAAAAAAAAAAAAACTTTTCAATAAGAATAATGAAAGAGAGAAGGTGCTGAAAGATGATCTCTATAGCTGTTGATGAAATTTATTTTTTTTAAGAAAAAATACAAAATCAAAAAAAAAAAAATATTCGATCAAAAACTTCAACATTCCATCAAGGGAGTTCAAGACTGATGATGATGATGATATAGAGGGGGGGAGGAGGAGAGGGAGTTTGATTATGGTAATCAATGCAAACGATCGTGATGATACTAAGATAGAGATCTAGGAGGATGGAAGAGAGAGAGAGAGAGAGGAACCAGAATCTTGAACTTGATCAAATTAAGATACTTTCCCATCTAATTTTTTCGATAGACTATCACTCAGTTCTAGAATTTTTTTTCTAGAACTGAAGCCTAGAAGAATAATAGATCAAACAAACAGATACACAAACACACACACACACACACACACACAATATGATCAACAAGAGTAAGAGAATCATCAAGATTGGATTCCATTAATGAGTGAAAAGAGTTCGATCCAGAAGCGGAACGTTTCAAAAAAAAAAAAAAAAAAAAAAAGATCTAATGGGAAAAACTTAAAAATTTTTTCTTCCACTCTTCTTGGGGATCCCAGACGGTAGTGATCAACTGTAAAGATTATTCTTGATTCTCAAACACTTCGATCGGAAGAAATAAAAAGGGAACAAAAAAAATGGTGAAACTTGAATGCAAAAAAAAAAAAAAAAAAAAAAAAAAAAAAGAGATTAAATTGATCAAGTTTAAATTGAATTTATCGGCATCGATCGTTTCGTAACGAAATCAAAGCAAAGCTAGTGTGATAGTTAATTGAGATATTTTGAAGATCATCAATATCGTCATCATTATTTATTCAAAAAAAAAAAAAAAAAAAACTAAATAGATTCTAGAGAGAGACGGAGAGAGAGTGAAAGAAAAAGAGAGAGAGAGAGAGAGATACCTAGACCAAAGTAAACCTTCTTCCGATACTAAGATGATTAAAAAGAACAAGACTAGATGCATCGAAGATTAATGTGATCAATTGATTTTGTAGTTGCGTTCATTGTGGGCAACGCCCACATCGAAAATCAAACAATCTTTGTTCAATGATGAAAGCTAGATGAAACAATGGATGAATAAATTAAGTAATCAAAGGATTTCGTTTCTCTCCACACGGATAATTTTTCTTTTTCTAGACAATCAAAATCAATTCCATTCTCGAAGCTTAAAGCTCAAACTAGATGGGTGTATTCTCTGAAACTCATTCCAGAATCAAAGATTTCTTTTGGTTTTCGTCTCACTTATTGTGTAGTGTAGTAAACATCTTTGTTTGATTGTGAAACAAATCTTCTAACTAATCAACGTTGTTGTCAACGTGAAAGAGAGTCGTCGTTCGGATACGATTGGTGCGATTAGAGAGTCGATGTAATCAACCCAATAACCGTTTATAATGGCTATTAGGGCTTAATTAAAATACTAGATTTTTTTCTTTCTCTCTCTCTCTCTCTCTCTCTCTCTCTCTCTCTCTCTCTGTGATTTGGTTTTGTTCTTTCTTCAATTTCCTCTTTTCGCCATCTCATTCAATCATCAAAACCCTTTGCTGTGTTTGTCTAATTTCTTCATCTCTCTTTGTCTCTCTCTCTCTCTCTCGGTTTTTTTTTGAGATTCTCCAAATTCTCTCTTTTGTTTCGTTCTAATCTCTCGAATAAATTTCACTCTTTTTGTCTTATTCAATATCTTTGTTTTGGTTCGAGAATTGTTCTTTAGATCTCAATTTTTTTTCCTCCCTTGTTTATCATTTTGATTGCTCTGGTTGTTGTGATTAGATCACTTCAATGATTCCTTATTGCTTTGTGTTCTTTGCGTGTGTGTGTGTGTGTGCGGATGTCGAATCACTACGAGAATAAAGAGCCCAAAAAAAAAAAAACAAAGCCATAGAACAAGTGTGTAATAAAGAAGACAGTTGATGACAAAAAAAAAAAAAAAAAATCATTCATCTTAGAATTCTAGCCTTTCTTTTTGTAATTTTTCTTTGTTTTTTTCTTTCTTTCTCTTCTCGCACTTTTTCTTCTAAAAATCAGCTATTCACAATGCGATAATAACAATAACAATTCAACGAACGATCGTTGAAAGCGAACAACATTGAAACAATCGAGAGAAAATTTTCAAGAACCTAGAAGAAAAGTGAGACTAGAGGGAGAGAGAGAGAGAGAGAGAACAGCGATCTTTCACATTTCATTTGTTTCTTTGCATCGTTTTATTTTTGTTAGTTTTTTTTTTCTCTTTACATTTTTGAATTGATTCACTCATTGCATCGTTTGATCGTCTACAATCTTGTAGCTGTTTGAAACTTATTTCATTCTCCACCAAAATTTCTGGTGATGTTCCAAGACGAGATACAAACATATCATCGTCGAGTGTTTTTGTGTGTGTGTATGTGAATCATTCTAGTTCTAGATTATTTGTTCCAGAATTCGTTTGAATGGGAGAAAAAAAAAGAATCGGGAAACCCATTTTGAAACTATCATTTAATTTTTGGAACAAAAAAGAAAAAAAAATAAGTTCGATTCTGATACTTAGCGATAGCGATTTGAATCTCTCTATCTATGGGCCGTGAAAAGAGATCTAAATAAAATAATTAATTAATTGATGTGAAAAGAATAGAGCTCAATGAGTTCTTCCACCATCATCGTGTTCCAGAAACAATCAAAAACACCAATCACTGCTCTAAATGAAAGAGTTTGAATCATTTACAAAACGAAACACATCTCGTTTTTGATTATTAGCTTACTTATTTTTAAATGAATTAAATCAAAATAAGAAAGCGATAGACTAGGAAAGATGAATAATGATCGAATTCGTTCAACGAAACGATTATCACAAACAGCTAGGGTTCGTTCGAATACGGAATGAAAGCAATGCTCGAATCGAAACGAGCATAAAACGAAAGAGAGACATAAAGCGTTCGAAAACAAGAGCAATGAAACAAAGATCGAGAATAGGAAGAAGAGATGAAAAAAAAAAAAAAAACAGAAGCAGAAGAAGAAGATTGGGAGAAATGATTCAAGTGTTATAATTTATGGAATCTAATTTATAATATTAACAAATAAGAAATCAGTGGGAAGAAAAAGCCCATAATGATGGGTGGAATTGAAAATCCTAGAAATTATAGAAACTCATCAACAGCATCAGTATTATCATCGAAATTCAACGATTGCGACATTATGAGAAAAAAACAGTACGATGAGAAACAAAATAGAGAATGAATGAATGAATGACAGTAAGATTGGGACCAAGTAAGCAAGGCAAAAAGAAAATGTGGATAAACCCATTTCATACCGAATCCCTACGATCTCATACACCAATTTCTTAGACGATTTGAATATTTATCGGATGTTGTTGTTTTTTGTTTCTTTAAGCAACCAGAAAATCAAATTGAAACGAAAGATGCTTAGCTAGACAAGAAAGATGCTGCAAACAAAGTGATGATGGTGATGATAATCAGCAAACTAACAATTCGACTTTATATATTGGAATGTCTCATCGTTTCTGTGATGGTGTCACGTAGTAGAAACTATGGTCAACATATGTTTTGTTGACCAATCTGAGATCAGTTGGGTTATAGAATAAATTTTTTGGTCTCTTTTTTTCTTTTCTTTTTTTTTTGCCTTTCAATCATTTCAATGAATAAGCATTTTTAGAGGTAGAAGAGGTAGAACGAAATCAAAAATCCTCAAAAATTTATTAAAAATACATTACATAATTAATGAAGATTATCATTCATTGTGATTACGTAATATGAGATTGGTTTTAATTACAATTGATGGCTTTGGTACTCTTTTCCGGTAGAGAAATTTTCTACTCTCACAAGATTAAATATTCTTCTCACCCTAGTACAAACAACGAAAAGCGATGAAAAGAATCACAAAAATTAATCCCAATAGTCACACCTAACATTTCGACTACGCTGATTAAGCAATTTTTCACTCTTCGTAATTCTTATGATGATTTCTTAATCCATCCAGATAAAATATTCTCACCAAACACTCTAGAATCTAGAGAGAATTTGATTCAATTCGAACCTAGCCAAGAACAAGTATAGCAAGCAAATGTGTTAATGCCAAGAAGAATGAGAAGCTGAATTGAATTTTTCATTACGAATCGTCAAAAAGTTAATTATGAATGGAAAAAAAAACAAAACAAAACAAAATCTAGATTTCAAATGAATGCATATTGTAAAAAAGTAAGCGAAGAGGATTAAAGCGATAGAATTGAACCGGAAACAGAATAAAGCAATCTATTCTAAAGATTCTAATTCTCTAAATTCTAGAAAGAAGCTGTAGGAAGCGAAACGAAATTATCAATTCGTTAAATGTCTCATTTGTTTGGATACAATTCTCATTCAAATGATGACGATGATGATGATCAAGATGATGATGATCACTATCGTTATCGATGATAATTTGGTGATGGATTTATTTTATTACTTTTTTTTTTTTTTTTTTGGAAATTCAAATGAATCATCGAATTCATTCGTTCATTCATTTGAATTCGATTCTTAGTACCGGGATGAAGAAAAAAAAATGGACCTAGATTTTTTTTCTCTTCATTTTCTTCCAACTCATCAACCCTTTTGATTTGGTCTTCTTTCTTCTCGCATTGTCGTTTCGTTTTGACTTTAGGAATTTTCTCAAAACTCCCACATCTATACTCCTCGACTCTTTTATCTTTTCTCTCTCTCTCTCTTCTCTTTCCTTTTTTTTTGTTGGATTTTCGCTTGAAGAATCAAATCTTCTCTAGATTTTTTTTTCTTCTTGATCTTTGAACGAAACCAAGAGTAAAATTTAAGAAGTTAATCGCGCAAACAAAAATCAATGATATCGAGCGATTCGGTGGAGAGTGTAGAAAGAGAAAGAGAGAGAGAGAGAGAGAGAAAGAATGAAGACATCGAAGAGATAAGGGCAAACAAAATGATTACTATCTAGAGAGAAGACCAGCATCGACCGGGAACCGGACCGAATTCAAGCAAAAAAAAAAAAAAGAACAACAATAATCGCCTAAGATTCCGAATACGAAGTGAATGAGACCAGCGCTGAACATTTGACCATGAAAGTGAAAGTTAAAGTTGAAAAATCTATCTCTTTTTTTTTCTCTTTTGCTCTGAACCTTTTGGTCTCAGTTTCCTACCCACTTCGAAAAGCCTAAACTCTAGACCCTAGAGTAATCGATCGATTCTCTGGATCGATTTGATGTAAGAAAAAAAAAACTCAGAGCATAGTGAACTAGGTATCGATTTTTTTCTCTCCTCATATTGCTGTCCCTCTCTCTCTCTCTCTCTCTTTGTCCTATCCAAAATGCTAGATGCGTAGGCCTAGAATGCTACGCCCACAATGGAATAGAAAATGGATCATAAAAAATTAATCCTTTCTTTTTCAGGAACATTTTTTTTTGATTCAAAGTTTCGTTTTTTGTTGTGAAGAAATGACTTCTCATCACAGCCCTAGACCCAAAAAAAAAGCTTTAGAAATGGAACATTTTTTTGTTTCACAAAATCTTCAACGATAAAAAAAAACTTTCGATTCGATTTAGATAGATTAAAATAATTAGAAAATTCGATAGATTTGTTGTTTTGATGTTGGTTTTCTCTTCGAAAATGCTATTGTTTGGTCTAGATTTAATCGTTTCGCTCATTGAATCGAAACAAAAGCGAAACTCATTAAGCTAAACCAATTCGAATGGAATCGATTGCAATCAGCTATTGTTGAAAAATATGGACACAAATGTCTAGGCTTATTGATTTAGTTTGTAGTGATTTAGATTCGAAAGCAAAAATTGAATCACCAAACCTCTCTAAATGATTCGGAGAAGAATGAAAAATAGAATGGAAAGAGGTTTCGAGAGAAATCATTTCCATCAATGAAACATGATGATAATCATCAAAATCTGCTACTATCTTAGCACTGAGATTAGTTTTTTTTTATTCTCATCAAAATACATTGAATCAAATGTAAGCTCATTGTTTCATCGATTCGATTCCAAATTGAAGCCTATGGATATCGATCGATACCACTGTTAGTGAAATAGATAGTCTATTTGTGGACCAAAAATAACAAATCCAATTCATTTCGCTAATAAGTCACTATATTTGAGCGAGTTTTTTTTTCATGAAAAATCTAATTTTTTTTTTCTTGATCAATTCTGAGAGCGCTGAAATTCTATACTAATTTTAAAATTGGATTTTGGAACAAAAAGACACTATCAAGAAATAATATTGGAATATTTGATTTCTATCAAAATGAAAAACTAAGAAAAATACAATTAGAACACTAGAACTCAACGAAACGGGACGGATAGGAGGATGGGACCTAGAATGGACTAAAACGTTCAAAAAGACAATTCGAGGGAGAATTCATTGAGAGCTAAAAGAAGTGTTGAGAAATAAAACTAAAAATTGAAAATGAAAAAAAAAATACAAAATAAATAAATAAAACAAAATGAAATGTGAAAATAGAACTTAGAGCAAAGAGAGAATGGTATCGAGAAATAGGCTCCAAAAGACGTGTCAAGAATAATATCGTATTTCTGTTTAAAGAAATTTAAAGACATTGGTGAACATTCACTAACTCTTGCGGATACACCTACAACTGAAAAAAAAATCACCAATCTCAATGAGAAGAGAAGAGATTGTGAAAAAAAACGTGTCCTACTCTTTAGATATCCTCTTCTCTTGAAGCAGATCTTCTCCGAAGCTTTACTATTCCGATCTATCCCATATCTTGAACATCTCGAAGAAGCACTTATTTGTGCTCCACTTGGATCTGATCTCGATTGATTGTGGATCTTTTTTTTTTTTTTATTCTTGAACAGAGACAAAAAGAATCGAGAAGAACTTGAGACAAAAAAAAAACATAGCAAATCTATCGAAATGATTATTATTATTATTATTAGCATTAGTATTAGTATTAGTATTAGTAGTATTAGTAGTATCATCAGTCGATAGATTTAAGTCTTGATTCGAGAACGAGAATGGGAACAAAAAAAAAAACAAAAACAAAAACGAACCAAAAATAATATCGAGAGAAAATCCAAAAACATTGAGGGAAAAGAATTAAATGAAAGATTTAGATCTTTCTCTAGCTCTTTTTACTTATTGTTTTGACTGAAGCAAAGCATTCTTTTTTTCTTTCTAAGAGAGCTGCTGACATTGAAAAATCGCCATGATTATCTCGATGCAATCAATTTTGATTTCGATCTTTAATTCCGAATGATGTTACCGTTCTCTCTCTCTCTCTCTCTCTCTCTCTCTCTCTCTCTCTCTCTCTCTCTCTCTCTCTCTTCCTAGCTTCACTTCTTTGGTGCTCGATTCTAAATCAAAATTGTTAATGTAAAACAAAATCTTCATTATCATTAATATCATCTTCATCCTCATCAACAACAACAACAACAACAACAACAACATCACAACACTAGAAGGTGAACGAAATCAAGTGGGCGTTATGAAATTGGAAACAAAAATAAGAAAAAAAAATAAAACAAAAAAAAAAAACATCGGTCTCTAAGCCTCAGACAATAAGGTTCCGAGTGATGAACAGCATGGTCTCTTCTCTCTTCGCCTAGTCTCTCTTCAATTGGATTCACTCTTCAGCAACATTGTAATCTTAAGCTTCGGAAATATTTCGATTTTTTTTTTTCGATGTTTTATTTTTTCTTTTTCCATTCGATAATTTTCAATCGCATTTGTTCTAAAATTTGTTCCAACAATCAAGATTGAGCTTGCGGACCTACAAGCTTTGAAAGCTGTGTACAGCTGTGACTTCTAGATAACAACCAGAATAAGACGAGGAAGCATACGAGGGGAAAGGAATTTTTTTTATGAAATCTATTGCAGAAGATTTCGAAATAAATCGATAGTTTCATCAAAAAAAAAAAAAAAAAAAGATAATGAACCATCATCATCATTATCGAGACAAATGTTGGTGTACCGAAATCGCAATCGATTTACGTGACTACGATCCGAATGAGTTTGGTTTTTAAAATTTTTGGTTTAATTCTGTTTTTCATTTCGAATCGATTTGAAATTCTATTTTGAATCCCATCGAAAACTTCTCCATATTCTCGATATGGCTTATGGAGTGGCAAAGATTTTTTTTTTGTATTTTTCGAGCTTCATAGAACTCTCAACTCTTTGATTGCTAATTGTTTTCGATCACAGAATAAATTGAAACAGTTTTGATCATATGGGGCCCAAAAAAAAAATGATGGGAGAAAAATTGTTTCGAAAAATTGTTCTATGCCATCTGCTTTGTGGAGCTTATAAAAGTCAATTATAGAAAATAAAGAAACAATTCAACCCCTCCCCTCAATCACTTTTTCTCTCGAAGCATTAAGATGGAACATTAATAAGTTAACATTTTTGGATCGTTCACAGCAATGATAAGTAGGGTGGGCATAAAGGACTATTTGCTCCAAAACACTTCTCATAGTTATTCGGACTAGAACGCCTCAGAAAAAAAAGTTAACTTATTTAAGTTCCAAACTATAAATTTTTCTAATTTCAAAGAATTAAGAATTAAATTAGGCGTATAAGTAGAGAAATTACACACTGACTTTAAGTCTGTGTTCATCATTGCTAAGGTCTAAGAGAACGAACCCTCTGTGCGAACAAAAAACCAGATCTGTTATCTCTTCTCTCTCTCTCTCTCTCTCTCTCTCTCTCTCTCTCTCTCTCTCTCTCTCTCTTCCTATCAGAGTTAGACTTTTTTGAGTCGTAGCTAGAAATCAAAGAAAATATTTGATGTTTTTCTTTTTTTGGAAAAGTTTCTGCCTATTGCTAATAAGAAATCTAAAAAAAAAAGTTCATTTCCTTCCCCCCATATTGTTCCGTCTCTCATATCAGAGCTAATATAAGTTTCGATCGTTTCGGAACGAAAACAATATTTTTTAAAACGAAAATTTGAGGAAAAAAAACTCTCCAAACAAACAACAGAATGAAAAAAGAAAAAAAAATGGATTCTCAACAAAGAAAACATCGAATATTATTCGATCAATCGAATCGAATCGAGAGAATCGACAATCGAAAATTACAACGCAATCAATCATAATTCGCAGGGCTATTTTATGATCAAATCCATATTTAATCTAAAGAAATACAAACAAAAATAATAATAATTAAATAATGCATTTCTAGCTAGGATTGCTACCAATAACCAACGCTACCGGTTAATTGAAACCAAAAAAAAAAAAAATCTCTATTTTTTCCCTCTAATTATTCGAAGTTTATGAGACAAATTTTCGATATCAGCGATTTCTCAACGTTTTTTTTTCTATCGTCACTGTTTTCACAGCACTGTTAAATTTCCCGATTTCTCTCTATCTTTTTCAGAATTAGATCCAGATCTAATGATAAAGGTGAAAGTGATGATGATTGACTGGAATGATTTAATAAGTTAGCTGTAGAGAGAGAAAGTGGAAAAAAAGTTCTTCTATTCAACCGTAAGAGATATGAAGTGAAATGAGAATCAGAGCACTGAGCATTGAAAAGAGAGCGAGTATTGAACTAAAGAATCGAAGTATTTTAAAGCTTCCGAATAGCCGAAACAATTCTAGGCTTCAACTTTTATTTAGGAAAGAGAGAAGAGAGAGAGAGAGAGTGTGTGTGTGAAAGAGCAAAACTCTCTCAAAACTATTAGACCTCATTTCGATGAGCATTCAAACATTATTCTTTGTTTGCAAAGTTGTACGAAAATAAATCAAGTAGCGATAGCGAAGTTGAATTGAATTTGAATTTCTCGTTGCGAATGGGCAATCAAATTTCAATCTCGATTGATTATTTTGATTTTCTTTTTTTTTATTTTTTTGCTCATTAAAGAGAAAGAAAAAAAACGAAAAAAAAAAAAACGAAATTTTTTTTGGTCCTCTTGGTCCCGATTTTCCTCCTCTTTCTTTCTCTACTCTCTCTTGACCGATCAGTCATTTACGATTTTTCCCCCTAGACTTTCTCCTCCTCTCTCTCTCTCTCTCTCTACTCAATTCGATTTAGGATTGATTTTGATTATGTTAATAAATCAAAGATCAAAGTGCAATGTGATTGAATTCTTTTTCGGTCCGAAGAGAGAGAGAGAGAGAGAGACGGTAGAGAGAAGAATGAGAGATAGGAGGAGGAGGATTGAGACTAGAGAATAGAATGTTTGAAATTACACTAGCTGGATATTTTTTGAGTAAAAAAAAAATCGAGATGTAAACTAGATGCAAATATTATGTCAATTCTCGAAAAAAAAAGAATAATAGTAAATGTTCAAAACGAAAAAAAAACAAGAGAAAAGAGGAAAAAAATCGAAAAAAAGCGATCCAAATTCATTCATCGAATAACTTTTCGAAGTAAACAGAATCGATCGAATGGATCGTATTGAAAAAAAAAAAAAAATACTTCTCGATCAAAACGAACCAAAATGATCATTAATGTTGAGAAAAGAGGAAAGATATTTTCAATTTTGTTCCATTTCTATTAGAATAGGTTTCGAATCGTGTTATTGAACCAAAAAAAATTTCGACAAATCATTCACTTTGTTTTGAAATGAGATAAATGTAATCAATTTCATTCGAACGAAATCAAAACAATCATTAATTAAAATTGCAAATGGGGGTGTGTTTGTTTGTTCCACAATATTCTCTTTCTCGATTTGAAAAAAAAAATCTTGATTCCATATCGAACGAATACGAGAGATTAGTTTAGCTTCGAACGAAAATGGTCAGAAAAAAAAATTAATGATCGAACCCGAATCAAAGGGTTTAAGATAATTATCGACGAACCAATGTGTGATTTGATTGAATAGAGAAAGCTATGCTTTTTATTTATTTTTTGGTGCAACATCATTGACAAATCATCATCAATAATCAATATTTGTTCTGGTCTCTTAGCGAAATTCTCGATCCAGTCTCTCTCTCTCTCTCTCTCTCTTTTTCTCTGGCGGCTTCAAACATTAAAACCAAGAAATGCAATGGTCATTTCTGGTGATAATCTCACTATGGTCATTATTGTAACAATCTATCTTCAAAAGAATAATCGTCGGGGGATTCGAAAGTTCTTGAAACTTGTGAATCATCATCATCATCATCATAATTATGATCATCATTGTAAATTGATCAATGAGAATGAAGAAAATCAATGCCTTGGGTCCAGAGAGTTACAAAAAAAAACTGATCCTATTTTATCGGATTTTAACGATGTTTGCTATGTCAGATCGAGCTGTCAAGTTGATTTTGAAGCGAATGTAAAAGAAACTAGAATTGTAGAGCGAGCACAAGTGAAAGATAGGAATGAAGAATCTGATTAAAAAAAAAAAAAATTTCCAACGTTAGTCTTCGAGTTCGATATTGAAATTCGATGTCGAACTGATTGTGATCAATATGGATCAATGTCATTGTAATCAGTATTCTAATGGATTGAAGAGATTAAAATAACAAAAAAAAAAAAATAAAATAAAATAAACAAGAAACATCAATGATTACATCGATCATCAGCAGCATCACTAACCCTCTGGATTCAGTATAGTTTTTGGGATTTCGAATTTCTTTTGAAATTATTGGTCGATTGATTTCGATTGTATTTGGAGAATCAAATTCTAGGGGGGAAAAAATACGAATCCTAATACACGCAAGCATTCTTACAACTTTTTGATTTCTGTTCCGATCCAAAACGATCGGAAATTTTTCGATTGATCCAATCTCTCTATTGTTTTAGAAATCGATTTTTTTTCCTCACCAGTTTTTTTTTGCTAGGTTCTCGGATCTCTCTCTCTCTCTCTCTCTCTTTTTCTTTGTTCCGTTCTCTATTTCTTATTCACTAGATCTTGAAACAATAGCGAAGCATCAACAATCACAATGATTTTATCAGAATTGTTGTGATCACATCATCAGCCAACATCGATGTTGTTACAATTGTTCATTCTTCGATCGTGGATCGATTCGTTGGAGAATTCAAACCAAACACAATCATCATAACTATATCAATAATAACACCGAGAATGATGATGCTGATGATGATGATAATAATAATGGTGGTAATAATTGATCGATAGAAAATAACAAACAAAACACTAAATACAGTGTTTTAGTTTTCGTTTTCTCGAAGATCTTACGAAACGAAAAAAAATTTTTGTTGAATTATTGTTTCATTAGAAACAATATAATATTAGCGTCGAGAATGAAATAATAAGAATTATTGCAATGATAATACTAATAATAATTGCAGTAATAATAATAATTATAATAATAATAATAAATTCAATAATTGATTAGTTTCTCCTCGATTTTTGATGTTCAACGAATACACAATGATCTAGTTTTAGTTTGAATCAAAATGGAATCAATCAAATTGGAACAAAGTGGGAGAGCGAGAGGGGTAGATCGAGAGAGAACTTAAATTGAATGATTAACCGAAATAGCTATCGATTTAGTTAGATTGATTGAGTTCTCGATTGAAAACTTTCCCACCCAATCGTAACCATCAATGAAATAAGGATGCCGATGATGATGATGATGATGATGATGGGAATGATCAAGATGTAGCTGTTATTGAAAACTTTTCGCCATAAGTCAATCGAAACCATTATGGTCCATCGAAGAAAAAAAATCAATAATTTCATTCATCTTGATTAGATTTCATTTTTTTTTTCAAATCGATTATCTTCCTTAGCTAGCCGATGAAAGTCAATCATCGAAAGATTGAATGAACGATAAGATCTATAGAAAAAAATTCAAATTAATTTCTCAGTTGTTCGAGACTTTTTGCGAATCCATCACACTACATTGTTGTCACTTACCTTTCGAGAAATAATCCAAACTAATCTCTGTCTATTTTCGTAAGGATTCAATCTTAAACAAATTCAATCACATCGGAAGAGATCATTAAGAATCTGA
Organism: Sarcoptes scabiei; assembly: GCA_020844145.1. NCBI lineage: Eukaryota > Metazoa > Arthropoda > Arachnida > Sarcoptiformes > Sarcoptidae > Sarcoptes > Sarcoptes scabiei. Next base: position 1,382,829 of record CP080488.1, read on the forward strand.
TCATCATCACAATGGTAAGCTATTGAAATCCTTACCATTGATCCTAGAATATCATTAGCGAAAAATCATCAAGATCAAACGATGTAACTTTAGTTCCTAAATCTCTCAACCTAGAGAAACAATAGAAGAACGAGAAAGAGAGAGAGAGAGAGAGAGAAACATCTTCTTAATGAATCCTCTTCTAATCTGAAAGTAGAATAAAAATTTCGGAAGATCAAATAATTCAGTTTCATTAAACTTTATTTGTTCGCTCTCGATCCAATCACTACGGTGGACTAGTATTCTTGCAATATAATCTACATCATCATCATCATCATCATCATTCTTATAATAAGTAAACTAATCTTGTTTGAAATATAATTATCAATGTTCAAATTAGTTTAGATTATCGGATCATTCCGGCGATCCAATGTTTCATTCATTCATTCATTCTGGTATTTGTTATCTTTAATATTTATACTTTTTCTTTAGATTAGCTCGTTGGAATCGTACGGATTTGCTCGGATCCGATTCGGTAGAAGAGATCTTAGAGTCTCTTTTTTTCCTCCCTCATCGAAACTTCTCCTAGCTAGACTGAAGAGAAAACGGCTAAAAACAATTAGATTCGATGGTTTTGTTGCAAAGAATTTATTCTTCATCTAAAACGCTCTTCGATCATTGTAAGAAGGCAATGATTTATAAACATTTCATCGCGTATCATAAATTATTATCAATTTGCAAGTCTCGATCTTAGTTGTGTGATTTGTTTCGATCTTTTGTATGGAAAGTAGGGAACGATTGAAACAATAAAAACGACGTCAAACACTTCATCTGTCATGACACCCCGATTCTGTTTCATTCTGTTCGATGTTTCACAGCGACAAAATCCTCAAAAGATCTAGGAACAAACTCATTGCTCAAAGGAACTATTGCTCGACATTGAATGAAATGAGATTCGAATTCTATGCAGAGATTGGATCAAGATTCGCTTCAATCTTTAATATTCAAAGCGATTCGGTCTTTTTTTCTCCTTCCATCTCACTCATTTCGAAGTCTTCTTCTTTTTTTTTTTTGACGCTTCTTGAATGACTGTTGTCAGATTCAATTTTCAAACTAGCTTATTCTCTCAGCTTGAAGTTTTTTGTTTTTGTATTCTCGATCGTTAGTGAGACTACTTTTCTTCCGTTAAATTAATCTAGAACAAAATAGAACTTTTCGAACGAGAATCATCGTCTTTTAGATTTCGAAAAAAAAAGAATCTCTGATAGAAATCAATTATAATTAGAGCAATCAAACCTAACCAAAGATATGCGAAAATGTTAGGTAAGATTTGAAAAAAAAAAAAATTCTAGAATTCAACGGTTTAGCGTTTCAAGATTTGACTATTCGAATCTATTGTTTTCTAAGACAATACATAAACGACTGACTGGTTTGATCGAAACTAGCAAATAAAATTGAAATGCAATGACTTTCGAAAGAAAGCAAGTTTTGATGTTGACCATCTCGATTTCTTTAATTTGAAACTTTAAATGACTTGGAACTTGACCAAGCTATGATATTCGTTTTGAAGAGCAAACATCTCGATCAGAAACAATAAACTTTTAGAAAAAAAAAATTTCGGCAAAACTAAATTTGATCAGATTATTGTTTCTCTAATTTTCTTGTCTCAATAATCTATTAGTCATTGATTTTGGTTGTTTTCGATAGCTGTGTAGTTTGTTTCGCTTCATTCAACATTGATTACTATCAGCTTTTAGATTTGTTGCATTCGATTTCGGCCAAAAATGATTGGCCAATAGAAGAGGAACGTACGATGGACGATTCGATGCGGTTTTTGTTCGCTTCGGTTTCGATGACAAATTGCAAAAAATTTTCCCCATTCTCATCTTATTTCAAAGATCAATTTTGACATTCTGGAACATCGGAAAAAAAATTAATTTGATTTGTTCCGAAGCTGATACTTTTGAACTTAAAGTTTTAGCTTTTTTTTTTCTTCAAAACAGCTCTTTTGGTGATGAAGTTTCAAATACCCAATTTCAAGTTCTGTTCGCGCGCTCTTTGTTGAGACAATAAGAGAGAGGGAGTAGGAGGATTATGTTCATTAAAATAGAATTAGTCCAGAGTTGTCAATTGATTTAAGATGATTTGGTAGTTCAAATTCATTTTTTATTTAGGAAATGGAAAATTTGAATT